>CM053403.1:100135467-100217528 GCA_028644305.1 Xerus rutilus
CGTGTCTACTGGTGACGTCAGCGTCTGGCTAGCTGCTCTGTTTCATAGCTGCAGACTGCAGCTGCCCTGACTGGTCCTTTTAATTGGACATCTTGGACCTTGATCCGACCTAACATCCTGGCCTTTTTGATGATATAGGACAGCAGTTTCTGTCTGGCTCCTTCATGTGGCATTGGGGGCATCCAGAGGAGGAGATGGCTGAAGTGTTGGTCAGGAAGGGAGGCAGATGCAGGGGTGTGGGAGCCTCTGGTTGTCAGTCATGTTGCTTGAATGTAGAAACATCACCTGTGGGTAGGAACAGAAGCTTGGGAGAGATTACTGATTAGCAGAAAAAGAAGAGGGCTGCTGAGAAATTTTGAGTTTGGTGGGAGTCCAGCACGATGGGAGGCCAAGGCTGGTCTATTCTGTAATGAAATTTGTTCAAGGTTTTAAGTAGTGGTTACTGCATAATCAAGTCATCTTGCCTTCTCCCAGAGGCAGTGAATGGGGGGCCAAGGAGAGCCCTTTTTCCCCTAGAAAGGGAGGTGGTAACAAGTCATGGTAATTTAGTCTCACTGTTCAGTTAATTGAGTCAATGGGAATCATTATGATTTAAATCTACATAGAAGAAACAGTCTGAGATGTAGGAAGTATAAGGGTTGAGAATTTGTCCCCATAACAAGGCTGGAAAGGACAAGGCATGTAAACATAGTATTTAGTTTTTAATGTCACAGATGTCTATCTTTAAACTATTTTAAATGCCCAGGAACGGCTGTGTTCTTGGTTTTGCTAGGTGTTTAAGATGAAGCAAGTCAAATTGACTTTTGTTCTTACCTATTGTTAAGAGTCACCTTTTGGTCTCCTGGGAAGCATCCTTGAGGAACTTGAGGGCAGCTTGTTAGCTCTGCTAGGGCCATCTGCGTTAGGATAGGTCAAGGTCTGGCACTGACCATGTGGCTTCCCCTGGGAAGCATGAGAGATGGTTCCCTCTCTCTTCGACCTTCCTGTTCATTGTATGACATTTGATTGGCTCTTTAATTCTCTAATGGTCTCAGAAATCTCCCTGATCAGGAGGTCCTGCGGCCCAGAGGTGTAGAGCACTTCAGAGAAGTTTCCTCATTCCTTGGATTTAGGCTGACTCAAAGGGCAAGAGCCAAATACTGGTTTTCTTGGCCCTTTAATTTAATTTTAGTTTTTAAGTCTTGATCTTAAACACGCAGCAAGCCAATTTCACCAGTCTTAAAGTAAGGGTACTGGGACTTAACTTTAAGGTCTATCCTATAGGTGGTGGCTGACTTATCTTAAAATAATCCTGGTTGGTTGTTCTTGAAGTAGTGCCTCTGTAGAACATTAACAGGCAATAGTCAGAGTTTAAGGAAAATACAAAGTAAAATTAACAACAGTAAAAACATATTTAGTTTGTGTAACAGCTTTTTAAAATTTTGGCTGAGTTACATGTTATATCCCTGTTTGAGACCCTAATGATCTTTACAACAAAATCAATCCTTGAACATATATTTAAATGAACTGGAGTCTCACCTATTTTGAAGCCATTGTAGTAAGCTGGGAGACTATTTCAGATAGGACAGGCCTATTTGCAAAATCTTAGCAGAATATTAAATAAATTAGGTCCTCATTTATTTAAAAGTTCACTCTGATGTAAAAATAATTTAAGGCCTTATCTTATTGACGATAGGTTCAGTTATAAAACATTAAATGATATAAATCGATACCATACAAGTTCAGTTTGGAGAAAATCAGCTTGATATAATGCTCTTTTAAAACCTTCTACTTTAAAGCTTGTACATCTGAAAGAAATGAACACATTTAATATAAAAATTGAACTGGTAGCACCATAATTGCATTGATATTGTTTAACCATAGTTATATAAACTTTAATTTTTGAAAGTTAGTTTCTCCAATTGATAAAACCTGACAGATGTAAGAAAGTTCTTATTAAGAGCAGAACATTGTTTTAGATTTTAACTTTTTGTTTAATCACAGTTGTAAATCTTTTGATCAGAAATATTCTCTTTCCTTCCAATAAATACCATATTTAGAATCTTTAATTCCTTCTGTTCATATTCCAAAGCAATCCTTGTAAATATTTTTGAACTTAGGCAATGGTAGAAACCTTTAAAATTTCATATAGGAATCTATAAACCTTTGTGTTTACTCAATTTAAATTGAACCCTTTAAATCATGTGAATTAAAAATATTTGGATCCATTTTTTAGGTTTAATAGATGAGCGCCCATTATCTGTGCCAATTTTGATACCATGTACATAGAAGTTAAGAAAAGAAAGAGTCTTAGAAAAAAAAATGACGCGGCCGGCAAAAATAAAAATTGCAGGGTGATTGGTCCGGCAGCCCATAGATGAACAAGAGAGAGCTCCACTGGTCTGTGGCAGCCTCGCCAGTCCGCCTGAGCGGTGCGCAGGTGGAGCAGGAGATGCAGGAACGCAGGGTGGACAGTCCCTGCCCAACGCTCTGTCTCTGCCCTCCGGCGCTGGGACAGAGGCCAACTCTGCCTCCCAGGAAGATGGCACTGCAGCTTGGGGGAACCAAGAGTGAGGGGAGGCGGGGGAGCTTAGGCAATATGCAAAGCAACCTCCCTTCCCCTCTCCTTTTCTCTGAGCTAAGGTAAAGCAACAAGCCTGGGGGGGAGGGGCCGCCGCATGGCAGGCAGCCCACAAATGCCGAGTTGCCCGTTGAAGCGGCGTGGAGGCAGCGAGAAATGCAGGGAGGCAGGGCAGGTGGGCTCCGTTCAACGCTTTGTTTCTGTCCTCCAGTGCTAGGAGTGAGGCCAGCTTTGTTTTCTCCGGTGGGAAACTGCTGGGGAACTGCCCCGGCTTTAGAGAGGGGAGGGGCCCAAATGGTCTGGGGGAGGTCTGGGTAGGGAGTGGGACGTGATGGTGGCCGCACAAGGAGGAGATAGAGGAGTAAATGGGAAAGGGGGCTTTTAGCGAGAAGAACTTGAGAGGACAGAACAGATGAGAAAGAAGGGAGGGGCGAGAGCACACTTTCCAACAAAGCCTTGATGAAAGGAATTTCTGTCCATTTCTCCATCCGGTGACAAAAATTAGCCAAATCAGTGAGGATTTGAAAATCAAAAGATCCCCCTGGAGGCCATTTTGATCTGTTATCTAAGCCATAGTACAGTGGAGTTCTGAGGTCTAGAGAAGAGTTGGGGTTCCCTGTGACTTCTCAGAGGTCCCGGGGAGTGGGTGGGAACATAAAAAGGCATCCCTTAAAATGTTCGTGTCCATGGGAGAACGAGGGGCCAGGCGGAAAATTGAGGTGTCCCTGCAAACTTTCTGGGGCCCAGTCAGCGGCTAATGGCTAACACGAGGGTTGGGAATGTCTTCCCAAATCCATGTGGCCTCGAGTGGACAGAGACCTATGTGCACATGTGACTTACAAGTAGGCCTCTGGAGCGAGCAGTGGGGGGGGCAAGCTGAGAAGTCAGAGGAGACGAGGCGGGGTGGGGCCTACCTCACTCTGTCAGTCCAGGTGAGGGGAGACGGAGAGTGGCTCAGGAGTTCTCTCAGTCCGGAGGGCTTGCCTCGACCCCGGTACGGGGCAGGTTCAAAACTCTCCCAGGTTTCACACACCATTATATAAAGACTAGATGACCAGAAGGAGATGAATTAAAGCTGCTCGGCAAGGCTTTATTGAAAATACACGCTCTCCGGCCGAATCCTCCCATCCATCAATGTGTCCGGGAGAAATGGTGCTGGGGCTCTGGTGTAGAGAGAATTTCAAAAAGCCAAGTCAGGAAGGGGAGGGACTGGGGGCAGGAAGAGAAGGCCAGGGTCCTTCCTGGATAGGTCAGGAAAAACCCACTGATTGACAGGAGGTGTGTCTACTGGTGACGTCAGCGTCTGGCTAGCTGCTTTGTTTCACAGCTGCTGACTGCAGCTGCCCTGACTGGTTCCTTTAATTGGACATCTTGGACCCTGATCTGACTTAACACTCTCTATAGTAGCATATAGTATGTTGTATGTATATATGTTACCATCTAATATTTTATACATATGTACTACTTTTTATTTTAACCTTATAGTCTACCTTTTATTTTAGACTACCTTTTATTGTTTTTGAAGTTTATATGGGTGGAGTTATACAGTAAGCACTCTTGTTATTCTTTTTAGAAGTACATGACAGTGGAGTGCATTTTGACATATTATACATACATGGAGTGCAACTTATTCTAATTAGGATCCCATTCTTGTGGTTGTACATGATGTGTAGTTTCATTGGTTCTGTGTTAATCTATGAACATAGGAAAGTTACATCCAATTCATTCTACTATCTTGTCTAATCCCATCCCTCCTCCCTTCCTTTTGTTCCCCTTTGTCTAATCCAATAAACTTCTATTGTTCCTTCCTCCACCTTATTGTGGGTTAACTTATTATGTTATCCACATATCAGATAACATTCAGCCTTTAGTTTTTTGAGATTGGCTTATTTCTACCACTTAGCATGGTAGTCTTCCAGTTCCATCCATTTACTGGCAAATTTCATTCTTCTTTATGATTGAGTAATATTTCTTTGTGTATACATACCACATTTTCATTATCCATTCATCTGTTGTATACACTACTCTTTAAATAGTATTCTGCAGTAAATTGGAAAAATTAAGAAACACATTTCTTTCAAGATTTTTGTCAAATTAAAAACCATGAAACAATGATACTATTTTGTTCCTCCAACAGCTCACATTCCTCATTCTTGTTTAACCTTTACCACCATTTATCAATTGTTTACATTTTCCACATTTGCTTTTCTCTCTCTCTGTCTCTCTCTCACACACAGACACACAGAGACATATGCACATATGTATATACATATACATATGTGTATGGTCAATCCTTGGTATCTATGGAGGTTTGGTTCCAGGACAACTTTGGGTGCAAAACCTCTAGAATCTCAAGTCTCTTCTATAAATTGGCACATTATTTGCATATAACCTATGCATATCCTCCCAAATACTTTAAATCATCTCTAGATTACATGTAATACTTAGTACAATGTAAGTGATGTGCAAATAGTTCTTACACTATATTGTTTAGGGAATAATGACAAGAACAAAGTGGATATGTATTCAGTACAGATGTAATTAAAAAATATTTTGATCCTTGATTGAATAGACAGATAATGAATCCACACATAGGAGACTGTGTAATATAGCTAAATCACTAAATAATTTGAGAGAAAGAAAATTTCAGCCTTAATGACTCTTTTTCACAAAGTATTTCAATAGGCATTTTCTAAAACCAGGGACATTATTTTGCCTAACCATAACATAGTTATTAAATTTATAATACTTGGCACTGATACAATATCATCATCTAACATAAAATCCATATTGAAATTTTATGCTATGTTCCAATAAAATTTTTGTAACAATTTTTTTCCAGTCTAGGACCAAAGCAAGTATCACAGATCACATTTAATTCATACTGGTTTAATCTTTTTTAATTTGGAAAATTTCCTGTAATTTTTGCTTTTGTAATATTAACATTTTGAAGTGTACAGATCCGTTGTTTGTAGAATGATTCTCAGTTTGTATGTGCCTGTTTCCTACTGTCAATTTGGGTTGGACATTTTTGGCAGGAGGTCTCTGTATGTGATGTTGTGTTCTCTGTCTCTGTGAATCATATCAAAAAACATCAATTTGGACCAATATTAACTTGAGTGCATGATGAAGTTGTTTTCTGTTGTACCTCTCCACTATAAATGTACCATTTTCTCTTTGAAATCAAATAAACTATGGGGCGATACCTTGAAAGTATGTAGGTATCCAAAGAAAATTTTACAAGATTTTGGCAACCATTAATGAGTCTTATCTGAATCAATTATTACCACATGATTGAAACATTTTTCTAGTTCTTTTTTCATTATTTCTATATGTCTTAGTTGGTATTTCTTTCATTTTTTTTTGAGCAAATTTCTTTACTTACCAGCATAATAAGATACTCTATGCTTATTTTGAACTTTCTTTCCCCATCCTTGGGGTTAGTCATTTCTCCAAGTAGCCTTTGTTCTTTTATTGGCTAATGGTATCTTGAAACCAAGATTTGGGGGTTCACACTACTGAAGTTTTATTGCATATATATATATTGGAATGTTACTGTAGTGGGACATGTGTTATTGCCCACCAACCACATGAATCTGAAGGCCATTCATTTGAGAGTAGTCATAAGTTATAGAAAAATAAGCAAAATTGAAATCATGGTTACAAAAATCTCATTATAACTTTAATGATAACTGTAAAAGCCTGAATGATCTTTAAAGTCCTGATCAGTTGGTTGGTAATCTAGATTCTATAACCTTTGATTTCTGAGATTTGTGCTTCTTATACTTTTGATTTGATAGGAATACTGGACTCTGGGATGGTTTTAGCATTAATGTTGCCATGACACTGGCAATATGTAAGGAAGTACCAAAATAATAAAGAAAATGAATCAAACACAGGTTTTTTTTATTGTTTTTTGTACCAAGAATTGAATTCAGGGGCACTTGACCACTGAGCCACATCCCCAGCCCTATTTAGTATTTTACTTAGAGATGGAGGAGTCTCACCGAGCTGCTTAGCACCTCACTTTTGCTGAGACTGGCTTTGAACTCATGATCCTCCTGCCTCAGTCTCCCAAGCTGCTAGGATTACAGGTGTGCATCACCACACCAGGTCAAACACAGGTTGCTAATGTTCTAGAACAAATTTAAGGCTAGGTACAGTAGTACGTTTTGAGAACATTGAATTTCTGTATATTTTGTCTATAAATTAAAATGTTTGAGGTGTTAAAAGGAATCAATATGTCTATTCTAAATCAATAGGTATATTCTGAATTGTATAAGGACATTTCTTTAAATTTATTGTAAATTTAAAAATATTTAAGAAAAATCAATCTAAAAATTTTATTGGCAATGATTTAATAAATCAAACATTCAAGAAGTATAACAAGGAGAGAGGGTTTTCCATGCACAAAACCCCTTGAAGGAAGAATGGATGGGCCTTCAGGTAGGATCTGAGCACAGCATCAAAGTATTCATTATAGTTGTTATTTTTATTTTCCTTTCTAAGATCAAATAAAATTTTAGAATATATAGATTAATATATAAATTTATAGACTATCAATCCTGAGAAGGACCTTAAATATCATACATTTTATTATTTGTAAACTTAGCACAAAGAAATTCAAATTCTTACTACATGTAATTGCATCAAAATACCAAAACAAAGTTTAGATACTTCCCTGTTTTAGGTACTTACGCTCTATCTTTCTTGATATCTCATAATCAAGATGAAGGGATAATCTTTATGTGTTTGGAATAGTCCTTGTCATGGTGTGTGTGACCGAGTTCTATACTAGATAGTACCTCTGAGAGGTTCTAGAAGAGGCAATGAATTACAAATAGAGGCTGGTTCTGTATATTTATTCTGTCAAACTTTTAAAAAAGTATATTTGATTAATTGGTAAAACTAAAGCTATTGGGAAGAATCTAGGGGTTATAGATGGAACATCACAGTCAAGATCCAGGATAGTTGAAATTAAGTACTGCCTGGAGGCAGGGAATTGAGTCAGTGTCGAGGTGGCAAGGACCTTATCAGCCCTTTATATGTAGACTGAATTGAGAAAGTATTATTGTTTTTAATTGGTTCCCATTTGACCTTATTAAAAGTTTAAATGTGCTTTTACTCTAGCCTTTTATCCTTTTGACATTTCTTTCCTGGTATTTTATAGGTTCTTTTGTCTTCCATCATCATAATTTTCTCTTTATATTGTATTCTGTTTCTTTCTGGAAAGAAAAATCTCCTGTCTCCTTGCCATTTATTAAAGGGACCAACAACAAAATATTCTTGAGGATGGAATTTGCCTTTATTAGCTGAGTTGCTGAAATAATTACATGAGGCAATTATTTCTCACTTCTCTGAGGTCTTAGCCATATATTCTAACGATAATTGCTTGCGAGTATGTTTGTCTTTATGCTATAACTCATTTGAGAGCAAGAATATTTCTTTTCATCATTGTTTTCCCAACACCTGGCATGGTTCCTGACCCAATAAGCTCTCAATAAATGTTTGTTGAATGAATTAATAACTGGCAGTGTATTGTAATTGTTTATCCAAGTATCTCTGTCTTTTGTTAGGCTGAATTTGAAGATGATTGAATCTTATTAATCTTGGTATGTCTCCTAGTCCTGCACAAACTGTTCATGTCGTAGGTGCTCAATATGTGGCAGTGAATGAAGAAATGAAACAAAGAATAAGGCAGAGTAGGCAGGACTCTGTACCATTACTTGAGGGTTGTGAAAGAGCTCCCTCTAAAATTACCTTTCTTCCCTGCTTGTCATTGGTGCAAACAGTTCTACTATGTGCATGTACTGTCTGCTGCTAAAAGGGCCTCTGGATGGAATTAGTCCATTATTTAGTAAGAACTAAGGGTCATTTTTAGAAATGCAATTACTTCTTCACTGGATTAGAGCACTGGCTACCTGAGGGTGAAAGGAAGTGATTAAGGCAGGCAAAGAACTCTAAAAGAGGAAAGCTTTGCTACTTTTGTAATGTTGCCTTAGATCAATCCTGGGCACTGTGCAAAGAAATCAAGAGAGCCTAGTCTGGTGTAAGTTCTAAACCTGGAGATCAGATCCATATGCAGCAACTATCTCTACTGGATTAAAAAGGAAGGAGAGGAGGCTGAGTCAGGATAATAGCGAGTTCAAAGCCAACCTCAGCAACAGAGAGGCGCTAAGCAACTCAGTTAGACTCCATCTCTAAATAAAATATAATAAAATATAAAATAGGGCTGGGATGTGGTTCAGTGGTCAAGTACCCCTGAGTTCAATCCCTGGTACCAAAAAAAAAAAAAAAAAAAGAAAGAAAGAAAGAAAAAAAAAGAGTAAAACAAGGAAAATGTACAAATAAGAGGTTTCATTTATTTATTAAAATATAACAATATTTTAATGCCTATTTTGTTTTAGGAATTGTGGATATAACACTAAACAGAGAGTGTTCATTATGCTAAAGAGTTTACCTGCTTATAGAGGTGACAGATATAAACAACCTCATAAAAACTATATCTTTATAGGTGGAAAAGTGATACGTTATAATGTGTATAAAAATGGGACTAACCTAGTCTGCAAGAACAGGGGTGACTTTCCTGAGGAGTCTTAGAACACTTGAGAAGAAATAGGCATCGGCAAAGAAGAGAGGGAAGGAAAGGTGTTTCAGATGGAAGTAGGAGCTTGTGAAAAGCTCCTAAGGCAGAACATGCTTGAGTATTCCTGGAACAGAAAGAGAATGGTTTGTGGTTGGAGAAAGAAGGAGGATGGAACAAATTAAAGTTGAAGAGGAAGGCAAAGGCATATGACAAATTACACAATGCCTGAAGGCCAAGGAGTTTGGGTTTTATTTTAATAGGAAGATATTGAATAATTTAATACAATTTATGAAAGCAATATCGACCAATTTATGTTTTTAAAATGGAATAGAGCAAACTAGCCCAGACTCTCATTTTCCCACTGAGACAGATACCAAGTAAGCAACCAAGATACCAAGTAAGGACTCAAGTCCTTAGTGGTAAATCTAGAAACCAGTACAGGATCTGCAGCCCCCACAGGGATGCTCAGCAAGGACAAGCCCTGGTCAAAATGGTAGGACATTTTTGTGGCCTCTTTTTCACTTTTGCCTCATCTCTTCTTGGTATGACAAGGGAAGAAACTAAGCAATTTCTGGTTGCTCCTTCAGGATAGCCTTTGTCTTGGCTGAAGGAATTACTAAAGGTGAGTGACTCCGTAAGTCTTCCCCACAACTTGGGGGCAATTTCTGAATTTCTGAGAGAAAATACATCCAAGAACCTTAACAGAGTGTTGTGGGTGCTGAGCTTTCTTTAGAAATAACCTTTGTCCAAGTATATTCCATGTCGTTTTCACCTCTTCTACAGGCCCCGGAAATACATACTATTTCCTCATTATTCAAATGAAGTAATCAGAACACAGAGGTTTGGAATACCCAAGGTCACACAGGTATCTGGAAGAATTGGATCTAAAGCAAGGACTTTCCTCCTTAAGAGTTTGTGTTCTTTCTGTCCCCATCAGGGCAGATATGTCCTTGAAAAAAATGTCAAAGTCTGACTGGAAATCTAACTTGTTTTCTTTTCCCATTTCTCCATTTGATTTTCATAAGAGGATGTGTGTGTGTGTGTGTGTGTGTGTGTGTGTGTGTGTGTGAGTAGGCTTTCACTCATTTTTGTTGGCCACTACCCTCTGACTCCATTTAAGGTTTAAAAACCAATATTTTCCCAAATTTTAAAATTTTATTATTATTATTATTTTAGAGGATAACATTTCATTTCTCTGGTTGTAAGTGATGTAGAATCACAACATACATGCAGTCATACATAAAGCTAGGGCTATGATGACCATCATATTCCACCACCTTTACCGTCCCCATGCCCTCTCCCCGCTTACACCCCTGTGAACAGAGTTCCTCCATTGTTCCCATGTCCTTCCCCAAATTATGGATCAGCATCCATTTATCAATGAGTACATTCAGCACGTGGTTAAAAACCAAATATTTTTCAAACTGATAGCAGTGACTTCCATCTGACATTATCAGACTGTCTTTCTCATAATCTCCCTGTCATACACATGTTTATTTTCTTGTTTATGTGTTTATTTCCATGGCTGTTTTCTGTCTTCTCCCCCCATCCCCAATTCCCTGTTGTCCAAATTCAATGTAGTTTATGGCATTACCAATATCTACTCTGCCTTCTTATCATGTGGTTATGTGTACCAAATAAGAAAACTATTTGAAAATGTTTTCCTAAGCATGATGAGGAATACAAGTGAAAGAGAACTAGAAATCTACATAATATTTCCATCTGAAGGTCAAGATCTCTTGCTTATGCCAGGATTACTAGCAATATTGATAAGTAAGAAAGATATATTTCCCCATTGTTTTATTTATGTTTTCCTCACAGTCAGATCAGTGATGTGGGGGCTTGGGAGGAAGATCTCATACTATCAACATGACTTATTGATGCTAATCTTGATCACCTGGCTGAGATAGTGTTGGTCAGGTTTCTTCACAGTTGCCCCTGCTTGCCTAGCATACTGTATTCTTTGGAAATATGTATCTGTGCAAAGCTAATATTTAACAAGTGGGGAGTTCTCCTTGCCTGAAAGAAGAATATCTGAATAAATTATCTGGGATTCTTCTGCATGGGATATTTGTTTCTTCTTCTCCCTTTGTTTATTCAGTCAATGATTAAATTAGAATGGGTTCATGTTATAATTCCACCATGCTTTATTTTGTTGCTCAAATTGTTCCATATTTGGTGAGTGGAGGGCATTCATTTAGCTTCTACATCCCTTAATATACTTCCATCATTGCATGTGGAGTTTTTGTTTGTTTTAGCACTTCTTTACTTTTTGACACTAGAAAATACTCCAGGCTCATCTTATGTATTTCCTGTGCCAGCCTCAGAACTGCCAACTCTTCAGGAAGTTTTAGCTCCTTTTATTGGAGAATGATATTAGAGACCAAGATCTTGGAGCTAGGGATGGTCATTGCTATAGGGATGTCTTTATTTCTATGCCTTCCCAGTGGATAGAGCAAGGAAATGTGTTCGACAACTTTTGATCTAGATGTAAGTATACAATTTTTATATCTAACACTATGTGTCTAGATTAAGCTAAAATACAAGTTCATATTTATGTTTAATCCATCATGCCATAGATAATTCCAGATGCTTTCTCTTGTTTGTCTACACCTCTTAATCCAGCAGTAAGAAATTTAGCTTGTACCATTTGCCATCTAATTTATTTAGCTGTTCAGTTCTAGTATATAGGTACAGTGGTTTCAAAATTCTTCAACTGTACCCCTGTGGGAAACAAGTTTATTAACCAGAATACAGATCTAATGTATACACTCATGGACTCCACTCCCTTCCGAAGTTACTTAGATCAGCAGCTCTTCCTCTCCTATGCAGTTGTTTCAGACCATTATAACATGGTTAGATTCTTTTGTCATAATGTACATTCTATCCTGGGATCTCCTGAACTCCTAAGTGATTTTTAGATTTTCATATATTAAAGTTTACTCTTTGTGCTGTAAAAGTCTAAAGGTTTCAACAAACACACAGTATCACATTCCCGCCTTTACAGTATCTGTATGTCATTGCCCTAAGAATGTTCTGTGTGTCACCTGCTTAACCCTCCCCCTCCCTGAACCCTTAGCAATGGCTGGCACACAGGCTGTGGATGTGGCTCAGTGGTAGAATGCTTGCTTGAGGCCCTTGGTATGATCCCTTACCACTGCAAAGAGATAAATAAATAAGAGTCAAAAACACAAAGAGCGATGGCTGATACATTCATTGTCTTTAAGTGTTTTAATTTATCACAAAATGTCATATACATGGGATCATATATATGTAGGTTTTTCAGATTATCTTCTTTACTTAGCAATGATTTCAGTTTTGTCCATGTCTTTGTGTGGCTTGATAACTCTTTTTATCACTGAATAATATTCCATTGTATGGATTTACCATAGTTTTTTTTTTTTTTATCACTAATCTATTGGAAAACATCCTTGGTTGCTTCTAGTTTTTAGCAATTATAAATACAGCTTCTATTAACATTTGCATGCAGGTTTTGCCTAGACATAAGTTTTCAAATCAACTGGGTAAATACCTGGTGATACAATTGCAGAATTGCATAACACTATGTTCAGATTTGTAAGGTTGTTCCAAAGTGACTTTCAAAGTATCTGTACACTTTACATTCCTAGGAGCAGAGAATGACAGTTCTTGTTATTCCACATGCTTGCCAACAATTGGGTTGTCAATTTTTTTTTATTTTAGTCACTCTAATAAGTGAGTCATGGTAGGTCATCATTTTAATTTGCATTTCCCCAAAGACATATGATATTGAACATCTTTTCATATGTGTATTTTCCATCTGTATATCTTCTTTGGTGAGGTGTATGTTGTATCTTTTGCCCATTTAAAAATTGTATTGTTTTAGATTTCTGAGTTTTAAAAATTGTTATATGTTTTAGATTCAAGTCCTTAAGCAGACATATACTTGGCAGATATTTTCTCCCAGTCTGTGGCTTGTCTTCTGGTCCTCTTAACAGTGCCTTTCATGGAGTAGTAGTTTTACATTTCAATAAATTAGACTCATCAATATTTTCTTTCATAGATATGGTCTAAAAATTCATAACCAAACACAACGTTATGTGGATTGTTCTAGAAGTTTTATAGGTTTGCATTTTGTAATTTAGGTCTGTCATCTAAGGACTCTATAGATAAAGTTGGGAAAACTGACATCTTGACAATATTGAGACTTCTAATCCATGAACATGAAATATCTATTTTGATTTTCTTTCCATTATTAGTGCTTTAAAGATTTTCACTTGTCCATATTTTATTGATTTATAAGCTCAAGTATTTCTTTTTCTTTTTAAGTGTGATGGCAAATTGTATTATTTTAAAATTTCAAACTACAGTTATTTGCTAATGATATATAGGAAAGCAATTTACTTTTATACATTGACCTTATATCCTGGAATCTTTTTTTCAAAATATATTTAAATTTCTCTTGAGATGTCTTCTGTGACTCATGGGTTATTCAAAATTATGCTCTTTAATTTTCAAATATCTGGAGATTTTCCAGATGTCTTTCTGTTATTGGTTTCTAGCTTAATTCCATTGTGGCATGAAAACATACTCTGTATGACTTTTATTCTTTAACATTTTTAAATGTGTGATTTATGGCCTATGAAGTAGTTTACCTTGGTGAATGTTCCAAGTTTTACAAGAATGTGTATTCTGCTGTTGTTGGATGGAATATTATATAAATATTAGTTAGATCAAGTTGATTGATGATTGATAATTCAGGTCAGCTATATCCTCACTGATTTCCTTCCTGCTTAAGCTACTAATCGATGAAAGAGGCATGTTAAAGTCTTACTCTAATAGTGTGTTCATCTGCTTATTCTTTTAGTTCTATCAATTTTTGTATTTTCTATCTGTATAGGTCATGTATTTTAGTGTTATGTTGTTAGGTGCACACACTTTGAAGATTGTATCTTCTTGAAGAATTGACTCTTTTATAATTATGCAGTGTCTCCATTTATATGATTATTTTCTTTGTTTTGAAGTTTGCTTTCCCTAACATTAATATAGCCACTCCCACTCTCTGCTGATTCATGTTAGCATGGTGTGTCCTTCTTCATCTCTTTACTTTTAACCTTAGTCTTCATATTGCAAATGAGTTTTCTGTAGACAACATAAACCATGACTTGATTTTTTATCTTCTCTGGCAATCTCTATCTTTTAGTTCATGCATTCAGACTAGTCATATTTAAAATGATTATTGATATATTAGTTTAAGCTACAAAGTTGATAACTTTTCTGTTTGGTACATTTATTATTCCTTCTGCTTCTGTTTTAGTTGAGAATTTATGTGACTTCATTTTATATCTTCTCTGAGTATAGTTATTATACTTCCTTTTTTAATTTATAAATTGCTCTAGAGTTTCCAATATGCATTTTTAATTAATGCAAGTCCACTTTCATACGACACTAGGCCACTTCAAGTGAAGGTGCTTTATAACAAAGTATTCCCCGTTTGTCCCTCCTGTCCCTTTCACATTGCTGTCATTTTTTTCACCTATTTGCCATAATTACCCAATACCACAATTAAACAGTTTAATTAAGAAAAAAATATTTTATTTTAACTCACTTCATCTCTTCCCTCTTTCCCTTTTTTTTCCCCCATACATCTATGGTTTTTACCTATATAAATTTGCCTTCTGCTTGAGTGTTTTCCTCCTCTAGCTTCTTTAAAGGTTTTCTCTTTTTCTCTGGTTTTTTGAAGTTTGGATGATATATCCAGGCATGTGATTTTTGAGAGTCAGAATTGTTTCTTAGGACTGAATCACAGATCATCTTCTCCATCTGTACATTCCTTCTTTCATTCTTTCAACAAGTGTTGATTCTAAGAGTACTACTAATAATCATGTTGTGTGCTGATTTCCCTCTCAGAATCTAAATTCCAGGGAACCCAGTGTGTATCAGATCCTAACATATATAACAAGGCCTTGATGTCAAGCCTGATGTTATCCAATTATAAGATATGTTTTGGAGACTTGTAAGGGTTGAATATATTTCATGTGTAATAAGGATTATATATAATTGGGACTATGAGTAGGGAGGGGCTATAGTATTGTCAGGAATGTCTCAGTTCTTCTTGGTTGGTTATGTTCATGCCCTTTAACATATTACTCTGCACTGTTCTTCTGTTCTGGTTTTATAGGCTATGTAACTCTATAATATCATTTGAGTTTCTAATATATTTTGGATATTAACCCTTAGCAAGCGTATGGATAGGGAATGTTTTCTCCCAACCCATATGTTGTGTCTTTATTTTGTTATTTCTTTTGTTGTGTAGAAACTTTTTATTTTGATGTGATCCTATTTTTCCTTTTTTTTTTTTTTTGTTGCCTGTGCTTTTGGGGTCAAATATGAAAAATAACTGAAAGGACAATTCATGTACTTTCTCATAGTAGTTTTATTATTTCAGCTTTAAGCTTTAAATATTTAATCCATTTGGAGTTAATTTGTGTATATGAGATAAAGGCCCCATTTTATCTTCTGCATATGGATTTTCTCAACATCATTTATTGAAGAGACTGTCCATTTTCCATTTTGTAGTTTTGGGGAACATAAACTCACTATCCATGCATAAGTTTGTTTTTGAGCTCTTCATTGGGTTCCATTAGTCAATGTGTCTATTTTTGTGTCAGTACCATGCTGTTTTACTCTTTGTTTACAGGTGGAAATCAAGTAGTGTGATGATGCCTCCAGCTTTGTTCTTTTTGCTCATAATTGCTTTAGTTGATATTTCTTCATGTTTCCATATGAGCTTTAGGGTTTCTTTTTTCATTTCCATGAAAACTAAAAAGAGATTTTCATAGGGATTGTATTCAATCTGTAGATCACTTTGGTATGGACATCATAACAATATTAATCATTCTAGTCCATGAGCTCAGCACATCTTTCCATTGATTTGTTTCTTTAATTTCTTTCACTCGTGCTTTAATAGTTTTCAGTTAAAGGTCTTTCACCTTCTTGGTTAAATTCCTTCCTAAATATTTTATATTCTTTGTAGCTGTTTTAAGTGTGGTTGTTCTCTTGATTTCTTTCTTTATTTCTGAAAAGGTCATTTTAAGAAGCTACCTATTTTGAAATGTGCATTTTCTCTATTCATTTTATTTTACAGTGGAAAGGTTAAAAATAATTTCAAAAATTACAAAGCCAAAGCTTTCACTTTAACCTAGAGAGGTTAAGAGGAGCACATAGCTGTTTAGCAGCAGATAAAGGACTAGCATTCAGAACAAATATTATCCCAAAAGATTTGAAAAATAATATTGATAAAGGGTAGTATCGTTCTCAAAGAGAAGGACACAGAAATAGCAAGTTATGGAGAATTGCAAACTAAAACTGCTAAAATCTTTTGTTGGAGGAGAATGTAGAATCTCTTCCCTGGGACTTCCAAGAAAACCATATTTCTGAGATGGGTAAAAGATATCCCTATCTAGAGGTAAGGGTTTATATTAGGGAGTATTTTTTGAGCATCACAACTCTGTAAGTTTCCCCTCATATAAACACTTCCTAACTTGCAGGTTGCTATTTATATATGGTCTATTTATGAAGACTCTTTATTGACAAACATGGACTTTGACCCAGGGTATTTTCCATCCTTTGTGCCCAGGCCTTCAGTTTGTGGACCCCACCATTGACTCACTCTCTTAGCCTCAGATGGTGGATTCAAAAACTTCTCTTTCACTTTATATACACTTGGCTTATTATCCTTATGATAAGTAATAGGTTTTCCAGGAGACGTGTCTCTTATTTTTCAAGTGCAAATTATGTACTATGTAGTTGATATTGCCAGTGGTGTTCTCAAGTCTGTTCAGTGAACATGTCAAATATATCTTCTTGACAAGTATCAGAAGTTACTGCACAAAACCATCAAGTCATTTGTTTTTGAAGTCTTTAAGATTCTTTAAGATTCTTGTATAATCCAGTGTTTTATTTAAAATTTCCTCTCCTCTTCTTTCTCTGTCCATGTATTTTTATATTTTGTTAGAGTGCAGTTTGATAATAAGCAATACCATCTATCGAAGCTTAATTTTCTTGGAGATTCCTTCATATACTAACTTGTCATATTCTGCTAGATTTTTAAAATTTTACCATTGACAAGGTTAAAAACAGATGTGGACTCTTGAGTCTATCTACCAAATGCTCTATCTTTCATTTATTTATTCATTTTTTGTTTTGAGATAAGATTTTTCTACATTGACCAGGTTGGTCTTAAACTCCAGGGCTCAAGTGGTCCTCCTGTCTCAGTCTCAGCTGGAACTACAGCTATGTGGCCCAAACCTGGCTATTGTTGTCCAGTCTTAAAGGGAGAGAATCAATTTATACCCGAAGAGGTAGAAGGACTTGCCCAAGCTTGTTAAGGACCCAGAAGAAGTTTCCTATGGTAGGCCAGTCCTTTTTTCAGTTTACCAGGCTGGCTCTTATTTACTTTGAAAGAGAAGATTATCTTTGTATTTTCAATTAAAAATGGATTTCTAATAAAAATAATGGGGTCTCCAAAATTTCTCTTAGGGGTGGCATAGGAGAGAGAATAGGGCAGAATTTCAGGGCAACGGAGATGACTTAGGTACTTGTTTTGAAATTACGTTTGACAACAATGTATGCTTTTTACTTAGATTTTTGGAAATGAGAGAGTAAGTAAAATTTCTGCACAACACTCTTTGCTTTCCCACTGCTTAAAATGTTAGCACTTTGTGAATAAGCTGATGATAACAACAAAGTACAAGCAAATTACATATATACCTGTTTTAAATCAACATCTTTCTCCAATTTGTGGATAAGATAAAAGTTCAATGTGCATTTTCTGCGAAGCATATAAAAGAACAAGTCTTCAGTTTAAGGGATCTAATAGCCTGAGAGCCCCTTGAGAATCTAGATTAATGGAGGTTACTTGGAGAATTGCAGAACAGAGGAAATCCAGCTAGTGAATGTGTAACACTTGGATCCAAAAGCTAAAATGCTATCTCCTGAGACAAAAGCAAACAAAGAGAAATAGCCACAGATGTAATAAAATACTGATGATGTAAATTTTTCCTGTTGTGTTTTGCCTTTGTGGATACAATGTAGGTTTATATATAAGTCTATCAATTACATCAGCATAAAGTGTAGTTTATGGAGAAACCTATGTTAACTATCACTGTTCAATAATTTCCATATTCCCTAATGATCCTGCTACCTATAATCCTCAAAATACTAGGCAAGCTCCCACCTGTGGGAAGTCATCCCTGACAGTTGTTATTTTCCTTTTTAGCATTTAAATTGCAGAACATTTGAAGGCTACTTGGAATTAAAATACTATCAAACCAATCACAGTAATTTTAAAAGGTAAACCTCAGTTCACATCCTCTTGGGGGGCTAAGGATTTGTAGAGACTCCATTCAGAGGAAGAATCTAAGGTGCAGGAAAGGTGATGAGCCATTGTCCAGAAAAAGTGAAGAACTTCAATGAGGACTGGTGATTCTCTGGGGAAGTTGAGCCTGAGATATTGAGGCTTCTCTGACCGTTCTACCAAACTTTTAAACTCATTTCTTTTAATTCCACTCATGGATATTGATCTGGGAGTACCAAAAATAAAATGAAATTTAACTTTGTAATATATATATTTTTAAAAAAATTGATGAGGAAAAGAATAGTAAACACAAGATTTTGGAGACAAAAATAATGAGTGAAGTAATAAGATATAAAAACTAATTTTTATAAATATTGAGTGTTCTCAATTCAACTCCTATCTGAAGACTCGTAGGCAAGCTAGCCTACACCACTACTACCTGTTGCTTTGTTACTGGAACATCCTGGAGGTCATGGAACTTCATCAAAAATCTAGATTTTTGAATTTCAAATGCTGAAGAATTCATAGAACCTGGAAATTCACAGAACATTTTTATTGTGCCAAGTATGGCCTTTAAAAACAATTACCATATGCAATCACCTTCATTTAAACAAATTAAAACTTAAAAATTGAAAGACGTCCTCAGAATCAAGAATAGTTTCCCAAATTGAATAACAGATTGAATGTGTTCTGCATTATGACAGTCTCAGTTTTCTCCTTTTTTCCCCTTACATTTTGCTGAAGAGCAGTACCAGTTTTGCCATGGGGTGGCATTGAGAACCAGTGTCTGTGGCTAATGTCTCTGAAACTTACACATGGTGCAAACAGGACTTTCTAACAGTAGCTTCAGTTAAGTGTGATCAGAGTTGTGTGTATCAGTTCTTAGAGATAACCTAGAAGCATCCAAGGAGCCTCTTTAATTGGCCAATATAAGAACAGCTGGAGAAATAAATATATTTATGAGGAGAAGCTGGCTAAACACCAAAATACAGTGCTTTGTGAAGGCAGTAATTGAGGTGAGTGAATTTTAATCTTAAATGAGACATAAAAAGGAGAGCAATCAATTAAATTGTTTAATTAGAGATAACAATTCTCAGAAGAAAAGGGACTAACTTTAAAAATAAATGGTTCAATTTATGATAAACCCTAGAGGTTTTATACTATGAATTATTTTAAGGCATGTGTTTGGAAGCACAGTTTATATTTATCTCTCTGTGAGCTGTTTGGATCATAAGAGCCCTACTTTATGTCTTGTTTCAGCTTCTTGAAACAGGATTTTGTTGTCAGTTGCAGGAACACTAATATAAAAAGCAGAATCTGTGTGCTTTGTTGGTACACATAGATCATCATTGAGGGCCATGAGAAATGTGCAGGTGTTCTTTCGCTGTACCAGTAAAGCCAATGTTTTTTTGCTGTTGTAAGTTTGTGTGCTTATACCTTCCTATGTTGCTCCTTTCAGAATAATTTCCCCAGAGTCAAATCCCAGCCAAGTGCAGTCTTTACATATCGAGGCGGGCATAAATGCTAGCTCGAGGGTTTTTCTGAAGTTGTAAAAGGTTGATGGGTTCTTTATTGGTTGGCTCAAGTATGAAATTGAGGAGGTTTTCATATCAGAACAGCTGCACTTAAATTTCCCATCCAAAACACCTCCCAATTTATTCAAAATCAGAGGATAATTGGAAAAGCAGCTTCATAAAATTCTGGCTTTCTAAAAGAAAATAAAACTTTTAAAACATGCAAAGTAGATAGTTAATTGTTGACTGCTCTTTCTTTTACAGCAGCAACTGTGCATTCTTTCATGGCCTGCTTGGCTGTTTATGTTTCTCACCTGTATCTGTTTTGTTTCAGTTATAAGATGTTCTTTTACTCCTGTAAGAATAAATTATTTGTTGTACCACAGTTAACATGAGAAACCCTCATTATATATACAGTTGTGTAAAACGATGGCAAAACAAAATGGATTTTCATGGATAGGATTTATATGACTGAAAACAGCATGCTTTAACTCTAAGATAAATGTTATCATCTTTTTCTGATTGTTGCTCTGCAATTTTTATGCAAAACAAAATAAAATATGTCAAAATGAAAAGGCAATTCTTTCCCTTTACAAAATAGCAAATACATCTGTCAAATTCCCTAAGAGTTGCGAATGGCTTTTATTAGTACTTTTTAAAAATCTCAGATGTAATTACATTAGGTAATTTGGTTTCCAGAGGAGTTTGAATAATTAAAAAACACCTGCTGATTTTCCTCTGGTAGAGTAAAAAAGGATTTTAATAATAGACAAAGAGCAGAAACACAAAAAGAAAAGTATTCAGGTGATGGAGCATTTTAAATAACAAATTTATGAATTTTAAAATTTCAAGCTTATCAGGATATGCTATCTATTGGCCACAGATGGATGACATTAGCGAGAAATCAGTCATACTGCTGTGTTTTTTATGTAACAATGATAAATGCTCCCCCTTCCCCCTTTCATTTGTCTGTTCAATATCCATATGGGAGACTTGAACTCCAGTTGACTCTGTATGGAATTGGGGTGAGGGCTAGTGTGGATAAATTAAATTCACAGATAATCTCAAAATGTTTTAGCTTTCATCTCTCCTATCTACCCTGCCTCTGAATTATTTCAGAGACACTGAGATGCTGCAAATTGTATGGAGTGCATTTTTTCCCCATTTCCTACTTTGGTTGATTACCTTAGCAGAAGTCTAGGGAAAATGGAATGGTCAGTGTATAGGCATGAGGAAAAAGGCCTTAACTTTAGCTTCTCATCCTGAAGTTAGGAAGGCTGTACTGGCTGTGTTCTTTTCCTTGCGAAGCATTTTTTCAGCCCCAACAATCTGCTTTCTGGTGAGAAGGACCACCATGCCAATAATTGCCCAGAGCCTGACTGAGATAAGGGATCCAGTTGTTACAGAAGCCAGCTTACATGGCACAAGCAGAGTCAGCTTTTATTGTTGATAGTTTGTAACCCAAGCATGAGGATGGCTGTCTTATTTATAGTCCTAACTTTCTCTTGGACCCAAGAATACTTTCCACCCCATGCTGTGGTAATGTTGAGCTAAGATGAGGTTGTTCCTTAGTTCACCTTATCAGAGGAAGATAAAGAAAATATGACCAAACATCTGAAAATTTGCCACTTAGCCACACAACAACTTTAATGAGACAAGCCCTCATCTCCCTTTGGGGCTGTAATCATGAGAAGACTATGTTTGCTAGTTTTTATGTAATGATCTGTTCTTTTGATGAAAAATATTCTATGTGGGGTTAGGGGTGACTGGATGACTAAAAATAAACTCTGTTTTAGAAACTTTTGATGTAACTCCTGCTGAAAACCAATCTGTTCATTGATTTTAAAAATGAGGACTATCCTCAGTGATTCAGGAGGCTGAGGAAGGAAAATGACATGTTAGAGGCCAACCTCAGCAACTTAGCAAGACCTTGTCTTAAAAAGAAAAACAAAACAAAACAAAACAAGGACTGAGGATGTAGCTCAAGTGCCCCTGGGTTCAATCTCCAGTAACAAAATAACAATAACAATAATAATAAATGTAAGGACTATCTTGTAAGTAGGTATTATTTTTATTTCTTTTGAAAAACCAAGATTCAAACCAAGAATCTCTCTGTTTACTTCTTTGTAAACAATCCATAAACATTCATTCTTTATTTTCACTTTTCACTATAAAGAATAATTCTAATTTCTCTGGCTGTAGAGAAAAATAAAGTCTTGGGCATCCAAGATTTAAATCTTCTGTATCTAAACACCAGGAGGTGCTATAAGATAACATTAGGGAATACTTCCACCTTTGATTTATAGATTCTAGTTACATAAAGTGTATTTAAAAAACTACTCTGAGAGGCCCTTAAAAAGTGTTCAAATTCTAAGGCATGCTGTTTAGCAGACCATCTTCTGGATTGGAAGAATTATTTCCAGGGGGGATGGTACCTTTGTCAAAAGTTCAGGGATGCTCGTGAAGTTTTGCAGAAAGACGTTTTCAACAAGCCTATGAGAAAGTATTTATGGAAGGACAGTAGTTAAGGGATGTTAAAAATGTTGATCATGTTTTCATTTTGTGTAAGAGTTTAAAATGTAACAAGAAAGCTGGGCGAGAATACAAAATGAAATTCTGCAGCTGCTGTTTTGTCTTGTGCCTAAGTGAATATTTGCTCCTCCAAACCTAATTAGGTATGACTGAAGATAACCTTTCCAGGTGTAAAGAGAATTTTGTATTTTTCTTGTGAACCAATAGCAGCTTCTCCTAGCAGAAGCATTCTAATAAGTAATTTCTAAAAATTGTGACATTCATTCAGGTATAATTTATATAAAAGTAAACAATTTGAACTGTGTAATTTGATTAATTTTGACAAATGCATGCATCTAGTCAAGTCACAACCACCAATGTCCTCATATAGAAAAATTCTATTACCCACTCACCTGTATGTCCCTTTCAGTTAATATAACAGCCCCACACACCCAAGCAACCACTGATCTATTTTCTATGATTATAAATTTTACCTTTTCTAGAATTTTAAGTTAGTCTTTTGTGGCCAACTTTATTTTTGCTTATCATAATAATTTTGAGATTCATCCATGTTGTATGTATTAGTAGTTTATTCCTTTTATTATGAACTGTTTGTGCACTACCTGGATGCATCACAATTGAGTTATACATTGACAACTTGATGAAGATTTGAGTTCTTTCCAGTTTGATGGCAATATGAATCAAGCTACAGTGAAGTTTCATATGCAAATCTTTGTGTGAACATATGATTTTCCTTTTCACTTGTGTACATGCTGGGAGTAGAATGGCCAGAACTAAGTGGGTATATTTTTAATTTCATGAGAACTGCTGCAATCTTTGTTTTCAAAGTGGCTGTACCACTTTAACATTAAAAAAATATATGAAAGTTCCAAGTGCTCCACACCTCACCACCACTTGGTATGGTAAGTCTTTTTAATTTTCACCATTCATAGTGGTTTTGATTTGCATTTCCCCAATGATTAATGACACTGAACATCTTTTTACATATTGATTTGACATCTGTACATGTCCTTTGGAGAAGATTGCATTCATATGTTTCACCAATTTTTAATTGGGTTGTGTGTTTTTAATTGAGTTCTGGGAGGTCTTTATATATAACAATACCAATCCTTTATATTTTTCCCCATTTTGTCTTTTGTCTTCACCTTCACTTTTATTTTAAAGAGCAGAAGTTGTTAGTTTTGATGATATCTTCATTTCTTTTATGAATCATGCCTTTTATGTTCAGAGAGTTATCTGAAGTTTTCTTCTAGAAGTTTTATAGTTTTCAGTTCTACTTTGTATATTTGTCAAAATTAGTTGTTTATATGCAAGTGGGTTCATCTGTGGACTCTATACTGATCTGATGACTTAGTTCTTCCATGCAAGTACTAACTAGGCCCAATCTTGCTTAACTTCTGATATCAGGGCACTTCTAGGAGTGAAGCCTTGTCCAGCTACATAGGCTGCACACTCATGAGCCAGCCCTTATTGCAGCATTGGTTTTAATTTTAATTTGATTTTAATTTGAACTTCACTTTTTCTTTTCCAAGTTATTCTGGCTATTCTAGTGTCTTTGTAGTTTCACATGAATTTTTGAAACAAGTTTGTTTAAAAATATGCTAGAATTTGTATTAAGATTGTGAATTTATAGTAAATTTATTATAGTGAATTCAATTTGAAGAGGACAGTTTTCACAATATTGTGTGTTCACTCCAATTTAGCACTATCTAGATTATTTACTTTTCACAGTGAAAAGTAGTTGGTGGTTTTCAAGGAACTTGTCTATTTCATCAGCATTGTTAAGTTTATTGACAAAAAGTTGTCCTCACCTTTCACTGTGTCTAGTATCTCTGGTAATAGTATATCTTTCATTTCTGATACAGGCAATTATATTCTCTCTTATTTTCCTGGTCATTTATTAATTTTATTGATTTTTCTCATCTTTGGTTTCTCTGATTTTCTTTATTGTTTGTGTATTTTTGTTTTCCTTCATTTCTGCTCTTATTTGTATTTTTTCCTATTTACTTTTTCTGAATTTTCTCTTCTTTTCCTAGTTTGTTAATGTGAACACTGAGGCTGATATGAGCCCTTTCTTTTTTAAAATAAGTGTTTAGTGCTGTAATTTCCTATCTAATTATTACTTTAGTTCCATCCCACACATTTTTATATTTAAAAATGTATTATTTATTCAATAAATATTTCAGGATTTTCCAAAGCTCTTTCCATTATTTATTTCTCATTTAATTCTTTTTGTGGTCAGAGAACATTATTTGAATAACTTAAATCCTTTAAACTTCGTTGAGTTTAGTTTTATTTGATTAACTATTGTAGTTACATGGTAACTATTCCATGTACTGCTGAGGAGAAGGTATATTCTATTGTTATGTGGAGTATTTTATCAATTTCAATTATGTCTACTTGGTTGATAATGTTGAAGTATTTTGTGTTCTTACTGATCTGGCTACTTTTTCTGCTGATTTTTGAGAGAAGAGTATTGAAATAAATAAATCTAATTGTAGATTTGCCTACTTCTCCTATGGTTCTGTCGGTTTTTTCTTCTTGTAATTTGAAACTGGTATTATATGCAAAACATTGGGATTCTTGCGCCCCCATTATATTTAAACTCCTTAACATTATGGAATGAACTTCTCTGTTCTCAGTAATATTCTTTTCTCTAGAATGTATGCTGTCTTGCATTCACATAAATATTCCAGCTTTCCTTTGTTTAGTGATGAATGTTATCTCTTCTTCCATATAAAAGTAAAAGCTTTGAACCTGTGAGCAGCATATAGTAGTGTCTTGTTTTCAATCCAATTTGACAATCTCTGCCTTTGAGTGAGGATTTTTAGACCACTTACATTCACTGTGATTATGGATATGGCTGTTTTAGTTTTCTCTTGCCATTTGTTTTCTGGTACTCTGTTCTTTGTCCTCCTTTTGCACATTATATTTTGCATTAATTTTACATTTCCTGTTTTACCTTTGTTAGATTATTAATATTGCTTTAGGGTTTATTTTGTACATGTTTAAGTAATCACAGTCTACCTTCAAGGAGTATTATTCCATTTAATACATAGTATGAGAATCTTATATGTTAATATTACTTTTATTTCTTCCCTTTAATGCTTTATGCTATTGATATCATGCATTTTATTATACATGTTATAGATATCATGAGATATTATTATTATTGTGTAAATAGTAAATTATCTGTTAAAGATATTTAAATAAGAAAAATTTCACATACATTTACCCATATAGTTGTATATCCAGTCTTCTTCATTTGTTAGTGTAGATCCATATTTTTGTCTGGTATTATTTTCCCTCTTCCTGAAAGAATTCTTTTTAACATAGCTTGTGCTATGTTGAGCTATAGGTCTGCTGGGCTGGGGTTGTAGCTCAGTGGTTGAGCGTTTGCCTAGCATGTGTGAGGCACTGGGTTCAATTCTCAGCACCACATATAAATAAATAAAATAAAGGTCTATTGACACCTAACTAAAAAACAAAAACAAAAACAAAAAAACTATAGGTCCGCTGATGAGAAATTTCTTTCTGTCTTTGTATATCTGAAAACTGAAAATATGTTTCTCTGGAAATTTATTTTTTTCAAGATGTAGAATTCTAGATTGACAATTTGACCTTTTCCTTTCATCACTTTTCCAGTTACTCCACTGTCTTTTCATTTGCATCGTTTACTATAAGAAATCTCCTATCATCATTATCTTTGTTCCTATTAGTATATTATTTGCACATATATAATGTACCTATTTAAAATTTTGTCTTTATTACTGGTTTTGAGGAATCTGATTATGTGGTACCTATGTGTAGTTCTTTTCATATTTCTTTTGTTCACAGTTCATTGGACTTCTTGAATCTGTGGGACTAGAATTTCCAATAGCTTCATAAAATTTTCAGCTATTATTTTTTGTGTTCTGCCTTCTCTCTTCATTCTTTCAGAGCATTCAATTTCATGTATTTTAGGCCTCTTGAAGTTGTCCTACACATCACTACTACTCTTTTTAATTTTTAAATTATTTTTCCTTGTGCCTGTCATTTTGAATAGTTCCCACTATAATGTATTTAAGTTCACTAATATGTTCTTCTGAAATGTCTAATTTGTTGTGAATTCTATTGAATATTTAAATTATATTAGCCACTATTTTCATCTGCAAGTTTTATTTGGATTGTTTTAATATCTTTGGTGTTTCCAAAGTTAACTGTTTGCACATGTGAAATACAGTTATGTAGTTTTAATATTCTCATCTGTTAATTCTAACAACTGGTTGATATCAACATTGACAGTGGATGATTTTTCTTGTCATTATGGTGTGTATAACTTGTTGTCTTTGACCAGATGCTAGACATTGTAAAATTTTATATTGCTTGGTGCTGGCTATTTTTATATTCCTACCACTATTCTTGAGGTTTATTTTGGGATATAGTTAATGTTACTTGGAAACAGATCTTTTGCATCTTGCTTTTAAGATTTGTAAGAATAACTAGTAAAGTATTTAGTCTAGGACTATTTGTTTCTCACCTTGAGACAAAACAATTCTGTGAACTCTATTAAAGCCTCATAGAACTTATGAAGTTCTCAAATCTGTCTGGGGGTAACAAGAACTATTCAAACACCTTGTGCCAGATTACCTTTAATCCTTCTGGATAGCTCTTTCTTTGGACTCAGTTTCCTCATGTGCAGGTGCTGATCAGTACTTAGGAGGACCCTCTGCAGCTCTTAGGATTCTCATTCTGCTCAGCATTTTCTTCTCTAGCACTCTCTTGTAATTCCATCACCCTCAGCCTCTTAGCCCCCTGCCTGGGAGTCCACAGGATTTTGCATGAATTCTTCCTCCCTGTTCTGTGGCTTGGAAATTATCTCAAGGCAATACATCTGGGACAAGAATATGGTGACCTAGTTTCTATCTTGTTTCTCTGGGATCAATGTCCCTTACTACCTGATGGCCAGTATCATGAAAACCATAATTACATACCTCCTGACTGTTTTGTTATTTCAGGTTGGAGGGTAAATCTGGTCTCTTTTTGACCAGAAGTAGAGTTAATTCCCTTACTCTCTTAATACTCTCTTTTTAAAAATATTACTTTAATTATCAGTAGCTCTTCTCTAAAGAACTTGCTGCTTTTTACTGATGATTTTCTGCTGTTTCTATTGACAAGTGAAGATATTCCTTTCTTCTCAAATTGCAGAAGATTTGAATATAGAACATTTTACTCTTTATTTGGAGTGTCATGAAAATGTCATTTTGTATTATAAAATTATTGACAACACCAAAACTGTGATTTTCACTGAAAAAATTAAATATGTAAATTGGGGCACATAATTAAAATTTGTTTTTGGTAGTTTGGTGATATTTATAAGAATTATATTAAATTTAAATTCTCGAGATTTCTTTTGTTTTCATTTCTAAAAGAGCTTTGCCTTATGTTAATTATGCAAATACTTTTTGAGTGTTAACTGAATTAATCATGTTCATAAATGTCCAACTCCTTATTATTCTTAGTTTCCAGGATGAGATATCCCATTGCTTTTTAGCATAACAGATATCTGAAACTATATTAGCTCAGCTCTGACAAATTCTAATTTTATTTTAAAATTCTGGCACAAAGTAAAACTTCAAATATTATAAAATTCTCCTTTTTAAAAATTTATATATCTATCTGCTTTTAGAACATGTATGTTAGAGTATTACTCCCAATATCTTGTATTTCTTTTTTTGTTAACCTGTTTTACATATTTTTCTGTATTAGCTTTTATAGATCTCTTTGTAAAAATTGCTATGGACAGTCCCTAGTATGTATGTGTGTTATATAATGTTTATGACCAGTTCCTCTTTAACTTTTAAGTAGAATTCTTTGTCCAACTAAAATTTCAGTATCAGCTTCATGTATTTTATATTTGATATTCAGTGTTTGTATTCTATTTATTGAATTTTTGGACCATTATAGTTGGCACATTCAGACAATAATTTCTGGCCAAGGTAAAGTGTGGATGCATTGAAAAGTGTATAAAAGCAGCTTCTGCAACAGCATTCTTTGGCAAAGCCTAGCCCAGAACTACGCCAGTAGATCTTTTCAGAGTGACTGCATTGTCTTAGAGGTCATGAGGTCTTTAGGTATCCTCATCTTTTCTGTAGATATTTTAGAAGAAGGCCTAAATTTACACTTGTCTCGTGGAATTTGGCAGTTTGGCCTAAGTGAAACAAGTTTTATTTTGGTGACCACACATTACAAAGATGTTTAATTTATGTTTATGCATATTTGTAAACTTCAGGCTAGAAAAAGACATTCATTCTGTAAAGTCAGGCAGAATGTTTTCCAAAGCACGGTCTAAGATCACTAAGAAATTTTTGATAATGTTTTACAATGGGGTTGATGAAAGGAACTTTTTGAGACAAACAAAAATAAGAATGAAAGAAACATCACTTTTAAAATAATACAAATATGCCACACATTTAGTATTGTTTTCTCTTAAAAGGTCAAGTACTTTCTAAGATATTATCAAATTAAATGTCATTAGAGCCATGGAGAAATTATTAGTAATGGAATCACAGGTATCTGTGGGCTCCCATTCTTCTCTAGAAGAGAAAGGACAACTATTTATTGTGCAAATCCTTTAGGAAAGTCATTTAACATACATGCCTCTATAATCCTCAAAATAACAGAATGAGAATAATATTATTAGCATTGAGATTCAGTGACATTAAGAGGGAACAAGGTCATAGCTAGCAAATGAGAGGGTCAGGGTTTAAATCCAGGTATATCTTTTTTTCCATTTCCTATACTTTTTCCTCCAGAGAAAGATTTTTCTTTATTATAGGATCCTTGCGTATATGTATGTGAGACCACATGCACATGTATATGGAGAGTTGCTCCAGAATTCCCAAGCATTTCCATGTTCTAATGTTAAAAAATTAAAATATGCACACAACACAAGAGAATATAAATTTTGATATAGGCATGAGCCCACTACTAGGTATCTTCCACAATTCCATTGATGGAGACAGAGTCCTGGCTAAAATTTTAATTTTTGACAATTTCAAGAATACTACATTTTAAGCCAGGCATGGTGGAGCACACCTGTAATCCCAGTGACTTGGGAAGGCGAGGCAGGAGGATCCCAAGTTTGAGGCCAGCCTGAGCAATTAAGTGAGACTGTAAATAAAAAGGACTGGGGACATGTTTCAGTGGTAATGCACCTCTGGGTTCCACTGAACCAAAAAGCATCCCCAGTATCAAAAAAAGAAAAAATAAATTCTAAAATTTGTGCTCTTTTTTTGGTTGTCATTGGACCTGGAAAAAAGAAAATGAAATTCTCATGAGAAAAAGGTCCTAGCATGATGGAAGCAAAGCCTAAAAATAGATTTGTTAATATGAAATAACCAGAGTGATCAAGACTGAAGGTAAATTTTTAGAACAATAATGTCTGAAATCCGTTTGAAGTTTGTTATGGTTTGGATGTGTAGTGTCCCCCAAAAGTTCATGAGTTCACATGTGAACCCATGCAAGAATGTTTAGAGGCGAAATGATCAGGTTAGGAGATCCTTAACCCAATCAGTGTATTAATCCTCTGATAGGGATTAACTGGGTGCTAACTGTAAGCAGGTAGTATGTGGCTAGAGGAGGTGGGTCACTAGGGACTTTGCCTTGGGGGGGTATATATTTTATCCCTTCCAAGTGGGGTTTCTTTCTGTGTTTCCTGGCATCATGTTCCCAGATGCTTCCCTCCACTGTGATGTTCTGCCTCACCTTGAGGCCCCAGGAATGGAGTTGGCTGTATATGGACTGAGACCTCTGAAACTATGAGCCCCCAAATAAGCTTTTTCTCCTCTAAAATTGTTTTTGTCAGGTCCTTTGGTCACAGCAACAAAAAGCTGACTAAAACAAATTTGTTGCCTATTTTATGTAATAATTATCCTCTTTCATCATTATATATTTAGTTAAGTTATTTACATATAATATCCTGTGTTGGTTTAAATATGTACCCATAGTGAGGAGGATGATGGCCATGGTGGGACAAAAGAATAAGGATGGGGGACAGCAGCCAGAGAAGGCTAACAGTGAGCTGCCATCAAAGAATGAGGCAAGGGCAGCAACTGAAGGGAAAGATTGAGGAGACTTTGCTTTTGTTCCAGATTCCCATTCTGTTCTTTGAGAATCCACAGCAATACACTGAAATTCTCGCAGTAATTGGGATGGAGACTAGAATCTAGAAGGAATTAGAGATTTTTGAAAGAAGGCTGGGAGACTTGGGGACGTTCAATTTCAATCACCTTTATACTCATTTGGCTTTCTTGTTTTACTGTTTGGGGTAGTTAAAATATGCCTCACAAAAGTATTTCTGAAGTTACTCATGACATCTCCAAAGCAATAACTTATTCTTTATTAATAAGTTACCAGGCTTACCAATAATGCCCTTATAAGAGATTGTTATGGTTAGATATTAGGTATACCCCAAAAGCTCATGTGTGAAACAATATAAGGTTAGGGGAGAAATGATTGGGTTATAGAATCTTAACCCAATCAGTGAATTAATCCTCTGATGAGACTGAATCATAACTGAAGATGGATAGGGTGTGACTGGAAGAGGTGGGTCATTGGGGCCATGCCTTTGGGCTATATATTTGGTGAGCTGAACTTAGTCTCTCTCTTCTTACTGATCATCATGTGAGCTGCTTCCCTCTACCACACTCTTCTGCCACGATATTCTGTTTCACCCTGTGCCCCAAGGAATGGAGCCAGCTGCCTATGGACTGAAACCTCTGAAACTGTGAGTCCTTTAAGTAAACTTTTCTTCCTCTACAGTTGTTCTGGTTGGGTCTTTTAGTCAGAGCAGTGAAAAAGCTGACAAAATCAGAGATCAAAATTGCAGGATGGCTTTCTCTCTTCATTTCTTCTTTTTGCAGATGATTGGGAGGGATGTTTGTGCAGATAGATAGAATTCCTTACATATAGTAAATGGCTCTTTTATAAGGTGCTTCAGAGTCATACTGAACATATTGTAAATTTTAAACAACCTCATGGTAGTAAGACTGAGAAACTGAGGCATAAGACAAATAACTTTTATCAGAATATGGAGCATATCTATAAAAGCATGATGTAAAATGACTTATACTATTTGCTGGATTTTCTAGGCATCATTGCCACTGCCTCCATGTAATCATCTTGGGTTTGTTTTTCTTTTGAATTAATTGATGAAAAATGAACATAAGAAGATTAAAGAAAATTTCATTTTTCTCTTAGCAAATTTAAATAATCCAGCCCCATTTTCAGGAATATTATTTTAAATACCTATTTTTATAATGAAATTCTCCAATTATCTATTTCTTTGAGCCTCCCTACATTAAGTTTTGGTATTAAAAAGTCTTAACTAGATAAGCATCTTTTTGTGTGGTTGGATTCTCTCCTCTTCCCAAGAGCAAACATATCTCATCATTGTTTTTTCCTTAATAAAGACTCTTAAGATTGACATTTATAATGCTCAATTTAAGTGAGCTTTTGTTGATGTCTACAATTTTAGTGTATAATACTTTTGATTGTTTTCCCAGCTTACCCAAATAAATTACTGCTGTTGCTCACCTGGTCTACACACTCACTAGAAACCAAATTGATAAGATGATTTGAATGTTTAGAAACATTTCTCTTTACTAACATAAGTCAAATGTTCAAATTCTCACAGAACCCTCACTAAAGGAGGCAGGTGTGGCATGGCTAGGAGTGTGGATTTTGAGGTGAGATACCTTGATTTGAATCAGAGCTCTACCTAATAACAACTGTGTGAAATTAGACAAGTTCCTTAGTGTCTCTGAACAGGTTACCACCACATCTGGAAAACAGCAATAAACAGCACATCCCATGTCAGGTTGTTGTGAGGATTAAATCAGCCAATGCACTGAGAATAGAACCCAGGACACAGTTATTATTTAAGGTTTCAAATAATATTTTAAAACCAAACCAAAGCAAAATTTATTCCCTGGCATTTAATATTTTTAACATTTTAGCATTGAAAAACACTAAGAAGCAATTTAGTTTGATAATTAACAGTAAAATACTAACTTTAATCATGTCTTTTGTCACTCAGGCAGGGGTGAGCAGGTTCATATCATCTTTTATGTTACCTGCATTACCTTGATTGTTGTAGGAGATTGCTTCTTTAAAACATTTTTGTTTGTGTGACCTAAAAAGATACAAACAATAAAATATTATTGAAAGCTCGAGTATATAGGCATCTGTGTTAGTTCAGGCTGCTTTATCAGAGTGTCATCAGAATATCATAGCCTTGATGGCTTAACAAACATTTGTTTCTCGGTTTTGGAGGCTGGGAGTCCAGGCTGCCAGTTCAAGGTGCTGGCAGACACCAGGTTTGGTGAGAGCACTTTTGCTGGTATTCAGATGGCTGTCTTCTTTGACTTTTTTGTACCTTCACATGGCAGAGAAAGGATAGGAGAAAGGAGAAAGCTCTCTCCTCTGTTTCTTTTTATAAGGGCACTAATTCCCTTTTAAGGGCTCTACTCTGATGGCACTACCTACTAATTCGATCACACTGAGGATTAGCATTTCAATATCTCAATTTTGGGGAACAAAACAGTCAATTACAGTATAATAGACTCTATCATTTACAATTTTAGCAATACTAAGCATTTTTGAAATGTATAAATTATCTTTATCCTTATTGCCAATCTTAGGAATTTTTTCTTCAATCCAGTTCATTTTAAAATAAGGAAAACCAATAGGCACTTTTGCCAATATCCTTATCCCTTTTCTGACACCTACTTTGCCATGGTGAGTCCCCCCTTTTTTATTGAGATCAAATCTCTAAATTATAATCTTTAACTTTTTAATGATTTTAATCTCTAAAATATTTTATGTTACTCTTACGCATGTTATTTTTCTGTGTAGTCACTATACTTTCTACTCTGACCACTCTCCTTTATATACCAGTGACGTAATGATAGGAAGAATTATTTCACAAATAGGGAAAATTATTTCAGAAACTTTAAATATGATAAAACTCTAGAATGAGGATTGAGAAGAAATGGGGATATATTCTAGTCAAAGTTCCATTAATTCATACAGGGTAGCCGCCTTCTGGTATGTGGTAGACAGATTCTAGGGTGGTTCCATAATCCCTAACTCTTGGTATACACCAAGAAAACCAAGTATCTCCCCTTGTAGTGTGAGCAAAACCCATTACTATATTTCTAACCAATAAAATAGGGCAAAGGTGATGGGATGTATGTGATTACATTACATAGGGGTGTTATGCCTGTCTTATGAGAAGACTCACTTTCTGATTTGTTCACTTTGAAGGAGCAAGCTGCTCTGTTGCAAGAAGTCCACATCTCAGGAAACTTAAATCCTCAGTCTGGCAACCCATAACTACTGAAAATTGGTCATACCCATATCAGCAAGAAAGTAGATCTTTTTTCTCTGAAACTTCAGATGAGACTACCAGTCTTACACTTTAATTGTAGTGTTATAGAATACTCAGCTAAGCTGTGTTTAGACTCTTGACCCATAGAAACTGTGAAAGAATAAATGTGTTTTTTAAGGTAATGAGTTTGTGGTAATAGAGAACATACATGTTAGTCCTTTTTCTGTTGGTATAATTAAATAGCTGAGGCTGGATTCTTTATAAATAAAATAAAAGAGGTTTATTTAGCTTACAGTTGTGGAGACTCAAGGGCATAGTTCCAGCATTGGCTTGGCTCTGGTAAGAGCCCCCTTGGCTATTATGTCACATGGTGGATGTTATCTTGGCAGGAGAGTATGTGAAAAAGTGAGAGTACATAGCAAGAAAGGAAGCCAGAGAACAATTTAGGGGTCAAGCTTACTCTTATTACAATGTTATAAAAACTCACTCCAGATCCTCATAGGAACTAACTACCTTAATCCCTTCTGATAGCTAAATCCCGGTTAACCTAATCAGTTCTCACCAGGTCCCATCTCTTAAAGCACACTACTTCTTAACATGATCACACTGGGAACCAACCTGACAATACATGGAACTTGGGTCTATCAAACAATATCTAAACCACAGCAGAGAAGTAGATAAATAATATAGATTTTGGTATCAGGAATTGGTTGATACCATAACAACTGGAACTGCAAAGTAGGTGGAGGCTGGCAAAATTTTGAGAGGCATGATATGGAAAGGTTAAATTGCCTACAACAGACTGTCAGTAGAATTCAGTACTTTAAGGATTCTGCTAAGGGCTCAAAAAGAGGTTGGGAAGATGTTATTGGAAACTGAAGAAAGGGGAATTCTTGTTATGTAGAGGCAGAAAGCCTAGCAAATTGTCTCCTGTAATTAGGTGGAAACAAGAGATTATAAGTGATATACTAAGTTATCTAGCTAAGGATATTTTCAAGGGAGATATTTAATATCTTGATTAATAATATGCTTGATTTTTTTCCCCTTCTGTTCATGTTAAAATGCAAGAGGAGAGAGATAAATTGAGAGCAAAATTGCTTTTAAAAAAAAAACAGATCAGCTTGATGTTTTAGGAAATGTTCAGCCTCTCCAGAGGTAAAAGACACTAAATTTGAGAAATGACTCCAATCCTATCACAAATACAAGCTGTAGAGGAAAATATGAGGGTATGGCTATACATTTTATTAAATACTTTCAGAATATGAAAGGAGTGGAGTAGTGCTCAGTCACACAAAGGGCCCTTTCAACAGATCAAGGTTGTGCCTCAAACTTTTAAAAAATCAAATTATGGGCCCTCTAGGAAGCATGTATGCATTATACTTTTGTATAGTGGAATTAACCTTAGTGAAATTCACAGGAAACCCACAAAATATTTATGTTTTAGTAGAAACCATGGTAACAGACTGAATGGGGCAGAGAGAGTAAAGAATGAAAGAAGTTGCTGGATTCCCTAAATTTTACAGGCAGGACACAGTTGTTAAAAGTACTCAGCTGTGAGACATGTACACTTTACACACACACACATACACACACACACACACACACACACGACAACTAATAGGGCACAACAAGAACACAGAGGGTTCACCTGAGAGCTAAGAAAAGTAAGAAAAGTTATCACAGACTTTGAAACCTACACAGGGAATTCTCAACCTTTGTCAGGTTGAATTTTAGAATTTCTGTGGACAGTGACTTCTTTGTCCCTTAGAGTTCTACCTTTCTGAATAGGAACATCTATATGTCTATTGATGGTTTTTTCATGCCATCTAGTAGAGGCTCAGACCCTGGGAAACAGATTTGGGATCCCAGGCAGGTGAAGGAAGATGCCAGTTGGAGTTGGGATAATAGACATTCTTTAGAGGTGGTGGCAGCCCCCAGCCTCCAGCTCTAGCCACATTTAACCTCCAAGCCATTTCTATAGGCCTTTTTAATATAAGCCAAAGAAGGCACCTTACTAATAGGTTACATAAGTGGGGTGTATGTTCACAAGCAAATGTTTATGACCTTGAGTACATATGCTGAATCAGGGTGTTCATGACCTTGGCTACATAATAAAAATATAGCCTGCTGGTAAAGGAGCCTAACTATAAAAACATTTTGGACCACCCTTCCCAATAATCCATCCCTTTAGGATTCCTTACCATACAATCTGTGCTTCTGAAGTCTTCTGCAATGATCCCTTGGTGAGAAAGGCAGAGCCCTGCATCCACAGACCACAATAACTATAAGCTGTAATAACATACAACTAAAAGACAACCCCCATCTCATAGGATTACTAAAATACATCACTAGTTCAATCTCATATTGAGGTGGCAATAAAAGTCTTTCCCAATCATGTCCAATTGTCCAAATGCATAATCTGGATTCACCTGGATAGTCTGGCAGTAGAACTCACAGGCACTTCATTTAGTGCATATCCAACAGGCAGAAGTGTTTGCTACTCTGGCATAGATGTGTGCCCAGTTTACATTGGCATTAGCAAGGATACACCTATAGATGAAAGGACAAAGCAGTTACAGGCACTAGTACAGGTAAATCATGTCCATCTGGGACAGGATATGACAGCGTTGAGTACCAGGAAAGTATAGTGGCTTCCTATGGTCACTTCCCTGGGAAGTGATACCATGCTTGCACAACTTGGTCCTGAACTTCAGCAGGCACTGTGTGTACCAGGATCAGGTGCTGGAAGCCATCCACAAACTACTATGTATGAACCAAATTGTCATGGAAGCCACTGGGTAGGAAAGTCTGGTATCTGGGAACTCACAGCAGCACTCCTGCTCGTTTGAGGTCACCCAGTACATGTGATATTCTACCTAGCAGCTCTTGCAAGTTCAGCACTGCACTGGAGTTGGGGTGACCCGCTGGAGCCACGTAGACACACAGCTTCTTGGAGTGGCTTGCCAAGATGCCAATCAACCTGCTGACTTCAAGACACAATGAAGCAAGACCCACTCACTGAAACATTATCCCTGCCTTTGATGTACTCTCCTTTTAATAAAGTATCAGAGCCATTTTCTAGTCATTTGGTTCGAGCTCCTACCAGGGATGGAGGACCTATCAGGTACTCTGCTTTTTAAAACTAATTTCTGGCTCTGTCTTTTAATTCTTCTCTAATTACTTCAGACTTTCATTTTCTCAGGTGGCTTATCACCTCCTGAGCAGAAAACTACCCTGGCAGGATGCTGGCAACCCTGCGACAACCAGGGAACTAATAATTGGCCAAAGGGATATTTAAATGTGCCCTTTAAATTCTGTGTTCCATCTGTAGGACCCAGCCAAGTCACATGTACCCTGAGGGGCCATTCACTAGTAAATCATGGTGTCACAAGGAGATCAAACTCCAAACCCTTTCCCCATAGGGCTAATAGGATCACCACAACAAAAGTCAGGGGGGTCTTTATTGTCCAGGGCCCTGTCCAATCCACAGTTTGACTTAAATTCAATCCAGTGGGAGCAGATAAAAGAATATTCCCTTGCTTCCAAAACCCAGGCTAAAGTATAACATCATCTTTCATTATCACTTGGACCTGTACTGGGGCTACTTTGTGGTGCAGCAAAGCTTCTGCAGGAGCTGGATCCTATTGTTGGAGATGCTCATTCAGAGTTCTCACAACTGCCCACAAGTGCTGTGCCTACCCCTTCATAGAATGGGGGTTGACTGCAGTCCTAAGTCCTTGCTTAAGCAGGCCATTATATCTTTCTATCATACTTGGAGCCTGTGGGTGATATGGGACAGGCAGCTTCCATTGAACATGTAACTGAGTTGCCTGTTATCACCCTGTATTATTATGGGCTGGATGTACAAGGCCATCAATACTGTCAGGGCACAAATCATAGTGTGCTGATTTTCTTAACTACTGGGTCAGGCAAACTGTAGCAATATCAGTTCCCATCAAGGCAAACATGGTCCCCTCTGACCTCAGTACAGGGTCAATATAGTTAACCTGCCATTGTATCAAAGGGACACGTCCATGGATTACCTGGCTATTTGTGGCTCCGAGGCATCTGGGGTGTGGATACACCTGAGCACAAACCATATCTGCTTGGTAAATCTCTACCAGGACATTCCATGTTAAAGGCAGACCCTATTGTTGGACTACATTCCACATAGTTTTCAAACCTGCATACTGTAGGTAGAGATGTAACTATGCTGACAGATTGGTGGGAGGTGCCTGACCCAACCATCCCACCCTTTTCAAAGCATCTGTTTCATCATTCTCTGGGCTAGTCATGTGGGGATAGCCAATAACGTGCACTATAGTCTTCTATTCCTTGTGTCCTAGCTCCCAGAGCTCTTGCCACATAATTTGTCCCCAATACACTGCACAACTGTCAGTACATATCACTATAAGGGATGCTTCACTCTCTACTATCATCCAGCTCACTCACTAACTACTTTGTCATTCATTAGTATCAAACCAGACAGTACCTATTTCTGACTCCACAGCCACTGCCATCTACATAGGCAGTTGCCATGGCTGGAGTTATCAGTGTACACTGCCATCTACACAGGCAGTGGCCATGGCTGGAGTTATCATTGTACCAAGCACTGGACAGTATAGGTACCTTCCCTCCACAGTATGGACTTGTTTCTGGTTCATCTACATAGGTAACAGATCTTGCTAGCTCCCAGCATATCTAGGATCTGTTGGACCCTACCAGCTCCCAGCACAGTTGGGCTCTCTTGGCCCCTCTAAACACCTCCATGGCATTGTCAATTTTGTAACTTGTGCTGTGAGAAGGATTTATAACCTCTCCATTTTTAGAGCACTACACATAATGCCATTCGCCCCTAAATTTCACAGGTATAACAACAAAGTAGCCAGAGGATCTGTGAGCCTGTACCCAAAATTATTTTCCCAAGTCCACCTACTCTGCTTGGCAGGCAGATCTTGGTGAACTTGGTTACCTGGGCTGGTCCTGCTTGTGGCTGCCCATTGGAGTCATCAGCTGCTGCTGTTTCGTTTTCTGCATTACCAATGGGCTTGCAGGTCTTCCTCCTCCTTGGACTTAAACAGCACTACGGGCGGATGCCAAAGAATTTCTTCAAGGTATGAAGATCTTCCTCCAGCTATCATATTCTTCCTTATTTTGCAACCATACTCTTACCTTATTTGGCAGTCTCTTGTAAATATGCATCAGTTTTTGCTCTCAAAGTTGTAAGAAACACTCATTTCATGGCCCCAATGGCCACACAATGTGGCTCCTTAGGCCATTTCTCCATCTCGTCTGCACCACCACTGCCACATTTCTTCTTGGCTATAGGCCAGTGCCTGGCTTCTGCCATTCCATTCACAGTCCACCCTGCTGGGTCCATGTTTGCTTGCAGAGCATCAGAAGTTCAACCCACTTGCCTCATTACCTTCTAAGTGGCACCATTTTGCCAATGGAAGCTAACTGCCTTCTCTATGCTCATGGGGACCCATCCACCATATCCCAACTATCCACAGGAATTCATGATAATAGGACCTTGACAACTGAGTGCTACATGCTGCTCAGTGGCCACTGATCCTTTCTGTCTGCCAGGGTCAATGTGCCTCTCCTCTGCAGAATATCCTGCCAACTATGCCAATTGTCAAGAGGAGGCTCAGACCTTGGGAAACAGATTCAGGATCCTGGTCAGTGGAAGAATATGCAAGACACAGTTGGGATAGTAGACATTCTTTATTCAGAGGTGGTGACATCCCTCAGCTTCCAGCTCCAGCATCATTTAACCCTCTGAACTATTTCCATAAGACTTTTTTATATGCAGGCCAGACCAAGAAGGCACATTACCAATAGGTTATGCAAGTGGGCACATGCTCATGACCTTAAGTCCTTATTCTGAATCAGGGTGTTCATGAACACCTACATACTAAAACAGCCCACCAGAAGCCTCAGCAAGGAGGCCTAACTATAGCCATTTTGGAATGGCCTGCCCAACACATGCTTGTTCAATCATTGCATGTTGAGTGTGAGGGGCAAATAAATTCTTGATTTTGTAGGTTGACAGATCAGCTCAGAGAGCTTTCCTCAGCACCTGGACTTGATTTAGATAATAAGATCTTTGAATTTGTAGATGCTGTAATGTGGACCTTTGGAGATAGTGAGCATATTTTGCACAAGGGAAGATGATTCACTGAGGGGCAGAACATGGACTGTTAAAGACAGAGTGTGAAGTGTCCTTATGATCCCCTTCACTCAGTAGTTAAGTCTTTATGCACCTACTGACTTTTGAATATGAGGACCTGTGACTTGATTCTAATCAAAAGAATATGGCAAAAGTGGTGGATGAATGTGATTACATGAATATTTACATTACATAAGATTGTAATCCTATCTTGTGAGTAAAGTCTCTCTCCTCTGCTGGCTTTGATAAAGCAAGCTAACATGTAGCAAGGTGTCCATGAAAAGGGCCACATGGCAAGAAATTGAGGGCAGTCTCTGGCAAACAGTTGAGTGTAAATTGAGGCCCTCAGTCCAGCATCTTGCAAGGAATCAAATACTGAATGCTGCCAAAAATGAGCAAGAAGGTAGATCTTTTCCTGTTAAAAAACTTCTAGTGCATTATCATCATACACAATAGTGGGGTTCATTTTGACATATTCATATAACATAGTTTTCTCCATTTTAATTCCTAGTAGTTCCTCTTTCCCTTGCCATCTCCCTTTTCCTGATCCCCTTCCTCTACTCTATTAGTCTTCCTTTGATTTATTTATTTATTTTTTGATTGGTGCATTACATTTCTATACAAAATTGGAAAACATTGCAAAATATTCATACATGCACATAGGATAATTTTGTCAACTTCATTCCCCATGTGTAGAATGGAGATCTTTCTCTACTTGAAACTCAGATGAGAGTGTGTCCTCATCAACACCTTATTTGCAGCCTTACAGAAGACCTAGCTAAGCAGTGTTCAGAATCCTGACATTGTGAAATGTCATTCATATCAATTCACAGACATTGTGAAATGATAAATGTGCATTTTCTCAGGTACTAACTTTGGATTGATCTTGTTGCATGGCAATAGAAAACTAGTGCATGAAAGTTCCAAGATTGCAAGTTCCATGATTACAAATAATTTTGTCACACACCTAGAAATGTTTGAAATATGCAGTTCTTCAGTAAATATTTATAGGAAAGGAAGGAAGGAAAGGAGGGAGAGAGGGAAGGAGGGGAGGAAGACCAGCCACTGGAATGCCAGCATGGTCTGGTGCTCATACTATTGATGTGTAATGTGACATATTGTGTGTAAGGTGAGTTCCATAGGATGTGCTGGTAAGGTTTATCTGGATATTTTTGTATAAGTGTCCAACTCATATGGTTATTTATATAATAAATTAAGAGGTTTCCATGTAGGTGTTTAGAGCAGTTTGATAACTTCAGAGGTAAGGAATGGTGAGGCTATTTCTTGGGATTGGACTGCTATAACTCATTCTTATGACATTAGGAAATAGAGAAGTACTGGCACATTGTGGTAGTGATGCCCATGTGCATTTCATCCTACTCAATCAAGTGTGTGACTGAAAACAAGCCATGAACGGCCCCTGAGGGATAGTGCTGAGGCTTCTCTGTGTATATGTTGATGGAAATAAGGTCAGCTGTCCCCTTTTACATTTTCAGGTATTACACATTGCCTTTTTTCTCAAGCAGCTTTATTGGGGTATAATTTACATTCTGTATATCTACTTATTTTGAGTGAATAATTTAATAGTTTTTAAAGTGAATCGATAGACTGGAGCAACCATCACTGCAATTCAATATTAGGATATTTCCAACATCCCATGAAAATCCTTTGTGCCTTCTTGTAGTACCTCCTCATTTTCACCACTGCTCCAGATAACCATTCACTACTCTACTTGCTATCTTATAGATTTGCCTTTTCTGGACATTTCCTGTATACATAAACAGAGTCTGTGGTCTTTTGTGTATGACTATTTTCACTTAGCCTAATATTTTCTAAGGTTGTCTGTGTAGCACATATCAGTGCTTCATTCCTTTTTATTGATAAATAATGCACCATCATATTATTTTATTTAACCATTATAAATTGATGAACATTTGGAGTGTTTCAACTTTTTGTTTAATAAAAATAATGCTGCCATGAACATGGCACACATCCCAAACAGCCTTTGTATGGACACGTTTTCATTCCTCTTGGTTAAATTACAAAGGATTATATAATACATGTAAATTAACTTTTGCCACACTATCTTCAGGACAAAATTTAAAAAAAACTTTCAGGGACTAACAATGCTCCTTATAAATAACTTTTATTAAAGCTTATTTATCTGATTTGTGTATTTAAAGAAAAAAAGTAGAAGACACACTGCTTATTTTATACAATATAAAAAAATAAAAATATTACAAAGCATACTTTTAAGTTGAAGGGAAATGTAGTAGCAACTACTAGCCCACTAGTAATGAAGAGTGCAAGTATCAATATTGATTTAGAAACCTTAATATCACACAACATTATTTACTTAGAGGAGTACTTGAAACTATATTAAGCGAAATTAATTTTTACAGATTTACATTGTATAGATCCAATTATCATACATCTTAAAGAAGGGAAAACAAGTCATTTTATAAACTTATGTATGTAATACCTCTAAGTTCAAAAATGAAACTAGTATAAATGTATGTACAAATAGAGAATTTATATCTAATTAAATGAGAAACTATGCTCAGATAAAATCTTTTGCTTCTATGGTAATAAACCCTGAGTGTCTTACCATTTCATTGGCCAGGTGAAAAGTTCATTGGTGCAAGTGAGAATCATGAGAATAACTGGTTTTTAGATGCAAATATTCCTATAGGATTTATCAGATTAACAAAGTTCTTTAGGAAGTAAATATCTGGAATATTAAAGTAATATTAAAATATCTGGAATGTCTTATGTTTTGTTCATATGATGCTTTTTCTTACTTTAATATTAATTTCCTTATATGTGGAATTCCAGAACAAAAAGATAGTGAAGGTTAAAAGTATAGTTTGAAGGATAAATATAAAAAAGAAAGTAATACATCTGTTTAGCTTGTTGTTGGAATAGATTAAAAATGTAATATGATTTAAGAAGGATTGGCAAAATTAATGACTGATAGGTGGTAGGTGGTGGATCTGAGGGAAAGTACACAGGTTGTTGTATACCAGCCCAGTGCCTTGGATTGGGTACATGGTGAGCAGCCATATTATCCCCAGAGCTTTCTTCTAGCTCCCAAAGACACAATGTTGAGCTGCAGAGACATGGTACACCTCAATTGTGACATTTCTTATGTTCTAAGTGTGGGGTATGAAAGGCTGGGCTCTTCACCAGGTCAAAAGTAAGTAGGTCACAATTATCTACAATACTAAGTTATTTAAAAAGCCACCTGATTTTTTTTTCCGTGTCCAGATGTTATATACACATTTTTCAATGGTAAGAAACAATAAAAAAAAAAAAAACCCATCATGTACACATAATAGCTTACTTGAGTGGCTAAAGTAGGACATTAAATTTGGGGAATTTGTAAGTCAACTTTAGCATGAAAAACTTAAGTGGCAAAACAAGGTAGTTAATGCTTTTTGAGTTTTTCCCATGGGCTAGGCACTATTCTAATTGCTTTAAATGTATAAATGCATGTAATCTTTACAACAATCCTGTGATGTAGGTAAAATTATGAGTGTTTCCATTTATTAGAAGAGGATGCTAAGGCACAGGGAACCAAGTAAAGGAGCCAAGGTCACTCAGCTGGGAAGTGGTGAGGTTAGGACATGAACTCAGGCAATCTGGCTCTACAGCCTGTGCTCTGCACCAACCATCATATCTTCTTTAATAGTCTTGCAGAGCAAGCTATTAGGGGAAGTGAGATAGATTTGTTATTACTGTTTTGTTGTCTGAAATGTCTGCTGCAATAACATGTTTAACATTTTGTCTCTTCAAATTGAGAATTTGTAATCATTTGAAAAATAATGAAATTGATACTTAATAATTATAATGAAATAAAACTGTTTTGAAAGCAGAAAGCACTTTTCTGTGTAGTATATCTTCTTAACAAAAAGTGCTTTCTAGAGTCATTATTATTCTTTCTACAGCTGATTCTGTCTCAGGGTTTGTTGTTAGTGAATGTGTCATGGACGAATTTTTGTACCTTCTCTCTGACTTAGGAGTTCACAGTGCATTTGAACTCTTGTGTCCTGGGCAATGCCAGAATTGGATCAAATAGTTATTCATAAGATAAAATGTAATGAGGACAAAAAATTCCTTATATTTAGACAAAGGATCTTTTAAAAGTTCATTGTTTTCATTCTCATTCATTTTTATTTTATTTGTTTTAGATATTCAAGACAGTAGAGTGTATTTTAACATATCATACATACATGGAATAGAACTTCCCATTCTTGTGGTTGTACATTTCTACATGATGTGGAAAGTTCATCTTAAATTAAATATTTATATTTATGCTTAGATATTTTGATCATGATTTCTTTTGCTAGAAAGAGCAGTACTGAATAAAAAAGATAATATATGTCTTTCAGAAAATCCACATGACATAGAAATCTAGCAATTAATATAAGGAAGGTGCCAAGCTGTGGCCCTGCTGAATGGAAGACATGGCACCTGGAAGGGGAATGAGTCACTTCTGAGATGTGAGTTTATAAATGTCAGAGTAAAGCTAGTGCCAAACTTTGCTTTAATAAGTCTAAGTTAATATGTATAATGAGATTGCTGGTGGGAGAAGTTTTAAATTTTTTCAGTAAACAAATTCTTTTCAAACACTCTTAAACTGCAGAAAAAGCAACTAATCACCTGCCAAGAACTGATATGCTAATTTCAGATAATTCTTTTCTTTAAACCTGTAAGATGGAGGTCTTTGATTTGTTTGATTTGTCTCAGTCATGTGCAATTTTTTTCAAAGGTTGCCTTTCTCTGAAAATACCCTGTAACTTAACATTTCCATTCTTTTGGCTATACTGTCTTTGGTTAATTCAAGGGGTTTCTCTAAAGTACTGCTCTAATTTACAGTGTGTGCATTTTCTATTTCTATTGTAATTCTGTGAAAATAAAGCAATTGTTCAGTGGTTCATAATATGAATGCAAAAATATGTCCCCACTGAAGCATCAACATAACTTAATGTACATTCACCAAGATTAAAGCGGCCAATAAGGAATATAATTCTTATTTACATTTTGAAATGATGGTAACAAAGGGCTTTGTTACCTGTTTTATAAATGCAAGCTGCACGCTGATTTAAGCTTTTTAAAATTCTATGGACAGCACAAGTTCTTCAATTTTAAGTTCTCATTGCTGGATTCAAGTTCTTATTGCTGAACTCCAGCTTCTTTGGTTAGGAGAAGAATAAAAATAAACACCAAAAATAATAAAATATAATAATCTAATTTTTCCTGAACTCTCTATAACATGGATCATTAATCTACATCAATATATGGTGAAGATATATAAGTAGAATGTGCAAAGTATGCATTATGCACATATAAAGGTAAAGTCTGTGGAAATATTTTAAATTCCATAGATCCATTCACTCTTTTGGTTTTATAATTTGTTTTGTTTTGTCATTGTCTTTATGATTCTGCTTATTTATTTCAAATTTTAAAAAATATATATTTCTCTTTTGAGGAAATGTAGGCAACTGATACTGGGATAGAGTTTGAATTGTGAGAAATACATAATTATGCTAAAAGAAATACATAAAACTAATGCTGACCAATTTAAACATTATTAGGATTGAGTGTTAAATAAGTTAAGATTTCCAAGAAAAAGCTGATTGGCTATGAATTAAATTTTGTGTTGTACTCATCATATCCTAGAAATTAAAATTAGACATAAGTTTTCAGTATGTTTTTATGTAAAACTAAAAACAGAGATATATAATATTTGGTATAATAAAGATACATGTTTTCTAATCTCTTGAGACATCTATCTTGATGGAAAAGATTCAAAGGCCCCATTTTTACTTATAAGTATGAATAAATGTCATATATAAAGACAAACTATCATTTATTATATACAAAATATATAATTTTTTCTTTGACATTTTTTCTGGATCTACACTAGAGATGACATTTATGAGAAATGAAGTGTACTGGATTCACCTGAGATAGTGAGACTCTGTATCTCTATTAACTTGTGAGAGACTTCATCATTCCAAACCTTCTCTGGACAGCCCAGTTATCTTCACTTTCTCTAAGCTGACATGCTCTATGACAATTAGTCATGCACTGAGTTAACACAGTCTGTGTGTTTCATTGAAGAGGTAGTGTCATTGTGGGTCCTTGAGAAACATATTTAGAGGCCCTGAGATTCACATGAAGAAAGTTTATTGGGTAATTATTTTGTGAGCAAATGCAAGGAAAGCAGGAAAAAGTTGAACTGTGATGTAGACTCAACAGAATCCTGCCCAGTCCCTCAGGGAGAGAGCCTGACCAGGGCTAAAACAGCTCTCTTTTGCCTAAGGGCAATTCCCAAGGAGGGACTAAGCTCAAAACTACTGGCAGCCCATGCTTTTTGGCAGTTGACAAAATGAGAATCCTGGTCCTGAAGCAGGAACTTGGGAGGTGCACTTACAGCATCCACTACAAGAGGTAATGTAATGAGGGTTAATAGCAAAGCCTCCAGAGTCAGATGGGCTGATTTAAACTTGTTGTTTTCTAAATTCTGGTTATGTAACCTTGCCAAGGTATTTAACCTCTCTGTTCCTACGAAGTGGGAATGAGAATACTGTAGGTAGTCTTACTGAATTATTGTGAAAAATGGATTAGTTAACACATGTAAAGTATATATTTGTTCTTGGAATTTGTTGATCACTCAGTAATAGCTATTATTAGAGTTTGTTACAAAATAGTGAAACTATCTTTTCCACTAACTCATATGAGTATTTTTTCCTATATAGGTCAGGAGAGGCTAGTAACAAATTACCCTCAAATCTCTAGTTGCTTAAAACAACAAGGAATTATTTCTTGGTCACAGTACATAAATATCATGTGTTGAATGGTATTTTACTAATTTGAGGACTCAAGCTGACAGAGCAGTCACTTACTATTTTCAGTTATTGCTGCTGCCATGACAGAGAAAAAAATAGCATTTGAATTCATGCTGATTCAAATACTTTCACTTCAAAGTGACATGCCATTTTCACCCACATTTATTAGTCAAAATAAATCATAGGGGTAAGCTGTTCCCAAGAGTGAGAAGGGAAGTGTGATCCTACCCTTTCCCTAGAAGGAAAACCATAAGTACTTCATGAGTAGAATTAATGATTTAATTTTAAAAAATCTCCTGGGAGGATATACTCTTGACAATGAAAGCTAACTTTTCTTGAGCACTTATTATGTGCTAGTTAACACAGAATGAACAATACTGTGAAATCCCATTACAGGCCTGATTGCAAACTTTTACTCATAACTACTCCTAAGAACGTCAGTGATAGCAGCATGACTCAAAATATTTTCAACACACCTTATTTGTATTTTTTTAGGAATTGCTTTTAGATTCTGTGATTTAGAGGGACATAACTTTCCAAATGTATGAAGTAGAAACTTATTTGTTGTTCCAGTGATGGTATGGAAATTGCAAATAGGTAAATAGAGAGACCTATTTCCATTGGGTAACTTAGATTGATGGAGACTCCACCTCCTTCAGCACAAAGCATCCATACGTCATCATCCTTTCTAGCCAGAGGGATGCCTATGGACCAGGCCTGTGATGTCATAACTTCTGCTTACACTCTGTAGGCTAGGAACTTAGTCCCAGAGCCACACCTAGCTACAAGGAAGGATAGGAAATGTGGTTTAGCTGTATGTCTAGTGAGTCTGACCCATGGCACATGGACCGTGCTTTTTATTTCCATGGAACTAAAGAGACCTTAAAATCAGTAATTAACACTTAGCTGGGAATATCCCCAAAGTACTTCACTGTTTGCTATGCATTCTGTCCTCATGTAGTACTCCAGAGCAGTGTCTTCCATTGCTATGTGAGATTTTAATTTCCTCTTTAGCATTAATTCAGGATGACACAGAGGGAAGTCTGGTAATAAGCAGTAAACAAGGTTACAGTGTGACGTGGAGGAAGTTTTCACACACTTCTGGGCCAGCACTGTGTGCTTCAGGGGCCCATCACACCACCAGAAAGCTCAGAAGTTTGGTAGGATAGCAAGCTCCAGACTTATCTTCCAGATTGTGCCTCACAAACTATATTTTCACAGGGTATGGAGTGGAGGTGTGGACTGCTGCACGAAAAAGGAATCTTGAAAGCTATTGTAGTTCATTGGGAGGCTTACCCTTGATTCACTTTCTAGAAGCTTCCTCCTTTAGGTTGAGCTGCAGCTATTGTATTGTCTGCTCCCATGAAAATCACAGGGTTAATAGGACTCTTAAGATTGGGTTCTGCCATATGATTGGGAAGTTATACTCCCTGTATGCATAATACGTCAAAATACATTCTAGTGTCATGTATAACTAAAAAGAACAAATAAAAAAATGAAAATCAAAAAAAAAAAGATTGGGTTCTGTATCATACCATGATTCTAGTGGGGTCATTTCTGGAAACATGAGGGGGTCTGGTCCAGTGATATACATTATTTTAAAAATTGTAAATGCTTTCACAAATATTATGTAATTTTGATATTGTCCACTAGGGAGATCAGGGTGTATTTTTCTTACTATACTTTAGATTTTTAGCCTAGTTCAGGGTTTATTTTGTTACATGGAATATAGATCACAGTATCTCTAAAAATTAACAAGGCAAATACCTGTATCATTTGGAAGAAAAAAAAAACTGGCTGAGAAGTAATACATGGTTTTCCTCAAGTCATGTATTTGGTAATAACTTGCCTAAATTTGAAGGAAATTTTACTGATTTGCCTTTCATTATTCTTTTCATAACCACCTATGTTGTTTAGTACATTCTTTTGAATGTACTCAAAAGTAGCAAATATTTATATTTCAAGGATGAATTCTAGTTTTGGAAATAACCACAAATAGTCCAGTATTAAATGTGTTGAATAAACTTGGTGACCAAATTAGATAACACTATTTTGGATAAAAAATGAAATCCATCTATAAACCAGAACTCTTTCTGAGGCTCCTTTGCTGTGACATTATACGTATCCCTAATATATTTGCCAGTTTGAGAAAAATGCACAAGTATTTTAAAATGGAATATCTCAACTACATAACCATGTGACTCTTCCCTATGTCAAGATCAGAAACAGATTCAAAGAAACTGAAAACAGGAACTAGCTGAGAGCAAAATGTGTGGAGTGGAGACCACGGCCAGGTTTAAAGCTGACTTTTTGTTTTAACTGATTCTTAGTGAAATCTAGCATGTTGAACTTGGTTTGTGATTTGGCCTCTGAGGGGGCTTATTTATAAAGATGGAAGGTGAATGGGCAGTTCTTCATATCTACTATGTGTTATGTGATTTATTTCATTTAATTCTCAGACCTCTCTATGAAACAGGTAATATTTCTCTTTTAAAGATGAGGGAAAGGCTCATGGTTTCCAATAATGGATCAAAGGTCACACAGCCAGAATCCTGCAGCCACCATAGGAGGCAGAGCTAGAATTAGAATCCAAGTTCTATCTGTTTCAAAGTCAGTCTTTCCTCTAAAGAATACTGTTTTCTTTTCAAAGGGACAAGAAAGGATGGAGGTGGAGGTGAAGTAGGTTGAATGGTGGTTTCATTCACGAATGGTTGCTCTGAGGGTCCAGTCATTGCAAAAAGGGAAGGATAAAGGTTGCAAAAGAGGGTGTAAAATCTTCCCTTTTGCAGATTGTTCACATAGCAAATATGCAAGAATTTCCAAATCAACTTTGAAAACTAATCAGCAAATTTAAGCAAGGGCATAGGAAATAGGGTAATTTTATACATACATATGTAAATATACATATATATGTAATACCATATATATTTGAGATATATATTTGATATATGTATCAATGTGTATATATATATAAATTGTTATATATATACACACACATATATAAATTGTGCATTTATATAAAAGCAGCAAAAATTTAAAAGTACATTTTAAAATAAAAAACCCCATTCATAAGAACACCCAAAATTTAAAATGTCTATGAATAGTTTAACAAAAAAGGCCCAAGACCACTTGAAAACTGTAAAAAAATTCAGAGAGAAAAACAAAGGAGACATAGGTAAATGTTCATGAATCAGAAGACTCGATATTGTGAAAATGGTAATTCTCTCCTAGTTGGTCTATAAAATCAGGTGATCCAAATAAAAATTTGAGCAGATAATATTATAGAAATGTACATGCTAATTTAAAAATTTACATAGAAAGGCATATTTTAAGAAATTTTTATAAACAAGAGTATTGTTTATAAAAATAAACAATATTTTATCAATTTTTACCTGATAAAATTATAAAATTATCTTAACTGATTTCAATATTTCCAACAAAGCTATAGTAAACAAGACAGTATGTTCTTGGTAAAAACAAACACAGTCCAGATGAGAACATAACAGAGTCCAGAAACGGACCTACATGGACCTGGTCAGCTGATTTTTGATAAAGGTGCCAAAGCCAAATAATGGGAGAAGTGAAAGATTTTTCAAAGAATGATCCTAGATCAACTAAGTATTTGTGAACATCTACTCTTACCTCACTCTACATGCAAAAACTAAATAAAAATAGATCACAGACATCAGTGGAAAATGTAACATGTTATACTTTGCAACACAATAAGAATTCTAGAAGAAAATACATTATAGGAAATAACTTTGCAAAGTTGGGCTGGGAAAGTTTTTTTTTTTTTTTCCCAAAAACACAAAAGATGCATGACCCATTAAAAGAAATAATTGACATATTGAATTTCATCAAAATAAAAGTACTGCTTTTTGAAAGTCACCATTAATAAGATGTTAAAGCAAACTGTACAGAGTGGGAGAAATTATTCACAACACATATATCAAGATAGTGACAACATATGTATCTGGACTATATAAGAAACTCTTATGACTCAATAATGAAATAAACAACTAAATAAGAAAATGAGCAGAAGATATAAATAGACACATCATCAGGTAAGACACAGATAGCAAATAAGCACATTAAAAAAGTCATTGGGGGCTGGGTGCAGTGGTACACACCTGTAACCCCAGTAGCTCCAGAGGCTGAGACAGGAGGATCACAAGTTTAAGACCAGCTTCAGCAACTTAGCAAGACCCTAAGAAACTTAGTGAGGCCCTGTCTCAAAAAAGGGCGAGGGGTGCTGGGGATGTAGCTCAGTGGTAAAGTGCTCCTGGATAAATCTCTAGTACTAAAAAAAAAAACCCCAAACCAAGTCATTGGGGAAGTATTCCTTAAAATCATAATGAAGTATAGCTGCATACATACATATTAAAATGGTTAGATATATAAAAAACTGTTAGATATATAAATTGTTAGATATATAAAAAACTGTTCCAAATGTTGGTGAGGATGTATATAAAACAGAACTTTCATATCCTACTAATTAGAATGTAAAAATTGTACAACCACTTTGAGCAATGATTTGATAGTTTCCTAAACATTTTACATCTACCATATGACCCAGACATTTAACTTCTAGGCATTTACTGGAAGGAAACAAAAACATGTGTTCATCTAGGGATAGTTCACAAATGTTTATAGAATTTTACTTGTAATATCAAATGTCCATTAACAGATGCACGGATAAACAACTTGTGATATGTCCAATACAATGGAATACTACTCAACAATGAAAAGGGATGGACTATTGATACATGGAACAACAGTTAAAAATCTCAAAATAACTATGCTGAGTTTTAAAAAAAGCCAGGAAAAACTAGACCCACATATATACTATATTGTTGCACTTTAATATTTTAGAACATTTAAACTAATACATAGTGACAGATTAGTGGTTGCTTGGGGGAAGGAATGAAGGGATGATGTTTATGAATAGGCACAGAGATTTTTCAGGGATGGTGGAAATATTTGCTACTTATCATAGTAATGTGTACATATAAGTCAAATTGTACACCTTAAATAAATGTAGTTTTTAATATTTCAATCAAAAATTAATGAAGCTAAAAAAAAAGACAGTTATCAGGTCCATAGAATTCTCTGCTGTAGAGTAGGTTAGCTTCTATTCTTGAGGATTCTTATTATAATTCCAGATGAATGTGGCATAAATCTAACGTTAATCATTCTCAATACCTAACGAAAACAAGCTAAAGGGATTTTTGAAAGTACAACCCCAGAAAAACAAGGAAATGATAATGATAACATTTTGAACATTAGAAATTGGACGGACATGTAGAAAATTACCCAAGAAGGCCAAATTTTAAGTTGGCAATGAGTATGGTCAAGAAGCAACTCAACATTGTAAAGGACTTGGGAACCATCAGTACCAAGGACTTCTCTGAAAATGGCTAGAAACCTTAGAAGCAGTTAGATGCCTGGATTCCCCTCCCCTGCTCCATGACCTAGATGACTGTTCCTTTTCCACCTAGACATGAAACTGGATGTTGATTCCTTGGGAAGGTAGAACCAAGGGTTCTGGACCTTGGATACTGATGTAAGAAGAACAGAGTGACCATACTGAAAAGAGAGTGTTCAAGGCTTGTGTGCATAGTGAAAGCTGAGGCTCCTAGTCTGCTTCCCTCAGGGGCTCAAGAAAAAAGGCATTCAGGCCTCTGCCTTCTGCAAAGGAGGCTGCTCTATGGAATCTGACCCATCCAAGAGAAAGACCTAAGGAGACTGAGACTGAAGGTTCCAAAGGGGCAGTTCTCTCAACTATGAAACTCTTGGTTCAAAAGCTCTGCTCTTGGGCACACAGGTTTTATTAGCTTTTTGGTTCCTTTACCTAAATAAGAGAAGATAACTTAGCACTACAAGATATCTGAGCAAAGTTTCCAAATGAAAGATAACAACCAAAAAAGAAAACTGTAATGCAGTGAAAAGAATATTGTTAAAAATTTGTTATTAAGAAAGAGAAGAAAAAAGCATTTATCTTTGTATAAAGAACAAGATGCTTTGAAATGAATATCCAAATACATAAAAGGAATATATATTAAAAATTTATAGAAAAAATATGGAAAAAAGATTTGGAAGATAAAAATTAAAGGAAGTTCTTCCTACAAGTACTACAAAACCAAAATCCAAAACAAAACAAAAAAGCAGAAATGGAAACTGAAAGAGAAAAAAATAGGAAATCAGACGACCAGTACAAAGTCAAGGAGTTGCAGAGAGAAATTTCAGAGAAGTGGAGGGAAGGATTTATCAACAAAATGATTACGGTTATTCCCTAAAACTGAAGAATATGCTTTTCTAGGATGAAAGGAGGCAGCAAAACCACCAAAAACTGATACTCACTGAAAATTCAAATACTAAGTATCATCACATTTCAGAACATTGGGGATAAAGAGAAGATTCTCCAGACTTCTAGAGAAAGACCATGTTACATAAAAAGGAAAAGAAATTAGAGTTGTCTTAGATTTCATAAAGGCAATCTTAAGTATAGAAAAATAGAGCATTATCTTTTTTATTCTAAGGGAAAAATAATTTCCAACCTAGAAATCTATAAATGTCAAATACTAAGTGTAAGGACAGTCTCAAAACATTTACTCCTATGAACCCTTTCTTGAAAAGCTATTGAAGGATATACTCCATCAAAACAATATTGTGAACCAAGAAAAAGGGAGATATTCCGTTATGGTTTGGATATCAGGAGTGCCCTCCCCCCAGAAAAGCTCCTTTGTTAATACAGGAAGGTTCAGATGTGAAATGATTAGATTATTAGAGTTGTAACTTCATTAGTTGATTAATCCATTTGATGGGTTAATAATTCGAATGGAATAACTGGGTGATAAGTGTAGCCAGGTGGCACATGGCTGAAGGAAGGGGTCAATGTGGGCATAACGTGGGAACGACATATCTCTAGTGCCTTGTGTTCTCTCTCTGCTTCCTGGCTATCATTAGCTGAGCAGTCTTCTTTTACCATGCCCTTCCACAATAGTGTTCTGCTTGGTCCCAGAGCCATGGAGCTGGATGACCATGATCTGAGACTTCTGAAACTGAGCCTCAAATTAAATTTTTCTACTCTTAAGTTGTTCTTGTCAGTTATTTTGATCACAGGGATGAAAAGCTGACTATCACTCATTGTACCAAGGAAAAAAATCTTCAAGCTCCGCTGCTTGACGGTAAAAGGAAATCTTTGAATGAGAACATTGGGCATAGGGAATGATTAAAGTGTGTCACAATTTCAGGGAGAGATGACTTTAAGAAGATAAAATTTAGCTGGGCGTGGTGGCCAAGCCTGTAATCCCAGCACTTAGGAAGGCTGAGACAGGAGAATCGCAAGTTCAAAGCCAGCCTCAGCAACGGCGAGGCACTAAGCAACTCAGTGAGACCCTGTCTCTACATAAAACACAAAATAGGGGATGTGGCTCAGTGGTCAAGTGCCCCTGAGTTCAATCTCCAGTACCAAAAAAAAAAAGATGAAATTTATACAATAGTTAATATAAAGAAATGTATTGAGAGTATATTTAGACAAGTAGGGAAGGATTTGAAGTTGACTTAGGGATAGGCACATAGAAAGTTAAGCAAATGAAAAAAAACTCAAACCAATAATTAACTCCAGGTGAATAAAATATTGGGCAGAGAAGGAATTTTAATAATATTTTATTGCCTGGCTCATTTCTGAATTATATACATAATGATAAGGTAAATACTGAATATCTAATCTAAATTTTGATTTTTCTTTCCTGGAAAGGACTAGGATATGAGGAGTATACATGCATTTGGGATCTAGGAGAAGAAAAAAGAGCTTCTTGGAGCAAATATCAAGAATCAGCTCAAAGTTATTTTATGGCTGGAACAATGGCAAGTGGGGTGCCTTGAAAATCCTGTGTGTACTAAGAAATCTATAGAAGTGCTTACTCTCAAACAATATGCATGTATCACTTTGATAAATATATATATATTTATATTTATATATATTTTATATATATATATATATAAAACTAAGGATTGAACTCAGGGGTACTCGACCACTGAGCCAAATCTCTAGCCCTATTTTGTGTTTTATGTAGAGACAGGGTCTCACTGAGGTGCTTAGCGCCTCGCCATTGCTGAGGCTGGCTATGAACTCGTGATTCTCCTGCTTCAGCCTCCCAAAGTGCTGGGATTACAGGTGTGTGCCACCGCACCTGGCAAGAAATAATGTTTTTAAAGGCATATGTGGTTCTAGAGTTTCTGACCTTCAGAAATTTCTAGTTATTCTGGTGAATCTCTAGAACCTGTAACATTCCTCCTCAATAAGAGCTGAGATCATGCATATTGCAATTAAATTCTTTGCTCTTGGATTCTTGGACTCCAGGGCAGTTTCAAGTGTGGCTTACATCTAACATAACCAACCTCCTGGTGAGCGGTAGAAAAATAAGACTATCCAGGTAATATTAGCCCTTAGCAGGGCTGAAGGAAACTAAATTTTGTCACACTAGAGATAGAGCCAAGATGAGGGTGGCTAGCTTATTGCTAGACTATTCATGTTTGAGGCAGAAATATAGGAGAAAAAATCACTACATTGGATAAGTGGGTGGGTATGGTATGGTCTACATGTATGTTTCCCCCTCAAACTTATATTTTGAAATTTAATTTTCAAGGTAATGCTATTAAGACGTCCCTGTTTCAGTCTGTTTTTCTGTTGCTATGACAAAATACTCATTACTTGATACTTTATAAAGAAGAGTTTTATTTAGCTCACAATTCTGGAGGTTCAAGAGCATGCTGCTAGCATCTGTTCAGCTCTGTGAAGGGCCTCCTGGCTGTATTACAATGTGGCAGATGGCATCATAATGTTGGGAACACATATGAGAGGAATAATTCATATGGTGAGACAGGAAACGAGAGATTTAGGGACCAGGCTTATAACAACCTACTATGGTGGGAACTAACTGGGGTTGCATGTGAACTACATTACAGAGTGATGCTCCAGTGATCTAATTACTTCCAGTAGGCCTCGCCTCCTAGAAGTTCTGCCATCTATCAATACTGGGGACAAGTTTCTAGCACATGAACGTTTGGGGTACATACTCAAAGCATTGCAGTGCTCTTATAAAAGAAACTTGAGGGAGACTGTTTACTCTTCTGTGTCACATGAGAACACAGAAGGTATTATGTATGAAGCAGAGAGCAGCCCTCACCAGACAGCAAATATGCTGGTATCTTGATTTTGTACTTTTCAGCCTTCAGAACTGTGAGAAGTAAATTTCTGTTGAACATGAATTACCCAGCCTGAGGGACTTTGTTATAGCAGCTTGAATGAACTAAGACATGCGAAAAAGTAAAGATATTAAGAACAGGTAACTTCAGTTTATTCCTTTATCAGATCATAAAGGTAAAAAGGAAGGAAGATCTTATTCTTCATTTGGGCCAAGAATTAATTTCAAGGTGAAGTTTACTGCTTTATATGAAATGGAAAGTACTGAAAATACTTCAATGTGGTACTATGGCAACATTATTCATTTGAAAAGGTTAAACTTTATAAGGAGCTTTTGCTTCTTTGATTTTTTATTTTCCAAATATTTATTTAAAAATAAGTAAGCTTTTTACTTTTTTATTTCCTACTCTACCCTAACATTGTCCTAACCTAATCTTCATCATTAAAAGTTATGAGTTTCTTCTATCAAAATAAGTTGGCATTAAAGTTATCATACCGCTAACCTTTGTAACATTTTTTGTAAAGGACAACTATAAAGGGTGATGATGTGGGATCAGGAATGGAGATGCTCTTTAAGGGCAAGGCAGTGTTGCTACTGGGAATGAATTGATTTTAACAATGGAAATTTACTTCTCTTTTTGTAATACCTCTAGGCAGAAAAATCTATGGTATCTAGAACCCATTCTGAATCTGATTTGAACACATACCTCTATTAGAAGAGAGTAAAGATGTAGTTAGGCACATTTCTAGGGAGTAATGGGTTGAAGAGATAGGGAGGGTGAATTCTCAAATAAGGAAGTAAGGAAGAAGGAGAATTCTTTAATCACAGGACAATCTGGTTCAACAACCGTGTGTGTGTGTGTTTCATATATATTGAGCTCATGTAAGTCAGAAAAAAAGATGACTGTGCTTCATTGTTATATCCTGTCAACCTAACAAAAACTATTATCAGTGAATGTCTTATACTTTCACAATTAACTAATAAGAGATAAAAATACAAATTCTAAATTCTCTAAATTAAAAAAATAATTAAATACTTTTGCCTTGGGGCAAAGGAAGAAATCCAAGGATTATATATTAATTTAACTTAATGAAGAGAAAAAGAACTATTTAAAGAGTTACTATTTTCTAAAATTTTAAAATAGTACACATAATTAGATGATCATAATAAAATAGCAAAGCATGCTCAATCTATCAGACCTAATTTTAATCATTTATGCATTGCATTTTTAATATTAAGATAAAATAACTAAATACTCTGATATCTTCCCACATATTTGTTTCTGGTAGACTGAATTTTTGCACAGATAAAAGTGAGATATAAAGACATTTCTCTTTTTGTTTTCTTTTTCTTTTCGATTGTTACACAATATTTGTATATATTTATTGGGTACAATGTGGTATTTTGATTCACGTTTATGTTGTGTAATAAAATCAGAGTGACCTTATCCATCACCTTAAACATTTATTGTTTCTTTGTGATGATTACATTCAAAATCCTTTCTTCTAGCTATTTTGAAATACACAATGTATTATTGTTGATTATCATCACTCTAGTGTGCCATGGAACATCAAAATGTATTCCTCCTATCTGTCTACTATGCAATTTTGTAAATTTTGTAGCCATTGATCATCTTTACTCCATCCCCACCCTAGACTCCCTAGACTCTGGTCACTACTATTGTACTTGCAACTTCTAAAAAATTAAGATTTTTAGATTCCACATGAGTATGATCATGAACTATCTATCTTTCTGTATTCACTTAACATAATGACCTCCATCCATGTTGTTGCAAATAACAGGATTTTAATCTTTTTATGGTTAAAATAATATTCCATTGTATATACATACCACATTTTCCTTTGTTCAATCATCTCTTGATGGATTCTTAGGTTAAGTCTGTATTTTGGCTGTTGTAAATGGTGCTGAAATGAAAATGGGAGTGTAGGCAAAAAATAAATGCTTTGGGGGATATGAAGAAAGGGAAACTTACACGCCGTTGGAAGGAATAAATTAGTATAGTGATTATGGAAAACAGCATGAAACTGCCTCAAAAAATTAAAAATAGAACTACCATGCATTGAGACATTTTCAATCTTATTTACCAGAATGATTTTGAGTTCAACTTTTATATTGTATTGCTGACCTCTGAAAAGAATTTTCCCCATCCCCTCTTACTTTATAGAACATTTCAAATAGTTTCCTTGTTGATTTTGTGATATTGCCCTAATTCCATGTCTGATACAAAGATTATATAAGCAGTGAGGTCCTTTGTGGACTCACTAACATGGCCAGGCTTGTCCTGGGATCATCTCCTTTTACACCGTTTCCCCATGATTTACTCCTTGCCTACTTATTCCCAGAAATGGAGGCAGAAAAGCAGCAAGGGATGCAGACAGGTAATGAGCTGTTGGCTCATCCTAGGGAGGACTGTAGCACTTCCCATCTCATTTCAGGTAAAGGAATGGAGTCATCCTCTAACACCTTCTTTAAGCCAACTGAGGGAGCTGCCAGAGAACTGCAAGGCTACCTAGAATAAGAGGAAATTGGCATTTCTATCCTCAGCTGGAGACTTGCTGGAGTAGAGATGTCTTTATGCCTTTCTGGGACTGTCAAAGGAGAACAGAATGTTGAGAAAGATCTTGGGAGTGCTCCTTGATGACTGAACTGTACCTGAATGTGGACAGTGGAGCTTGCTTCTCCTCTGGGGGATTCTGAAGGCAGAAAGGCAGCTGGAGCAGCTATAATGACAGAATAAAATGAAGGGCTATCAGGGAGTAGCCTGTCTTTTTATCATTTGGCACGGAAAGGATGTTCAAGCTTCCCATGGCTTTAGAGGATGCTGTAAAAGACAGACATAGAGGTGGCTTGCTGAGGCAAGTGAACCTTGTAGTAATGGGTTGGGATGAGGACATCTATTAGTAGGGATGTTTTAAGGAGGAATTTCAAGATGTATGCCAAACACTGGATCACCTTTGTCTGAGAACTGTGTAGCATGGAGTGCTTACAAAGTTCCTAAGGAAACTTCCTGTGCCTCACAAAAGTGCTAGAGTTTGGATGTCTGACCAACAGAGGTCACTGACAGTCAGTCATTATTTATCAGAGAGAAAATAAAAGTAATTTAAGTCAACAAAAAGTGCATATTTCCTTTAATTTCCTCTTCCTCTATCCTGATTATGGAAAGCCAGAAGAGGGAGGGAAAAGATAAGAAGGAAAGAGTAAAGATAAGGCCCATTTCTTCTCCCCCACTGCAGTCCTGAGTTCATGAAGTAGGGGAGAAGCTTGAAATGGGATATGAGATTGAATTTTTACTTAAAAAAGAATGGGACCTGTTTAAGCTCTGCATAGAAGTCATCATTAATAAAAGGAGCTTTTCATTTATCTTCAAAAAATCTGGAGAATATGGAATCTGAAGAACCAAGAGATGAAGCAACACAGCATATTTAAAAGCAGTAATTGGAGAAAAGTAAAGCCATTTCCCAGTAAGCTCAGATTGTTCAGTAAAATGATTATATGGGGACAGATTAAGTAGTAAGGTTATTTTTACAACTATTAAAGAGGCTTTGGGGGAGGTTGTACCCAGAGCATAAGGTTAAGAGGTTGGTGTCTTCTTTCCCTGAAGAATCAATGTTTGGAATTTAGTCTATTGGGGATGACATTACCAATGCTAAAGTCCATGTTGTTTAGGTCCTTTAATATGATCTTCATTTGTTGTCTCATCCATTCAGACATTTATTAATTGACTTTGCCTTGTACACACAAAAAAGTAACTCAAGGCAGCTGCACCTGAGTTCAACAATAATAAAAATCACAGTAACTTATATACTTATTAGGTGTTTGCACTTTTCTAAATGCATTATGCACATCAATCTAATTACGTTAATCTTGAAAGGTAGTCACTATTGTTATCATGATTTTATAGATAATGAAACATGAAGAGGCATGAAAATGTTAAGTCATTTCTAAGGATATATTGCTAGTGAAGGTTGAAGCTGATTTTGAACCTAGGAAAGTTGGCTGTTGAGCTATATCTAATACTGTACTGTCACTTGTGATATAGGGTATTTCCTCAATATAGATTCTAATTTAGAATATGACTAAATTTAAAGTTTAGATTGGAGGGAGAAGGATTAATGTGGCCTAAGAAGGCTTGAGATTCTCATGTTCCAGTGCCAATGGCGAGTTGCCATAAATGGCAGCTATATCATTAGGACCTGCAATGAGAGTGTACATTAGGCTCATTTCAGAGATACAACTCTGTAATATCCATTATAGTATCTCCTTTGGTTTTATCACCCAGAGACATATCCTTTAGAATAAAACAGTTTGATAGATTTCTTTATTCTTATTTAGAAACAGGCATCATAATTTCATTTAGACTTTCAGCCTCAGAAGATAATCTATGGGGCTGGGATTGTGGCTCAGTGGTAGAGCGCTTACCTCGCATGCGTGAGGCCCTGGGTTCGATCCTCAGCACCACATACAAAGCAATAAAATAAAGACATTGTGTCCATCTATAACTAAAAAAATATTAAAAAAAAAAGAAGATAATCTATGTCTATATCTATTTCATCTGTCTCTATATCATTTATATCTATCTGCATTGGTATCTAATAATCTTAGTAGTCATTGGGGAGTTGTCCTTGAACCCTGGGACCGATCTCTTCTTCTGTGTTCTAGCAAAAGATAATAGAAAAGTCTTTAACCCTTTCATGCCCCAATTAGGCCTAGGAAAGATCAAAACAATGGGAAAATGACACATCCAATAAACAGGGAAAACCACAAGAAATCTGTTGTTTGCTTTTTTGGAACAGTATTCTGAGGACAGTGAAATGCTCTAGGGGAGGCTACTGAATGCTTCAGAGAGAACTTTTGAATGGAGAATGTAGCATTCTGGCTGCTGAGAACTCAGTATTTTTGAGTTGCTAAGATTATGTATCCTATCACTTCCAGAAATGTCTTTTTTTGGAGGGGAGGGAATGCTGGGGATTGAACCCAGGGCCTTGTCCATGCGAGGCAATCACTCTACCAACTGAGCTCTATCCACAGCCCCCAAAATGGCTTTTGAAAGTCTAGACTAATGGTTTCTTAGTCTTAGAATTTTCAATTAAATTTATGGGCAAAGCACAGAGGGCTGGGGTTTGATTCTAACCCTCCAAGGAACATAGTCAGCTTTTGACCCTGAGAAAGCCATGGCATCTCTGAACCTTTTTATCATTTATAAACATAAGAATTTCAAGCTAGATATCTACAATCTTTTCCTGATCTAACCTCTGATGTATTTCTTTGTGATTCAAAGCATAACCTACTGGGGAAATTCATGACTTTTTATCATGCACCCAGGGGTTAGGTAGGTAGTGGATAACAAAGTATTTTACCACTCTTTCAAGGGCAAATTCAGTAAAAACTGTTGTGAAGTGTACCAGTGTGGCAAGAAACAGATTATTTCTCATTTTGATGACTTTTATTACATATTATTGTTTTCCTGGTTCCTAGACTTCTGTGTTGTCCTTGACCTAGTGAAACTTTCTTTCATACTGAAACCTTGACTGAAAACTTCAGATGTTGGCATAAAGTAATCATGATTTTCATGGTTCTGTGTTTATGATAAGGAGTTGAAAGTGTCCTATCAGCAAGTGTGGATTTTGTTAAAGCAGAAGGATCTGTAAAACTAATGGAAAACAAAACTGACAAAATGGGAAGTGTTTAATTCTCATAGAAACAGATGAATGAAGTAAGGTGAATTGCGATTCCACCTGAGTTCTAAAAATCTATTTGTTTTTTCTCTGTGTGACTGAAAGTGCCATCTATATCCTAACACTTTCAAAGGAAGGATGATGTTGACAGTGTCCGTGTCAAAATAATCAGGAAATTGTTAAATTGTCAAAAATCGAGCATCAGGATTCTACCTTTGAGACTCATGATTCATGATCTGCCTTTTCTTCCTTTCCTTGGACCTAACAGGGGCATATATTACTGTAAAGGTTTAGAAAAAGATTCTATCATAAACATGGCCATCTAATTCCCTGTAAGTTTTTCAAAAGTTTCTTCCTAGGTTTCATTTATTCTAAAGGAAAACTCCTTAAAAAGTTTCAAGAATACCCAGTGAATCCTTTTGGAATAACTAGAAAGAAGGCAAAAATGCTATCCCCTTTACCACTGAGACAGATAGAACTCAAAACAAGCTTATTATTATACCCCTTCTTTACCCAAATTTGGTGTATTTGTAAATAGCCATGATAAGCTCCATGAAGTGTTCTTAGAAATAAATAAAATGAATATTCATTACTTCTGAATATCAGTATGGAATATGATTTCTAAATCAACTTTGAAGGGGAAATGTGTAACTAAGGTACAGGTTTTTAGGATCGTAAGAAGCACATTTATATTGTATGGTTTATGTGCCGTACTTGTAAGGCATGCAAAAGACTTGCCCTCTAAGAAAAGTGATTAAAATAATAACCAAAGCTAGTAAAAAAAAAAAGCAGCTTTGATAATGTGCCAAATGATGATAATAACAATACCTTCTCTACCTCAAGTATTATGCTAATTAATGATAATATTAGTAATATTAATATTCATCATCTCAATGTCCCCAAGAGGGTAGTAAGGAGGTTGTATTAACATGGGTTGCTATATTTTCCAGCTCATTGGCTTACATGCGTAAGATTACAGGGTCTTCACCTTCCCCCACCAGCTCTGCCAAAGTGTCTTGACAATGGCTGGGAATTCCCACCAGGAGAGCCATTACACATGTGTGGGAACCAAATCTGCTAACCTGTTCTTGAGGGGGGTTGCCATGGGGACATAGATCCCAACTTTCTTTGACAAGGACAATGACATTCCCACTGATGTATTGTTCTCCCTTGATCGCTGCCGGGTACATCTGCCATATTCCTTCGTCCCAGAATTGGAAGAGGTCTTATTTATATCCATGTTTTTTTCACCTGAGATTTATACCAACATGCATGGTATGTGCCCTTCAGTTCCTCAGTGTGCATCAACATGGCCTAAACTTCAGCTTTTATTTATATTTTCTCTCCCTATAAGAATGAGCCCTTGTTTTGAGCTAGCCTGAGAGTCCTTCCCATTTGTCTTCCATTTTTCACTTTCCTACCTCTTTGGTTTCTTCCTTGAGTACCTCTCTCCATCAGAAAACAGACACTTATGCAGACATACACAGAGACAAAAGCTACAAAAAGAACTCAACATTACCTCTCACCTCCACCCCCCAAATCATTAATTCATGAAAATAGATGAGAGAGATGATGGAAAAGACAAGATTATCAGTCCAGAACAGTGATCATGACTAACTCAGTCTAAACAAATAAAAATGTAATAATGGTGCACAACAATGATTGTTTGAATTTTATGAGTAGATCTTTAATAAGTATCTTATAGCTTGTTATAGAAAAAAGACTTTAGGATGTAGTCAGCTTCCAGCAATAGAAGCATCTAAATAGACTTTATGGAATCAACTTGAAGGCAATTTCCAAAATGTGCTGCTCTTGTTACTGGTTTGAAAGGATGTTGAGGGCAAGATATCATTCATTCAGTTTGTATTTTACATTACTATGGAGGTTATAAAGAGTTTTCACATATACTAAGTTACTGTAATCTTTGCAAGAATGCTGGAGAATAAAGCAAGGACTGTGTTTATTCAATAAATAAACAAGCTCCGAAAATTTCATAACTTTTCCTAGGGTTCTAGGGCTGATGAATAGCAGAACTGCAATCTGATTCCAGCTCATTATGTTCCTAAACTTCCTATCTATTATCCGATGTAAATTTTCAGTGACTGCTCATCTCGTTTTTGGCTGGTAAAGGTCATTGGTTCAGTGGGTTAAGGAAGTAAACTTAAAAATGAGACTTATGGATCTTCCGTATTTGCCACAAAGTTCCAAGATAACTCTCTCTCTCTCATACACACACACACAACCCCCAAAACCATAAGATCCTCTTGTTTTCATTCTCCTTTTCTCCCTTCCAGTTGAAATATGTAAAACCCACAGAATTTCACGTCATCCTACGTTACAAACGAATGGCACTGGATTTGGGGTTTTTTTTGTTTGTTTGTTTTTGGTACTGGAGATTGAACTCAGGGGCACTCGACCACTGAGCCACATCCCCAGCCCTATTTTGTGTTTTATGTAGAGACAGGGTCTCACTGAGTTGCTCAGAGCCTCACCATTGCTGAGGCTGGCTTTGAACTCGCGATTCTCCTGTCTCAGCCTCCCTAAGTGCTGGGATTACAGGCTTGTGCCAATGGGCCCAGCTATTGGGTTTTGAGTTCTTCAGGGTAGGAGCCTTTTATCTCCATATTCCCTCCTATGCCACATAGTAGTGCCTTTTAAAAAGAAGATAATTAAACAAATGGATGAGGGAATGGATGGATGGGTGGATCAAAGTGACCAGAAACACCAGAGTCTGTGACCCAAGGAACAAGGCCCAGTTATTGAAGACCCATATTGCAGCTGGTCTTTATGAGTCATCTTAACACTCTAGCTACCCTTTGGCAGACATGTTCTGCCACAGTGCTTCTCCTGGGTGGCCTCTATGGGCCCACACTTCCCCAGTTTGTTGTTAATGTGCTTGATCTAAATCATCCTGGACCCTGTGTCTGCTCTGAGACAGGCTCTTAAACAATCAAGAGTCTTTCAGAGACTGCATATTCAGGACTCCAGAACCTGCAGTATTGTTGTTTCATAATTTATGGCCAGAGGTGTGCACTCCTGTGTCTATTGGTCAATGATGATAAAGCAGACATTAGCGCCTCTGTGAATTTCCTGTTGCCCCTTCAATAGCCATCATTTAGAAGCATTTAATCAGTGCTAAGGGTGGGAAAACTTCCTTAAGTTGCAGTTGCATTTTGGAGCAATTTATTGGCTTCCTTTTCAAATTTTCTAAACTAAAAAAGTATTTTACATTTACTTGCATAATTTTGTCTGTTCTTTCCTTGCTTCAACAGATGAACTATTCCAGGTAACAAGGTGACAATTGTTCTGATTCTTAATTTTCATTTTATTTGCAACTTTGACCACAGAGGCAAGCTAAGCCCCCAAGGAACATTCATCTTTACTATTAACAAGTAGTCACCCATGCCTTCTTAACTGGTAGAGTAAGCCTGCTAAATAATAACAGCCCCTAAAAACCAAGGAGGCAATCCACAATTCCTTATTAAAATTGGGCTGGGAAAAATCATTGTGGAGGTGATACTGAATATTTGAATGCAACACCTAAGTATGCTTATAGGTTATTATGAAGTGGATATTGAAGGTTATAAATCCTAAGTTTTTGGAAGTAGTTCTCAGAGTGTGGTCTCTCCATCAGCAGCATAACAATATCATCTGAGAACTTGTTAGAAATGCAATTTTGAGGGGCCCACTCTAAACATACCAAATTTGAACTTTGCATTTTTGATGCACAATTATACACTAAAGTTTGGAATGAGAACTTTGCATTTTTGATGAGAATTTTGCATTTTTGATGCACAATTATACACTAAAGTTTGAAAACTACTGGTTTTAGGATGTTTCCAAGAATGAACCTTTTTGCAGTGTTTTTAAAATGATCATATGGACAGATTGATTTTTCCCTTTTCTGAACAGCATTTAATCACACTAAACAGTTATCCATACCTTTCCTCAAACATGTTAATCATATCAGAAATGCTATTTCCCTTTCATTCAAAAGCAAAATAGGTAACATCGCTCCAGAATGAGTGCCCTGGTAAATCAGGGCTTCAATATAAGAACCAAAATGAAATGCATGCTAAACAGTTCTTAGTTCTGAACTGTTCCAAGAAGGCTTACCTTTGCACCAAAAATATACATACAAATTATCCCTTAATACCATTTAGCAGAGAGGGGAGTAGGGAAGATGTGGGAGTAGGACAAGGGCATTTTTAAAAGTACATTTTTGGAGAAGCAACTTATGTTTGATGATATATAAAATGCTTTATAAAGTTCTAAGAGGGGGTATCTATGCATTTAATGACTCTGTAATCCAGTGTTTTAACATTTTATTGTTGTCTTTATTGCCTGGAATTCCATCTCTCTGTGACAGTGTTGGGGTAATGTGTGGTAAGATCGTTTCCATTTCAGTCCATGATTAATTAGCTGACATTTATTGAGTACTTAATATGTGCCTATAACTGAGTTAAAATGGAATACTGAAAGTGTGGCCCCTGCTTTCTCACAAGCTCACAACCTATTCAGAGAGATGGGAGTAAAATTCCTGAAACTTTTGAACTCAATAAAATATCATGATCACAAGAGGCATTATACAGACAGCAAATAAAGACAGAATTAGTGACTGTGGGGATTGGTCACTCAGGGTGTTTAGTATTTATTTAAAAGGAGGTTTTGTAGAGCAAAGGACGCTTTAGATCAGTCAGTGGTGAGTCATTTGTAAAAATGGCCACAATTCTTCTGTTCTTGTATCTCTGCCTTTTAGCAACACAACTTTTCAGTTTCTAACATAAAGAGGTAGAGTCTAGTCCTTTGTCCCTGGCATCTGAGCTGGGCTTGCGATGGTGGCAGTGACAAGATGTTAGTTTTGAACTTAGACTTTGAGAGAGACCTTGTATGCTTTGGGCCACTCTTTTGGATTATCTTTAGCTGCCGCAAACAAGCCCACACTTTCTGCTTGAGGATGAGACCACATTCTTTATGAGAGGAGCTGTCTCACCCAAGGTCATTGGAAACTAGTCAACCCCTAACAGAAAAACTCCACTGAGCTCAGTCCTAATTGCCAAACACCATAATCTTGGGCTAAATGAATACATACTGTCTTAGGACAACAAATTTCAGAGTGGCTTGTCATTTAGTTATAGATAATTGGTACAAGAGCTTAAAGGCAGAGAGGAAGAAAGAAAATGTTCTAAGCTAGAGTTGCACCTCCAAAGAAATCAAGATTCAGAAATATGTGAGGCCAGACCAAAGAAAAATGGAGAGACTAGTAGGATTGGGTGTCTGAGCCACTTTCTTTCAATAAATATCTCTAGGATTAAGAGAACATATACTGGGGCCACAGATGCACCACTATTCTCCTATATGAAGATCTTTCTGGAAGCACTCTATCAGGGTAGAAGAAATAGGAATCCCCACATGTTGGCACACATAGTGTGCATCCAGACCCTGTCCTTTCAGGGTAGACTTTGAGAAAATGAAACATTGTTTTCTAGCCAACTATCAGATGCCAAGAACAAAAGATCCTTGTGGCTTATCATTTCCTTTGATTTTTCATATAAAATTATGAAAGCTTATATGTCATATTTTCAAGAAATGGCAACTTGTAGAATCCCAGAGTAAAGATTAATATTCATAGTTCACTTTTCACAATGTAGATCTACTGCCCATTGAACAATAATTTTAATTCAGCTCTACTGGGTCACTACAAATATTTTTCAATGTAAAAGAGTTTAAGAGGAAAAATTTACCTTGAAATGCTAAAATGTATTCTCTTTCTCTCAGATGATACTGCTTGAAAAGAACATCTCTGGAATATGATGAATTCTTGTTTTAGCAGTAGCTCCTTAAATTTGGCAGAACAGGTGGGCAGTAGCTGGGAGAGGTAGGGGTAGAGTGAGGGTGAAGGGTGTGGTATTCCGGTAGAATAATATTGAACCTACAACTCCTTATGCCTGGGATCTTTTGTTCCAGTAGCCACAGAAACAACTTCTTCTTCTTCTTTTTTTTTTTTTGAAAACGGGTTAGTTGACAAAGTGCCATAAACTTTATAAAAAAGGGCCTTACTGAGCAAATGTTTTACTCAAACTATGTTTCAACCACACATGTTCCAAAATTGTAGTGAACCAGGAATTTCAATATAAGAAAAGGCAGGAGGAATGAAGACTGAAGTGTCACCCAAGCATGGAGTCAAAGAGGCGTCATAACTGAATCAGTGCACACTGTGTGTGCAGGCTGGAAGGACAGAGGGCGTGCTTTAAAGTTGTTATTTTAATTGCTGCTTGTCTCCTATGAACATGTTGCTCCCTTTTGGCTGTCAAGTAAATCAGCTCACCCCAAACTTTTCTGAACCGAGGGCCAGCAAGTCCTGTGTAGCACCCTTCTCTCTCAGCCTGCCTCTCACCAGCCTTTGGACATCCTGCGCCGGCTAACAGGTCCCTGCTTACTGAAGCGTCACCTCTCACTCCCTGGTAAATCTCCGCAGCCCACTCGGACTGCAGCCGGTTTGCCGCCCGTCTTCCCATTGCAGCAGTCAGGGCGACAGAGAAAGAGGAGGCGCGCGGGGAAGGGAAGACCCAGGAGGACCAACTCGCGGGCCATCTCCGGAATCAGCATGGGGAAGGGAAGCGCGGGGCGAGTTCGCACTACAGGTAAACAGTCTGGCAAGGCGCAGGGCGCTGCCGCCGCCGCGGCCACCCAGCGATTTCCAGGCACGCAACTCCGCCTCCAGGGCTCTCTCCCTCGCGCTCTCGCCCCGCCGCTAGCTCGCAGCCCCAGCAGCCGCCGCAGCATCACTTCACACAAAGGACTGTTACCCGCTGAGCAGCTTCTCCACCTCCACGTCCTCCTCCGGTGACAGCAGCCCCGACAGCAGGGCTCCGGCGCGGCGGCGGCGCGCGGGGGGGAACCTGTCACTCCTTGCAACCCAGGCAGTGGCAGCGGCTTTTTTTTTCCTTTTCGCTCCCCCTCCTGTATGTCTCTTCGCCTTTTTTGTGGTTCCACCCATCTCTTCCCCCCTCCTCCTTCCATAAACAACTCTCCTACCCCACCCCCCAATAAATAAATAAAAGGAGGAGGGTAAAGGGGGGGAGGAGGAGTAGTGCGGGGGGGGGGTGCAAGGAAAAGGGAGGCAGCGCGACAGAGCCAGGCAGAGTCCGCACCGACAGCCAGGAGCCCGCACGCACCTCAAACCATGAGATGGCGAAGCGCCCCGCGCCGCTCCGGGAGTGCTGGCCCTCGGGCCCCGCGTCCCGGCTCGGCCGCCCGCTTGCCGCCGCCGCTGCTACTGCCGGTGCTGCTGCAGCTGCTACTGGGGACCGCGGCCCTGGCGCCGGGGGCGGCGGCCGGCGACGAGGCGGCTCCCGCGGGGGCCTCGGTGTGCTACTCGTCCCCGCCCAGCGTGGGCTCGGTGCAGGAGCTGGCTCAGCGCGCCGCGGTGGTGATCGAGGGAAAGGTGCACCCGCCGCGGCGGCAGCAGGGGGCACTCGACAGGAAGGCGGCCGCGGCGGGCGAGGCAGGGGCGTGGGGTGGCAAGCGCGAGCCGCCAGCTGCCAGCCCAGGGGCGCTGGGGCCGCCAGCCGAGGACCTGCTGCCCACAGCCAACGGGACCGTGCCCTCTTGGCCCACGGCCACAGCGCCCAGCGCTGGCGACCCTGAGGAGGAGGAGGCACCCTATCTGGTGAAAGTGCACCAGGTGTGGGCGGTGAAAACCGGGGGCTTGAAGAAAGACTCGCTGCTCACCGTGCGCCTGGGGACCTGGGGTCACCCGGCTTTCCCCTCCTGCGGGAGGCTCAAGGAGGACAGCAGGTACATCTTCTTCATGGAGCCTGATGCCAACAGCAGCAGCCGCGCGCCGGCCGCCTTCCAAGCATCTTTCCCCCCTCTGGAGACCGGCCGGAACCTCAAGAAGGAGGTTGGCCGGGTGCTGTGCAAGCGGTGCGGTAAGTTCGTCGCCCCTGGGGGCGTGCTTCGCAGAGCTCAGAGGGCGCGGCGGGCACCAGGGTTCGATGGCTGCTGAGCAGAGGAGGTCCCAGGAGTTGCTGGGGTCTGGGTGGGGGACTCAAAGAGATCCTCAGGAGGGGAGATTTCGCGGCAGAGCCTTCTCCACGTTCCTGTTTCCTAGGCTTTGCCACTGGTGAAAGCCCAAGTTTGGTTCTTGGTTGGGGCTGCCTGAAACTTTTTTAAACCTTTGGGGTTTGGCTCAACTAAGTAGAATTGAAATGTGCCTGCTGCTTTCTCGCGTGTGGATTATTGAATTTGGCTTTGGTTAGAAACTGCTGATTATGGGTCCCTGCGTGGGGCTTTTTCCTCTGAAGGAGAAAGAGTGAAGTGGACAGGATTTTAATGCCTTCTCTTCACTTTTGAATCCTGAGTGTAGAGATGAGATGGGCAGGGATTATTTGTGTCCGTGGGGAGTCCAGACAAGGAAAGGACACCACTCTGAGATTTCTCTATGTATGTGGCAGAGTTTTTGGTGAACTAATGTCCAACAGATAGGTGCAGTCTGTATCTTGTGTATGCAAGAATTATGAGGTTTTTTTTTTTTTGGTGAAATCATCTCAAGAATTTTTGTTTTCTCAATATTTTGGTATGGAGTGTATTTTGGCACTTCAGTGAATCAGAACAGATGAACATAATTATGGAGCTTCACATGTAGGCCCTGAAGAATTTCAGAAAAGAAGTTTAGCGATGAATTTCCCAGACCTTTTCCCATTTTGCCATTGAAATGTATTCTTTCCAGGTCTTCGTCATATTATCAGGTTTGACAAATTAGCTGATAATCTAATTACATTTCTGAGATAGCACTGCATTTATGCCATTCATAAGATAATTTCTAGGATCTAAATATCTGTATTATTTCCTGATTACCATATAATCACTAACACATAGCAGGGTTTCTTCTCAAACCATAAATTAACATGATTACACATTGCAAATTCTAACATGCATAATAGCTTTTTTCCTTGGTCTTTATATATGGGTCTAATAGATGGTTGAATTAATTGAATTTCACAAAACTCAGCATCATGCTATGTTCAGTCTGCCTGTGATGTAAAGTTCTTTTAAATTTGTATCTAGTGAAGGCCAATTATTTAAATTTCTGGTTGGTTCTTGTGTCCTGCAGTTAATTAATGCCCAATGATTTGGTTTTAGTGATAAGAAAGAGCAGTGTTCACCCACCATTCCCTTATATTAACAATGGACTTTGTGTGCCAGAGACCTGTTAAGATTGCACCACTTTGTGGACAGAAGCTGTTCAGAGTGGTGCTGAGGAAAGCTGAGTGACGTTGGGATTCCCCATGACTGGCTGATAGATGTCACTGTAAAACATGGGAAGTGCTCTGCTGGGAGCTGTCTTATTAGGGAATACAAAAGCTCAACACCATTGCACTGCAGCTTATGTTATTCCGTTGTGGAATCTGAACAAAACCTTTAAGCCATGCTATGGTCCAGTTTGCACATATTTTATTATATGTAATTCAGGAAGGATTTTGACTTTAGCTCTAACCATATGAATTTCAAATCATTGACTCTACATGGTGGGAAGTTAATATAAAGGGAGATTGTAGCTAGCAGTAATGCCTAGGATTGGGGGTGCATTACTAGATTAGCAATGGTGTTGGTTATGTCTTAACTAGTAACAAATGTCAGACTTCGGAGGTAAAATTCTTATACACATCCAGACAGTGTTTGGACATGGAAAATCCATGTTGTCTGAAGGAATAATATTCTGTTTTGTGCTTCTAAGGGTAAAAAAGCTTCACTGAAGGTCGTTAGTTTTGCCCTTTTGTTTGCCAAAGGAAATACATAATTGTAAATTATGGCATGTTTTAAAAAAATTGGAGTTGGAAACCTCACTTCATCTAATCGAGTAGATCACAAAATCATGAAATTACTGCTTTGTGTTTGTATAATTATTGTGTGCATTTGGTTATTTTAGTGTTATATAATTTAAGGTAGGGTAGTTAGTACGTTAGACCTCAACTAATGGTTTAGCTAAGGACTGAGTGCTAAAAGTTTCTCTTGCATTATTGCCCACATTGTAATTATTGCAACAATGGAGGATAAAAGTAAATAGTATAAGCTATTTTCCATAATGAAAACTCAGAAAATCCTTACTTGGATAATTGGGTGTAAAAGTGTGTGAGTGTGTATGTTTGAAAACTTGTGAATTCATCCAGTCCCAGTTTTATAGTCTCAGTTAACAATGTCATTCAGATCCTACCACACAAAGGAGCACAGACAAGTGGGAAAAATATATAGAGACAATAGGAGCTGATTTGTCCTGGTGGAGCTGCTTTTGTGCGCTTCCAGTTAGAAAATTTCAGGAAGAATGATGGAGCAGAGGGCCCTTATCTAATGACATGAAGCTGCCCTGGGGGCGTGACGGTTGTGTGCAGGTTTGAGCCATGATGCTAGGCTGGAGAGGAATATAGCAAAGTCATTTTGTGATATCATACCCAGGGGAACAGTTTCCAGATCTCATGCTCTTAGCTGCAGTGTCATTTCCTACAAGTTGCTTACTGGTGTAGAAACTACACATGCAACAGATTAGCCTTAGGGTTGAGCTAATAGAAAGCTTCCCTAAAAAAATTTCCCTCCATCGAATAGAAACTCCTGAGTAGTGTCTGTATTAAAAAAAGCTCTTTGAAAAATGGACCTTTTGAAACAAACTGTTAGTGTATTTTAGAAGACAACATAGCATTTCAGAGCTTGTTTGCTTTCTAGTTGAAGTTTGTATAAATTACACTTTCTTTATAGCTGGTTAAATTCTTCCCAGTCTTTACTTTTTTTTTTTTTCTTGCTCAGTGAATGACCTAAGAAATAGTCCTAGGTTTTATGTTCATCAGAATTCAAAATAACTTGCTCTTCAATTAAATTTCTGATATTCAGGCAAATCATTATTTGATGTGCTGCACTTTTAGTTTTCAAAGCATTATGGTTATACGAGGCAGAAATTGATTTCCAAAAAGAAATAAAAATATGGTTGCTGAATAACATCTACAATTGGGCTATGCCAGATTTGCACATCAGTTATGTTCTCAACAAGCCAATCTAAATATTCTGTATATCATATAACATTGTAATCAAGATCCATACGTATACTGATAATATAAACATGTTTATCAAATATTTATGATGAATGGCCCTAGCTCTTTCCAATATTCTCAATCACCATTTAATAACATGTGCTGACCTTATGGTGTTATGAAAATGAAAAAAATGCTGCAGGGATTTTCCAGTCAGCATTGAAGAAAATTATTCTTAATAAAAGCTATATTAAGGAAGTAGCAATAGGAACAGATATGGCTTGACTGCTTGTATTTCATGAATACACATGTAAATTTAATTTCCCTAGCGTTTGTGACTGCTCTCTTTAAACCATATAAATCTTGCTGTCAAAAGTCTATACCACATTTAGCTCCCTTCTATCAAGGAGAGAAACTGTATATGTACTTATTTATATTTATATTAAAAAGTGAAACCAAGATAGGTCATTTGGGAAAACAAGTCTTTGGATTAAAAATATTAAAAAAAAGTATTTAAATATTTGAGTTAGAATATTTTACTAGCATGAGGGGATAGTCCTCATCAGTTGGGAGGGATCTATAAATCCTCTGAATCTATGGAAAGTTTTGCCATATGTCTTAATGTATTAGCAACGACTGGGAAGCTTAAATAACCCTGAGGATCAAAACAATGAGCTGTGTTTACCCTGGCCTGTGTGTATTTATAGCAAATGAGAGCAAAAGACGTGATTGGGCGGGTTACTGCCCTTGTCAAATATAATCTATTCATTGTTCAGGAAATCTCTTTTGCTTCCATACTCATTTTCTTCCTGTTATTTTTTCCTTAATTATAAACATAACATTTTAAAACCTATTTTTACATTTCAGTGACAATTTATAAACTGGCCAGATGTTCAGAGATCTTCAAATGCTCATCTGCCCTTAGTACTTAGCAATACTTGAGTTTTTATGATTTGTTTTTAATGGGCTTAAATGATATGAAAAAAGTCTCTAGATAACTCTTATTCAATGGGTATTCTATTAACCTTATAAAAATGATAATGATGAAAACAAGAAGGATGTTATTAATGAGTCAAGCAATTTGCACCTCCCCAAATGTGTAACATGCCTTAGTCAAAGTTTTCATGAGAAAATGAAAATTAATTTTTAATGTTCTAATTTCTAAATAACAGAAATAGGCTTTGTGGACAGTTTTCCACCCATTTATAAATGTTCTAAATTTTTGCATGTATGTTACTCTGTCCTCTTATGCTATTGTAAAATTTAAGGTAAAATTAAAATAACATGAAATAATGTATAATTTAGCTAGTTTGCCCCCGTTGTCCCACAAATATCAGTCACCTTATGATATTTAAACAGCTGCTTAGTGATATGTCTTGTCTAAATGTGAAATTGAATTATTTGAGTTGAGTGATTGCTCTAGTTGACAGGATGTGTTTCAAATTGCCCAAGTTGTTTAGTGCTGTTTTGCATTAGAGGCAAACCTATTTCTGAAGGCTTTCTTCCTTGATTTCTATCTTCTAATGATCCATACAGGCTGAAGTACATAAAAGAAATTTTAGTGAAGCTAAGAACTAAAAATGGATTAACTAGTTTCTGCTTGCCATAGATCCAATTGTTAGGCACCCATTTCCCCTAATATTGAAGAACCATCTAACCATCCTAGAAAGGGAGAGGTTAAGTGGTAGTTTACATTATTTTTTTCTCTTTTTTAAAGAAGGCTAGGGTACTTTTTCCTATGGAAAATAGTTTCCAAGAAACTGTTTCTTAACCCTGATCCATTCCATTAGGGCTTAGTAAAATTTATAACTTTTTTTCTTAATAACTAAAAAATCAAAAATAAAAACAAAAAGCAAAAAGAAGAAGTTTTATCCACACCTTAGATGGTAGATGAGAGAGTGAACGAGTACTTCTTAACTCAATCTTCATATGTGTTTTCCCTTCATCTCTATTTCCCTTATGAAGATACTGCCAGGTAAATGATGGGGCCATGAGTATCTCAGTCTGTGAGTATAGGATTGCTGTTCATCATCACATCCACTCGCCTTCTTTTGACATCTTGGAATTTGGCTGCCTGGATCCAAGTATGTTGGAAAACAGCGGTCTGAAATCACAGGACCATGAATGCAAACAGTTTTTCTGTTCCTGATAGGCTCCTTGTTTATCCCATGAGGACACAGATGGTAACCTGCATTGCATCTCTAGTTCAGAGGCTTTCCCCCCAGAGCCTAAAACTCTTGTCTTTGGATGTCTGCCCTGATGTGTTGGGAACTGTAAGAAAACAACTCAGAGTGGTGCATGATTTCAGAGGTGGCCAGATTTAGGAGGTAATGATAGGTTGAGAGAACCTAGAGTAGAGAATTGGTTTTTTTTTTTTTTGTTCTGTGGTGCCACAATATGTGAGCTGAACAGAGCCCAGCAGAAGGGAACATGCCTGACAAGGGCACTGGAGTCTTGGTAGTGGGTGCATCCGGGATCCCAGGGCATGGAGTGGTAATGCTAAGACAGGCAAAACTCTACCTGCTTTGCTAAATTTGGAAATCCTTCAGCAGTATGCTGCTGTCCTAAATGTTTGTCTCTAATCTGGAAATTGCCATTAATTTCCAAAGGAAAGATAACAATTTGAGGGTTTTGATAAATCATGTGATTTTAATTATCACTCATTGAGTTTGAATCTTTTTTGCCTTTTTGATAGTTATAGCTTGCTTTTTTAAGGTATAGATTAAATGCTCAGTAATAATTAATAAAATGATAAATGACTGAAGTACCTCAGCTGGTTTTACAGTTGGCAATGACTTATCTAGGCAAAATTTGGAAAGAAAAAAAATCCCTGTGATTCTTTCTCTTTAAGTCACTAATTTGATGAGTGTCTGCAGGAGGTAGCATATGGAATAGTAACCTACCAAGACACTACTGCCTCCTCTGACTAACCAGAGACTCACCTCTGGATTGATCTTTGGCCTTCACAGAAATGTTACTGAATTTCCCCAAACTTTTTTTTTCCTCAATTATTTTTGGACAACATTTATTCCAGGTATTTTATAGCCTAGTGGGGGAAAAATTTCCCGGTTGTAAATACTTGGAAGTACACAAGAGATTTTGAATAGTCTATGAATCCTTACCGCTCTTTTGAACTGAACCATTCCCAAATCATCCCAGCTTATTTTGAGTACTTGACCTCAGTATGCAGAAGTGTGTGTTCTTCTTTGATCTCTCCTCACAGGTGTTTAAACATCTCAGTACAATAAGTTATACCTTATGTGGAAATGTATTTCTTGTAACTGAAAATGGAAAAGCACTGCTTATATCCCAGAGAAGTAATAAAAAACAAAAGATTTTGGATGAGTTACTTTTTGCTTACTTACCTTGTTTTTAATATCATGTCAGTTCTTGGTTACACTGCAGGTGGGATAGCACATGGCATTTGAGCTGTGATGAATAATGAGATCCTTTTCCTTCAGTTGGCCCTGGAGGCACTATAGGAGAGGAAGGCTTACTCTTAAAACAGCAGATGCTGTGGCAGCATTTTCTCCCACCACAAGGGACCTCCTGGCTGCACCTTTGCACAGAACATGGTGGCCATCAGTGAGGAGGAAATGGATGGCTATGTCTGCACCACACAGAATTTGTCATTAGACTTTGCCCTTGGGAGGTGATTCTGGCAGTTAGAACCCTTTTTCAACTGCCAGGATGGAGGGGTTGGCTCAGAGTGGGTGTGTTTATTGTCCTGTTATTAGCATACTAGGATCCTGGTGTTGAGATCATGCAGACTCTTTTTCTTTGGAAGTCTGGACACCTCTGAAATGTTCCTTTCTTCCATTGTCTTCCTTCTCATCTGCAGGGATTGGTCACATCTTGTTCTCACAAACTCTAGCAACTTTTCTTTCATTGGAATGGAAATTTTATTAAAAATTCTAATATTTTTGGAATACAAAATTATTCTGGTGAGCATTATTTTAATTGTGGAAACTTTACTGTTTTATATTTTACTATATTTACTATAAAATTTACTATTTTAACTCTTTTTAATTACCAAAGTGAACTTCTGTACCTATTAAATGTAACTTTCTGTTTTCCCTCTTCCTCTCCTTTGGTAGTTGCTGTGCTCTACTTTCTGTCTTTGTGAATATGAATACTTCAGTTACCTCATTGCAGTGGACTTGTACAATATTTGTCCTTCTGTGACTGGCTATTTCACTGGGCATAATGTCTTCAAGGGTGATCCTTGTTGTAGCATGTATCAGTATTTTCTTTTTTAAGGCCAAATAATATTCCTTCCTAAGTGTATACCACCTTTTGTTAATCTATTCATCCATCAAGGTATGCTTGAGTTACCTCTCTCTACTTTTTGACTATTGTGAATACTGCTGCAATGAACATGGGTGTGTAAATACCTACTTGAGTTCTTGTTATCAGTTTTTGGGGTATATACCCAGAAGTGGAATTGCTAGATCACATCATAATTCTGTGTTTAATATTTTTGAGGCACCTACATGAAGTTTTTCACAGCAGTTGCACATTTTATATTTCTACTAGCTGTGCACAAGCGCTCTGCTTTATCCACATCCTCCCATGTTATTTTTTATTGTTTTGATAATAGCCAGTCTAATGGCTATGAAGTGATGGTGAAGAGTTTTTATATTGTTTTTTTTTTCTGTTCAAAGTTATTGTGTCTGATTGTGCTGTCATTAATAAGAAACAAATGTTTTCAGAAAACAAAGTTTTCATCTATTCAACTCTTAATTTACATGACATTTAGGAACCTAAGTCTGAATCCACTAAATAACAAAATTTCAACAGATACTAGCGTAATAAAAATGATGAAAGGTTTAAAGAGTAAACGTGGCCTTGAAAACTTGGGAAATTCAATGAGCCTCATGAAATACTATATTTATTCTGCCAACATTAGTCCAGAAAGGTGATTTGTCATATTTGAATACTATAAGAATCTTTTAATTGATTTTGTTCATTTATTAATTTTCCTTCCTAATTTCTTTGTCTGTATTCCTGTCTACTGCTCCATTACCCCTCCATGAAGTACTGTACTGGAGTCTGAGTCATTCTAAAGTGCTACTGTGTTAAGTCTCTCTCCCTGCTCAGATACTCTCCCTGGATGAACTATAGTTAACTATCCATGCTGACAGTCAGTGTCCTCCTCATTCCAAACTGAGCCTTATCTTTCTCATCTTACTATTTGAACACTTTAATCTAATCTGCTGCATGAACAGGCCATGTGTTTTCCTAACTGTACTGCTTTTATGCAGGCCATTTCCTCTCCGTGGGTCTCCTTCCTCCCTCCTTTCTCATTTAACTGAGAAAATTCTGTTCCTTCTTCAAGGGACAGCTGAAGTCCTATTGTCATGATGGTCCTCATGACGATCCCCGACAGAAATACTGCAGCCTTTGAGCACAGAGCACCTTTTTACATGTACTTTGTGATGATGTTATAAAATTTCCTTATATTATCTTGTGCTTTTTATAATTTGTGTTTTTAAAATTTTCTCTGTTGTGTGTCTTTTTTTTTAAGTCAGCTGTGCCTAAAAGACCCGACAAGAGCAATTTTAGAGAGGAAAAGTTTATTTGGTTTCCAAAGTCTCAGTCTAGAGACAACTGGCTCCATTCCTTGTGGCCCTAGGTGAGGCAGAACATCGTGGGAGAAGAGTGTGGTGGAGGAAGCAGCTCATATGAAGATCAGAAAGGAGAGAGAGAGAGAGAGAGTAAGAGAGAGAGAGAGAGTGAGTGAGTGCATTCACCAGATACAAAATATAACCCCAAAAGCATACCCCCAAGGATCCACCTCCTCTAGCCACACCCTGCCAGTCTTCAGTTACCACTCAGTTAATCCCCATCAGGGTATTAATTCACTGATTGGCTTAAGACCCTCATAACCCAGTCATTTTTCCTCTAAACCTTCTTGTATTGTCTCACATGTAAGCTTTTGAGGGATACCATATCCAAACCATAACATCTGTCTGCCTTACCTGCGGGGCTGCACTGTTCTTGGGGCACATGTTTGCAGTGTCTTCTGCTTTTTTACAAGTGAAAAGCATCTTTACAAGTGAAAAGAGTCAGCTTTGCAATTTAGTGCCTGTGTAGTTTGGGCACCTATCTTTATTTACCATTTTTCTTATATGCAAAATGAGAAGGGAGAACCAAGGTGCTTTTTGAGATCCATTCAAACAGTCCCTATCTCAGAAATGACCCAAACATAGACTTCTGCTCCTGTCCCTGCAACTTTTTTCCCCTCTCATTTCAAGGTTGTTGTAAGGAAAATAATCTTTGGAAAACAACTGTTGAACTTTTAGACAATTAGAGAGGAGAAAGAGAATGGAAAGAGAGAAAACCTTCAAGGGAATGTGCCTCCTTTCTCCAAGTCCTTGTACCTCCATTGTCATTTTATTAGACTGTCCACAATACTAGTAGATCTTTATATTCACCGGCATCATCTTTTCAAAAAGCATCACAGTCTCTGCAAATCTTTCTTTTAAATGATAAAATATGATTAATAAATGAACCCCCAGCTGTAAACTTCTAGAACAAGGAAGTTCCGTCATTTGTTGTAACAAAATGAAAAAGATTCAAACTGTTTGACTAGGAATTTATTTTAACAACATAAACATGACAGTTTTAGGTTTTAATAATTAGCACTGTTACAGGAATGGATGAGGGTGTGGTGATGTCATGGAGGAGCCTTCTGCCATGATACAGAGATTAATAGACTTTCTTTCTCAGTTTATGATTATTGTCGTTTGAGCCAGAAGAAGATACACTTGGTCCTTTTATGGGTAAAGGAGCAACAAAGAAACTAGTTATCAAGTAAAGAATAAAATGATCTGACTTCAAATTACTGCATCAATCGACATTGGCAGCTCCATAGCATGAGGGTAGGCCAGGCAGGACTCAGCCAGGCTCAGTCCATTTTTATCCCTTCAGTGCAACCTCCCTTATGTCCCCATGCGCGCATCTACTGAAGAGTCAATGCTGTTCATAAATCATGGCTTCACAATCTATACCTCAAGTGTAGACCATTCTTTTTGGCTCTAGATCCATATAGCTACATAACCTAGATGCCCCTCACACACTTTATATTACATACATTAAACAGTATGTGCCAGTCTGTCTGCGCATCTGTGTACTAATAATGAAATTACTGTCACTAGTGTGAAATCACCACTATTGTTCTCAGTGGCTTCGTTGGTCAGCATTTATTCCATGCTAGATAGAGTAGTAGGTACTGATATAAATTCACTTAACCTCTCATCATTGGATAGCATTGATGTGTTCTTAGTTACCTCAAACCAGAAACCACCTTCTGTCCTATATCAGCTTGCTGACTGGATCTCATTGGTTCTAACTCCTTAACAAACCTCAGATTCCTCCTCTACTCCAACTCCAGTCTCTCTGTGATAGCCCCCATTCTGTAACAGCAATAGCTTCTTATCTTTGTCCTTTCTCCCCTGTTTAGTATGGTGTCTATACTGTTGCTAGAGGTATCTTTCTAAAATAGAAAAGCTCATACTATGCTCTTATTTAAAACTTTTGATTTGCCATCAGGATAAAATCTGGGTTTCATAAAATGGTACCTAAGACCTCTATCTACTTTTGCACCAGAGATCCAGATTTAGTATGTCCTTCACTGTGAAAGCTAAGTAAAATTGTATATCCATGGATTATTCTACAGAAGGAATATGATGGCTTAAAAATATATTCATAGTATATTGTCAACTGTTGTAATACAATATATGTGTGATTTATGCATCTACCTCTATCTAATTTCACTGTCTGTCAAAAGAGAAAAAAGAGCCTAGAACCCTAAATGGCAAAATGTTAACAGTGTTTATTTATGGCTATTGGGATTACTGATGTTTAAAATTTTCTTCATTTCATTTATTTGTATTTTCTAGTTTTCTTTTTTCAGAAAACAAAAGCATTTTAATACAATTTTAATGCTATTTTTAATACAAATACTGACTTGTGACAAGGACTGTATATTTACTCCTTCAGAGCACTTACTTTGTCTTAACAGATTTCTTAGTTAGGGTAGGCTAGCTGATGTAGCAAATGGCACCCCAAATATGTAACAATTCAGATACAATAGTTTATTTCTGCCCAGTGAATAGATGGAACAAGGTGTTTTAGTCTTTACTTTCCTCTAAGCTGTGTGCTAATAACACCTGGAACATAATTGAACCCCACTTTAGACCAAATTGGTTGGAAAAAGCAGTATTCCAATTTGTAATGGTCATTTTATTTTCAATTGCATACCCAGTTTCTGAAAAGTAGACAAATGTGTTCTGCTGCCTCCTTGCAATGGGAGAGCCCAATATGCAGAGCAGATCATAAAAGCATCTATGTTTATTGTAGATAAATAGAATATTAAACATATGCTCTTCCTTATGTTCAACTTAGCATTTTATGGATGAGTTTTGCAATAAATCTTTAAGGTATAATGCCCACTATGTCTGATTTCATTCTATATCATTGAAAATGTAGAGGGTCAGACAGCCACATTCACTGTGTCTTTCATTGTGTGTTAGGATGCCTGTTTGAGCTTCATGTTTAACAAATCATTTTGATATAGGGACTGTGGAGAAATACTCAGGCTTTATCACTGCTGACTTAATTGAGTTTCATGATGCACATTTTTTTCTTAGTAGGATAAATTAAAAATGGTTGGTAAAGCTGCCTGTAAAAGCAAAATTGTTAGGTTAAACCTGCCCAATATATTAAATGTATTGATGAGTAATCTGTCCACTCTTTTTAATCACTTTTATTAACTCTCCAGTAGTTTTATTTCCAGTAACTTGCTAAATAACTGTTATTATGCACTTAGTAATATTTCTCTTTAAAATACTATTGAAAAGTCCATGAAAATGATTAAGGTGCCAATATCATCCACCTACTTCCTGTTAGCAAGAATTCTTGGTGATTTTATGATTAGCTAGGTATATGGTTGTGCTTCCTTTGTGCAACTCAGGAGGAAAGGAAACCAATTCATAACAGGTGAACAGACAACAAATGGATTTGAAGCTGTGTAAAATAGTCTTTTGCACATTTACATCTTTCATGTTATTATTATAAAGGTCTTTAAATCATTTTCATTAAATACTGAAGAGATAAAATACTTATGAAAAGAATATGAAAAGAATAATGATATATTTTGTTGTGCTTTTCAGTTTGTTTTTTGTCATGAGCTATTTGGTTTT
>CM053403.1:100218028-100241383 GCA_028644305.1 Xerus rutilus
AACATAACAGAAAAAAACAAATTATCAGAAGCTGTACACACTATTCACTGAAAACATTTGTTGAGGCAAATAGAAAAAAATTGTTGCAATCATAATTTTTCTAACTTTGCACAAAATTATAAGCAGATTACATTCTTCATATTAAACATCTTTATATGCACTTTCAATGAACAGTATATATATATATATATATATATATATTTTATATATATTTTTATCAACCATCTTTACTATACCCATTCCCCTTTCCTGCTAAAGTCTCCATCTTTTAAGGCCTCTGGCTTCTTCCTGCCAACTTTGTGACAGGTGCTGATGGAGCCTCATATGTGTCTCATTGTATGGAATGATGTGAATGAAAGTCCTCCTCAGATTTCATTATCACCCCTGGGATGGAATGGAATTATGAATGTTGGAAACACTTACAGGTCAGAAAGACAAAGCATATCAGCCAGGCGCAGTGGCTCAAGCCTGTAATCCCAGCACTTTGGGAGGCTGAGACAGGAGAATCACGAGTTCAAAGCCAGCCTCAGCAATGGCGAGGTGCTAAGCACCTCAGTGAGACCCTGTCTCTACATAAAACACAAAATAGGGCTGGGGATGTGGCTCAGTGGTTGAGTGCCCCTGAGTTCAATCCCCAGTACCAAAAAAAAAAAAAAAAAAAAAGAAAAGAAATAAAGACAAAGCATATCAAGAACTTGCGGGAATATGGAAGGAGTTAGTAAGGGAATCCATTGGATTTCTCTTCTCCCAGTCTCTGTTTTATTTGGTACCAGGGTTTGAACTCAGGGGTACTTGCCCACTGAGCCACATCCCCAGCCCTTTTTTGTGTTTTATGTAGAGACAGGGTCTCACTGAGTTGCTTAGTGCCTCGCCATTGCTAAGGCTGGCTTTGAACTTGTGATTCTCCTGCCTCAGCCTCCCAAAGTGCTGTGATTACAGGTGTATGCCACTGCACCTGGCTTCTCCCAGCCTCTTTATATGCTCCTCCTCAGGATGGGAGAATTTGTCATGTGATTGACCCAGGTTATCATTCACCAGGCCTTCTTTCCTTCCTGTGGCCAAGCATGGAAGGGCTTGGGCTTCTAGGGATGGGCACAGTAGTGCACAGTAGCCCTCTTGTCCTTCCTGCCCACTGTGTGGATGATATACCAGGCAATGCCTGGGGGTCTGCATGTACTGTCTGTCAGTGCCATCAGGTTGGTTTGGTGAAGGGGCTCTTGGTCTGCTCCAGGGACTCAGGACAAATTGGATTGGAAAAGTAGAAAACCTCACTTAGTACTTGTTGCTATACTTTGTACTCAAGCACTGGGCACCAAAGAAATTCTAGATTTGAAAGCTGTCAGATTTTTATATCCTGTTCAACTATTTATGGAAATGATGCTGATTGTTTGGTTTGATGCCATCAGTGGGGAACCTTAGAGAGGAATGGAGATGAGGGAGAAATATAGCATCAGTACCCTTTCCTCTATCTCCAAACCACCAACACTAAAGAAGGTCTGGTATTATCACCCTTACTGTATGTTGGGTACCTATGGTTCCTTTATCTGTGGATGATGCATATTTTGCCTTGTTTTCCTGGTTAGGTTATAGGTAGGAGATGGAAGTCACCCTTCTGTGGATCTCATGTGGCATATAATTTATATGAAGTAATTTATATGAAGCACAATTTGTTGCACTTATTTTTCAAATGTGAGACTTTTATATAACATTGCATAGAAATAGGAGCAGGGATTTAATGGGGACAGAGGTCTGTCCAGTTATTGGGCAGATACATAGGCGATGCCAGGCTTTTGACTACATGGGGACTCTTTAAAGTGTCAGCTTGCTTCCTTTCATGCTTCCATTTCTTTCCATTTTTGAAGTTGGATCTCAGGGAGGAGGGTGCTGCAGGTGCAATGATGGAGAAAAATGGGAGAGAAAGTGAAGACAACAAGTAGATGTACCTAACTTTGTTTATAGCATCCACACCTCAGGCTCTGAGTAGGAATGTGTGGCTTTTCCCTGCAAATGATAGCTGAAAGAAAAGAGGCGGGTAGAAATGTTTTACTTTTTTTGCTGTGTTGTAGACATTTGTAATTCTATCTAGTACCTAACTTCCGATTAACCTCATTCCTATTTTGTAGTCCTCTTCTTTTCTTCTCTAGCAAGGAGAAACCAGAAAATTCCCCACTGTCAAGTCTTCACACAACTGAGAATTCCCACAAAAGGAAGAAGACATTGATTAACCAGTTCTGTTTTTCCGGTCCACAATTTGTGGGGCTTATTTGAAGAAAGAATGATTTAAATGAGTATTGAGAATTAACTCAATAGAGTCAGGAGCTACCCATTCATAGAATGGAAGAAAGGTTGAAAATCTGAAGGAGAAGATATGATTTATGGTGAAAGGTTGCTGAGAATTTGACTGGGTAGTTATTCCAGGCCAAGTGGAGGGATTGTTCTACCAGTTAACTCACAGTCCTTCTAGCAATAATCTTCATTATCTATAATTTTCTTTAATCTTTTAAAAGTGTGGTTAGTATGTCTTATATTTTAATTCTATGTAATCCTAGGAAGAAAGAAGAAAAATCCTAAATGTTTTACTAGATTCACTAGTGGTGAGACCCCAAAGGAAGATAGGCTAGTGTGGGAGGGGAATGAAGATTGTTTTGTAAAAATAAGGCACTACAGTTAGTAATTTCTATTGTAGAGAAAAAGAATAAGGCAAAACTCAATTAGATTATGAATGAATTAAGGTAACACACTCTGTGCTTGTTCCTGTGGTGGGTAAAATGATATAGAAAGCATGGTCAATAACTATTGGACTTATAGTGTAATTATGGAGGTATTTGGGCCCAGGAAGATAATTACTCACCAAGATTATTTTTGAGCAGGTCATGGATAAATAATTTAAATATTCTGAAGAGGTGGAACTCTGTTCTACTTGGAAGGATCACAAGAAACATTTTTTCAGGGAAGAATGTTTTACTCAGGTTTTTTTTTTTTTTCTTTTGTGACCAAAATACTGACAAAAACAACTTAGAGGAGGAAAAGTTTATATGGGGCTCATGGTTTTAGAGCTCCCAGTCCATTGATGACCAACTCCATTGCTCTGGGCCCAGGGTGAGGCAGGATATCATGGTGGAAGGGCCCAGCAAAGGAAAACTGTTCAGCTCATGGCAAGGTCAAGAAGCAGAGCAGAGGGCCCCAGGGGTAGGGGACAGAAAAGGTCATAGAGAAGATGCCCTTCTAGGACACACCCCTAGTGACCCGCCTTCTCCAATGATGCCCCAACTGCCAACAGTTACCACCAGGCCATTCAAACTTGGGTAGACTGATTAGGTTACAGCTGTCATAATCTAATCATTTAACCTCTGACATGATTAAATTCTGCATTAACAGGAACTTTCAGAGGACAACTCATAATTAAATAAGGGGTTAAGTTGAAGGTGGACTTTAAAGGTGGGTGGAGAGGATGGGGATGAACAGGTGTGACTGTTGTGCACTGGATGGACAATTTATATATTGAAGATAGAACTGACTGTTAACAATTCTGGAAGAAAACTCCATTATCCTCATTTATAGTAAGGAAACACAGGCTCGGAAAGTATAAATATGGGTCCCAAACTTTTTCATCATTAATGGTAAAACTCAGGGCTGGATTTTAGACCTAGGTCTTCAGATTCCTTTCAACAGCAACTTGCTTTTATAGCTTTCTGGGCAAAGATATGGTCTGTGAGCAAGAAAGCAAAAATTTTGTACCCAGGATGGAAAATTTGATGAGGGTAGTGAATTTGGAAAGGTGGACTGGGAAGGATCAGAGACCAAAGGAACCACTGAGGGAATTCCAGGCAGAGTCGACTGTGTATTTTAGATATCTGTCATAGAGAAAAGCTATGGAAGGAATGCCAATGGAGACATGGCAGAAAGGGTTATTTAGCTTGTAGTTTTTAAAACTTGATTACTTCCAAAGTATAGATCAGCGTCTGAAAATCAATGATTAATATAATTAGTTTTTATTTAGTTTTTCTCTTGGTCAATATAGAAAGCTTAGGCTTTCTTCTTTTAAACTTTTTAATTCTCATGACTTTGTTTTGTTATAGTGCGTTCATTCTGGATGCATTAATGAGCTGGTGTGATATGACCCAGGGCTCCCATCTGTTTAATTTTGCTAATTTGCTTCGTTTTCAAATGTGTTTCCTTTGCTGCAAGAAGCAGCAGCAGAGCATGAATACTGCTGAAAGGAATTCCAGTTACACCTCTACTGCCACCTCTGGGGCCCTTGGATAGTTTTCTTATCATCTTTTTGCCATTTGGGAATGCAGCCACATTGTTTGCAATTGAAATATAGTTTTTAAATGTGCCTCCCACTGTGTTTTTATAGAAGGAGGGCCTCTTCTCCTGGAAAAGAAAACATCATTGATTGAACCAAGAGCCCTTGGAAAGGGCTTTAAGTACTGCCTTAAATTGCAAACTTCAGGACAAATCCAGGTCCCAGAGCAGCAAGCTGCTAAACTTGGGGTGTTGTAAAGACAATAGTGAAGCTTTTGGACATAGGCAGCTGCATTTGAGAGGAGGTGGGCTTGTGGGAGGCATTGCTTTCTTCAGGATTTGAGCTTTGTGTGGGGTGAAAGCGGGGCAAAACTTTCCCTTTCTGGTTTGTGTTTCCTGGGACAGTTCTAAGGACATGGGCTCCAAGGCCTCCATACTTCCTACCTGACATTGACTAGAGGAAAGCAGGGAAGAGGTCTAAATTTTGCAGATTAGAGCTTCTTTGGAAAATAGGTGGCTGGGAAAAGCAAAAACAAAACCAAATGCTCTGGCTTAGTCCTTTTAATATGGTACTCTTTGCTTACTTTTATTCTGAAGGAAAAAGAAAGAAAGAGGCTATTGTTTTCCTTCTCTGACAGAACACTTACAGAGTAGTTTTCTTCTCATTCTGCTGCTTTGATGGTGGGCTATTGGGTAAATTGTCTCAATGTGAGTAGAGGTTTGGGAACTACTGGAAGATTCTGTAATTTAGTTCTTAGGATTTGGTCTGTTTCCCAGGGAAAATAACTCATTAAATACTGAGGTGACTGGATGGAATTGAGTTCACACCTCACTAGTTTGTTGAGATCAGTGTTTTTTGCCTTACACCCTTTTGCTAGGATATTACCATATGTGTCATTTCTGGCAGGTTTAAGGGACTGCTGTAGAGGCTAAAATAAAACTGGTGGTCATACCTGTGTTCTTGGCTTTCAGTATTTATTATGTGCCAAACAGCACTCTAAAGCTTTTCATGTAGTAGGCTCATTAAAGTAGGGACCGTTGTAGCCTATTTGTCAGTTGAGGAATATGAACCCTGGAATCCATGTTGGAGAGAGCAGGCTGTTTGTCTTCAGGGTCTCTGTTCTAACCAAGTGCTGTAGAAGCTAGATATTTATCTCATTTAGTATCACTTTGAATATCCATTGACAGTTGATTCAGCTTGTCGTACACTAAAGACTTTCTCAGTCTATCCATTCATCAATGTAACAAATGATTTAACAATGTTCTTAGACCAAGATTAGGCATTAGGATATGAGAAAAGATCCAATTCCTACACTTGAGGGCTTGTCCACTCTAGTGTAGAAGAGTGCACAAGGTGAAGCATCTGGCTCAGACTAGAGAGGGCTCATGCATCAATTCACTATCTTAACAAAGTACAGTGCTAGAGTATGTTGGGCACTGTTGACAACAGGAAATGCCCCCCCATCCTCAGTGGTGACGGTCTGGTTCAAGGAGATGGACAAATAAGGAGTATATTACTGTTTGGTGTGGTAATTGCTGTGATTATTCCTAAGTATCAGTAGAGGTACAGCATTTGTAAATGTACAAGTCACAAGATACATTATAAAGGTACCAGGAGATATAATGGCCTATTCAGGGAACTTCACAGCTATTTAGCCTGGCTAGAGAGTCCAGTTTAAGCAGAGTGGAAGTAAGAGGTGAGGATTGGAAAGACCCTTAGACTGGAGTTAAGGGCAACATTTGCCATTTCAGGAACTTTAGATTCTCTGAAGATAATGAAAATGGTACTGTGGACCTACCCCTAAGGGTTCTGCTTCCTTCAAGTACTCAAGTCACTTTCATTAAAAAGTGGAAAAGAAGAACTAAAGAGTAACTTAAAATTAAGCAGGCTGGGGTTATGGCGCAGTGGTAGCGTGCTCGCCTGGCATGCCTGAGGCACTCGGTTCGATCCTCAGCACCACATAAAAGTAAAATAAAGATATTCTGTCTGCCTACAACTAAAAAATAAATGTTTAAAAAAAATTAAGCAATGGTAGGCTATTCACAAATTTTGTAAGAATGGGAATCCTGCTAATTTTGAGCTTGTAGTTATTTTTCTTATTGGAGACAGGCTAAGGAGGACTGTCTCTGTGTCTATTTCTGGGACATCAGTTCAACAATAAAGATGTTAAAAAGAGAGGGATGAGGTTGAATTCAATGCACATCAAATTAATTTCTGATTCTTGTATTGAGACAATGATCCCATTTCAAGGTCATGACGTGGATCAATGAGACTTAGAGAATTTATGAGTGAATGCTTGAAATTTCTCTGTATGCAAGCAATGAGAAATTATGAAGCTACCATATTTTGTACTTCTTTAGAATTAAAAGGAATGTAGTAGAATTGGATAATGGGTTGTGGAACCTCTTATTCTTGGATCATTGGTTTAGATATATCCCAGATTGGCAGTAACCAAAATTTATTTCAATTTTATGGTCTGCCCAGTGGTAGAAATGAAGTGGGCTAATAGATATGGTTTTGCTTTTTTTTTGGGGGGGTGGGTGGGGGAGGAATGCTCTTGTCACTTGTCACAGAAATCCCTAAAGCTAACTGGGATCACCCCAGATATTTTCCTAAGATACGTGGTCTGACAGATGACTCTTTTGTCTCAAGACTTCCTTGTTGTTGTCTCAGAATAGACAGTGTACTAAGAGTACCATTGAAAGGCATGGATCTAATTTCAGTTTATTGTTAAATTCAGTGAATCAGAAAGTACTATGTCCCTAACCAACAGTAGCTGATTAGAAAATGGTAAACCAGATATTTGGAACTGTAAGAGTGCTGGAGGCAGGGGTGGGTGGAGGTAGAAGCCTGGCTTTCTGACACGTAACCCTAAAGTTCTTTTAACCTTTTGTCTCATGCTCCATGGGAGTAGTAGGTATGCACAGCAAGTGTGCACTTAGGGTACCAGTACCCGTTTTTATATGACTTCATGTACTCAGTTCCTGATGTAATGTGTGGTACACCATAGGAATTTAGTAAATGTGAAAGGAATGAACAAATGATATTATCAACACTGAACAGTTTGGTTGTCCTGTGTATAACAAAACTCCTTTAGGGATAAGGAATCTTGGTGTAACATGTATATTATAGAAAAGATAACTTTAGGTACCAGATACTTACAGACATAATAGAAATTCAAGACTAAGGCAATTCTGTGCATGTAGTTCTGTTTTTCTCCCCCATTACCTCCTCTAAACCAGTTTCTGCTCTTACAGCTCTACAAGTCATGAAAAAAACCCATATTATTTATTTATTTAAGGATAAGAACTTATGAAACAGTCCAGCCGGCACTGAGTCCTTCCTCACTGACATTGTCACTCCTCTGGTCTAGTTCCTTTGTCCCTGTTTTGCTCACAGGCCCAATTTATCCAGTCTCTCTCCACTCTGATCTTCTGCAGGGGCTGCAGTCCTTTTTCTATGTTTTTGTTTTATCGCTTCAACCAGACTTTGTCCTTTCAATCAAAAATCACTGATGAATCTTGAATTGCCATTACCTCATTTAAAAATAGTAAATCCATTCCATCCATTAACTATAAGTCTGACGTTAGGAAGATACCAGAAGGCAATACGTAGGAAATGGGGTGATGAGCAGAAATACCCTACTGAACAAGCTGATACTTGTCATTCTTCTATTATTTTTATTTTTTGTAGAAAGCATACCTTCTGACAGAGAAGAGCAAACTATACAAAAGTGGCTCTCATATGAATGTCTAACCAAGTTACATTTTATTAGCATCTCCCAGATCCTGATGGGGTTGTACTCGGTGGGCATAATGTGAGCAAGTGTTACAAAAACTAGGAGGACTCGGGTCTTACAGTTCTTTCATTTTATCCTGAATTTTGAAAGATATTTTCTGCCAAAACACTTTGCTTTGAACTTCATATGTGATTTCCTGGGGATAAAGTGTGTGTGTCTCATTAATCTATTACGTGGTAAGAAAAGATAGTGGGCTACCAGGGCAAAACATGAGATGGAAAATCTTATAATTTATTTTTTTTATTTGTGTTTAAAGTACCTGTTCCCAAATACCTACAGTTGTCCAAAAATTTATGTGGAGAAAGCAGACTTTCTTGTATCTTTCAGTCTTACCAGACAGAAGAGAATCATTATAAGCATGCTCATTTTAGCAGCAATTTGTGAATAGGTTAGTTTCTAAAGGATACACCTGTATTTGGGGGCTTCACTCTTAGTTTTGTTCTTATTAATATACTTAATGACACTTCTTTCTATAAGGAAACTTAAGTTCAGCTTTTGTTCTACCTTGTGTACTTGGAATTAATGACATTTTCCTGACTTAATTGAGAATCCTTAAATGAACATTTTTGTTTTTGGAGTGTAGCGATAATGTGGAAGGAGTGAGGGGAAGATTCTTCTGGAAAAGAAGTAAGAAATTTATGAGATGGAGGAGTTCATAGCCAACTGTTTGCTTTGCAGAAGGAGAAATTCAGTGTCTAGAAATAAGGTACATACAAGAAGATGGACTGATTTGAGGAACCATTCTCAATACCCAGAAAATAGAGGGGTTCTCAAGACATATGTTAGGTCTCTCACAATCTATTAGAAACAACATCAACAACAAAAGATAGCAGTATGAAGATGAAAGGGAGGAAAAGAGAAAAAAGATTGAGATTGTCAAAATGATGCATACAAGAATGTTTTGACTGTCACTGTTATGAGAGGTCTAACTATAAAATTACATTTCCTATCTATTCCAGTTCTGCATCTTGAATTCTTTGCAGTTGTCAGTATGGAAAATGTGTCCCATCCAGGTTTGCTCTTCCTATTAAACATCAGTACAGCATAATTCTCCAAAATTGGGTAGAATAGTACTGAGACTGTTTCCTACCTCAGCAAGCCTAATATGTATCATTGCTTTGGGGTTTTCTTTCTTTTCTTTTTCTTTTTAAAGTTCATTTTTACCTTAAAGTATCAGACTCTAGCCTGGTAGTAAATGAGCCATTAGATCAATATCTCAAGAACAAGGGAGTTCTGGTATTGGCATGCATTATTTATCTCATTTAAAAAATGAAATATTCCCTCAACAAAGATGGAGGGCAGATAGTTTCCCTGAAACTGTGAGTGATACACATAGTGGACCAAATATTTCTGTGAGGTAACTATCTGGACTGGTTTAAGTGTTAGGATTTCTGATGTTGTTTTAGGACCCAGGCATGAGAATTAAGACTGGATTAATATAAAAATATGACCTGTAGCACTGGAGATATGTGTCTTCACAGAAAATGAATGGCATAATGCTCAGTAATTTGTAAGAATTCTGATTTCTTTTTTTGGTGAATAACTTAGATGTTTTCTTGAAGATAGGTTGAATTATTGCCTTTTCTTGAAGAAAGGGCAATAATTAAGCTGTACATACCAATGAGGAAAAATAATTTAACTATTATGATGACTCATTTAGTTGGCATGCTCAAGTAATGAGGTGCTCTGGATTAATTTTCCTGAAAGCAGAAACATGTCCCTTAAATGATTAAGCATTTTATCTTCATCAATCTTTGAAGATGCTCTTTCCAAGGTATATTGTGCATTCCCCTCTGTTAAGTAAATTGTTTCACAATTTATAGGATTCGAGTCAATTTTTTGTTTTAGAGTTTAAATAAATGTTGGGAGATCTTAAAAAATAATGTTACCATATTGTCTGCAGTGTTCTTCTCTACAATATATGATGTTTGGATTAGATGATCATTAATGTTCTTTCCAGCTCTAATGTTATTTTTGTATAGGACTCACGTTTTGAATTTTCATGTGCACAGGAATCTCACATGGTATTTGTCAAATATGTAGATACTCAGGCATCATCCCTAGGGGAGGGGAAATCTGCCTTAGTGGTTTCAGAGGGAGGAAAGAGAATATCTATCATAAAGAAACACCCTGTGCTATGCAGATGACTTTATTTTGAGAAACATTGATTCTTTTTCCACCTTGCACAACACATGCTATTTCCCTTGTTGACCACAGGACTTTGGAAAAGATCCCTGCTGCCTGCCCTCAGTGGTGTTGGGCTGTGAGAGTTTGATCAGAGGGTAGGGAGCTGATCAGAATCCAATATCTGTGCTCAATCATCTCTACTTCCCATCTATTCTGCATCATTACCTGTCAATTCCTTAATCCTATCTGCTGAAGAAAACCAGATTATGAAGCTTATTAAATCATATGACTCATATTTGTCCATATAAATTCCTAATCTCAGGCCTGGGTAGGGACAATGAAGGGACTTCCCATTTTCTCTCATTATCTGAAGGACATACATTTAGCAATGGCTGTCCCAGTCTGTGTTTGTCTGTGTTTGAAGACTTTTGTTGTTGTTGTTCTCTGTTGTGTTCCTTGTCTTAGGAGTCAAGTTTTCCAGAAGAATGATAGATAACCAGGTTAAGTGGTACATTATAAATATATTAACTCTCATGGTGAGATTTGTAGTCAGAGTGGTCCATGACTTCTTTTTTAAAAAGATTTCTTTAATTTTTTAACATACCATAAGATGTACCCTTCAAGCATATACATTTTAACAAGTTTTAGTAAAAATCTATATATTTGCAACTATCAACATAATCTAATTTTAAAATATTTCTATCACCTCCCAAAAGAAACCTTGTACCTCATTATAATCATTCTCATTTCCACCCCCTCAAACCCATTCAACCAATATATTTCTTATCGCTGTAGATTTACCTATTCTAATTGGATTTACCTATCCTGCAAATGGGATCTTTTGTATCTGGTCTCTTTCACCAAGAACAATGTGTTTGAGGGGTATACATGTTGTAGCATGTATAAGATTGCCTAAGAGTGTGGATGTGCCACATTTAATTTACTAGTTGATGGACATTTGGATTATTTTCACTTTTTGGATATTATGGCTAATGTATTTATGTTTTGTGTGGACACATGTTTTAATTTCACTTGGGTGGTTACCTAGGATAGAATTGCTAGGTCAGAGGTACATCTGTGTTAGTTATACTTGCAATGCATAAGGCTTTCAGTTTTTCTATCCTTGCCAACAGTTTTATACAAACAAGCCACTTACTGTATATATAATTTTCAAATAATTTCTCTAAGTCTATGGCTTATTTTATACTTTTTTTTGTTTGTTTTGTTTTCTTTTTCCTTTTGGTACCAGGGATTTAGCCCAGGGGTGCTTTACCACTGAGTCATATCTTCAGCCCTTTTTATTTTGAGGCAAGGTCTGACTAGGTTGCTTAGGGCCTCACTAAGTTGCTGAAGCTGGTCTTGAACTTGTGATCCTCCTGTCTCAGCTTCCTAAGTCACTGGCATTACATGCATGCACCACTTTCTTAATGGTGTCATTTGAAATACAGAATTTTTTATTTCAATTAAGCCCAGTTTATCATTTAAAAAATATACTTTAGATGTTGTATCTAAAGGGACCTTTAATCCAATGTCCAGGACTTCTGTGGCTCACCTAAGACCTTGTAGGCTTTGTTTAATATGAAATGGCCAGTGATACCTAGTATTTGGTGCCTCATTTAAACAGATTAAAGTTTGATATTTAGAGTTTGTGACCTGCAACCATTCTCATTAAAATCAGCCAGCAGTTATTCTAAAGTCTTGAAGATTATCAAAGCCATGATATGTTCATCACCCATCACGTGATGGCTATGTCTTTTATAGCCATTCTCTATCTTAGCTTCTGTTGTTAGCTGATGAAGGAAGATGTAGATCTTTAATTTACTTTGTTGTACTCCGAGGTAGCACTGTGCCTTATTTTATTTTTAAGAACCTTGGGTGCGGAACCCTTTGCTGCAGCTCCATAGCTGTGAGAACATAGCTTTATCTTTTACAGGTTTTAGAGTAGGAAGGCAGGATGGCAGTTCACAATCAGGCATGTCTCCATAAAAAGGGGAAAAAAAAGTTACTATCTTGGAGTTTTGTCGTAAGAACATGCTAGTTCCAGTCTCTGAAGGCAGAGGCTAGGCTTTATTGAGGTCTAGATACTTTTGCCGAATCCTGGGGAGCCTGTCATCTTTGCATAAATCCTAAACGGTTTGAATTCTCTTCTAACTCTGGATTGTGTGTGGACCAGCAGAGCTCTGATTAGGTTCTGGCTTCAGGAATGCCTGAATTTCACTTGGAGATTTTGTTCTCTTGAGGCTAGAAGGCATCTCTTGTTTATAAGTCAGCATGGCATCATCATGCATCATAAGCTTAAATACAGTGTACATCTTGTACTGGTCTGCAGAAAATATATTATTTCTTAAAGTAGTAGTAACATCCTACAATTGAAAAAGTGAGGTATAGTTGACAAAATGCTTTCACGAATTTGATGGCATTTGATCCACAAACCCCTGTGAAGAATTATTCCTCTTTCATGCAGGTGGAAAATTACTTGTCAGAAATCATTTATTTCTAAATATAGGGTTTCTGACACCAAATTTGGTGCCTATTCTATATCACTATGCTTCCTCTCCAATGTAATAAAACTGAATTTTTGTAATTTTAAGAAAAGGAGGAATGCCATTGTATCTTAGACCTCTGGCTCATCTGTAAGCAGTCATTTACATTTTGAAGGAAATCCATTAACGATATATTCACTTTCCAGGGCTTATTTTTCTCTCAAGCCTCTGTTTTTCATTGTGATGTGAAGTGTTTGTTTCTTGTGAGAGGAATCTGGGCATCATATTGTAGGTGTATAAAGTTTGTGGCAGGTAGTTGCAGAGTTGGGAGATCCTGAGCCTGGGGACATCCTTTTGCCACTAAGTGTTTACTGTGTTCAAAGCTGGTTTGAAAAGTTTTAAGTTGTCTGAGGGCAGAAGATGACTCCTTGACCCCCACACCGTGCCCCATGGAGGAAAAGACCCAAGAATACTTCCATCTGGTCATAGCTTGACCCCAATTACTTCATTCTTTTTTTCTTCCATACATGTCAACCATCTTTACCAAGATGCCCTCTTATCAGGGACTCAGATCATTCTTATTTTGATCTTTCCCTCATTTCATAAACTGTGGTTTACACCATTCACTGTAGGATAGTGATTTGCAAAGTGTGAACCACGTTTTAGCAGCTATTGGATATATAGAAAAGAAACTTTGGACCCCACACAGATCTACCTAATCAGAAATGCCAGGGAGTTGGGCCTAGCAATCTGTGTTTGAAACACCTTCTGGAGATTTTGATGCATGCTCAACATGTGAGAACCAGTGATGTAATGGTTAAGAGCAGGGATTTTGGAGTCAGAGCCAAATTTCAAATTTTAACTCTGCCATTTAAGAAACTACCACTAGTTGCCACCATTGGGAGAAGTTACTTTTATCTCTAAACTTTAATTTCCTATTCTGGATACTTGTAGAATAAAATGGTAATTATTTCTGTAGAAAGTTGTGAAAATAAAACAAGTATTGAATATGCAGTGCCTTGGGAGGTATCTGGTGCATGGCCTGCATCCCTAAAGGGAAGCTTTCATGTTTAATGAAAGTCTCTGACCCTTACTGTTACCTGCTCAGTGCTGGGTAACCTCTTTCACTTATCCCTGGCAGGCTGACATTTCACTACTTATTTCTAAACCTTAGTGTTTGCTCTATGCTCCATTTTCAATAGTATGAAAATGAGATTTGTTTTTATACTGAAATCCCTAGATGAACTATATTTGAAACTTTGCTTAGGTCTTCCTTTTGTTTTCTGCCACTAAGTCAGTTTTCTATCTGGGCCAGAGTATCTCTTTTGATTGTAATTTAATATTTAAAGCCTTTAAGAATGATGTCTGAAGGCAAGTTATAATTTTAAATAAACGTTGTTCCTGCCTGCTATGGTTTGAATGTGTCCCTCAGAAGTTTATAGAATGGAAACTAAATCCCTAAATTTGTATGTTGATGGTATTTGGAGGTAGGGCCTTTGGGAGGTAGAGTTCAATGAGGTCATGAGGGTGGGCCCCTTTGATGGGATTGGTGGCTTTATCCCAGGAGGATGAGGGACCTCAGTTTGTATATTCTTGTCCTTCACCATGTTGTGACTCAATAGAGAAGCCCTCACCAGATCTGTTGAGTGTGTTTGGCTTTCCCAGCCTCCAGAACTGTTTGAAATTAAATTTCTTCATAAATCAGCCAGTCTCAGATATTCTGTTGTAGCACCACAAAACAGAGTAAGATGCTGCCTCACTTTATTTTCCACTTAAAAAAATCCATGTTTTAAAATCTATTTACAGAGGGTATCTACCTGGATACAGATCTGTGCACAGCAGTATAACTCTCAATAGGTACTGCAGCTATTTCTGTGGCTTTCCTCATGTGAGAGTATGCTTACTTCAGTGTTAGTCTGTTTTTTATTAGAAATTCCATCAGCATAGAACTTTAAACAAATCCAAGATGAAAGTGTAACTTATTGGTCATTCAGCACTGTTGTAGGAGCTAGTCCTTGGTCTGTTTGTATGACTCTTTATGTGCCTTTGTCTACAAATTCATAGTTGTCCTCCAGATCACCTAAAGATGCTGATTGGGTAGTATTCCAATCTGGTGATTTATTTTACTTTCACTTGTCAATTAGGCCTAGTATATCTCTTGCATTTATCTTTCTCAGATTTAACATATTTGGTTGCTTACTTCAGAGGAGAATTTGTATCCAAATATTTTTTTCCATAAATATGTGTTAGCATTTTGATGTATCCTCTTTCCTATCTTTTATGCATCCCTGTACTTATTTTGTAAGTTCATCTAATTCTTTGGCTGGCTTTCTGCCAATGATGAATTAAAAGAAAAAATACATTAAAAACACTCCCCAAACTAACAACCCTTTTAACTTGTTATATTTTTATTTATATATTTAGCAACCTTTAAACTCTTCCAAGTATTTTATGAATTTTGTCTGACCCTCTTAGCTCTTAGGGCAACATTTTTTTAACTAGTGCTTTATTTTTGCCTGAAATATGGGTTCTGTGGTCAAATTGGCACAGAAAAGGCTACATGGTTATGCATAGTTCTTTAGCATCCCTCCTTGCCCTACTCCATGACATGGGTTAGTGATTCATAATTCACAGTAGAATTTGAAGAGTCTCTGAGATGCCTTGCATAAACAAACCAGATTAACTTTGTCTGACCTTTTTTTTTCTTCTGCATGAACACTTATTAATATCCCATGTGTTAAAGTTGCATAGAACATGTTTGTGGCCACTGAATTTAAGAATTCCCTTATTCTTATTTGACCTGTCTTAATGATTTTTAGATGTACCATTTTGTTCTCTACTTCTTTGTATGTATTTTATTTTTCCAAGCTTTTGCCACATTTATTTTCTGACAGGTCTGTGACCCATGTCAAACATTTCTAATGACATTTACTTCCAACCGAAGAAGGATTTTTATTCATAAGTTATTTATTGAAATAGTTATTTTAACATTTTGTCAAGAGTACTTATTTGGCACTGCTAGAGTTACAATGTTTTCAACTGTTTTTATTATTCATTTAATAGTTCATGTGGGTTTTAAGCTTTATTGCATTTGATAGGGAATAGATAACTAAAATTTTATTAAAATTTGCATTTCCCAGTTAGCCTACCTAGAAATTAGTTTTTCCTTTTTACATTTTGTATCAAACTTTATATTGCCTTAGAATACTTACCATCATGGCACTTGCTCTTTCTTCTGCTTGAAGGCTTTTGTCCCAAATATCTACATGTCTATTTTCTTCACTTCCCTTAAGTCTCCTCTCAAATGTCATCTTCTTAGTGAGTCTCATCATTGCTGCTACATTTAACTGTTTTTAGATGTACTTCTAAACATCTGAACACCCTGCTGCAATTCTACCTATTCCTTTCTCCTACTTAACTTATATTTTCATGTTTATCAATATATAATGTAGTGTATTTTTTTTATACTTTTTGTTTGTTCTGCCTTAATAGAATGTAAACTCCTTGAGGGTAAGGGCTTTATTTTTTGTCACTGTCTTTTCTCTACTGTCTAGAATAGTGTGACACATTTTAAGTGATCAATAATTTTTTGATTGAGAGAATAGATGTAATAATCTCAGTAGATGTAGAGAATGCATTTCAGAAAATTCAAAATCCATTTTTAATAAAATCAGCAGGCTATGATTAAAATGTATAAACATTGGGCAATCATGATATTTAATGATGAAACACTAAAAACATACAAAAACATTACATTTTAAGATTAGAAAGGGATAAAACACCCTTCATCAACAAGGCAACCCTTCTACATAGCTCTGTATAGGAAAATAAGGAAAGAAAAAGAAGTAAGAATTCTTAGTACCAAGAGGAAGAAACAATATTGTCAGGAGTCATAGTAGATATTTTTTCTATACAGAATCCTTCAAATCTAAAAAGTATTAGAATGAATAAAATAGGTTAGTACATCTTTTCTGTGTACATATGTGAATACATCACAGTGAATCTCAATATCATGTACAACCACAAGACTGGAATCCTAATGAGATATATTTCATGCTTATATAAATGTATCAAAATAGATTCTTCTGTTATGTATATCTGAAAAGAACAAATAAAAGAATAAATTTTAAAAAGATTAGTACAAACAAAATCAATATGTAAAATCAATTTCATTCCTGCACTCTGCAACATTTGGAAAAGGAAATAAAATAATATTTATGGTAGTTTCAAATATTTAAAATCCTAGTAATAACTTTAACAACAATAGGCAAGATCTCATGGAAAAATGATGAAACAAAATACTTAAGAAAACTTAAATGAATGTAGAAATAAATTATATTTTGAATAGAAAAACCTCAACCTATACGATATGTTGTTCTCTCAAATCATTTTAAAACTAAAATCAAATGAAATAAAATAAAAATCCTATACCTATCTCCCTTTTGGACCATTTGAGCTGATTTTTTAAAAAAATATTTTTTTAGTTGTTGATGGACCTTTACTTTATTTATTTATATGTGGTGCTGAGAATCGAACTCAGTGCCTCACGCATGCTAGACAAGCACACTATCACCAAGCCACAACCCTAGCCTGTGAGCTGATTTTTAACTGCCAAGGGAGAGTGAATTGCCCTATCAGGTATTAAGACTTACTGTTATGAACTTATGGCATTTAAGCTAGTGTGGTGCTCTGTAGAAACAAAAAAGTAGGTGATTGGAAGAATCCAAGAGCATGCATTTATGGTAATATTATTTATAAAGACCTGGCTCTGAAGATAAATAGAAAAAAGGCTTTTCAGTAAATGGTATGATTACAGTTGTTTATCTATATGAAAAAAACATGTAATACCTCATATCATGCATAAAGATCAGTTCAGGTTGTAAAGCAAATCCAAAAAATTTTAGAAGAAAATATATAGGAAAATATATTTTGATCTTAGGTAAGGAAGAATTTAAAAACAAATGTAATGAGCATTACTCATGCAGGAAAATAGTTAGTTTCACTGCATTACTAAATTCGTCAAAAGACTCCAGGGAAAAATACACCAACACAGGAAGAGATATTTATAATGTATATTACTGAAAAAGGATAAGTATCTAGAATAATAAAGAACCAAATCCATGTTTAAAAGACCAATAGCCCCAAATACAGTAGGCAAAGGACTTGAACCAGTATCTCACAAAGGAAAAAGCACCAGTGACTCAGAATCATAGTAGAAGATATACAACCTCCTTAGAAATCAAAGAAACATAAATTTAAACTACTCTGATGTACTACTTCCTATCCAGCATTTTGGGAAAGGTAAAGTCAGCAATAGCAAGAGCTGCAGGTGGGGAGAACGCATACACTCACACTCACAATGCTAGAAAGTGTTTGTGACCAGTTTAGAAGATGATTTGTCTTTGTGTTGGCCAGCTGAAGACACTCGTTGGCTCACCACTCCTAGGTCTGTCTATACTCTGGAGGAACTGTCATACTTTGACACCAGATGACCATAATATTCACAGAATAATTGTTAAAGACTTTCTTAGTAAACTTTTTTTTCTTTTTTTACCCACTTCCCCTTCCCTACAAACTCCTGCAGCACCACAATGGTACCTGTCTGTGATGCAGTGGACCTACCCTGATGCATCATTATCACCCAGCGTCTGTAGTATACATTAAGGTCCACGCTCAGTGTTGCACATTCTCCGTGTATTGACGAATGTGTAATGGCATATATTTTCATCATTTTAGTATCAAATAGAATAGTTTCAATGCCCTGCAAATCCCATATGCTCTCCTTATTCATCCCTCCCTCTCCACTAAACTCTGACAGCCATTAATCTTTTTAATGACTCTATACAGAATGTCATACAGTTGGAATCACAATACAGTATGCAGCCTGTTCAGATGGACTTCTTTCACTTAGTAATGTGCATTTACTCACCAGCAAAACATCTCCACCAGCAGTGAAAGAGAGTTCCTGTTGTTTTTCATCTTCATGAGTATTCAGTAATGTCAGTGTTGTCATTTTTTTCTTTCTAATAGGTAAATTAATTGTTATTAATTGGGGAAAAACAAAGCAAATAATTCAGATGTTTATTCACATGAAGATTCAAAAAGTTGAAAGTTTCACATAAAATAAAGTGACATAAAACTGTACAACTGTTACATCAAAGTCAATTCGCTGCTTTTGATTTTTGTACTACAATTAGGTGAGATGCAGCCTCTGGGAAAACCAGGAGGAGGGTATGTGGGACCTCTCTGAACTATTTCCCCCATCTTTCTGTGTATCTATATATTTTTCCAAACTGAAAAGTTAAATAGCAATTTGAGTGTTGTTTTCTTATAGATGAAATACTATCCAGCTATGAAAGCAATGAACCATGAAAAAAACCACAGGGCTACACTAAAGAACATCATATGAACTGAAGAAAAGAAATTGCATAAAAACTGATACAGTATGAAACTCTAAACACATGAGCTAAGCAGTATATTATTTGAGATACAACTGTGATAAAACTTAAGAAAAGCAAGTAAATGATAAGAAACAAATTGAAAATAATACTGATCTTAGGGGACCCCCTCCAGTTTTGTAAACTTTATCTCCAGGAGCTCCATCAGGTCTTCACAGTGAATATTGGAGAATTCCCTCTCATTCATGGTAGGGATAGTGGAAAAGGAACTATTTTGAAATATGCCAGGCCTTTCAGTTCCTCTTAACTAGGCCTGACCTATGGAGAAACTGTCTTACCAGAGCCTAATCTGATGGGGTTTTGTTAGAGCCCAACTTAGCTCCAAGCTGAGGGGGTTCTTACACGACTAAACATGCTCTTATCATACAATCCTGCAGTTGTCTTCCTTAGTATTCACCTAAATGAGTTGAAAACCTATGTCCACATAGAGCCTGCACGTGGATGATTACACAACTTTATAAATAATTGCCAAGACTTGGAAGCAACTAAGACATCTTTCAGTAAGTGAATGGATAAATAAACTGTTGTACAACCAGACAGTGGAGTATTATTCTGTGCTAACAAGAGCTGTCAAGTAATGAGAAAACAGAAAAACCTTAAGTGCATATCACTAAGTGACAGAAGCCCATCTGAACAGGGTGCGTGCTGTATAATTCCAACTCTGACATTTGGAAAATGGTAAAACCATGAGGTCATTAAAGGGATTAGTGGTCATGAGGGTTTAATGGGAAGGGAGGATGAATGAGTAGAGCACATAGGATCTTTAGAGCAGTGAAACTCCATCTTCTGTAGGACTCTACAATGTTGGATACATCTGTCACATCTCACAGAATGTGCAGTAGTAAGAGTGGACCTAAATATAAACTATGGACTTTAGGAGTACTGCTGTGTTAGTACTCATTGATTGCAGCAAATATACCACTGTGTTTCAATAGTGAGTGAGGCTATGCATATGTGCAGATAAAGGACATATTAGAACTGTCAGTACTTTCTGCTCAATGTTGCTATAAACCTAAATTTATTCTAAAGTTTATCAGTTAAAAAGAAAATAAACCCTGAAAACACCCACAAACCTGACCTTAGTTTATTGAAAAAAGTAAATGAAGGTTAGATTTTAACACTTTTGACAGAGCACAGACATATAGAACATCTAAGAGATTTGATTCTAATTGAAATTCCGATCTATTGCTAACACTTGGATAAATTATGACTGAAGTTCTTGAAGGATGGTCTCTGGACCAGCAACAGCAGTACCACTTGGGTATTTCTTAGAAATATAAAGTTTCAGACCTCATTCCAGACCTACTGAACCTCTGAAAGAGGAACTGCTGTGGTTTGAATGTCGACAACAATATTAAGAAGTGGAGGGCCTAAGAGGAGATTAGGCAACAAGGGCTCCATCCTCAAGGACAAGATTAGCACCTTATAAAAGGAGAGAGCTAACTTGACTGCCTTTAGCCCCTGTATCTCTCCTGTCATGTGAAGAAGCAATAAGGGACCATCTTGGAAGCAGAGAATATTCCTCACCAGACCCTGATGTCACTGGTGGCTCCATCTTAGATTTCCTAGCCTCCAGAGCTGTAAGAAATGCTTTTCTGTTTTTATAAATTGCCCAGTCTTACGTACTTTGCTGTAACAGCAGGAAGAGACTGAGATAGCGGCCCAATTATCTGTTTTAGCACAAACCCTCCAGGTGATTCTCATGTGCAGAGACTTTTGACAACTATTAAGTTTAGCCTTCTTTTCTTAAAAATTAGTCGGTAAAATGAGATTGACTTTTCCTACATGTAGTATGTAAATTATTGATCATGTGCAAGATGTTTTCAGGTGACATAAAAACATTTTAGGTTTCTCTAAAACATAAAGTTTGTCAAGGCTTTAAGTTAACTTGTAATATTGCTTTGTATGTGGATAAGTTTTTTAAAAAAGAGGATCAATTTAAACTTGATGTAAATGGAAGTAGTAAGCTAAAGTTATAAGGTCATATGAGACTATCATAAGATTCATGGATTCATAAAATTCAAATATTGAAGTTTCAGTAAACTGAACTGGAAGAATCTCTAAAATATTTCCCATTCCAAAATTGTGAGACTTAATATCATTACTTTTCATATTTATTTGCTTCTGATTTTACTTTTTAAAATTCAAGATAATGTTTCAAAATTTTGTTCATGATATTTGTGCTGGAAGGTGAAATGGTCTGTACTAGGGGGTACTTATCAGACTCAAACTAACTATGGCTAATGGACAGTATGGATAATTCATATGCACATAATCAAAATGAGACACATTAAAGAGAAATCTGTTTTGAAAATACCATTTAATTTTAGCAACAGTTTCTATCAATTTGTATATATAGGATGATAGGCAGATGTTTTTCTAAAAGGAAATGAAAAGACATTTGGGGACAGTAAAAACATATTTTGATAATTAGGGCTTGATATTTTATAAAGTTTGCACATTATGAATAACTCCAAAATAGCTGGCCTTTTAAACTAACATTTTCCTTAGCTTTATTGAGATATAATTCACACATCATACAGTTCACCCACTTAAAGTGTATAATTCAGTGTTTTCTATATTCACAGAGGTGGGCAATCATGAGCATGAGCAATTTAAGAACATTTTCATGATCCAGAAATCAAACCTTGTGTCCATTATTGGTTACTCTTCATGCTTGTCCCCATGTACCTTCAACCCTAGGCAACCACCTATTTATTTTCTGGCTCTGTGGATTTGACTATTCTGGACATGTTATATACATGGAATAATATAATCTGTGGCCTTTTGTGACTTCTTTAACTTAGCATGTTTGTAAGATTCATCCATGTTGTAACATGTATAATTATTTTATTCCTAAATAATGTTCTGTTGTATCAGCATATTGTGCTTTATCTATTCATTTTTCAGTTGATGGATATTTATTTTTTCCTACTTTTTTACTATATAAGTAATGGTTCTGTGAATATTTGTGTGCAAGTTTTTGTATGAACATATGTTTTTATTTTTCTTGGGCGTATACCTAGGAGTGGAATTGCTGGGGTCAGACAGTAACTGTATTTAACAGTTTGAGGAACTGATTGGACATAAGAAGGAAGCACTCTTGTTCAATATAAAATTGTGATTTTATTTAAAACTGCATTTTTATTTTAACTTTTAATAAAGTACACAGTTTTGTTTAAGAGTTTTATATAAAATACTTCCCCAAAATGATGTTTGACAAAAATCATTATTAAAATACATGTTTTTGAACACAGCTGCTTACAAACTGCTCTTCTATATCACAATTTATCATCATTTATCAAAATTGTCACATCCTTCTGTGACATATTTCTTTCTCTGAATATTTTGTTGCTGCCTGTGTCATTTAGCATTTAGAAAAAAATGTCATGTAATCTGCTTCCTGAACTGATGAAATTCATGTTTTTTTGGTGTGTGTTGACTTTTACAAATAAATTATATGTTGTTGAGAAACTGATGATAGTTTTATTTCTGTTTCAAAATTTTCATTTCAACAATAATGAATGTATTTCTAAAGTAAAAGCATAAACATTTTTTGTGTCTATCCACAACTGACACTTTATGTTTAGCTGTGTTGTCCTATTAATATTTTAAGGCTTTAGGAGAATGTACTTTTTAAATAATGAGATTTTATGTTGAATAAATTGTTAATATTTGTCTTACTTTGTAAACATTTCTTAAAGGCTTTTGTGTCAAACTGTCTACCTTTAGATTCCTTTTTAGGAAAGGCCTTCAGAATGTTCCCTTGTTATATCTACTTATGAAATTAGGTCTTAGTGCTTTGTTGTCAGAAAGGAATACTCTTTTGAATAAGGAGAACTAAACTAAAAAGAAAATTAAATGCGGTAACTAGCTGGGGTAACAGGGAGAAGTGTCAGTGTGGAAAAACAATGGTCCAAAGGGAAAAGAAAGCAAAAAATGCCAATTAGATTTGAAGGGATTAGATTTCTTCATTGACAAAGTTAAGCCTTTCATTGCTGCACAAAAGAAAAACAAAAGATGATAAAATAGCCTGAGCCACTCAGTGCTCTTGTAAACAAAAACATAACATATTTGTGTCCTTGTAAACAGAACACAACATATCCTTAATCTCTGAATATAGAATGGTATGATTCTACTGATAGATCAGCTGAGTTTGCCCTTGATTGCATTTCTGATGGAGAGAGCATGTCCTACACATAACACATTAGAATAATGGGTGTTAATAAGGAAGAGGCA
>CM053403.1:100241883-100331888 GCA_028644305.1 Xerus rutilus
TTGTAATTATCTGCGAAAATTGACTCATGAAGAAACATGTAATTCTTAAGATGAAAAGGGAACCTGGGGCTCACTACTTGGTTCTATGATCTGAAAGAGACAGAGGTGATTCTTACATAAAAATTGGAGCTCTTACCAGAAAGGGATGTGAATACTGGGAAAGCAAATGACACATACCCATGTCAGTAAGGTGTACTTGGCTTTTAAGAAATAAATAAACAAAAAGCTCCTTTGGTTTTCTACTCTTAACATCGTTTTAAACACATCATCCAGACAGAGTTGACTTAGGGTTTTTTAAAATATAAAATCTCTGTAGTCTCCCAAGAATAAGGCTGTATGCAATCACTCTTATAAGATGTTTTATGTATATAAATACCCTTGTCCCTTCAAAAAAGAGAGCTTATAATTTGCCATTAGGGAAAATCTGCAGGATGTGGTAGGAATAAGGTAGGTGAGGCCTTCATTTTCATGCAGACTTTTTGGAGGCAGTTTTAACTCTCTGCATCATATTTTATTCCCTGATCTCTATGGGTAGGAATCCTGATTTTAACATCTGAGTGGTAATCAGGAAAGACTTTTGGTCGAATAAGTTAGGAATGATGCTCACATGAATAAATCTTATCCAGTTTCTGCTCAGTCACTGGGTGGCTGGAGCTACCGAGGCTGACCTGGGGTGAGGATGCTGTGTGTGGAGCTAGTGGAACTGCATCTTCTTAGTCTTATCCAGGATCATGGTTTTCTTTTTGCTGCTGATCAGCTATTTTTCTGACTTTCCAAAAGTATGAATACCCCACATGAACACAGACTCATAGATATGGGAGTATCTTAATGACATCATAGTCTCCTTTTGAATTAAAAGAAATGAAGGAGGTTAAGTGAGTTGCTTATCAGTTCTAGGTAGAAACCAAGCATCCTGAACTTGATTCGGTGCTCTCTGCTCAGTGCTTAGCTCCAGCACACTGGACTCAGGGAAAATGGGACTGAGCTTGGTGAATTTCCATGTCCTTCTTTTGGGTTCTTGGTACTTCACAGACTTGAATATACTCATGTAAGTGTCAAGTTTTAGATTTAGCAAAGGTTTCATTGATTATAAAATAATCCAGGAGGCGAGGTCTGTGTGGCTATTTTAGGCAAATCAGGCAAGGGGGAAATGGGTAGTTGTGGCTGAATGGAGAAGTATGCTAGTTGAACACACATGTCTGCAATTTGTGGTTGGACTTAATATTCTTCTTTTGTCTCTGTGGCTGATCTACAGACAGGCTGTTTTGCTGCTGGAACTGCTGAACCTACAGTGGCGTGAATCAGCAAGGAGGAAGTATCATTAGTCATGTGAACTCGGTCATTTCCCTCTACTAAAGGCTTGATATATGCATATCTTCCATTTTATCCTCTCTGTGGAGATTGATCCCATGCAGTGATAGCATGTTCTGTCTTCTGTTTGGCTTACTTGGGGGTACAGTTGGTCTAGTCCAAGTAATTATATGTTACATAAAATTACACACAATACAATCAGCAGAGGCTGTTTTTCTTTCCCCTATCTCTGAGACCCAGCATCACCCTAGAATGTATGTGCATTGACATTTTTTGCTCTTGTTGTGACTACATTTCTGTCCTAAATCAGTCTGAAAAGGATTATTTCTCTGTGAATTTCTTTTCATGAAAAATTTTATAAACATGTAATTCAAACAATTCTTTAATATCAATATAAATTTTGTTTTTATAAGCAAAACATTACTTGAATCTAGGTTTCCCCAGGAAATCTGTGACATATAGATCTGAAATCCTAGGTGATATGAGCCTGGAGTGAGGCAAAGATGGAGAGGTAAGGGAAGAAAAAGATAATTCCTTGAGGGAGCTAAACAAGGGGGCCAAATAGTTTTGTTTCACCACAGAGTGTAACTTATGCTTAGTTTTGATTTCTTTTGATAATGTCTTCCCTTTTTCTGATTTCTCTATCCTGATGTCACAGAATCAATTTTCCAAAAATTTACTTCTACAGCATTACTTCTCAGACTTTAATGTGCATGCAGATCCTCCGAAAATCAGCTATGAGCTTATTAGAACTGTCAATTCTGGGGTTCCACGTAACTGAGTGAATTAGAATTTCAGAGGATGGGCCTGAAACTGGTTTAAGAAGCTCACCAGGTGAATCTCATTAAAATTTGTCACTGACATAGTTTTTTGTTTGTTTGTTTTGTTTACAGGAATCTGGGATTTTCTTTTCTGTGATTGGGCCTTACATTAATCAGTTTATATCAAACCATTGAAACAGTTGAACAGAGATCTTGCTTAGGTTCCTAACGGACAGTGTCCTACCAATTAACTGCCTCTATTATAGTGTATATTTCGTGGCTTTTCACCACCCTCTACTATAAAACTATTATCTTCTATAAAGCAAATATGCCATTTCATGGAATCATGCACATCAGTAACATGGTTTGATACTATTACGTGGCAAATGGGTAATGCTTTTAAAGGTAGAATTAAGCATACATTATCTGAAATGCCCATAACAAAGTATTTTTGCAAATTTTTAGTGGTTATGTATATTATTGAAGTTGTACATCTTTATATCAGCTTAGTCCCAGTTCAAAATTATTTTCAATCATATAAACGGCCAGTGGCCATTGTTATCCAGATTGTTCAATAGGATGATTCTGAGATTCCTGATGGATTTTAACATGCTTAGTGATGTCTTCATGAATGTTCACACTACTGTTGAGAGAAGAAAACAAATTAATAATAGAGGTCAGATTTCCTAAATATTCAGTCTTAAGGTATTTGCAAAATGTGAATGTTACCTCTTATAATGTTTCAATAGCTACAACTTTTTTTTTTCAAATTTTGTTTTAGTTGTAGATGGACACAATATCTTTATTTATTTATTTATTTTTATGTGGTGCTGAGGATGGAACCCAGTGCCTCACGCATGCAAGGCAATCTCTCAACGTTGTATTGATTTCTGCCAAAAGCTGTATCTAGGGAAATGTAATATTGTATATTATTGTATTATTATTGTTATTGAAGTACATATCATATTTTATTTTTTCAAATTAAATGTATTAAATACAAGTAAATATACAACCTAGCATGTCATGCTGTGAGATCTCCCACAGAGAATTCACTAATATGTCTGCTGAAAGTTTGTATACTCACTCTCCAGAAGCAATAGTGTGTCTGCAGCCCTCATTTACAACGTATAGAAATTTACCCACTTTATGGAGAAAATTGGGAAGGAACAGATGTTTATTCCTAAACTAGAATTCTGAAGGCCAACAATTAAACATGTCTCTGCCAAAACTTGAACTAAATTAAAAAATTTAGCATATAAATTAAAGCTTACTTAAAACTAAATTTATCAAGGAAAATACATTTGTTTTGCATTACTGGTTTCAATTATTCTGAAAAAGCTTTTATTTTTATGGGAGACTGAAGAATTTAAAAAGTTTCAAACAATTTATTGGACAATTGCACCATTTAAAATGGGTTATGCATGTCTTACTTAAATATATGAACTATTAGCACACTGTCGATGAGTTTACAAGGGGAAGGAGTTAAAGCAACCATTATCCTGTAGTTTATGACCATATTCCTAGGGGGCTATAAGAAACTGGTCTGTAGGCCTAAACTAGATGAAGCTGTGGGCTGAAAACTTATGTAGCATTCTTTTCTCTCCTATTAATTTTTATTTTCTGTTGGGACTCTGAATTTTGAGACATTGTCAGTTGATCGTTCACAACTAAGTATTTGTACTCTTAGCTTGCTACCACAGAAGAAAAATGATTATTTTATTTTATTTTTCCCAGTTGGTTGAAATTTCCTTAGCCTTTGGGCACAGCATTCTCTCCTTGATTTTAATATCTTTCTGCTCTCATCTGATTTGTATGATGTTGCCTAATTAATTTTTCTTAAACACTTTCCCCTGCCCCTGGGATCCTTTTACCTAAAACTGTCAATGCCCCAGTCAGCTGTGCTAGGATTCTAGGACCTGGGTTTATTCAGTCTCTGGCTCTTAATTATCACTCCTCTAGTTCAACCCCATGCATGACTACTGTCTCCAACACACATCAGGTTCATGCAAAGTAGTTTCTTGGTTTACATTGCCCTTTTTTCCTAAAAAGGTACAGATTGTCAAACATAATGGTCTCTACACATAGAGAAAGGCAGATATGCATATAAAAATATTTTAGGGATTTTATATTGTAAATGTTTTTAAAACCTTAAAATTTAATCAGTATTGAATCTTCTCCCAGTTATACTAAGTACTTCTGAAACAGAAAATGCTGGACACAATTTAGTTCTTTTCAGATAATTTAGGGTGACATTATGCACAATATGAAGTTGTAATACAGTAATTTCTACTAGATGAATAAACTTTTTTTTTTTTTTGGATACCAGAGATTGAACCCAGGGTTGCTTAACTACTGAACCATATCCCCAGCCCTATTTAGTATTTCATTTAGAGACAGGGTCTCACTAAGTTGCTTAGCACCTCACTTTTTTTTGCTGAGGCTGGCTTTGAACTTGTGATTCTCCTGCCTCAGCCTCCCAAATCGCTGGGATTATAGGCTTGCGTCTATAACCATCTGACAAAATGGGTAAACTCTTGTGGACTATTTGTCCCTATATTAACTGGACCCAGACTTCTTTTCTTGTTTTCTATATATCCTGAATTCTTACTGTTTTTAAATGTTTTCCCTGTTGCCATTAGTGTCTGCCCTTAGTGCTGTGCCTGTCTCCAAGTAGAAGTACTTTCCTTTGTAATATAATTTTTCAGTTTGTTGTAGGTTGGTAAAACTTGTATAGTAAAAATCAATAAACTTTGAATAAGGTCTAAAGAACCCTCTCATAAATAAAATGCCTGAGTTAGGTGATACTTTTTTCTTATCTGCTTGGATACCTTATTATTTGCTTATTTCTCAATTCTTCTCTATGATCTGTATAGTACAGAATATTATTAAACAATCTCCAAATAAGGTTTGGAGCAATAAGGAACATCTCTGTAACTTGGGAAGGATGTGGAAAGCTGGGAAGTGTTGTGTTATTTCCAGTGATACCTGCTCAAATGTTGATTTATTGGCCTGTAACTAAAGTCCCCATAGGATCTCAAAAGTTCTTCATTAGCATTTATGACTCTTTTTGCTTAGTTAATAAGTTAAATGTGATTCCATCTCTCAAATAAAATTCTGAGTACTTTTTGCTAACTAAGTATTTCCCATTCATTGTTTTAAGATAAAGCCTTTAAGATATTAAAACAATTTCCACATATAGTTCACAGATGTAGCTACTGAGGAGAGCAGTTTTCAAGGGACTGGAAATATTGTCTTCCCTTGGCTCCTTCATCCTTCATCTCTTCCCTCCTTCCTCCTGACAGCTTCTTACCCCATCATGCTGCCAAAGGACAAGCGATGTGATGAAAGTTGGAAAATAGTAATTTATGGAAAAAGCCTGTGTTCCATGCTTTATGAAAGTAAATTGTAGAGAATTAATGTTGTGACAAGATGATTCTATTTTGATGAATAAAATCATTGAAAAGCTATCAAGACCCACTGTTTCTCCATTGAGAGACACCCCCTCATTCTATATTTGCATTCTTGGCTTTCTTCCCAATTAGTTTTTACTAAAGAGTGATAATTAGGGAGATAAGATTTTGACCTACCTTGTGAACAATAAAAACACTTACCAACCATTTTTCCACCTGTTAAATCTGTTATTAACACTCTGTGCTTTCAAAAAGAAAATCCCGCACAACTGGGATTTCTACTTAATGAAAGAGGAAATTCAATGTCAAAATAAAAACAATTTTAAAGCACCTTTATGAACTCCGAAGAAGTTCATAAATGGCCACAAGAAGTGCTAAGGTTTATTTAATGTCTGATGATTGAGTTCAAGTATATCATCTAGGCTAAATTGGATTTATAAATACATCATCTCAAATTCCTTAGGACAGTAGCAGTAAACTAAAATTATATTTTTACCTTCAAATTTATTGTATGTTTTGCATAGTTAATGTGTTTCCACGGTTTAAAAGTCTGAGAGTAAATGAGTACATAGTAAAAATTTCCTTCCCTTGTCTCTGTCATCCTAGCTTTTCTTATTCTACCTCCTGTCCCATGAAAATGGTTGCCAGTTCTGATGTGTCTTGTCAGCTTCTTTATGAATACACAAGCTAAAGTAAGCATAGATTATTCCTTCACTTCTTTACAAAAAATGTAACATATTTGACTGAAGTGACAATAATATGTATTAGTAATTCCTTTATGGATGTTTGGCTAATTGCTAGCCTTTTGATATTACAAATAATGCCACAAAGAACAATATCATACCTCCATAATTATATATTGTGTGATAAATTCCCAGAAGTGGAATTGCTTGGTTAGAATATTTAAGTATTTGAATGTTGATGGAGATTTTCAAATTGCCCTCTCTAGAGGTTGTGTTAACTTCAGCCCTAACAGGCGTACATGAAACTGTTGATTTCCTTTCAACCTTACCAACAGAGCTTGCTTATCAACCTTTAGGACTTTGCCAGTATGATAAAGTTAAAAAAATAATATACTAGTGAATTTTTAACTTGTATTTTTATTAAGAGTTTAGTGGAATATTTTTCCATATATTTAAGTGATGTTTCTTTTTCTATAAACTATAAAGATCCTTTCTCTTTTATTGATCTTTTTAATTATTTATTTTTGGAGGCTTTCTAGCATTAGTGAAAAATGTGTTTCAGAATTATATCATTAGCATTTTGACTCTGAGCACCATCATCCCCCTATGGCTTTTTTTTTTTTTATGATGGGGGGGGTGTTATTTCTTCTAGAATTGATGAATTTATCTAGTTTAATATATCTGTTTTCCTTTATTGCTTTTGGATTTTTTAGTCACAGTTACATGGGGTTTCCCTACCCTAATATTATAAAGGAATTATCCTGTTTGTTTGGTTTTTTTTTGGAATTTCTGTATTATTTTTATCACTAAAGTGTTTGATTCATTTGGACTTCTTCTGTAGTAATAAGTTTATTTTTTCTTTAGATGACTTAATTATTGAATGGGCTACCTTTTTCCCATAGAAGTGAGATACCACCCTTATTATACTCTAAATTACTCTACATATGGAGTTAGTTTTAGATTTTTCCATTCTAAAAATTGGTCACTGTTTATTTCTATGCCAGTATTTGAGAATCCTGATACTGAGGCTTTAAAATAAGTTTCAACATCTAGAATCCCTGTCTTCTACATCTGAAAGTGCTGAACTATCTGTTTTCCTATTTACAAGTTTTTCTGGGTATTCTTTTCAAAAATTATTCTTTCTTTATTAGCTTCCAGTTTGATTTGTTTCATTTAACAGTTGTTAGTTTTGTTAGGATTGCTTCATATTTTTAAGTTAAAGTAAATCGCTGATTTTATGATGTTAAAATTTGTTTTAAAAAATTTTCCATTTGTGCATTTTTCCCCAGATATAACCCAATAGTACTCTAATCATCATATAAGACTTGCACATTTCTTATTGACTTTATCTCTTGGTGATTTATATTTATTGCCATTATTGTTAGTGATTTCTATGTTGATTTCTAACCCTGTTATTACTGAGGTCTTTTATTGTTTGAAGTTGTTTTTCAGGTAATTACCTTGTATTTTTCAGTATATAATTATAATTTCTATAACATATTTTAAAAATTTCCCTTTTTGTATACTTCTAGTGTATTATTTCAGTTTTGTATGGCTCTAAGTTATTGCTTGTCTCATTGCCTTGTGTTGTACCTAGAGATCAGCTTTAAATATCAGTGATAATGGTCATCTTTCTCTTGTTCTGACTTAGGAGAATGTTTTCAGTGTTGTGCCATAAGGCATGATGATGCCTTTTTGATCAGAGTTGGATATATTTTATATGGTAAGGAAATTTTCCTCTGTAGAGTAACAGAGTTGCAGCTGGATATGTGAACACCTCCTAAGACATGTACTTCTCAGCCCACCTTGCCTGGGAATGTGGCCTTGTGATTGATATGTGCCCATGTTCTTGCCAGTGTAATGGAAGTGACATATGCCATGTCTCCATATACTTTCTTTTTCCCTCTTGCTGACAGGAAACGAGAAGCAGCCTCAACCATGTAGATGACAAGCCTTAGGGATGGAAAAGCCACACTTAAGGAACCTGGACCCTAGAAAAACTTCATGGGACAGACTATTCCCCTGGAGCACTGACTCCAGATCATTACATAAGACAGAAAAAACAAATTTGTGTTTTAAGGCATTTCATTGTTGATTCTCTTATTATATCACTTAACCCTTTATTAGACAGGATCCACATTGAATCCTGTTTTATTGAGTGATTTTTTTTTTTTTTTTTGCCTCTGTGGAGATGATCATGTGCTGTGTCTCCCTAGATGTAGTAGTATAAATTATAGTAATGGTTATACATCTTTTGACCATCCTTGCTTTTCCTGGAACAAATCACACTTGATATGATGAACTAGTCTTTAAAATGCTTCTGGTTGTATCCTGTTGGTATTCATACTTAAGATATGTCTTTTTTAGTATAATATTTTATTATGTTTTTATTAGTGTATTAAAATTATACAAAATAGTGGGGTTCATTGTGACATATTCTCATGTGCACATCACATAATTTGCTCCAGTTCATTCGCCAGTCCCTTTCCTTTTCCTCTCTTTCCTCCCCTGGCCCCTTTCCTTGGCTCCACTGTTCTTCCTTCTATTTATCTTTTAAATTGATGATTATAATTATGCATAATAGTGGGATTCATTGTGATGCATTCACACGTACACATAGCATAATTTGGTAGTTTTCATTCCCAAGCACCTTCTCTTTCCACCCACTCTTCCTCTTCCTTTTCCCTCAATCCCCTTCCTTACTCTACTGTTCTCTCCTCTATATTCATGACACTCTTTTATTATTCCTTTTTTTTTCCTATCTAGCTTCACTTATGAGAGAAAATATTTGACCCTTGACTTTTGAGGTCTGGCTTATTTCAGCATGATTTTCTCTATTTCCATCTACTTACCAGCAAATAACACAATTTCATTCTTCTTTATGGCTGAGTAGAATACCATTATGTGTGTACAGACCACATTTTCTTTTTTTGGATATCCATTCCTGTGACGATGGACGCCTAGGCTGGTTACATAATTTGGCCATTGTGAATTATGTTGTTTGTTTTACTCTTTGCAGTCTTTTTCAGGTTTTGAATTCAGTGCTATTATTTCTTTGTAGAGTGAATAAAAGTTTTTTTTCCTAAGTTCTGGAATTATTTAAACATTAGAATTTACTGTTTTTTTTTTTTAAAGAATAGGAGAATTCCTCTGTAAAATTTCCAAGGCCTGAGATTTTGTAGTATTAAGAATTGGCACATATCTCAAATTCACCAGTTGAAATCAGATTATTTAGATTTTTCTATGGTCTCTAAGACTAATTTTGGTAAATTATATTTACTAGAAAATTACATATTTTCACCAGATTTATATTTTTTGTTTTCGCTTGGAGTTGAGTAAAATAATGCCCCTTTTGTTCATTTTTCTCTGTTTTCATAGTTTTTCATTTTTTTAATGTTGTGTTTGTGTTTTATTCCTGTTTTCTTGATTAGTTTAGCTGTGCTTATTTACACATGAAATTTTTTTTCTGAAAAACAATTTAAGAAAACTCTTAAATTTATTAATGCTCAATTTCTCTCTTTTAATTGTTTAAATTTTTATTTTTTGAAAATTAAATGCAACTTCCTTTGAGCAGTGCTTTAGCTACATCTAATGAATTCAGAAATGATTTTTTCCATTCATATTATTTTTGTGTAAGTTCAGAAATATCAAATTGTAGATCTTGGCAGAAGAAGTGTTTTTAGAAATGGTTTTAAAATTCCCATGAGACATATTTTACAGATTTATTAATTTCTAAATTAGTGTATTATATTCAGACTATGTTTTTGTGATCTTTCTAGAAATTGGATATTTTCAATACTTTGTTCATTTTTTCATACATACTCCATAAATCCACAAATATGGATTGTTGAAAGAAGATCTTTCTTCTATTTCCAATACAAAGTAGTTGGAATATATCAAACACCTAGAACTTTTTCTCCTCTCATATTTTAAGGGAAGAGAATGAGTCTCTTGTAACTTGAATGTTTTTGTCTCTTATTTACTATAGCTTCAGCTTTACGAACGTTTTGCTATATTGTAGTTATTTATAATAGTGAAATTTTTATTGTGAATTACACCATGTTGAGTTACACACTGTTGTTTTCCCATCATTTTGGGCTTGAATTCTACTTTGATAATGAAGATCAAGACCATCAGTTACATGTTTTCCCATTTTACTGTTATATTGTTAGCTACATTTTAATTATTGTAAATCATTTTGTGCCAGGTGTTCTTTTAAATATCATTGATCTAGGTTTCACTTTCTGATTCAATTTTAATGTTTTTTAGTAAGTTAAATCTATTGACATTGATATATATATATATATATATATATATACATATACATATTTATTTTGAGAGCCGTTTTGTTACATTATTTTTTGTTTTCACATTTGCTTTATGTTCCTTTTTTTTTTGGTACTGGAGATTGAACTCAGGGGTACTTGACCACTGAGCCACATCCCCAGCCCTATTTTGTGTTTTATGTAGAGACAGGGTCTCACTGAGTTGCTTAGCACCTTTCCATTGCTGAGGCTGGCTTTGAACTCGCGATTCTCCTGTCTCAACCTCCCAAAGTGCTGGGATTATAGGCGTGTGCCACCGCACCTGGCTTGCTTTATGTTTCTTAATAGTTTTTCATTATGTTGTGTCCTTCAAGTATGTACTTCTTCGGTATTTGTTGTTTTCATATTTATTCTAGTAGTTATCTTTATAATTGTGCTTTTATATTATATCTTTAGATTTCTTTTTCATTAGTATGTCAGTTTTCTACTCAAGTCTGTGATAAACAGAAACACCTTTGTTGTCTTCTCTTTTTATTCTTCCTTTCTGTTGCTCAATGATAGATTTGTTGTTTACCTTGTATGAAATATTTATGCTTCTATTGCTTTTTTGATCTGCTTTATTGATGTTATCTGAATTTAAGGCATTATTATAAGGCAATCACTACATTTTTCAACCTTCTAATTTCTTTTTACATCCCTCTCATGTACCATTTCTAGTTCTTTGAATTTATAATACTAATGTTCTTTTTTTGTCATCCCAATCCTCAAATCTTTTTTCTCAATGTTTTCCCCAGTCGTATTTATTTGCCTGAAATTTATTTATTAATGTCTTCAAGAAAATTAATTTTTTTATTTAAAAGTTGTCTGTTGCCATTATTCTCTCTTTTTACATTTAAAATACTTCTTTATTGCAGAGATCCCCACAGCCTTTAATATGCAAATGTACATTGAGAGTCTCCAAAGGGAAGGTAGGATAGGAGAATAGTCCATGTTTATTTGAGCAAGGGATACATTTTTCAAGTAGCCACTAATTGAACTGTGTTCTGTAATGTGGAAGTGTGTTCTATAGAATACCAAAAGGAAACTATTGCCCTTATTCTTAAAGGGCAACTTACCTTGTATTTTCTTTTCTTGAGTATCAGATGTTTGTTGGCTAAATGTTTTATGATATTAAATATAACTGTGGAGAAATCTAAATTTCCTCTTTATAAATAACTTGCTTGTTTTGCAGGGCTACCTTAAGGATCCCTTATCATTTATAGTCTAGTATCTGTCTCTGGGTTAGTTTTCCTGGCTCACAGTGTACCTTTCAAAACATAGTAAGTTTTATTTCAAGACATTTTATTTATTGATTTATTTGTTTATTTATTCATTTATTTATTTTTGATGCCAGGGATTGAAGCCAGAGGAGCCTAACCTCTGAGCCACATCCCCAGCCCTTTTTATTTTTTATTTTGAGATAAATTTTCACTAAGTTGCTTAGGGCTTCACTGAGGCTGGCTTTGAATTCATGATCCTCCTACCTCAGCCTCCAGAGCTGCTAGAATTACAGGCATACCCTACCATGCCCACCTGATTTTTTTTAAAAAAAATTATATCTTCAAATTTCTTTCTGTTTTGTCTTTCTTTTAAGTACTCTGTCTTGTTTTTTTCTTGGGAGTGAGGGCTGCCATAACAAAATACCCTATCTGGGTGGCTATAGACAATAGAATTTTATTTCTGGGGGCTGTGAAGGACAAGCTCAGGGTGCTTGCAGATTCTGTGCGTGGTGATGACCTGCTTCCTGGTTCAACATGTCCTCACATGGTAGAAGGGGAAAAGAAACTTTCTGGGATCTCTTTTATAAGGGCATTTACCATCACCCAAAGGCCTCAACCCTAATATTTCTTACTGGAGATTAGGATGTAATGTATGAATTTGAGGGGATGCACACACACTCCAGATATGTATTTATTGTATCTACTTTATCTATCTTTGTCTACCATCTAATTTATAATTCTCTTCATCTTTTTTTCCCATTTAATTTTGTTATCCTTTTTCAAATTTGATAGTTCTTACGTCTCTTATTCCATTTTCTTACCATTAGTACACTCTGAGGTGATTTTCATTTTTATCAACATTTCTGTGCTTTTCCTCTGCTGGTTCTTTGCACCTGACAGCTTGTATTTGAGCACTTTCTGTTGACTTCCTATTTCTTCTTCATGATTTTCCTTTCTAAAGAAAGTTGCTGCATTTATTTTTAAAAATGAGTAGCAAATTTTTTTGAGTTTTTATCTGTAGTTGAAGAAATTATTGTGCTTTTTCTTTTGATAAGTTTTACTACTCTTTAACTTTTTTCATCTAGTAACCTTGAATCAGTGTTGTGCCATGTCATTTAACAAAACAGATCATCTATTACTTAGGATGGTTCAACCTGTGGTTTTTCACTTTAGAGTGGTGTGAAAGCACTAGGCATTCAGTAGACACCATACTTTGAATTTGAATGTTAATCTCTTTCCAGGCTAGGGATTTGCTGTATGATGCTGGGCAGCAGCACTGAGCATAGCACCCAACCCACCATGTATGAGGATAAACACAGTGTCCTGTGTTGCTCAGCTATAATGATTGGTCAGTTATTAATATGTATTAATGCATTTTCAACTTACAATATTGGTGACTTATAGTGGACTTAGCAGGATGTACTACCATTGTAAGTATTGAAAGCATTGGGTCTTCCTGCCTTAGCTAAATTGGCAGAAGTGTTTGTGATTCGGGAAGATTGAGGTAGCCTCGCAAACATTACACCTTAAATGCTTTCTTATTGGTTCCACAGAGGCAGAGACATTGCTGCTCTTATGGCCCCTTCGTGTTCTATTTCCGTACTTGTGTGTGTGGTTCTACCTTTACTCCTAGTCTGCTCTTAACTGTGTCCAGGAGGCTTCAGCAGCCAGCCTGACTCCATAGCATACTCTGTTTCTACACATGGTGGAAAGTTGGGGGTGGTGGTATCTTCTACCCTTATTGAGCATGAGTGCTCCATGCTGGTATATTTTTGCTGGTATTTTCTAAGAACTTTCATTGTTAAACTATTTAAACTTACTGTTCACTTTATTTTTTCTTAACTTTCTTCTGCCAGAGATCTCTGTTCTCTATTGACAGGATAGTCCTGTTTAAGAAAATATAGTTTGGGCCTTTTAAGGTACCACACACATTAAGAAAATATTTTTGCTTGTATCCGTAGATATCTGCCATTGAAGAGCCAACTCTTTTTTTTTTTTTAATAATAACTTTTTTGTAAGATTTCTGTTCAGGCTCAATTGGTTTTTTTTTGTTATTGTTCGTTTTTTTCTTCTTTTTTTCTTTTTTTGCATTTCTCTAGTTGTATGTGATGTAGAATCACATCATACATGCGATCATAGATAAAGCTAGGGCTATGATGTCCATCATATTCCACCATCTTTACTGTCCCCCTGCCCCCACCTCCCTCCCAACCCTGTGACCAAAGTTCCTCCATTCTTCCTGTGTTCTCCCCCACATTGTGGATCGGCATCCACGTATCAAAGAAAACATTCGGCATTTGGTTTTTTGAGATTGGCTTACTTCACTTAGCATGATGTTCTCCAGGCTCAATTGTTTTGATGAACCTATACATGTTTGTAAATTGTGCAGATTATATCCTTTCGAAGTTTGCTGAAATTGGAGTTTGTTCAATTTTTTCCCCTCATTAGATAAATTGTCTGTATTTTCATTTCTGTCTGGCTACCTATCCATCCATTTATTTAGCACTGTTCTCCCAAATTAAAGAAGCTGTGACCTCTTGCTTATAAAGTGCTAACTCTCTACTGGAAACAATTCATTCTATGAATTTTGCAAAACTAACATTTGCAGATATGGAATGACCCTTGCAGATATGAACAAATGAGGAAACTACTGTCCCACCTGGAAAGACCAACTGTAACCTTGGTAGCATTGTCTTTTTCCTCTCTAAATACCTGCTGTGTCCATTTGTCAAGGATCCTTGCAAATATTAAAGTTTTGTAAATAAAAATATACTTATTTGAATGTTTTTGTATTTCTGCATTTTGTTTTTAAAAGTGAAATTTTATTTATGATAAAGTTCTTGCTATATTTATGTAAGAATGATACATATGAATGAATTAGTTGCCATGAAGCCTACGAGTAGTGATCATGATAAAGTCTTGAATTGCAAATATTTGTTATCTTTATTAAGTATGATAAGATTAAAGGCCTATGAAATATTAGATATGAATAGAATTAGAATTAGAATTAAAACAGAATATTAGGAAATGGAATATAATATTAGGTATGGAAAGATAATCAAGCCTCATAGACACAAAGGGACATGTATATAGCTCTAGACCAGAGATTGACTAGTGCTAAAAAATAAAAATAAAAAAGAATAAGAATTCATCTAATTGTTATAAATGATTTGTGATTAGGTTTAGAGAAAGTCTGGCTATTCAATCGAGTTCACTTGGTCATTTGGACTATTAAATTCTTTGTAAAAGCACAGAGCAGCTTCCTAACAGAGGTGTGGGTAATGATAAGCTTCTATAAATCTCTGAAACAATTTCAGGATAATTGAATCAAGGAAATAATTAAAGTGTATAATAGCCTTCTATTTAAATTTGTTCTTAACAGCGCGATTTCTTATTTGTTAACTTTTGTGTTATGAATTTAATTATATTTGTCAAGATTTAAAAAAATCATTATTATTACCAGCTGGCACCTAAATTGCTTTTAGGGAAGGCACAGAGACTGGGGGGAAACCTGATAAGTGATTTAGAATGAAAGGTGAGACTATGAGGGTTGTAGCCCTGGCAACAGGTTAAACTATTCTGTATGAAAAAATGGGAAGTAGGAAGTATTTATTTTGAACTACTATAATGAAAGGGCCTGGAAGGTTGAGATGAGTTTTATTGAGCTATAATCAATATTCAAAATAAACCATATATAATTTGATGAGTTTTGCCACACACGCACACACACACACACACACACACACCTGGGAGAGCATCCATTAACAAATAGGCATAACCATCATCTCCAAGTTTCCTTGTTTCCAGTTGCTTTTTTATTAATAATAAAAGCTTTTAACAGAAAGTTCATCTAACCTCCAAATAATTAAGTGCACAACACTGTCTTGTTAACCGGGTATTAAATTGTCTAGCATGTATCTGGATCATCTTTTATAACCATAACTTTACACCCTTTGAGCAACAACTTCTTATTCTCCCTCCCTATTTCATAGCAACTACTTTCCTATTTTCTGCTTCTCTAAGTTTGACTATATTATTGTTTTCTAAAGAATGTTATGGTGTTAATTTAAGCTATATATTATGATGTTATGTATACACAGATAGGTTACCATTGTGAAGCAAATTAACATATCCATGGCCTCATAGTTATTCTTTCTTTTTTGAAGCAGGAGTAGCTAAACTACTCATTAAGCATGAAACCCGCAAAAATATAATGTTATTATCCGTAGTCCTCATGCATTAGATCTCTAGACTTGTTCTTCCTACTTGTTTGCTACTTTGTATCCTCTGGCCTGGATTTCTGCATACCTCTTCCCCTGCCCCAGGTGGGTGAGGTTTTATTCTCTGTTTATTTAAATCTTTTAGGTTGCACGTATAAGCAAGATTATGCAATATTTCTCTGAGTGTGGCATATTTCATTTAGCATGATGTCCCCTAAATTCATCTGTTGTGGCCAATAACAACATTTCATTCTTTTGAAGACATGAATAATATTCTACTGTGTATATGTATGTGCACATACATGCACCACCGTTTCTTTATTCATTTTTCAGTTGATGATACTTAGGTTGTTTTTTATATCTAACTTTGTGAATAATGGTGTAATGACTATGGGAATGAAGATACTTTACAAAGAAGTGATTTTATTTCTTTTGGGTATATGCCCAGAAGAGGGATTGTTAGGTCTCATAGTAGTTCTATTTTTAATGTTTTCAGACTTCTGTAGTGTTTTTCATAGTGACTATACCAATCTACATACCTACCAACAATGTACAAGAGTTCCCTATTTTCCATATCCTTGCCGAATTTCTTCTTTGCTTTTTTTGTTTGTTTGTTTGTTTGATTTTCTTTTATACCAGGGATTGAACTCAGGGGTGCTTAACCAATGATCCCCTCGCCTCGGCCATTTATTTTATTTTATTTTATTTTTTATTTTGAGACAGTCTTGCTAGGTTGCTAAGGCTGACCTTGAACTGGCAATCCTCCTGCCTCAGCCCTTGAAGCCACTGGGATTACAGGTGTGTGCCATTGTACCAGGTATATTCTTTGCTTTTTGATAATAGCCATCATAACAAGTGTGAAATAGTTCTTTGTATGTTTGATTTGCAAATTTTCCTGATAATTAAAACCTCAAAGGATAGGAAGGTTTTGACATTTTATATAAATATAGATTCAGTATCACAGATATTTAGAATTTGAAATCAAATATATAGTTTTAACACAGTCATTTTAGTTTAGTTTTTTTTTTTTTTTTTTTTTTGGGGGGGGGGATTGAACTCAGGTGTACTTGACCACTGAGCCACATCCCCAGCCCTATTTTGTGTTTTATTTAGAGGCAGGGTCTCACTGAGTTGCTTAGGACCTCACCATTGCCGAGGCTGACTTAGAACACGTGATTCTCATGTCTCAGTCTCCCAAAGTGCTGGGATTACAGGCGTGCATCACCACAACAGGTGTGATTTTATTTTTTTAAGAAAATCTATATCATTTGTTTTTCTGAAAGCTAGTGGAAGTCTTTGGGGTGACCTGCCATCACTAGCCTGAATAAAATTTATGTGTATCATTTCCATCAGATTTTCATAACCTTTCAATCAGATAATTTTACAATAGGGGAATAGTCTGTACTGCATCTGTATTTTCAGGAGAGATTATCCTCTGGGCAATAGTCCCTTTGAATTTTTGTTACTATTTATATTTTGCTTATATTTTAGTGAACTTTTAAATTTCGCTTCTTATGTTTTTTCTAGCTGCAGGATGCTAACCAAGTCATGGTCATACATCACTTGTTAACTATCTGCATTGCTTTTATTTTCCTTCTATCTTTCTCAATCAATTGAGGCAAAACATGGTCATTTCCCTTCAGAAGTACAACTCTATTTTATGAAGCTAGGTGTGAGCAGTGTGTCCTTAATAGCAATTATCTTTTTTCTAAGAATCCCAGAGTTGGTTTGTCACATTGCCTCAGTATCCTTCAACCATTTTTTATTGGAGGAGGAAGAGATATAAATAATTAGATTTACTCTATAAATTTGCCTCCATTTACAAATTAATTTTATCAGTCAGTCCTTAACCTTAATAACATATATTACCCTTTATTAAAATATATGTTATGTCCCTCAGTTATAGCTTGTTCTCTGCATGTTTTGTGGAAGTTAAATTTTATTGAGATATTTAGGAGACTACTATTAAATGACTGTGAAAAGAAATTACATGAATAATCTTTAGAGTGATGTCTTAAATGATACCTTAAACAGTAATACTGTCAGGTGAAGAGCCTACATCAAAACAAGATTGATTCTATAAGTTAAAATAAGACACACATGGCTTACATATTCAGAAAATGTTAGAGCTAGAACATTGAGTTCAGTCTGTTTCATTGATGACAGAAAATAAAGTTTAGACACATGATAATACTTGCATACGGTAATACTGATAGTTTGTGGCTGAACTGATAATAAAACAACTGTCTTTTCCTTTTCCTGTTCTGTCATTTGAAGTTAAAGGGAAAAGGTAGAGGAGAATAAGTTTTGGTAATAGAGAAGATTGCATTAATATAGGGACCTTGGAGGGAAGATAAAGTTTACAGGAAGTCATGTGGGAGGGGCACTTGATGATCAGAGTCAACTGTCAAATGCTTTGAAGTGTCCCTGCTCCAGTCTTATATATGGGGACATCCATTGAGTTTCTTGGTTATATTCATTTCCATAAGAACGTGTCTTACCATCCAATGCTGTTTACAAAGAACTCATAGCTTTATATATATTCTCTTAAAAAAAGTGATTTATAATCTTTGAAAATTTAAAACAGTTAATTTTATGTTTAGTGATGCCTTTTTCTGGCCATTTTAATGTCCTTCCCAAATGCTGCAACATAACAAGGAAAAGATTATTCATGTTGATAATATATTTATGAGAATTGTTGAGACACCTGGGAATACCCCAAGTTGTTAAAAAAAATAGCTGGGAATATGGAAATTACCTTTCTAGAAACAGATTGCCATGGTTACTTGCTTTATGCTGTAATTGATAGTTCTTCAAGTATTATGCAAGATGTGTGTGGATGTAGACAGTTCTATATTCTAGCTTGCTTAAAGTATTAGATCTTTTTCTATCAGTCAGAAACATAAAAGTATCTCCAGTGTTTTAAAAACAAGATTGTTTACCTTCTTTAATGGACATTGTACTGCATAGAAACATTTTGTGTGTGTGAGAGAGGGAAATTAAACTGGTTCTACAAGGTAACTGATTGGTCCACATTTCTTGTCTGAAGTTGCTTGAATTTTTTTGTTTTATCATTTAATATCAAAAGAGCAACATGTAGATTAGGAATGAAAATTTCTACATCCCCTGCCCTTCCCTTGCTTGGTACTTGTTTCAAGTAATGAGTGTAATTAGACCAAATGGTTCTATATGTTGGATGGAATGTGGTTCCATTTGATTCAGGCATGCTTCTTCCGTGAAATCCTTTAATGCACTTGCTCACTTGCCATCACCTAGAGCAGTTAAAGACCTTAGCTGCTTTATACTTTACAGCAGGAAACGTTCAGTCCCACAAATACCATGCACTATCAGGTCAATACAGAAAGTTTGCTGGAGGATTTGTGTACCATCCCCCAACACTCCTTTTTCTGTAATAAAGCCTTTGTACACAGTCATTTGATTGTTTTTTATCTCTTGATACTCACAAATAATGCCAGTGGAGAAACAAACCTAAGAAATACCCAACTGGAACCTTTTATATATAGAGAGATAAAATTTCAAGAATAAACTTTCTTTATTGAAGCAATGGACTTTCAGAATGCTCTGGAATGGGTGTTCTATATCAAGAAAAGGAGAGTTGGTTAGAAACAGAAAAATAAAAAAAATAATTTAATAACAAAGTTCAGTAAAATTTTCTACATTGAGATTGTGTGTATATAATGTATTTGTTTTTCTTGTAGATTCGTGATACATCCAATGGTAAGTTTAGAAAATTCTGGTTGTTAGGGTAAAAAACACTGTGTACAGATGGTATAATTGGATATTTTGATTAATGGTACTCAATGCCCTAGGTTAATGCATAATTATCCTAAGAATGTGACCATGTATTTGAATGTGATCTCTCCCTCAAGTAGTTTTAGACATATGTTTTTCTTTTATTCTTGTTTCATTAGGTCTTTTCCTATCAGAGAAGTTAACAGTGTTTTCAGTGTCTTAAAATAATTGTTCATCTTCTTTATTCAAATGGTCATTTGCTGAAAAGAATCGTTTTAAGAAGAGAAATACAATTGTAAACTAAGAAGGGAACTGCCAGTTCTGTATTTCTTGACTGAAATTGTGTCTCCATATGTTTTCTTTTATAATTTATGAGCTTCATGCCCATAAAGAAGTTCTCAAGTTTGGAAAAGAAATAATTAAGTCCTGAAGTTAAGAATAAGAGATAGTGGTGCCTTGTTGGCAGATTCTAATATGTTAGAACTCCTAATATGGAACTTTGAAATTACAAAATCACTGCAGTTACTTTTTAGAAAGATTCTATTTTAGAGTGTTCTCACTACTTTTTTTTTTTTTTTTACCTTTTTAAGATTAATGAGGGTTTCTTTTAAGTAAGTGTTAATATAAAGGGAGATTTGCTTTGTGGGGCATCAACACCTGAAAGTCCTGCATGGATGCCTACCAAGATTAGAAGTAGTAGTAGAGATTTATCGGCAGATACTACCATAGGATGTGTGTGTAAATTTCCATTCTCTGGATTTATTTCTAATTATGTATAAATTGTGGTTGTTGTTAGTTAGCTCTTGATTTTTGGTGGGACATCTTAGGAGAAATGTAGGTGTGGCTTTTCTTACATCCTGTGCAAAATTGTAAGTTGTGGTGAGAATAAACCATGAAATAATGGAAAGGCCCTCTGAAACATCTGTATTTCTGTGTCAGTGTATTAGAAGAAAGGACTTTTTAAACAACAATAAAAAATATGTTTAATAAAGACCATAACTTCTAGTTTCTTCCTTCTGGATTTTACATTAATACTTTGATCATACCGCTGTTAGAGTATTATCAGATTGCATATTCATGATTTAGCTCTTTCTATAGTAGATGTTTTTACTAGCTGGAAAAACAGAAACATTTTACTAGAAAAATAAATACACTGTGTTTATTTTTCCATTCCTAGTGATTGGCAAAATGCCCAACACATAGTAGGTACACAGTATAAATATTTGTGTAAATATGTATGATTGACAACTTCTTACAAAATTTTTAAAGAAAAAACATAGTTGTACTGTAAAAATGGTATTGGCCCAAATTCAAAAATTGAAGGCAGAGATGAAGGAAGGAGTGATGTGGAGCTTATGGAAGAGAGATACAGTGATGACAGCTGGGGATGCTTCTTTTCTCATCGCTCTTATTTAGTCTGTGCTTGCTTGACAATTTGTAAATAAAATTATTCCTTTAACCAAGTATTGCATGGGAGTAAAAGAATCCTTTGTGGATAAAGGGAGGCAATACCTGGGGCTAATCTTTGTGGGCAAATATGTTTATTTTGATGGATGAAGCTGAGATACAGAACTGATAGAGGGAAGCCAGGGGTTTTCTCTTTTCTACCAAATCACATATGACTAGAAATTGCAACCAGACAGCAATCTGTGAAGCAAGTGGTAGGAGCTCTGCCGTCTGCTGCCTGCTGTGGATGTCTGGCACCCAAGAGTACCAGATTTGGTGTAAGTGGGGCTTCTGTTTAGGATATTGTGCCAATTTTTTTCTTGAAAAGAGGATTCTGGCTTTGTTTTTGCATTCTTATATGAGATTAAAAAAAAACCCTCATAATTACAAATTTATTTGTTATAACAAAAGTATTTTATCTAAATTATTGTTTCTTAAGAACATAATAATCCTGTGTGTGTACATTTGCTGCTACTTTTGATACAGTAAAGTCATGTTGATATTTCTCATTTTGTTAGCTTTTAAATATAAGGTTAATTCTTTACACGTGCATTTAGGTAAATATTGGGGATTTCTATAAAGTATTTTTAAGAATTATTATCTTTTAAACTATTCTCATGTTTGAGCATATCGCCTCTTACCAAATCATTCTGTTTCTTTGACCTTTTTCTGATAAAGTTCATTTCTTTCTTTCCAGGGAAAAAGAAAGATATAAAAGCTGTATTCACCTTTCTTTACTTCTCTTTTTTGTTTGTTTTTTTGAACGTTGAAGCTGAAGCACTGAATTTTCCATCTTTTTTCTTTTTCTTTTGATACAATCCATGAAGCTATTTGTTCTGCTTGGGCATATATGAACTGTTTGTATCAATTCCATATCTCAGCATTTTCTGTGTCTATTGTCTAACATTCTGACTTTTGAGAACTCCCTTTAGGTTAATTAAAAGCTATTTCCTATTAATGAATTTATTTATTTGTAATAGATAATTGTCAAAATTAACATGTGATCTAGAGTGTATCTTCTATGCTTCTACTCACAGTTAACAGTACCACTACCTATGTAGTTGCCCAAGTCCTTGGTCCAGGAGTTGATCTAGATTACCACTCACTCACCTTCTATTTATGAGGAGGTATCAAATCTCTTTTTTTTGGGTGGTATTATGGATTGAACTCAGGGGCACTCAACCACTGAGCCTCATCCCCAGCCCTATTTTATATTTTGTTTAGAGACAGGGTCTCACTAAATTGCTTAGTGCTTTGTCATTGCTGAGGCTGGCTTTGACACAATCTGCCTCAGCCTCCGGAGCTGCTGGGATTACAGGCCTGTGCCACCATGCCTGGCTACATCAAATCTCAATAAATATGCCTTGCTGTATCCTGATCTCTCCAACCAGGATTCCACCTACATGAATTCATAGTTGTACTGTCTGCACTAGATGCCTAAATTGTCCACCTTCCTAAAGCTTTTGCCCCTTCCCTGCCCTTTTATCATTCTAAACTTTCCATTTTTCTTAATGTCAAGCCTGATTAATCATTCTCCTGTTTAAAATCCTCCACTGAGTTCTCAGAGATTCAGGTGAAAGCTCATTAGCATTACATACAAAGCTCTTATGATCAGGTAGTCTCATTTCTGGCTACTTCACCAAAATATTGCAAAGCTTCCCACCTGTGGCAATGTTGGGAAGTAGTGATATCTTCAGTAGTGGGGCACAGAGGGAGGAAGTTAGGTTATTGGGAGTGTGCCCTTAAATGGGATAGTGGGGTCCCACCTTTTCCTGTTTCCCAGCTGCCATGAGGTCAACAAATCTCTTCTGCCTGATTCCTACCTTGATGCACTGTGCCAACACAGGCCCTAAACAACAGGGCAGTGATCATGGGATGAATCCTATGAAACCATGAACCAACCAAAGCTTTCCTCTTTTTAAGTTGATTATCTTAGGTATTTTGTCACAGTAATGAAAAGCAGGCTAATCTAATCCCCTTACTTTTCATATAACTAATTTCTTCTTTGCTTTTCAATATTGGTCATTAGTGTTACCTTCTTAATGTCTGATTGGGACGCCTCCTATGTGTATTCCCATAAGCTTGAGTGCATCTCCTTTCTAGTACCTATCATACTTCACAAATATTTTAAGCTCACTATTCCTCCATAAAAGGCACAGAGTCTCTATCACAGTATTGTTTGTAAAGGCTTACTATGAATAAATGGGTAAGTAAATATAAGAAATATTTCATTGTTCTTAAGAGCCTTCTGAATTTTAATTCATAATTTATCAAACCTTGGTATCATTGGACTATATGTATATTTAAATATTGATGCCGACACTAGATTTGAGCAATTATAGCCTTAAGTGTTGACTCTTAGAACACTACCAAGATCGTTACGGTTGACTATGCATTCAGACATATAATCAGACACATACATCTATAAGCTACATGAAGAACTGAGTTAAGAACAAAGGAGCAGTAAGTTTAAATATCGGGTAACTTTGCTACATATTTCCATTTACTATTTCAGAAAAAATTAATATGTAATAATTGTACATACTTAAAGAATATACCGTGATTTCGACACCTGTATAAATTGTATATTGATCAAATCAGGGTAATTAACATTTTCGTCTCTTTTTCACTTCTTGATGTTTGGTGCCCTCGAGCTCCTCTCTCCTGGCTCTTCATAAAATATATAATGGGTTAAAATAAATTAGACATGGAAAGGCAAATACTGCATGTTCTTTCTCATATAGGAAGCAAAAAAAAGGATTATATAAATGTAGGATAGTGATTCCTAGAGTTTGTGGGGAGAGACAGGAGGGATAACTGGAGGATGGAAAATAGGTGCCAAACACAGAAGAAATAAGTGTGCTATGGCACAGTGGGGTAGTGTAGCTCCCATTTCATTTATAATAGTTGGTTAGAAATATCGACATTTTAAATGTTAATGGATGGTGCTAAGCCCTCTTCAGGGTATGATTGATAACTTTAAATGTAAACTACTAGTTGGGCACGGTGGCCCAAGCCTGTAATCTCAGCACTTAGGGAGGCTGAGACAGGAGAATCCGGAGTTCAAAGCCAGCCTCAGCAATGGCGAGGCATTAAGCAATTCAGTGAGACCCTGTCTCTACATAAAACACAAAATAGGGCTGGGGATGTGGCTCAGTGGTCGAGTGCCCCAGAGTTCAATCTCCAGTACCAAAAAAAAAAATAAGTAAACTACTTTGGTGGCCATGCTATGTAAAGTCATAGTATTGAATAAAAAAATGCAATAATAGGATCTTTAAAAAATTATCAAAATAATTGATTTGAGAAATCTTTTATTTATAACCTTGTATTGATAGCATTATAAATTTTGGTCTAAAGGCAAAAATTGTTTTTTTGAAGCTGCTTAGAAACATCTTGAGTATAAAATAAGATATAAAGAGGCTATTTTATGATTTAAGCTATCAAATGAGATTTCTTTCTGGGGTCTATCACTATGAAAAGTCATTGTGAATTTAGAGTGACTTCCTCATTGTCTTGAAAGAAAGTTCTTTTTCTTAGTCTGTGTTAACCAAGGGTAAGTGAAGAGGACAGGGCAGTTAACAAGGGTTCGGATCTTAATCTGTCTCAAGTGGCAGGGCAAGAATAGCCCTGTATACCCAGAGGAAGTTTGTCATGGATTTGTGAAACTTTCAAAAGCAAGAAACATCGTTTCTACTTTTTCTGTGGTTCCTCTTCTTTAATAGCTGTGCTTAGCATGAGTCAAACAATCTAAAAATGCAAAGTACGACATTATCATCATCTTCTTTTCAGTAATATGTACCAAGTTGCTATGGTTTGGATATTTGTCCTCCAAAAGTCCAGGTCCCCAAAGTTGTGCTATTGGGAGATGTTATGGACCTTTAGAAGATGGGGGCCTAGTGGGAGATCCTTGTGTCACTGGGAATGAGCTCCTAAAGGGGATTGGGAGACCCTGGATCCTTCTTGTCTCATTCCTTGCTTCCTGGCTCATGAGGTAAGTTGTTGGCTCTGGCTGGTGTTCTTACTATGATGTACCACCTTGGCTAGTGGCTCAGAGCATTGAGGCTACTCTGTCTCCGACTGGAACCTCCAAAGTTGTAAGTCAAAATAAACCTTTTCTTCTTAGAAGTTAATTGCCACAGCTATTTCACTGTAGTAAGAGAAAGCTGGTTAATGCAGAAGTCCTTTAAATGTATTTTCTTACTGGAACCACCTATATGGTAGGTCTTATCTCTAAGTTAGAATTGAGGAAACTGAGACTTATTTGGATTAAGTGAGCATTCCATACATATTCAGAAGTGACGCTAATTTTCAACTTGAATGTCTCCTAGAGGTCATGTAGTCTCTTTTACATTATTACAAAAACAGACCTGGAGAGATTCAGGTTATTCCCAAAGTCACACAGTAACTGGCTGAGCAGGAGCTAAAATTTCATTCTTCCTGGATTTAGTCATTATTCTTAGTAGAACTTATTTTCCCTTATTTATAAGCACTTAATAAAAGTTAATTGGTAATGATTAGGTATTAATCAGATAATATGTATTAGCACTGCATCTATATCTACACGGTATCAATAAATCTGTTTCTATTTGTATATATATTAGATGGAAGGTATAAAGTTTAAAATATAAACTCTGAAGCTACTCAAGTGCAAGATGTATAGACAAAACCTAGGGGAAGAGATGAAATTCTGTTTTCTCTTCTTGAATATTACCTTCAGACTGAGGCCAATAGTATGCTCTGAGACAATCTACAAAATTGCTTTAGTAACTCAATTTCAAAAGAGTTTGACTTTGTCAGAATGATCTGATCTATCTTTACAAGAAATATTAAGGAATTCAAGAGAAAGATGGTGTATTCAGGATTCTCTTCCACTACACTGGAATCATCTGAAGAGATGGAGGGAAAAACTTATTTCTCCTTTAAGTGACAAGCCCGTTAGTTAATATTGTCAGAACATGCTTTTTAAGAGTTTGATCCTTGGCCTTTCACAAACTAAAATACTCTTAAGTGCCTGGTTTTAAGCAAATTACCTTTGATTATGGTATTGAGAAATGAATGGATGCCAACATTTTTTGCAAACCAAATATTAATTAGTGTTACTAAATATTACACCATTTATTTATAGAGAAGCTCTTTGACAACGTGGAAGAATATGAGTAACTTTGTTTCATACTGACAATATGACCTTGGGAAGTCATTTCCATATTTGTTTTCTGTAGAGTAGGCATAAAACCCCCCACTTCACTGAATTAAGTGAGATGCATGTCAAATAGTCTTACACAATGCAATGCTGTGGGTCAGGGGCTGGAAACCTTTTTCTGTAAAATGCAAGTGAATAAATATTTGATGCTTCGTGAGGTATAGGTCTCTGTTGCTACTATTCAGCTCTGCAATTAGTGTGAAAGCAGCCATTGATGGTACATAAACAAATTAGTGTGGCAGTGTTCTAATAAAACTTTATTTATGGACATGGAAATTCAATTTCATATAATATTCACATATCATGAAATATTATTTTTCGTTTGGCTTTTCCCCCAGGCATTTTAAAAAGTAAAAATGACTCTTACTTTGCAGGCTATAGAAAAATATGTGGATTTGTCCCAAGGTCTGCAGTTTGCCAGCTGTTTGTCAGGTGATTGCCTAGCTATAAATCAGTTCTATATTTGGAGGGACTGTGGTGTGGTGCTGATGTTGGGGGGTTGCACTTACTGAGCCATCTAGATGATTGACTTTAAGCTCTTTCCTTGATACTGAGAACTTGCCTTGGTATATACTCCCAGCTGACATATGAGAATATTCATAATAGGAGGAATGATCTGTGTTATTTGCCTGCCTCAGAGTTGGGTAGAATATCTAAGATAGAGAAATTAGCATTCTGAACACACACGATTCATGGAGTTGAACTGATACAGATAAGTGGTGTCAGCAATCATGTTCAAAACTAAATCTTTCAAAGTTTTGAAGTCTCAGCACTTTCCCAGGCACAGCAGACTGAATCTTGGCACGTAGGCTCCCAGTTTCAATATACAATGCTCATCTTTCTTTTCATTTTTGCTCATTGTATTCCAAAGCCATTCTCTTTATATTAAAGAGACAGAAAATGGAAAATTCATTAAAATGAAAACAGCCAAAAGAAAAAAAATATGCTCATTTTAATGTTTTTGTTTGGCAATTGGTGGATTATTCATCCAAACTATTCGTTTGTTTTTTTTCAAAAAAATTTACAATTAAAACAATTTGTTTGCCTTAGGTCTAGTATAATGGTTTTGGTTTTTTATGGTTATTATAGTTGGGGTAGAGATGTCTTATTCCACAAGTGGTAAGTGATTGGTGGAATTTTATTTCAGAAGGAAAGTAACTACCAAGGAGAACCAGTAATACTGTTGAACACCCTTCTTTTATTGTCTTTATTTTGAACATAATTATGACAAGGTGTGAAACAAGGTTTGAGAATTACTGCCTGTTTAAATCTTTAATACAGTCTGTATCCCACTTCATCATAGGCAGTAGAACATTGTTTACATCTAACCTAAATTCCTTTTCTAATGATTTCCCGTGGATTATTTGCTGAAAAAAAGAAAAAGTCTGATTGGTGCAAATTATAGGGTACAGCTTCAGATTAGTAATCACTATTAATAGATGTCTGCCTGAATAAATAAAAAAAGTAAGCTTTAAGTATCAAAAAGTAGATGAGGAATACCAAAGGAAACCATTAGCTAAGAAGTATTAGCTTAAAAGTTACAGATATAAAAAAAAAACATGTCAACAACCTGGCAGCAAGGAGCCTTAAGATGCTGAAGTTCACTGGAAGCAGAAGAAATTGGCTGCTGTTTGATGGCAATAGAAGCATTTTAAGGCAAACGTTTGGCATACAATTTATAAAACTTGAAAAATTCCACATGATTTAAAAACTTTTAATTTTAGTAGCTCTGGAATGAGTTCTGGGAATACATATTTTTATAAATCTCCACTAGTGTCTTGGGTCAGGTTTTGGGACACAGAATTTGAGGCATATAATATTAAGTAGGAGGTGGGAGGTTCATGGGAGAGTGCTGGAGGAACAGTACCAGCTGAAGAATGAGCCAAGCCTCTTGGAGAAGAGAAAAAGCTGAACAGCAGAGTAGTTTGAAGTAGAGTTCTCTTGATACAAGAATCCTGGAGCTGGCATGGCCTTTGAGAGCTGTTGTCAAATGAGACAAGGAGGAGGAGTTCTTTGCATCAGCCAGTAATTGGATGCAGGCTGCTCCAGGGAGGGGCTGAACACATGTAAGAAAGCTCCCTGCAATAGAGGCTAATCCCAGGAAGGGTCTAGCTGTGGGGTGTCCGGTGCCAATGTTTCAGTCCTGAAGGTGTTTCTGGGCATCATGCCACAGCATGCATGACAACAGATGATTACAGGATTGAGAAATGAGAGTCTAAGGGTCATTGGGAAGAAATGTTTGGGCTACAGGGTAGTCAGAGAGCACTGGTCTATTTGCAGAACATGTACTGAGTGCCTAATGTGTGTCAGGTCTTAGACCTGTAAACATGAATTGATAAGTTGCTTGTGTGTAAAAGCTTACCATCTGGTGGGAGGCAGATGTGTAAAGGAATAGAATATAATTACCAAAATTTAGGAGGTAAATTCAGGTTTCAAGATTTTTAAAACGAATAAGTTTACCAAAACTTCTATTTATTCTGCTTATTTTGCTAAGGAAATTATTATTTGCCAGTCTAAGTTTCTCCCAATTTCTGTATCTTCCCTTTTATAAATGTTTCTATCTCCTCTAATTTTTTACCTTACTGTGATTAAACAATCAGTCTTTAAAAAAACAAAAAGAGAAGCAAATACTTTGTTATACTATATTAAAAGTATCTGACAAAAAAGAAACCATAAAGTGCCAACTAGAATAAATTATCACATGTAATGTGTAAATCCTGCTATTGTCCTTTGCTTCTTCAAATGAGTAGGTCGATCCTGACACCCTCTCTCAACTGTAGCCAATCACAGCATATAGTTTCCTCTGTAATATGCATCAAAATATAAAACAAAGTTTAAAACATTATTATTCTTTTAGACCCTTTAGGAATCTGTAAGTATAGTCATTAGTTATTAACAACATAAAAACATTAGTTACTTTGTATCAGATTTTATTTTAAGTTTTTCCCCAGTGTTTCCAACTTTCTAGGAACTTTTCTGCAGAGTAATATGGACATGATGACAAGTAGAAAAAGAAAAATTGTGTGTCAATGTAAGAAAGCTGGGAAGTGAGGCAATTATTGTCAGTTCACTGCTTCATGCCAAATGTATTGCTCACACAATTCAAATTTGTGCCTCATAAAAATTACAAACTCATACAAGTCATGGACTTTGGGGTTTCTGTCAAAGTTATCAGAAAGGTTCAAGGTCAATGCCAATGTACTATTCCATATTACTTTTCCAAAAATCCTATTGACTGATTTTTATTTATGATTCTTATTTTATAAAACTGTATAGTCATAAAACAGTTGGTTATTTGAAAACCTGTTAGTATATTTCAAGGTCTCAGAAAGTATTGAAATATTTTGGTGAGCAAGAGAGAATTGGGAGAGTTGATATATTTGATCTCTAAATTTTACACAGACTCAGAATTAGAAGAGGCTTTAGGCATCATCCAGTTCTGTGCTTTCAGTTTTGAGGAGACAAACTTTTCATTTTAAAAAGTAACATTTGTAAAGTGGTAAAGGCTTATTTTGTGTAGATGCATACTTTTTTTTGTTCTTTTTAGATGTTCATGACAGTAGAGTTTATTTTGACACATTACACATACGTGGACTATAACCCATTCTAATTAGGATTCCACTGTTGTGGTTGTACATGAGGTGGAGTTTCACTGGTGGTGTATTCATATGTGAACATAGGAAAGTTATTTCCAGTTCATCCCACTGTCTTTCCTGTTCCCATCCTTCCTCCTTCCCTTCATTCCGCTTTGTCTGATCCAGCAAACTTTTATTCTTCCCCACCTCTGTTGTGTGTTAGCATTTGCATATCAGAGGGAACATTTGATCTTTGGTTTTTTGGGAACTTGCTTATTTCACTTAGCATGATAGCCTCCAGATCCATCCATTTTCTGTCAAAAGTCATAAAGTTATTCTTTTTTATGGCTGAGTAAGAGTCCATTGTGCATATATACCACATTTTCTTTATCCATTTATCTGTTGAAGAGCACCTAGGTTGATTCCATGTCTTAGCTATAGTGAATTGAGGTGCCATAAACATTGATGTGGCTGTGTCACTATAGTATTCTGATTTTTAATTCCTTTGGGTGTATACCGAGGGGTAGGATAGCTGGGTCAAATGGTGGTTCCATTCCAAGTTTTCTGAGGTTACTTATTTATGCACAAATATTTGGCAAATTGTGCTCAAGCAATTTGCTTTCGGTGATCCATTTTGGGTAAATGTTGGAATAACACACATGTAATTTTGGGGTAAAAGGCAGGAATTGGAGATGAATTTTAAAACAAAAGGTTTTTTTCCATTTATGGTATTTTGCAAGAAGATCATATTAAAAGTAAGCATATCATATTTTCTGTCTTTAGTAACAAGTATTGTACATATTCACATGTCAGTTTTATTTGCTTTGGCAAATACAGATGAAAGTGTAATTTGGAAAGGGAAAAGAACATAATGGTATTGTACAAAATAGCAATCCAGAAATTTACTATTGGAAAATGTAATTTTATAAAATTACATAAAGCCAGCTTCTCCTCTCTGAACATAAATAGGCTTTTGCTGAATCCTAACATAGTTTTGAAAACCTTGGTCTTCTCTAGTATTTACTTCTTATCAATAAGTAAAAAGGCTCAGAAAATTTTTTTTTCTGAAGAGTTTTTTGTTTTATTTATGTTCCACCTTTTTCTAAAGTACACTTAAGTTAGTTTACCAGAATACCTGTTGTATAGAAGATAACATCAATAAGGAAAGCAGGACAAATAGAATGTATGCTTTTGAAAAAAATCTTGGGAATGAAGTTAGTACAAAAATTATTTTTGGTTCTGTTCATTTGTCGAGAGGCCCATATATTGTAAATACTCTGATAGCCAATTCTAAGAGAAAAGCCCAGTTATTTCAGTTTTCACAGTGTCCTTAAAACAAACAAACAAACAAAACCTAGTTACCCTGGAAGAGTCCAGTGCTTTTTCTAATTGACAACAGAAATAATTTTTTATTTTGTCTTCTGAAAGAGTTCCTATAGAGTATAGGGTTTGTAAGGAGGTTATGAAATTTTTTTAAAAATGTGCCTCAGATAGTCAGATGATTTAAGGCCAAAGAGCTGTATAGTCAAAATGATTTTTACAGAAGGAAAAAGCAATCTTCCAAGAACAACATTCTTATGGTATTATTAACCCCAAATTGGATTTTAGATTATTTTGGAATGGAAATCTGCAGACTTTAGGCAAAACTCAGTAATTTTCATTTCTTTGACCATGATTCTGATAACTGTCAAGGAAGTAGTGAATTCAAGTTCCTGTTCTCTGTACTTTCTGACAAACAAGTGGAATATATCATTTCTGTGTTGTCAGCAAGTTTGGACCAGTAAACCTTCATAATTTCCCAAGCTGGGGACACTAATGACATACAGAGATGGAAAGTCTGACAAGGGCTACTCCCTCTCACAGACACATTCATGCATGCATGAAGTAGGCACAATATATATATATTTAAGAATATGTTTGAAAAAGGTGCTTTAAATCAGTAGAGAAAGGTAGATTGGTTAACAGGTGGGCTTGAGACAATTTTTTTTGTCAGTTTGGCTAGAAATAAAACTAGAATCCTGTCTTAGAAGATCTACAAAATATAGATGGATTAAAAAATTCAATTTAAAATGTATTAGAAAAATATGGGCTATTTTCCTAATCTTTCAATGAGGAAAAATTCTCAAAGCAAGCATGAAATTCAAATGCCATAAAAGAAAAAATTTGAAATATTTATGTGATACCAAGAGGAAGCAGTGAAACATGCTTCAGTAAAGCCTGAACTATAATCAATGTTTAAAAGTCAGTATAAGTAAAGTTAGAAGAGAAGTGGCAGACTTTGAAAATGTATTTTAACCATTTAACAGGCAAAAGCTTAATTTCTGTGATTTTAAAGAATGGCAACATTTTAGTACAGAGGAAAAGCAGTACAATAGAAAAAAATGAGTAAATAGCTTTTTTTTTAATTCAAAGAATTTTAAACAGTTTGTTTTTTTTCCTTTAAAGATGTAGGACTTTCTACAAAGCTTAATAGATTCTACTAAATGTTGGGAAAGATGTGGAGAAGCGGGCCTCCTCTTTTTGAAAAGCAGGCTGGCAATGTATATTATGAATCTTCAATATTATTAATGTGCTGACCTGGAAGATGTTTATGTAAAAATCCCACTTAAGATAGATCAGTGATAAAAATAAAGATGTACATACAAAGGGTTTTTACTGAAACATAATTTCTATGCCAAATTTCTAGGAAAAGCCCATATGTCCCACTGAAGAAGAATGATTAAACAATTATAATTTAATAATTCAAGAGGATATCATGAAGCAACTAAAATTGTATTTTCAAAGATTAGTGACATAGGAAAATTCTTGATGTGATAATTTTGAAAGGATACAAAATTATGTAATTATGTGTATTTTTGAAAACCCAAAATATATGTATGATATTTATTGTTTAGTGCATACAAAATACACACAAGGAGATGTAAATATATAAATTATAAATACAAATTAGTATTTTGTGGCCATATAAAACATCTCTATTTTTTAAATATATTTTCCCATAAGTTTTGGACTATAAGCATGTCATCAGTAATATAATTAAGAATATTTAAAACACAACCCAATGTAGTTAACATATAGGGAATAAACTTACTATTATTTTCAGTGAGGGGAAAGCCTAAAGATATGTGAAAAAATTCTGACCTAAAATACAGCCTGAAAATTTTAAGGCTCTTAATCCGTATGCAGTTGCAATATTAAATAAAGGTGTTAATAATGAGGATGATAATAATGGGCATATTTGAACTAGACATCCATCCCATTATTTATAAATATATACTGTATGTAGGGCTGGGTTGTAGAGTGCTTGCCTAGCATGTGTGAGACCCTGGGTTCTATCCCCAACACCACACAATAACCATGAGTCAATTCGGTAAGAGTTCCCAAGCCTTTCCTCGTCTTTCCCCAGGATGATACATTTGTCATGGAATTGTTGTAAAGAATCAGTAAAATACACTCTATCAGATAGAACATAGAAGGTGCTGTGTAAATTTTAGTTCCTTATCCTCTTTCTCCTTTCCCTCTAAACACAGACACCAGATGTAAAAACAATTGTTTATTATTTATTTTTCCAAGCACCTGGAAGAAAGTTTCCCTACCTAAACCTGTGCCCTGTTTTTGGTGAGGAGAGCGGGGTGAGGCAGCTGGAGAGAACAGTGCATGGGAGTCCTTTCTCCCAGCTGAAGGCAGAGTTTGCTCCAGTTCGTTAAGGGTTGTGTATGGGCATTGCCATGACATACCAATTGTTCAATATAACCCTGCTTCTATCTTTACTCATAAATGTGACTTGGATACTTTACTCATTGAAATTTAGTCAGATTGGCAGAGGCAATTCTATAGTACCCCCATAGCTTTAATTCTTAAAATCTAAGGCCAACATACTGGTTAGCATATGTCCTAACAGCCACCCCATGTTCCAGAAACCTATACAAATAGAGAGTGGTGCATTTGCTGCCTCTATCTTAATCTTCTTTCAACTCTGTAAGAATCCTTACAAAATTCAGCCTCAGTATGTATAAAACAACACTCGGTCTCACCTGGAATAGTCTGAATTGTCATAGGAATGTATACTTTGAATCCTGATATGCTCTTTCCCAGAACCTGCAGTCTTGGGTAGTGAACTGGATGTGTCAGCAGAAACTGGACTTCACTTGCTGTATGATTGCTGACTCCTGGGAAGATTTTGAGGAACTGTAGTTTTTTCCACTTCCTCCCCTCCTCCATCGCCAGAAAAACCCAGATTTCTTTCTAGGGCATGATTAATAAGCAGAGGATGGTATGTGATGGCTTGCCTGATACATGGCAAACCCAGTAGCCACCCTTGTATTATACTTTTCACATATGTTTTGCCTAGTTTCTAGGGGTAAACCCATCTAGACCCACCTGACATCTCTTGGTCATCAGAGATAAGATAATGTCAATGACATTTACTATAATTGCTTTAAGGTTTTAAAAATCATATGATCCATGACAGGAAATGGTCGTTGTATATTATAAAAGAATAGCTGATAGAAAATATAAAAATTTTATTTTTAACTGCATTTTAAATCTTAAGCAGTAGATTCTTCTTTACTCTTAAACTTCAACTAACACCTGCTAAAATTTAATGATTTGTGTATTCAAAATACTTTTTTTCCAGTTTATTTCAAATGTTCTTTCAAATATTTACTCGCTCTCATTTTGAACACAGGGGTTGATAAATGTTTTCATTCATAGACACTGCACTAGGATTGAATATAGGAGTGAGGAAAAATCCTGCCTTAGTAACACACCCCCTCTTCCCCTTTTCTCCTTTATTCTAAACCTGCCTGTCCTCCTTGGTTGGCATTTCTTGGTATTAAGACCCTCCTCTTTCCTGCTTCTGGCCAGTGTTATGTTAGTATTGCTCTGACTGTGCACCCAATGAATGATTGGCTAATCTGTGATCCCATCGGAGACCTGGAGAGCTCCTTCACATATGTGTGCAGCACTGGAGACCTGGACACAGGTAAAAAGCTCCTCAGGTAATTTGGCAATGACCTTCTGTAAACAAGGCACTGAGCCAATCTATTATAAAGTGTAGTGGGGGAATTTTCAGTATAATTTTTGAGGACTGAGGTGGTATCAGAAAGATGAGAGTGTTTAGATACACTTTAAATTCAGAGTGTATAATGTGCCCTGTCCACCTCCACTCTCCACACACCCACTGCTTACTCCTAAAAACAAATTTTTCTAAGCCCAAAGTGATTTATGACAAATTATATGTTTGCAGGTTTGAAATCTAAAGAGGAGTAGTTTTATTTAAGGGACACATTTAGTGCTACTGAAAGCTATACTTACTGTGCTAATTGAAACTTAAATTAGAGCTTTACCTTTATAACAACAACAAAAAATCCCCCACTCACGTCTACAGATATTAAGTGGTTGGAATTTGAAGTAACATACATTATTACTTTTGTATCTGGACAATATGATTACACATGTGAATAGTTAACAAAAATTTTATACTTTACTCTGTAAATGGAACCTCAGTGCAGTATTTTGTAGGCACTAAGATAAGCACTCTAATCAGGCTATGTGCTTTCATTTTCTTGATTGTTTTTGTTTGTGTACACCCTGTGGTACTAATTATGATGTGAGTCTGTATATTTGCAAGCATATAGATGAAATTCTTTTTAACTTCCCTAACATTTTGCATTATGCAAGAACTGCTTCTTATATCCCCCAACATTTATTCCTCAACCCAAAATATGGTACCTCTAGTTTTCCAGTAGATTACGTTCAGAACTTTTGAGTCATCTCTGTTCATCTCTTTCACATCTTGGATGCAATTTATGAACAATTAGCTGAATATATCTGGAATTTGGCTACTTCTTACCACTTTAACTTCTACCATCCACCATCTTTTGCCTGGATTATTAAAGTAATTTCATAACTGATCTTTTCCCACCTTTTTAATTGTATACCCTTCAGCCAGATTGAGCCTTCTTAATCCTGTAGTCAAATCACACAATAGTTCTACCCAAACCCTCCAGTGACTTCTGATCTTACTCCATATAAATTCCCAAGCTTCTTACCATGACTTGCAGTACTCTTTGTTACCTTTACTTTGCAGTACTTACCTGTACTTTGCAGTACTCTTGCAGACCTCTTGTTACCTTCTGACCTCATTTGGTACAGGTCTCCCCAGTTCACTCTGCTCCTGGGCATCATAGCTGTTTCAGAGGTATCCCCCAAGATCCTTGCATTTACTGATTCCTATCCTGAGAATGAACTTCCTTGGGACCACTGCATGACTTAAGCTTTTTCTTTAGGGTTCTGTTCAAACATCACTTTCCTAGGGAGGCCTCCCTAACTGCCCTTCATTCACTCTACATTTGGAAGTCCCCATTCTCCATCCTGTTCAATCCTGTAAACAGCATCATTTAAGAGATGGTCTACTTTTATTCCTCAGTACCTAGGACAGAGAATAATGGGCACATAGTCATTTGTTCATGATTTTTAAAAAATGAATTAATCTCTAATTATCCGTCATTGGGTGGTAGACCAAACCTTCAACAGGCAGTCAAAAAATTTAGTTCCTGTTTAGGTCTGTAACTAACTAGACATATTTCCTTTTGTGTGTGCTAAATTTTGAGTCTCATATTATTCAAGTATTAAAATACAGTAGGCTGAATTAAATAAATTCAAAGACTCCTCTTGCTCTAGTAAGACATGATACATGATGTAAACATTTACCAACCCACTAATATTTGTTTTGTATTTTTTCTCATTTACATATTCCCCAGCGAATGAATAGCAGTTAGCATTTATTGTGTATAGACTGCTTCCTCTCCCACGTTATCACTCGGACACAATCCCCAGTCCTAGTTTCTGTCAATTCATTTTCACTTAGACCCACCAAGAATGAAATATAAAATATTTATAGCAGATTGAACAAATATATGGTTTTGGTTTTGCCTTTTCCTGGTGTCAGATATTGCTAAGAGATTTTGGAATTTTTTCTCTTTATGACAGGAGTAGATCAAAGAATCCTTTTCAGTATTTTGGGAAAAAATAACAAGTTAATTAAAGCTGAAACTAGAGGTATAACATATATATTTTTTTAAATCTCAGATTTAGGGCATTTGTGAGCTTAAAAATAGGTTGTGGTAAATAAACTATACCCTCTTCCCAAACTTTTTTCTTGACTCCTTCTCATTCATCTTTCTAAGCTCAGTGTAGATACTACTTATGCCAGTATTTCCCACCCCCTGCCATTTGAGACTGCATTAAGTGGCCCTTCTTATGTGATAACAAAGGGCCCTGTTGCTTTCAATTATATTAGTCATTTTATAATTCTTTTTATTTTCAGTCATCTGCATTATCTACCTTACTATTCTTTCTGCAAGTTCAGACTAATGTCTCTCTTGGGTCAAATTATCTTTTATATATGATAAAAATGTATCTTTATCTTAGTCAAATCACCTAATAGAATATCTATTAGAGAATTTTGGAGTTAAACCACACTTTAGAATAATGCGACTAGGTCTGGTGGTGTAGCTCAGTGGCAAAATATGTGCTTGGCCTTTGCCAGGCCCTAAGTTCACATACCCGCCCCACCCCACAACACAACACAAATAACTTGGATGAGAGGAGGCTATATGCTTTAGGTCAATTCAATAGTCTACTTTCTGATGCCTTGGAGAAATATTCCCTTAGTATCTATTTTATGAAACCTGATTTCCTGAAATTTCACTAAAAAGGGGTTCCATGGTTCAGTATATTTGGGAAAAACTGCCTATGTCCTTTCTTCTTGGAATTTTGAAATGCACATCAGCATATTAGAGATTGAGTCGTTCAGCAAAAAGCCCTAAGGTTTTAAGCCAGAATTTCTCAATCTTTTTTAACCTAAGAATATTATTCAACATAATATACATTAACATCCTACTGGACTAGGACTCCATGGAACATGATTTAGGAAATATAGCTGTACACAAATAGAGAACAGTGAATAACTTTAGAGAGTAGCATTCCTACAGCAGTGAGCAGACTGGATCTGAAAGGATTGAATCCAGCAGGAGGCTGTTTCAGAAATCTGAATGGAAGAGGATGAGGCCTGAAAAGTCCTCATGTGCCTTGGCTTGTAGCCGCATCCTCCCAATCTCTGTCTCTGCCATCGGATGATATTCTCCTTGTACATCTCTGTCTCTGTGTCTAGATTTCACTCTTTTTGTAAACATAGCAGTTCTTGTCTACTCTAGTATGGTCTCATCTTAACAAAGTATATCTGCAGAGACTCCTTATTTCCAAATGCAGAAATGAAAATATTTATATAAGACATTGATTTCCTTACTGAATGGCTTCTTGCAAGAGTGACTGAGGTAGTCAAGAAATCAAAGCTTTGTGCCGTAGTGCTTTACTTCTTTTATACTTTAAAGGGAGGAGCTTGACTTCATTTTCAAGCTGGCATGGTTCTTTGAATAGCTAGCTGTCTATCACTGTTTAATGCAGGTATAATGCTCTGCTATGTTTATGTTCATGTTGAAAGTCAAGATATTTACAGCCATTTGTTATGTATTATTCTCAAAGCATGTGTTGATATTTTTAATTTTTTGAAAAACTATTTATATATAAAAGACATGCCCAATACTAGGCCTTTCCTTCCAGGGGTATATGTGTGTGTGTTTCCTAGGGCTGCTGTTTTAGTTAGCTTTTTTGCCGCCATGACCAAAAGACTGGGCAAGAACAATTTTAGAGAAGGAAGAGTTTACTTTGGAGCTCACATTTTCAGGTTTCAGTTCATAGACAGCTGGTTCCATTCCTCAGGGATTGAGGGGAGGCAGAACATCATGACAGAAGAGTGTGGTGGAGGGAAGCAGCTCTAGACATGATAAGAAAAGAGAGAGAGAACTCTGTGCAACAAGGACAAAATATAAACCCAAAGGCAGGCCCCAGGACCCACCTCCTCCAGTCATACCCTACTTGTCTACAGCTACCACCTAGTAAATCTCTGTCAGGGGATTAGCGCACTAATTAGGTTAAACCTTTGTAACCCAATAAATTTATCACTAAACCTTCTTGCTTTTTCTCACCGATGAGCCTTTGGGAGACAGCTCATACCTAAACAATAACAGCTGCTGTAACAAATCACTGCAAACTCAGTGACTTAAAAACAACAAAGACTTCCTCTCATACTTGTGATGGCTTGAAGTCTGAAATCAAAGTTCTGGCAGTCATGGTTCCTCCAAGGTTCTGGGTAGAATCCTTCCTTGCACCTTCCGAGCTTCTTGGTGATGGTTGTCAATCTTTGGTGTGCCTTGGCTTGTAGCCACATCCTCCCAACCTCTGTCTTGTCATCAGATGATATTCTCTTTGTACATCTCTGTTAAGATGAGGTCATAATGGAATAGACAATGACTGATGTTTTTTATAAAAAGAGTGAAATCTAGACACAGAGACACAGTATATCTGCAGAGACCCCTTATTTCCAAATAAGGTCACATTTTGAGGTACTAAGGGTAAGGATTTTAACCTAGTCTTTTGGGGTACATTGTAACCTATCACTCATGTGTGTGCGTGTGTGTGTATGTGTGTGTGTGTGTGTGTGTGTGTGCTGTGCATGTCTGTGTGTCTGTATGTAACGTATGTCAGTCAACATATATGTAAGGAAGTCCATTTTCCCTTTCTCTGATGCCTACTGCCATCTTTACCTTTTATTTCCAGAAGACGGACAAAGCCAGGTCCCAAAAAAGTATTAGAATTTGTCCTGGCTGCTCTTTATACCTCAAGCCAATTGCTTGTATACCCTGGCCTTCATCATACTTGGTGCATTCGTAGGACATTGTCTCACACTGGAGTTTTTAATGCAACACTAATTTTAAAAGGTTATTCTGATTAATATATTTTTCTTAGTCTAGCATTTATATTTTATACTTCAGTCCCTCCTTTTGTGATATAAATATATTTTCTTTCAGGTTATTTTGCTAAGCTGTTCTGAGCTAATTTTATTACTGTTTTGATGTCAGGAGTCTAGCAGGGTGGCCTTTCTGAAAGCCAAGCTTTACTGACTTATCCAAGTTCATAAATATTAATAATGTGTTACTACAGCTCTGTGTGCTAAAACATTGTTGTGGAGATTGTACAAGAAAGGCATTTTATAATTTAATGCAGACTCTGAGTAACAAGAAGATGGGGCAATGACATTTGGAGAATCATGATATCTAAATGTTAATATTATACACTGCTTACCAAGAATAAGAATTTATCTTCTTCTGATGCTTATATTGTCCGTTGTATCAGAGTGTTTTCTTTTTAAATTTGTACTTTATTCCTTAAAGTTCTTTTATTCTTTATAAAAGTTAAAGAAGAAGCGAACTAGTATTTTGAACAGGAGAGTTGAGGTTGTACAGAGTACAGTTGTTCCTGAGCTTTGGTGAATCTTTTGATGAAAATTCCAATTCAGAACAGAAAGACATGGGCACTGTTTTCTAAGAGATTCTGTGTGACCAGGCTATCATTCTTAAGAAATGGATTGAACCTTCTTAGTAGCATCTCATAAAAAATTTAGCTAGCTATAAATGTTTAAGGCTGTTGCAGCTGAGATCTTTTGCCTTGTAGGGAGAAAAATGAGGCTGTTCATATTAAGTGTTCTGTTTCTCTTCTTTCTATTCTTTTATATATTGGGCTGTACAAACTCTCTTAACTAACCATGTCACCAAGATGTTTAAATGAGCAGACCAAATCCATATACAAGACTGAAGAGAGATGTGAGGAAATACTTGAAATGCCCTTATTTATTTTTGCAAAGGTATATCCATTATTGTTATTTTTTTAATTTTGTGTATTTAACCCTAATTTGGAATTCTGACTTTAATTTCATTCCATTTGTAGTAGACATTATACTGCTTTTACTTTCTAAAGGGATTCATCAAGTGAAACCAGTTGTATTATATTACTAATAATCAAAGATATAACTTGGTTGGCCATCAGAGCAGAGCTAAAAGTAGAGTTTAGTGGTGATTTTTATAATTGTTCTATTTTTTTTCAAATAGAAGAAAATGATAGTCAAGAAAGAAAAGACAATGCAGTGGGGTGCAGTGGCTCACGTCTGTCATTTCACTGACTCAGGAGGCTGAGGCAGGAGGATTGCAAGTTCAAAACCAGCCTCAGCAACGTAGGGAAGCCCTAAACAACTTAGTGAGATCCTGTCTCACAATAAAAAAATAAAAAGGGTTGTGAATGTGGTTCCATGGTTGAGTGCCCCTGGCTTCAATTCCCAGTACATGCGCCCCCAAAAAAGAATTCTTAAGCAAACTTCTTATGATTTCTTTAATTACTAATAAAATTCTGCCAGTCTTGTCAATTTGAAAATAATTGTCCCTTCTCTATGAGGGTCACTTGGGGTCACTTGGAATTTTGTGGAGTGTGTGTGTGTGTGTGTATGTGTGAGAGTGGGAGGAAAGAAAGAGAGTGGAGAAGGGGAGGTGAGTGACATAGAACAAGACTCTGAATAAAAGGGGAGAATGGTGGATGAGGTCAGAGGAATGGGGTGTGAAGGATCTGGAAAGGTCTTAAGTATCAGGATAAAAGCTGTAGATGTTACTCTGAGTGAGATGAGAAGTGTTTTGAGAAATAATATAATTTAAAAATATCTAAGGCTATTTTGGGAGAAAGGGGCAGTAGAGGATAAAAATGGGAACAGGAAAATCAGTTACGAAGCTACTGCAGAAGTTCAGTGTTGACTTGAGTTACAGTGAATGCAGTGGAGGGTTGAAAACAGATTCTAACTGGTTGTGGAATGTGGGAAAAATAGAACCATCTGAGGTGACTTCAAGGGATTTGTCTTGGAAGTGATGGACTTTCCTTCTACAGAAGTGTGAATCATGGAGGATAGGATGGGATCATTTCCCACACTTCTTGCACTGTTCATTTTTCTCCAACAATTTTTTCTTCTCTCCTCTTTCTAGAACATACCAGGCATGCTCCCACTTCTGGACCTTTGCACTTGCTCTTCCTTATACCTGAGGGTTCTTGCCTCAGATATCCAATTTTTCAACAATATTAGAACTCTGCTGGATGTCTCTCAGAGAGACTAACCCTGACTGTGCTGGAAACCACCTTCCCTAATACTATTTCCTTCTATTGGCATTCATTGTCTCCTTCCCTAGCTTAAAAAATAAATAATAAATTCCCCAAACAAAAGCCCTCAAACTGAAGAAAACAAAAATATCCACCTAGAGTAGGATAGATTGATCAGCACATAGAGATAGATAGGAATACTATATGGCTGTTAAAATAAGTGAAGTGCAGTAATACCAGCGTAAAGGAACTTAAAAAAAAAAAAATCCCTGGGATTGGGAGTGGAAACAAGTCTCAGAAAAACTTGTACAAATTATTTCATTTATCTAAAGTCAAAGCAGATGAAATTCAGCAATGTATTGTTATGGTTTGAGGTGTCCCCCCAAAGCTCCTGTGTTAATGCTGGACTATTCAGAGGCAGAATGATTAGATCATAAAAATTGTAACTGTGTGTAACTGTAGGCAGGCTGGGTGTGGCTGGAGGAGGTAGATCCTTGAAGGTGTGGCCTGGAAGGGCACATCTTTCCTGCAGCCCTTCCCTCTTCCTTCCCTCCATCAATGGAGCAAGGATCTTCTGCCAAGCACCTACCCCCATGATGTTCTGCTTCACCTTGGCCCAGAGTAGTAAAGTCAGCCAACCATGGACTAAATCTCTAAAACCATGGGCTCATATAAATTTTTCCTCCTCTAAATTGTTCTTGTCAGGTATTTTGGTCACAATTATGAAAACCTGGCTAACATAATTATGAAAACCTGAATACACAAATAGAATATTGAAATCTATTTGTGTATGGTAAAACTAAAAGAATATTAGGAAAATGATTAAAACAGATTTAGAATAGTGGTCACCAATGGAAAGAAGATAGAAGACACAATTTGGGAAGGTCATGCTAAGTATCTGCAAATATATTGTTCCATTTCTTTGTCTGAGTAATGATAGAAAGATTTGAATTTATAATTGTTCTTTAAATTGTACACACATTTTAATATTTGTTTTTTTGTTTTCATGGTTAATGGTGAAAATTTTAAAAGATAAATAAAAAGAGGAAGATGGGAATATGGAACCAGCAAGTATAGATAGCTCTTTTAAGGAGCTCGCTTGCAGAAGATACCATCTTCTATGGAAAATCCTGTTTGAACTATTAACATTGAGTTAGGTGCCCCACCTTTCCCTAAAACACGGAACTATCCCCTATTGTATCTTGTATTAGTTAATATTAGCTTCAGTTATAGCTAACTCTCTTTCCAATCCTTATCTTAGTACACATACAAGAAATGTTTCTTTCTCAATTAAAATGAAAAATGAGATTACCTGTAGGCAACAGCTTGTCTTCAAGTGGTAATTCAGGTACCCTGCATCCTTTCATCTGGTTGTCTCACATCTTCAACCTGTGGCTCCTAAGGTCTTGTGAGAGGAAAAATACAGGGCAGATTGCTAGTGTGAGAGATTTTCCTGAATAAGGCTTACGCTTCCCTCCATCTGCCATTGGCAGAACTTAGTAACATGGCCCCTCTTTTCTGGTAATGAGCTAACAAGTATTGCCTAGTTGTGTATACAAAAGAAAAAAAGAGGTTTTGTGAATTGCTATCCAGTCTTTGCTATATTTTATACACCCAGGTACCAAATATCCATTTAATTCTTCCTGCTGTGAAGAATTGAACACACTCTTCAAGGGAGACAATCCAAAGTCCCTTCACTGTACTGAGATCAAATATCTCCAGGTAATATGCAGTCTTCTCATTCTGTTTTGGGTGTGGCTTCTTGTAATCTTGTAACCTCTGAATTAAAATAAGTTGTCTTCCTTCCACATTTTCCCCTACCATGAAATACAGTGGTGTAAAGGGGATAGAGTGACAATAAAAATAGCCAGTTAGCAAAAGGAAGAATGGGGATACATGGCATTCACTGGTATGTGGGAAGAATGATATCCTCCTGGAGGTAGGAGGTATGTTTTACCATTGTTCTTCTTGACCCTTATCTTTTACACCTCTATAGTGCAGTGCCATGATTATTGTATGACTGTACTATGACACAATTAGATGAGTTAAGGAATGTACAGGTTGAATGTTGTCCCTTATCTAAAATTCTTGGGACCCCAAATGTCTTGGAATTTTTTGGGTTTTGGAATATTTGTATATACATAATGAGGTATCCTGGGGAGGGGAACCAAGTCTAAATATGAAATTAATTCATGTTTCATTTGTACTTTATACACATAGCCTGAAGGCAATATTATACAATATTATTAATGATTCTGTGCATGAAACAAAGTTTCATAGTGTGGAATTTTTTACTTATGCCATCATGTCAGTACTTGAAAACTTTCAGATTTTGAATTTGGGAGTATCAGATAAAGGATGTTTCATTTCTACTATGCCCACCACATGGTAAGAACTATATCATTGTTAGTTGTTGCTATTATTAGGATATCACAGCAAACTTAAGTACCAAGAATGTCTTTGGATTTGGCTGAAATTGTATTGACCTAGTATGGTAAGACTAGTTTTATCATGGTCACCAGAAGCTATAATACTTTTTTAAAATTCCTATAAGTTAACATATGTGTTAGTATACATATGTGCATCCAGGACAAATTATTGCTTAATACATATATTTTCCAATAAGCAGCAATTTATGGTAAATACAGGGGAAACATTACAGGGTCTATGATTTGAAAACACTGGGAAATATTGCTCTAAATCTCATTTGCCCAGAATAATGAAGTTGTCGACTGAGAATTATTCTTTATATGACTTCCAAAGTTCAAGCTCTTAACAACACTGTAGCTTTGTAAAATTTGGTACCTTGCCTGGGGAAAAAAAAAGGCTTTGTTTTGAAGCTTAGAAATATAGTAAAGAAGATAGCTATGCCCATAGCATTAAACCTCACATGTGAACATGCAAATTAGAGTTGCATTATGTTTTAAAAAATATTGAAACATTTTTCTGAGATTACTTAGAGCTTTGGTTAATTGTTGGTAACCAGTTCACAGACATGACTCTGCATGAGAAAGTCCAGGTATTCAGAGAACAGAGTGATACCCTGTGCAGTGTTATCAAAGGCTACATAATGGTACTGTGAGCCTCTGTTACAAGCTCTGCCCCAGATAGGAAGAATGTGCCGCCAGCTATTCTGCTTATCCTGACCCTGTTCTGGGATTAATGAAGAGATTCTCAATCTCTAGTCCAATGCCTGTGGGTGGGAACTTTTCTTTGTGAAACATTTTGTCAGTCACTTTCATAGCATTTCATGGAATTTATTTCTTCTTTGAAAATATCCAAGCTACCTCTCCTTAATCTCCTGGCTTCCCCTGGATTCCCTCTCGTTACTGATATATTGAATTACAGTGGAAGCCCTACCCTACACCCAACCAGATAGCAGGGAAGTTTATTTTCAGCTGTTCTCTGTGAGCTCAATTTCCTGGGGATTTATCCATGCCTCTTTTCCCCCAGAGGTTGGCTCATTATGAAGTTACTGAAGTTGAAGCTTCAGGGTCCCTCACTTACATCGCTCTCTTCCAAGCCCAAAGGTTTTGATTATTTTTTAAGATAGTCTTTGCCTTGCATGGTCTTGTGTCCTTGCTTTGCTATATTTATATAAATGACTGTAGCCATCATTTTTGGTATTTGCCATGGCCTTTCTTTTGTAAAACAGAAGATAAATCAGAATAGAACCAAATATTGAACGGAGCTGCTTTTGTTCATTGAATAGTGTTCCCAATCAACCAAGCTTTCTGGTTCTGACACTGTGGCTTAACAAATGGTCTTTGGAATTTTCTAAATTTCAATTAGATGGAAACCTAAAAATCTATTCTATGAAAGATATATTTGAGGTTTTACAGTAGAATGAAAAGGGAAGAGACAGATTATGGTGTAACTAACTTGATTAATTTTTAGTGAATCGAGTAACATTTTTGCAGAGTTACTCTTTGTCAGAGTTACTCTTTGCCAGGAATCAGGGAGAAAATGATGAAATAAACTTAACCTCCAAGTAGTTTATAGTTAAGGAAAAGGGGCACATAAATGCATAATCATAATTATGTGTGACAACTATTAGGATAGAGATGTTTGAAACCTGCTGAGCAGCTGGTGGTTGAGCAAGGCCTGGATTAGAAGATGGCTATACTTTGGCTATACTTCTTCCCAAACACGTTTGATTTGAAGAAAGCTGATGAGTTCAACTTTTTTTGCATGCTGAGGGGCAGGGTGCAGGAGGGTGGTGACAGGCGTGAAGCTCAGTAGTTCAGATGTGGGAGAGGCTATTTGCAAATGGAATTACAAAGCTGTGTAAACTACTCTATTGGACAAGTTTAGGTTTAGGTGATAGACTTGGAAATGACATTTTCATATTTCCTATGCCTATCCTGAGATCATAGGAGAGCAGACTGCATTCTCAAAAAAATGTGAGACGGCTTTACTCATGGAAGCATCTTGATTTTGAACATGGCACAAATTCAGGCTGGGATTCTGGCTCTGTAGTTTACTTACTGAGATCAGTTGGAGAATTGACCTTACTGAGACTGTTCTTTATGTCTGAAGTGAAACTCTGTAATGATGTCCACCTCTTGTGCTTTCTGTGAATATGAATGAGCTTACATATATTTGAGAGCCCATGTTAGGCATCTAATATATGATACTGAATAAATGGTATCTTTGTTGTTATCAAATAATAATTATCCCACAAAGGCACAGAAGTCAAAAGAAGATACAGTAAAATATCTAAGGAGTAGATTAGTTGACAAACAAATCTCTGTCAATTGAGTTAGTGTCAGTAGTGTCAGGAGATTACAACAGATAGCCAGTGGGGACAGGACCACAGAAGGATACTTTGCTCTACCTGTGTTGACAATAACCACTATGGTTGAAATTCTGTATCCTCTCTGTTTTAACTTGGTTGAATCCAACAAGGCAGTTTTTTTTTTCCCCCTGAACTAACTCTTATTAGTTGGCGCAATAGCTAGTGTGTAGGAGGGAAAGAAGAGAAGGGAGGATGCATATTTTGCTTTGGGGAACAAAAACTGCCCCAGGATAATGTTTAAATGCGTGACCACCAACCAGAACCAATCAGTACAAACTTTCATGGGAAACACTGAAATGGCTAGAGCCTTGGCATAACTGCTTTGCAGATTTAAGTGTTTGCTTTTTATTGAGACTATGAGAGCAATCTAATTTTCTTAGCTGAATTTATTAAAAATGAACAAATGGAGTGGAGTGTATCAAGCAGAAGAAATAGTTCAAAATTAGAGAAAATATTCCTTTATTGACTACGTACTTATTCAGTGCTTGCTATGTGCAAGACAGTGCTGGATGTAGAAAGTGATGCAAAGTAGCAAGGGACAGGTCCCCACCATTGGTTTATCAGAAGAAATAATGCATTACAAATACTTTCTCTTGTTCTACAAGAAGGCCTGATGCCAGAGGAGAAGTGATGGGAGTGTTGTGGGATTTCCCACAAGTGACTGCCTGGGTTTGTGTTGCTGTTCTGCTCACTTAGACCACTCTTTCAGATGAGTAGGGGACCACACAGTCTCCTGTGGAGTGCCAAATTTGGAAATGGAAATTCTTTTCCAATTACTTAATTAGTTCAAGCGAAAGTGTCTACTTCTCATCAACCAATATTTCCTGAGGGTATCTGTTCTGTGTAATGCATAAGCACAGTCTCTCCTCTTTTCTTTTTCCAATTAATTTTTTTTCCCCTCTGAAATTTAGTTTTTCTGCCAAGTAGAAGCCTGTGAAGTGACAGGAATGTTTTTCTCCTTGTCTCTACATCTTTTTCTTTTCTTTTCTTTCTTTCTTTCTTTTTTTTTTGAGACCTTGGCCATGTTAGTTGGCTTTGTTAGGCTTGCATTTCACGAGCTGTAAACTGGGTTAATACGGGCCTTATTCAAACGCCTGTTTTAAGATGGACCTAGGGATATAATTTGTTTCAGATACACATGTAATTTTGAAATGCAATTGTCTGGGCCTGTAGAGTTCGAATGAATTCCCACTTTTTTTTTTTTTTTTTGGTACTGGGGATTGAACTCAGGGGCACTCGACCACTGAGCAACATCCCCAGCCCTATTTTGTGTTTTATGTAGAGACAGGGTCTCACTGAGTTGCTTAGTGCCTCGCTATTGCTGAGGCTGGCTTTGAACTTGCGATTCTCCTGTCTCAGCCTCCCTAAGTGCTGGGATTACAGGCTTGCGCTACCGCACCCAGCTTGAAAGTCACCCTGCTTTTTCAGTGACTGATGCGTATTTACTGGTTTGCTTTTAGTATCTTCTTAGTTTGAAGGATGAATGACTTCTTAGGGTAATCAAGGCAAAGAGTACCCCATCTTCTTTTGTTGAATTTATTGTCTTGACTTTAATACCATGTATCAGCAATTCTTTGCAAGGTCAACTTATGTACTATTTATGTTGTTCTTTGCAAAACCTAGAATGAAATATATACTTCTATCAGATTTTAATACTATTGTAAGTAGTCAAGTTGCTTTTCTCCTGTCCTGCTTCATTCTCTGTCAGCATTCTTCTCATATGGAATAAAGCTGGTTTTGGTTACAAATGGGGTTTTCTCCCAACTTTAGTTATGATAGAAACAATGGATATAGTGCTTAGTGTGTGCCAGGAACGATTTCAAACACTTATGCCATTGATTTGTTTAATCCTCACAACAACCCTAAGGGTGCTCATGATTGTATCCATTTCATAGATTAGGAAACAGGCATAAAGAAGTAAAGTATCTTGCTTATGGTTACATAGTTAGTGGTGGTGCAGTCCCTCTCTGGCCTCTAAGTCTCTCTTATATTGCCTCCCTGAGTTAGCTTTTAGTTCTTTGTTCTGGATTTGGAATGTATATAACCCTTACAAGCAAACACAGATTTTTATTTTTTAACTTATAATATTGTAGTTGACCTAAAGCAGTAGCATTTTTAGCTCAAGACCTAGATACTGGAAACAGGAGATGGTGTATCAAGAAAACAGAATAAAGGCCCTTTTTTTCTAATGCAAGACCAGCCCAGGACACAACTTTGTAATATGTGAAGTGTATCTTTGGCATCTTTTCACCTTTTTCTCTTCCTTTTTGGCTTTCCTCTTTTACTTTCATCTATTTTTTTGCTCCACTTTCAGTACCTCTAGCCTGTCCAATTCCAGAGAGTGGCCAATGTCCTCAGACATTTCACTTAAAATGAAATATAGAAGAAAAGCAATCTACCCCCACCTCAATCTCATAATTTCTCTTCTCAGAATCTAGCCTTAAAAAAATTCTGAAATTCAAATACTTTTGCATAAGGATGTTAATTACAGCTTTCGTTCAACAGCAAGAAGTTGGAAATCCAATGTTCAACCTTGGAAAAATGGTTACATAATTTCTGGTAAATTCATACATTGCAGTGTCATGCAACCATTGAAAACTGTTTTGAAGACTTTTTAATGATGGAGAAAGTTTGTAAATTTAAATGCTAAGGGAAAAATTCAAGCTGGAAGTAGTTTCATATCAACTTTGGAAAAATGCATATATAGAAGGAAAGAAAACTCCAGATATTAAACATATAGGGATTGTAGGGTGAGATTATAAAGTGATTATTTATAATTTTTTCAGTTTTCTAATGTATCAATTTTATACTGCAGAAAAAGGTAATGTTCAATTAGAACAACAATCTCATTCACATTAAATTTACTATTTTCTTCTTAATCCTCATGAATGTTTTTGTCATTTTCAAAAATAATACTTTAGAATTAATATAATTTTAATTAGTAGGATTGCAGAAAGCACACATATAAAAATGGATTGAGGAACAGTAGAGGGAATGCATGTGGGTATGTGTGTATATGTATTTTCAAAATGTAATAAGTTGTATAATTGAAATCTTTAAAGACAGCCCACTAAACTTTTCTTGTTTTATATACATTTTATATTTTTCAGGTTTTTAAAAAGTTCCATTTTTTGAACTTTCTACTCATAAATTCATGTTTTGTTTTTTGTGTATTTTTCAATTTCCTCCCAGGGGAACCAAAGACTGGTGGTGAGAAAAGAGAAGAGGCAGGGCAAGGTTACAGTGAATGCAATATGTACCTCTGCATAGATGGTGGTGATTATAAGTGGGTTTCATGTATCTAATAGAATTTATTGTTTGCAAATTCAGGGTTGCTTATACTCTTTTGCATGCAACATTCACTAATTGACTTATTAATTTTTTTTTGTGGTGGCCAAGCCAGTACTTACCTGAAATTCATACCTCTGCATAATCCACAAAGACTGCATAGCTGAGCTTTCACTGGGATTACTCCTTGACACGTTCAGTTTTTCCACTCTGCTTCCAGGATGGACAATTTCATTCTCTCACTGTCTTCTACCAGGAGAAGCTATTTGCTTTCCTGAAGGACAACCTACAGCCAAAAGGAGAGGAGGAAACTGCTCACTTCAATTCCAAATAGAGTTTCCCAGGGAGTGAAATTTTTTCTTCTAAAAATGAACTGATTACAGAGAAAGAAGAAAGATTATAAGTAGTAAGTCTGGGGAACCATTTTCTTAGTCTAATTCTCAATGTCCCCTAGATCAATTTCAGTATATGAATTGTTTCCAGGGAGGCCATGTGAGCAGAGAGGATTCTGTGGAAAAAATGGAAACCTGATGCTTCAAAGGATCATCATTATTATTTTTATGTCACAAGGTTCCACATACATATAGCAATGCTTATGTAGTACAAATATACAAATACAAAAACTGAATGTCTAAATTCTATATCAGGTCCTTTTATATAAGCCTATATTTTAAAAATTTTTTGTACAGGATTGTAAAATTAAAAGAGAGGTGAACTCGAAGAACTGAATGATTAAAATTTAAATCCTAAAACTCAAATACACATTAAAGCGCAAGTGATCAGTACAGAGAGTTAAGAAACTCGAGTCCTAATGCTGCTGCTCCCTGTAAGTAAACTAAAAATTGTGATTTTTTTCTTATTAAGAATGAGTTGGTATATAGATCAGGTCTTGTGACAACATGCCAAAAGCCGACTATCTAAAATTTAATACTGAAATGAATACTGTTCTACCAGATGAGCACTGCATGATATCGTGTGTCTTTTCTTGATCATGCAATGATTTGCTGATTGGGGCTTTGAACTATCCTAGTTTTATTTCAGTATAATAGGTATGTATTGTTCTTTACTTCTTCCTTGAGTGCTTCAATAACTTGACATTATCTGTGGGAACAATTTGAAAATATGAATCTCAGGTCACTGGAAGTTGTGTGTTCTAAAAGAAACCGCATAATAATTCAGAAGTAGAACTCATTAAATAGTTATGACCTCCCAATTGCTAGTCCAATGATTTTCCTATGGAGAGAGACAGAGAGAACCATTCTCTTTTTGTTTAAATCCCCAAAAGATATTTACAGCAGTAGTGTTAGAGGCCTTACACAATCATAGGGGTAGGAAGCATTTCAGAAGATGAACTATGTATTAACTGATTGATGTGGTAAGGTCAGTTTACAGTTTAATCCACTTTGCAACTCTGAGGAATTTAGTTATCTCTAAATGTTATCATTTGAAAGCTGAAATTCATAAGAAATTTTATTTTAAGTTAATTAGTCCCAAACTCTAGGACAGGTAGGGTAGGAGCAGAAAGGAAGGTTTCATTGAGGAAATGGCCCTTGGGCTACTAATTAAAAGATGAATATGAGTTATCTGAGTGAAGAGGGGAGGAAGCAACGTTTGCAAAGAATTAGCAGTAGGATGGTGGCTCAAAGTTAAAAAAAGTATGACTGGAGGACTAAGAGGTGGGGAGAGTACCACACAGTGGGGACTGAAGCTAGGGCACTGCTTTTCTGAGTTTGGAGGAATTTTAAGTGATAGGAAGCTATTAAGAACCTTGAATAGGACTTTCCCCTGTTCAATTTTCAATATAGGTGTGCATTTTTTCAGTGGTTTAAAATTATGATGTAGAGAGTTGGTTGAATCTGGGTGCAGTTGTCATTTGGTGGGGTGTTTGTGGTAGAGATGAAGCGATGTAGACCATTTGGGGATGAGGGCAGAGTTGATAGAATTTATTCTTATGAGGTTGTGAAGAGGGGAGGAAGAGGAAGATTTATGATATGAGAAGATGAAGACACAATATTATGCAATGCTTATTTGGTAGAGTAGCACTCATTTTAGTATAGAAATTTAGATAGTCACTTGTCATAAGACCTGATCTATAAGCAACTCTTAATAAGAAAAAAGCAGTTCTGATTTTACTTACAGCAGCATGAGAGCATGGAGGTGACACAAAGCTCTGAATGACATTATAAAAAGGATGGTAGCACCATTTTGGAGATAGGGAACACTCAATGAGGATTTAACTTTTATGAATTTGACCTTCTGTCCATTTTTAATTAATGCCAGATTAGCGACATGGATCACATATTTGGCTTTGGACAGGTATTTGCCATACATGTGTGACACTGAAATGTGCAAAGATAGTTGAATATATGAATCTGGAAGATTTACATATTTATGGACAGGCATGGATGAGATCACCTAGTGAAGAACTGCTACAGCTGGTTGCCACATTAAGAAGAATGAGCTTGCAAGGAGAAATAGTAGAATCAGATAGTTAAGAGGAAAACAGGATAATTGTTTTGTGGAGGGCAAGATAACTGATGCTTCAAAATATAGTTGATCTGATGTTAGAAATCAGTTGAGCTAAGGAAGAAAACATTTTTATTGCTTTTCAGTAACATGGAAGTTATTAGTGATCCTAGCAAGAGTAAATTCAAGGGTGTGATCGGAATGGGAGCTGGATCAGATGGAGTTTAAGAATAAGAATGCAGTGAGGATATTGGGAGGTACACATAGCAGTTTCGGTCTACAGGAGAAGAAATGGAAGGAGTGAGGAAGTTAGTTTTGTAGTTAAGGTGCTTAGAGCTGGAGGAAAGCTGAATGAAGACAAGTGTATTAGTTCCATGCTACTTTAATGGAGCCTCCAGTCTTCAAAGGGGCAAACCTTTGGGCCTATGGTGGGCATGCTGGATGGCAATGGCAAGGAGCATGCAGTGGAGCACACTGCTCATCTCATAACTAGGAAGCAAAAAGGAAGAGGATGAGGTCTGGGGGCCACATCCCCCTTCAAGAGCATGCCATCATAGACCTAAGGACCTCCCACAAGGCCCCATCTCCTAAAATTCCATAGCATCTCCCAGTAGCACCACCTTGGGCACCATAACACAGGCTTTTGGGGACATTCAGCATTCAAACTATAGCAGCAAAAATGTTCTGAGCAGAGAGAACAGAAAGTGAAAGGGCTTTGGGCTGAGGATATAGCTCAGTTGGTAGAGTGCTTGCCTTGCGTGCACAAGGCCCTGGGTTCAATCCCCAGCACCACACATACACACAAATAAATAAAATGGAAGGACCTTGAGGCAGGGGAATTCTTGGGATGCTTAGAGAAGAGCAAGGATAGAATGCTGAGTGTGTGAAATTATCAGGCTTTGCATTTTATGTTAAATATGATGAGAGTGGGTTGAGAACTTTTGAGTGAAGTTATATTTTCACTGGACTGTCCTACCAGATTCCTTTTCAGAGAAGAGATTGAAAGGAGGCAAGAATGGAACCAGGTAGTGGGACCGATTAGGAGACTGTTCTTCAACATTCAGCCAGTATTTGTTAAACATTGGTCATATGCTAGACATCTGTAATCTAGGATGAAGGAATTGTCATTTGGACTTGGACAATGGGAATGAGGTTAGTTTTGAGATGTGTTGAACATTAAAGGATTTGCTGATGAATGGGATATGGGTGTGCAAGGAAGAGATGAATTATCCTTGATTTAAAGGTTTTGGCTTTAGCAATAGGCTGAACTGTGGTTGGCATGAGTCTGGGAGCCCTAGAGAAGGAGCATATTTGAAGAAGAGAGAAATAAAAGTTCATAAGGGATTGACAGTTTATCTGTCTCTTCCACTGAGAGTCTTTTCCAAGCTGGGTATCAGACCAGGACTGACTCAAAGATCTCTAAAATTCTGGTCAGTTCTAATCCCTTAGCATTCTAAGAAATAACTATGGATAAGTAATATTTGAGTAGTTTTTTGTTTTTTACTTTATTGATATTTTCTGTTTGTAAAAAATCTGCTTTCAAAAGCAAATTTATCAAATTTTTAACAAGTTTGTGAATTGTATTTCAAGATATAGGAGAATATTAATTATACTTAAAGAAAAAAATTTTAAAATCTCTGTAAAATCAGTCATTGTAAAAAATTCCTACAAGTGAGAAAATATGCAATCAATTATCCTCTTGGCCCCTGACATGTAGTTTGAAATTAAATCTTTGGTCCCTATTTTGCGATTTTAGAAAGTTAAACAAAAACTTGGATAACTGTCTAGAGGAAAGCCTAGGGATTTTTGAGATTTAATTACTTCTTTTAAAAAGTAAACTTAAGTCAATTAAGGAGCTATAATTTGTCTTCTATTATTAAATTAACTGAATCGTGCTGTAAAATATCAGTGGAGACTGTGGCACTCATTTAGAAAGGCATTGCTGTTTTATTTATTAATAGGGTCAGATATCCAATCACATACTGAAAATGTAATAGTGAGAAAGAGAAACTCCAAAACTATTCCATTTCTACATTTTCTTATATATTGGAATTTTTAAAAAAATCATTTACTCTTGCATCCTTGCTCTCAAGTTTCCATTGTTTGATTATTGTAGTAATATTGATGCCAGTTAGTGATTCTTAGTATCAACCTTATCAGTGCAGGGAGTGGGTCCAAGTGAGCAGCTACCAAAGATGTGGAGGACTGGAGAGTTCTTGTTCCAAAGAGTTGTTGAGCTGAAACATCCCTCTGCATGCTTACATGTTTTGTACCTGACAACTTAGGGCTCTTAAACATATAATATGGTATTAACATCTGCCTTAGTATAAGTAGAAGAGGCATTCCTAGTATGAAAATATGCAGTTGAGAGAGCTTAACATTTCTTTGAGTGGAGTTATAACCTGCTACTGCTGCTGCTGGCACACCTTTTACCCATTGTTGGGAGGTACTGAAGATGAAATCTTGTGACATCACCATGGGATGCTGTATTGATATGCCCTCGCTCCTGTTTCTTGGTGAGAAAGCTTTATATTCCAGTGCACTCTTTTCAAGTGGCTGAAGCCACTCCATATATAGGATCTCAGTGGCCTCTTTAGTTACAAGCACTAAGATCGTAGGGGATGAATATAGCCATTCCTGTCTGTTGAAGTGGAAGAAGGAAAGCACAATGTCATTATCAAAGTTGTCTTTGTAGTACAAAGTTTCTTAATAATGATTCTGATTATCTTTATTGAACACCTGCTATTGAGCAGGATATGGAGCTGGTGTTGCTCTGCTTTTCCCATATCTACTTACCCGAGAATTTCCACGGAGGGTGATGCTCTTAGTGATAGAGAGTGCCAGCTTTGACTCTGAACCTAGTGGGCACTGCTGGATTTTCAGTTCAGCGATCATGCTCTACCTTGAATCCTTCACTAACTGGAACTACTTCCTCAGCTCTTGTCATGGCCAGGCCCAGACTGCTCTGGGCATTCTGCCTACCAATGACTGGTCATTAGCTCATTTCCACCAGAATCTCAGCAGGGGATACTGACCTCCATGGTTTTATCTGTATCATAGGTTTTCTTTTCTGCATCCAGCTATAACTCCAATTTTTATAAAGATGTCTATACCCGAGATGCCAGTCTTGACACCTCAATGTCTAACTTCTTTTTATAGAGGACACTGGGATGTTTACTGCTCAAGGTCACAGCACTGATATTTGAGTGTGAATTCAGATCCACATTCTGTTTACTGTTCTGCACTGTATCCATTCTGTCATACATTACTCATTTGTAATTTCAGCTGCTCTCTGTTTGAATGGCAGCAAGCATTCAAATTTCATTCACGTTATACTTTTAGAGCAAGTGCATTTATTTGAACTTCACTATTTGTAGGAAGTGCCTTTTTTTACAAACTTTGCCTGGGGCTTATTGAATCTTTGCTTTCCTTCCTAGGCTCCTTTTTTTTTTTTTTAAATATAATTAACCAATGTACCTGACTATACATTTGAGAAGTTGGCCAAATCTCATATCTATTACATGGGATTCTAGGGGTATTCAATGTTCTGAGAGAGAGGGAAGTCCTAACCTGAGTCCTACCCCACCATTAACTCTAACACTGCATTATGAGGAGTGAACCACAATTATTTCTTCAATTTTTGAAGCATTTGTTCCAAAAGAGTAACATTAGTTATTTATTTGATGCTGGAAGAGCATTTTTCTATGTGATCAAGGCTGAACGTGGTGGGAGAAGAACCTGTTAGGTGAATGCCAGCTCAAGGGGGAGGTTGAAAATTTTTGTTTCACCATCCAATCACCTAATTTGTAAATAGTCCCTTTTTTGAATGGCTGAAAATCTAAATCCATTGAAACCATTGTTTATATAGCACTGTCTGCAGTTTCCTTGCAGGCACAAGACCTGTATCATTCTGCCTCAGGTTTATGGTATCAAGGGGAGGCACCCGAAGCCTCAATTCATGTCTCACATTTTGTATAAAAAGCAGCAGTCTTTTATAGCATTTATTTATTACAAATGTTTTCTTGATTGTCCTTCAAAAACATAAGCATCTCTGATGACATGCATGTAGCACCCTATCAGTTATTGATTATGAGATTCTTCCCAGGCAATCTGTAGAAAGTGGGTCTGTTAAGGATGGATGAGGAGGCAGAAAAGGTAGTTGTGTACTGAAAGAAGAGGAGGAGATCTGAAGTCAACCTCTTGGACCCAGCTGTTTTTCCCAAGCTGACCTTTGACTGAAGGCCTACGAAACATTGATAATGGGCACTGGCTGCCCCTCATGGAAAGCTTAGAGCTACATACATTGAGAGTAGTAGTTTACTTCTTTACCACCATGGTGCTTCCTTCCAAACTCACACATTAGAACCCTAATGTCTATTATGCATACTTACAGTATCTTTTTATCTGATCCCCTCAGAATTTACTTTGTGGTCTGTTTTATTTCTCCTTTGCCTCTATTAGAAACAAACAGCCAAATAGATTAATAAATTTTTTTTTTTTGCTGCTTCAAAAAATAAAACCTTTTTGAAGTAAAAAGTAAAACCTTTTTTACCTGTTTGGCTTGTGCCCATATAGTTCAGGGTTTCTAAGGCAAGAACTGTGATTCTTCATAGATTTTATGAGCCCACCATGCCTGGCTGCTTTCTTTTGGCTTCACTTGTATGTTTATTTTCATCTCAGTATCTTAGCAGTTAACCTCTGTAATCTAATATTGAGATTGCAATCTGTAGGACCTGGGTAACGGCAACACGTTTACTGACCCACTGAGGGCAAGGAGGTCAGACATGCTCTAAGGCGTGGTAACCATTCAATATCACTGTCCTCTTGTTTCTTTAGTTATAAGTCACAGTGCAGATTTTTGCAGAAATTCTTTGAAAGAAAAGGAGTGAATAAACTCATGTCTCTAGAATACACTTTGAGATGTTTTGGATTTGCTAATATTTTCAAGCTATCTTGACACTGAAAATTGTTCTCCCATTTCTCACATGGTTTCTGCCTCCTTTAATATACTTTACCAAAAGATGGGGTAAAGACCAGAGCCCTTTGTTGCCAGCTCTGTTTCAAGCCTGTTATAGCAGGAGGTTGAACTTTGTTCCCATAATTCAGTTTGGGGTTATTTGTATTTTTCACAAATCTTCATCCTAGTTCTCTTATTGTTTCAGATAATTTAGAATTTGTCACATTGGCTAAAAAACAACTCTGCTAAATCAAGACTTTTGTTTTATATTTCACTGTGCTACATTCTAAAATAAAATGGCCATTTGTGCTGGGGATGATTTTAGAAAAGTGAATAAGTAATAGACAATTTCCCTGGTTTTCTTATGGGCAGACAAGAAAATGCCACAATAAGATTCAAGAAATTAAATTCTGAGCAGTGCATGAAGAGAAGGTTTGCATAAAGAAGTCTTATTTTAACTTATGGTCTTCTCAGTTTGTGCTGTGTTTCAGGACTCCATACTTGGGGAATGAGGGAGACAAGGAAAGAAAAGAGAGAAGGTCAATTGTTATCAACATATGATAGTATGACATTTTTTATTGAAGTCTATTTTTAAAAATGTTTTTGGTGCTGGATATTGAACCCAGGGCTTCATGCATGCTAAGCACATGCTGTATCACTGAAATGCACCCCCAGTCCCTAGGTATAATGTATATACAATAACATATACTTGATATATTCAATTCACTACATTTTGACAGATGTATACGCTTGTGAACACCCTCTCCATTATGATATAAATGAATTCTTTCACGCAGAAAGTTGCTTGGGCCCCTTCTTATCCCTCCAGAAAGTTCCTCAGGCTCTTCCCACCTCTTCCTCCTTCCCCACTATACAGAGGCAACTTACTTATTCTTGTCACCATAGCTTAGTGTTGCCCAAGCTTATACTTCATGTAAATGGGATCATACAATTGGCACTGTTTTTGCATGAATTCTTTAGCTCAACTTAATACTTTTGAGTTCATCTAAGTTGCATGTATGAGAAATTGATTTTTAAAATTTATTATATTTTTTAGTATTCCATCGTATGAATGTATCATACTATGGATTTGTATGAATTGCTTCCAGTTTGTGAATAATCTGAATAAAGATGCCATGAACATTCATATATAATTTTTGTGCCAAGCTATGCCTTAGTTTCTCTTGGGTAAGGATTTAGGACTATAAGCCAAGGGCTTATTTGACCATGAAATAACTGACCATGTGGCCAGTTTTCCAAACTGTGTATCATTTTGCACTGATCCTCTCCTACTGAATGGGGGTTCTGTAGCCTAGCCAATGATTTAATATTAATCTTCTTAATATCATGAAAGGTGTGTAGTAGTAACTCATTGTGGTTTTAAATGGCGTTTCTCTGATGGATAATGATGTTGAGCATTTTTTTTCTTGAGCTTTCCGAGCATTCATATGTATTCTTTTGTAAAGTGTCATCCAAGCATTTCAACTATTTAAAAAGTCAGTTTGTCTTCTTATTAGTGATATCATTGGTGCTTTTATGTGTTATGATTAGGTGTCTGATCAGTGTACTGTGAATATTTTCTCCAAGTATATATGCTGCCTTTCCAATTTCTTGAAGGTTGTCTTTTAAACAGCAGACTAAAAATGTTGATAAGCTCCAGTTTGTCAATATTTCCTCTTATTGTTAGAGCTTTTTTGCATTTTACCTAAGAAATTTTTGCCTATCTTAAGTTTATGATAAAATCTCCTTTGTTTTCATCCAGGATTTAAAAAATTTTAACTTATACATTTAGGCATCCAATCCATCTTGAGTTAATTTTCATGGTTATTATGAGATAGGGGTCAAGATTAATTTTTTTCCATTTATTCTAGCACATTTGTCAAAAAGATGTTTCTCTCCCCATTGAATTGCACCTGGGTTGTGTCCAGTTTATGGCTATTACAAATAAATCTGCTATAAACATTGATGAATAAGTTTTTGTGTGAACATAAGTTTTTTATTTCTCTGGGATAAATGCCCAGGAGTACAATTATTGGGTCATATGGTAGTTGCATGTTTAGTGTTTTTTTTTTTTTTAATAACTGCCAAACTGTTTTCCAGAGTGGCCATACCATTTTATATTCCTATCAGTGATGTATGATTGATCCAATTTCTCAGCAACCTGAGTAGTATTTGGTATTGTCAATATTTTTTCTCTGAGCCCTTTAGATAGGTATGTAGTTATATCTCATGGTTTTAAAGTACATTTTCTTAATGGCTTAAGAAAATATTCACAATTTTCTCAAGTACATTTCATGTGCTTATTTGCCATTTGTATATCCTCTTTAATGAAATATCTGTTCATATCTTTTTGATAATTTTCTAATTATATTTTATTATTGATGTTTGAGAGTTATTTATGTATTCTAAATGCCAGTCCTTTGCCAGATATGTGGTTTGCAGATATCTCCCCTAGTCTGTAACTTCTTTTTATCCTCTTCACAACATCTTTTGTTGAACAAAATTTTTTTTATTTTGAAATTCAACTGATATTTCTTTCTCTTATGGATTGTGCTTTTGGTTTCAAGTCTAAGAACTCTTTACCTATTGCAAAGAATTTTTCCTAAGAGTTTTACATGTTTATGTTTTACATTTCAGTACATGATCAATTCTGAGTTAATTTTTACATAAAATGTAGGGGCTGTCCTTGGTAGAGTTGCTCCAGCATCATTTGTTGGAAAGGCTATCTTCCTTCCATTGGTCCGTTTCTACCTTTGTCAAAAATCTGGGTATAATTTTATGGATCTATTTCTGGGTTTCTGTTTGGTTCCACTAATCTATTTGTCTGACTTTCCACAAAAATCATGCAGTCTTTACTGTGTGATATTGAATATACATATTAAAATTAGGTAGACAGATTCATCCCACTTTATGATTATTTTTCAAAATAGATTTTTAGCTGTTCTAATTCCTTTGCCTTTCCATATGAATATTAGAATACTTTTGTCTATATATGTTAAAGTATTTTACTGGTATTTTTTATAAGACATTGGTTAAACCTGTATGTCAGTTTTGGGAGGATAGACATCTGCACTAATCCACTAATCTGTTTACTTAGATCTCCTTTGATTTCTTTCATCAGTGTTTTGTAATTTTCAGAATATAAGCCCTGTATATGATTTATTAGGTTTAAACCCAAGTATTTTATTTTTGAGTAATTATAAAATGGTGGTGTGTTTTTATTTTTTGTGTTCACATATTTATTGCTAATACATGAAAAGAATTTGATTTTTCTGTGTTTGTCCTATATGCTGCAAACTTACTGAATTCGCATATTAGTCCTAGGCTTTTATTTTTTATAAATAAAAATAGATTTTCAGGCTATTTTAAATTGATGAACATGTCACCTGTAAATAGGGACAGTATTATTTATTCCTTTCTAGTTAGCATGCCTTTTATTTCCTTTTCTTGCCTTGTTGCTCTGTCTTTGAACTTCCAGCACTACATTGAATATAAGTGACAAGAGTAGACAAGCTTGTCTTATTCCGTACCTTAGGGTAAAGCATTCATTCAGTCTTTCACCATTGAGGAAGCTGTAAGATTTTTATAGATGTTCTTTATTAAGTTGATTTAGTGCCCTTGTAGTCCCATTTTCCTAAGAGAGTTATTGCAAGTGTTGAATTTTGTCAAATAGTTTTTCTTCATCCTGTATAGTGTTTGAACTTGTAGCTCTCTACTCTCAGGCTGCCTACCTTATCATGATGAGTGGTTTCCTACCTCTCTGTGTTCAGAAAGTAGCCAGTTCAAACTTTGAGGCAGTATTGCAAACAAAGAAAAGAATAGCTTTCTGAATCAGGAAAGAGAAGAGAGCGTTTGGGATTACTTTTATAAGCTCAAAACTTTAGTCTTGTTTCTTTCAATGCCTCAATTAATGGAACCATCATCTCTTTGAGTTTGTTTCTTTTTTTTTTTAAATATTTTGGGAAAATAGTTATTGTGATGATCAGATGAATTGATAGAGGTAATGCTTTGTTAATGTAATTGACTTATAGATATTAGTTAATTCATTTTTGACTCTTGGCTTTCCCAATACTTGATGGGAAAAAGGCAAGTGACAATTCTACCTATAACATAAATGAAGATTCCCCTCAATTGTATTTTGGGATAGCATAAATAACTGTATTCATCCTACTATTATTGGAGTAAAAATAATCAATTAGAGTCAATTTCATAAAAAGGAGTTAAATACTTTGGCAGACTAAGTCAAGGAATCTGAGTTACATCTCAGATTTCCCAGAATATTTCTGATTTAAATAGTATTTCATTGTTATATTATGCTCGTAATTTTTAATTTAGAAAATAAGAATACCATATTTTTATGAGTATTTTAGAGAATTTTTTCTATTTTGAGCAAAACTATGTTCCTAGTTATTTCCTGATAATTAAATAATTCTTAACTGAATTTATTTATTCTTATTTGAAGAGAGGACTACTGGTCACCAGAGTCCCACCTATTATCATTTTGCATCATGCAGTAGAACATGGCATCTTATATGTGTTACCTGCCTTTGGATAAAGCATTTTCCTTTGTTCTCAATGGCCACTTGACATATAATGGAGCATTTCTATCTTTCCAGCAAGTTTTTATTCCTTGTTTTCATGGATAACAAGAACTATTTCATAAATGCATTCAAACATTTACTGCATTTGGGAGAAAGCAGGTCATTCTTTTCTTTCAAGGGCTTGCAAGAAGTTGGATTTCCTCTTAAAATGAATAAAAGAGAAATTTCTCAGGGGACCCCATTGTCAGCCAAGTTTGTATTAGGAATAGCTGGGTAAGAATGCTGTAGATCAAGGCCAGCTGAATTCTCTTACTAGAAAAATACAGATATTTTACTTGTTTATTAACTTGTTTAAATGTGTGGCAGAACATTTAGTCATCAAGGAATCACTGAGTAAACTAGAATCCTATGCTCTTGTTAATCATAGACAATTTAGGTTTTCTTTCTTTGTTTTATGTTTTAATACTCTAGTGTTGCATCTATGTTCACTTATATTCTTGGTTTAACTGGAAACATTGAACTTTCTCCTTGAAATATATCCTAGGTATTCATGTTTATGCAATTTCATCATGGAAAGTGGCAATATATGAGACTACCTACAATCAAGAATGCTTCAAGTAATGCTCAGAAGTAAATGGCACACACTGAAATACAAATTATTGTATTTTAAAAGAACTTTCTGTGTCTGTCTGACATTGGCCAAGTCCCTCAATTCTTATACAACAACAATAGCACAACAACCACTATGACTAAAAAGAGATCCACTCTTACCTCTCATACTTTAGATATATATGGGAAACCCTAGGAAGATACCTACACTACTTTTCCATCAGAATAAATATCTCATTACATCAGAGACTACTAGCAGTAGAGGGAAAGAAAGAGTGAGTTTCTTTTTATTTCATCTAATGTTTATACTTCAACAAAATGGCAAGAATTTCTGTACTTCAGATTACATACTTTGCAAAACAGTTTGCTTTAATAGTCACATTAGGCAGTTGATTTTCTCTATAAAGAAGATAGTCATTCAGCTTATTTACAATCTTATTAAAAATGTTTTTTATTCTAAATAGTTATATGTGACAGCACAATGCTCATTGATTCATTTTACACAAATAGGGCACAGTTTTTCACATCACTGATTATAGACAAAGTAGGGTCACACCCTTTTGTGCAATCATACATGTACCTAGGGTAATGATGTTCGTCTTATTTATAGTCTTGAAAGAACCAATCTATTAGTTAGAGTGAGTCAGACCCGTAATTCATCCAGTAGTTTAGAATAATTTTGTTGACTATGCTCCTCAGAGTAGTAGAAAACTCTCCCCCTTATCTTGAGCTGCTATAGGTGGTCAGCTGGATTAGATTGCTACTAAGTTCTGTAGAAGGTAGTTGGAGCATCTTTGTGAAGACCGCTGAAACAAGAGCCCACTGAAGTTATGACTTGTTGAACGCTATTTAGATGGCTAAGAAGATCAACTAACCCTCTGTTGGTGCTCAGTTCTCAAGGATCAGTTTGCACTTTAAAAATTCAGATCCAGCATATCGTAACCATAGATTCTCATGTTATGCTTTCTAATGAAATTCCTTTAGGGCCAGTTTCATTCTTCAAGATGTTACATTCTGGGAAACCAATGAACAGTTTTGCATTCTTATAGAAAGCCTTAATATTCCTAATGGTTTCTAAATGATAGCAAATTTGTGTTTGTAAGAAAAATTGTCTTCCTTCATCCTTGGCATGGTGGCACATGCCTGCATTCCCAGTGGCTCGGGAGGCTGAGGCAGAAGGATCATGGGTTCAAAGCCAGCTTCAGCAAAAGTGAGGTGCTAACAAACTCAGTGAGACTCTGTCTCTAAATAAAATACAAAATAGAGCTGGGGATGTGGTTTAGTGGTCAAATGCTCCCAAGTTCAATCCTCATGGCAAAAATTGTCTACCTTTATGAGAACAAATAATATCTCAGTGAAGCAAAAGACAATGGTATGGGAAGGCTGGACATTTGGGGTGTATCCTGGAATCCACATTTATTTGTATACTGTGTTCCACATTCTCTGGATATTAGCCACCTTAAATAACTCCTGGTTCCATGTCTAACCCTAGCAATCTCACATTGGACTGGGAGAGGGCAGGAGCATGAGATTTTTATACTTCATCCTATTAAAATTTCAAATATGCAAAAAACTAGAAGGAACATGCACTTTTCACCTTGCTTTCACAGTTCCTCGATACTACTAGTTCTGTGTCATCTACTCCCCCTATTGTAACATTTTTGGTAAATGTTTTTAAACAAATCCAAGACTTCATTTAATTTTACCTTTGAATACTTTAATAATTTACATGGGTTTTTAATTGCTAGTTATTTATTTTGAGGGTATCTTTTAGTATCTTTGTCCCTTTCGCAGCTCGTTTTGAACAGAGGCCTCTCTCACTGTCACAAGGCTCTAACTAAAGTTCATAACATGTACCATGAACCATGAAGCCACCTAATCTGTGTAGTCCAAAGTTGGGCTAGAAGAGGTTTTCAAGAGGGCACGTGTTCCGGGCCTCTGTCACAGCTTTTCCACTTTCCTTGATTATCAACAATTAGCACTATAGCTGCACACACTGAGATAGGACTTTTTATTGGGATAAGAAAAAAAAAAGGGTAGCTTAGAGTCAAGAATCAAGAATAGAGGTTAAAGGAGTGGAAAACAGAAGGCCATAAATATGCCAAAGATGCATATTTAAAGGATGAGGAGAAGGAGTCTCCAACTTGAGGAAGAATGTTCCTCAAAAGAGGGGTGCACAGAGGTGGGCGTCTCATTTGTAAATTACTATAAACACTAACAGTGAACTAATTTATAGTAGGGTCCTCCTATGACTGAGAAGGCTGAGAGTGAGGATTATAATGAATAAAAAAAACTTGGAAGTATCAATGTTTTACGTATAGTTAGGGAAATGAGAACATTTAGAAAAAAATTTAAAGTACTTGGTATCATAACTTCTTAATGAAAGCAGTTATCCTTCAGGGAAAGTGCTCTGGTGTGTTTATGTCCAGGGGCAGTAAAACCCCAAAGTTATGTCTTATTTGAGTTATGACATATTCAGGGATACTGGAGAGAAGATCCCCAGGAAAAAGGCATCGGCATCTGAAAAGGAGAGGAAGGCAGACTGTTCTAGAGTCTTAAGGATAAAAATAGAATAGAAAATGTGGAGTCATCTTGTGAATACCGAACAGCCCTTAAGGCTTGGTGGGAAGATGGGGTTTATGGACCTAAAGTTTTCAGCACTGCAGGGGATGTTTTGCTGCCTCTTTGCTTTGACTTAGAAAGAAACATACAAAGAAAAAAAACCAAAACAAAACAACAAAAAAAAGATTTGTTAGCTAAAACAAATCTTGATATCAAGTTAGCTATGGTTCAAAGTTTACTAACATCATGAATTCAGAAAGATTTTGAGCAGAATATAAATAGTCTTCTTGTTTTGTTACTTTTCCTGTTAAAAGTCAAGTTTCTGTAAAGTTATGGTCCTGGCATTCAAATAGGCCGAGGAAAGGGTTTTTCTGGATGAAGGTTTTTCAGACTTTCTGGATGGAACTATGTGTTTCATAAACTTCTTTTTCTAACCTAAAAATAATTTCACACTCACATCTGGGTTGCAATTATGCTGCAACATTTCCATGTATGCTTTAACTACCATCCCTCACTGGAAATGTATAACAACCATAGTACAGTCATCAAAACCGGAAAATTGACATTAATAAAACACAATTATTAACAAAGTTACTTTATTCAGATTTACCTAGTTCTTTTTTATGCTGTATATTTCAATGATATTTTATCACGTGTAACAATTCATGTAATCACCATCCAATTTTTGGCTATTACAGAGGTACCTTTTTATTTTTTATACTGTCTTTTCCTGATTGTGTGAATACTGACCTTGCATCTATATCATTTAAAACTTAATTGCATGTGGAATAAGTTTCTAGAAGGATAAGGAACAAGTTACTAGTTTTCCATAGATCACTAATGCTTATCTTTTAGATGAATAAAATATGTACATCAATTCATTTATGCATATGTCAAGAAAAAACAGGTAATAATTATTATAAAAACACAGGAATGCCTGGCTTCAGAAACCTTCCAGTGTTATTGGAGGAATGGTCCCTGACTACAGCTTCTGAATGTTTGTCTTAGAGCCGAGGACATTCCCTTGGAATCTTCTTGCTTAGATTTTCTCCTATATTTGACCTTCTTTCACAAACAGTTCTCTCTCATCACACTGGACAGAAAAGTGCAAGCACAGTGCAAAACTAGGTGTGAACATTGTGTTGATTCAGGTGCTAGTGCGTGTTGCAGTAGTTACTCTGCTTTTCTAGAGATGTTTGCTTTGGGTGAGACTCATTGCAGTCCTGTCCAACATAGTTATCCCTTGGCAGTTATCATCATGATAGCAAATAATTTCCAGGTCATTCATTCATTTATTTGAATTATTATTTTTTTTGCTCTTCACCATTGGGTAAAACTATAATCCAACTCCTGTCCCTCCTTTCAAAACTCTTATTTTTTTATCTTCTTCCAAAAGTTTCTCTAAAGATTCATTTTTTTCTTCATTTTTCTCTTTGTACACTTTTTTGCTTGTGTTGTGTATTTGCATTTGTTCATCCTGCATCTCCCATGGAAAGTCACACTTCTATTCTTCTAATAAGGACACTGTATACAGTCTGGGTCTTTATTGAAAGTGGACTTACTGATGGGACATACATAGGGGACAGTTTAACATGGGCTTGAGGAGTAAATCCAGGCTTATTTTCTTTCCATCTTTCATAACAATCCTTGCATTTTTAGTATCTATTCTCTTCTAGCAGTTTTTTCAAAGAATAAAATTGCCTTGAGCTTCTCTGACTTCTGGGAAGTTAGGGGTCAGGCTGTAGAGTAGGTTGGTCTGGGCAAGCAAGCCCTAACATGAAGGTGGGAAGACCTGAGATTTGGTACTGGATTTGATTCTAACTCCCTCTGTGATCACAGAGATATTTTGTTTCCTTGTCAGCAAAATTAGGTAGATATAAAAGCCTCTGTAGCTGGTTGGTTGTAATGACAAAGGAAAATAAAGTGAAACATTCCAGACTGAGATGTAGGGAACACGTTGTCCATTACAGATGTGCCAACCAAGGTGCCTTTCCTTTAGCACAAAAAATTGTCAGTATGATGACATACTGTTCAATCACTATTTTTAATCTCTCTAAAATGTCATTTTTCTCCCATGCAAAATGTAGTGCCAGTAATGCTTGAGTACTTCAAAGAGTTATACCCAAGAGAAGGAGCAGGCAGATTTATTGGTGTATCCATCTGCAAATGTCCTGTTTCTAGCTCACTTGCTGGTGGAGGAGGCTGCTACCGTGCATAAAGGTGGGAGACCTATGAAAATTTCTTTTTATAGCAAGATAACATTACTCTGGCACTTACATATGGATAGGAAAGAGGAAGTGGATTTTTTCACCTTTTCAGAAGTGTGACATTTCAATGTGGCTCAGTGTTCACTGTTGCCCTACTGCTAGAGCACTGGCTGGACACACTGTCATATGGATGATAATGTTGCATTTAAGTCATGGCTGTTTACTACAAGTGACAGAATGAATGTATCTCATTAGTCTTGGTTCAGCATTCTTTGAAGTAGATTTCAAAAGAATCCCTTCCAAATGAATCCCTCAAGACCCACCATGATTCTATACCAGGAAGAAAGTCTACAAAAAGTGTTTTGAATCCAACAGTAAACTTTATCCAATCTGTCAGTCTTTCATCCAAACCACTAAATTTTCTTCCTAACAAACTTCTTGCAATGACTCTTGTTTCTCTATTCAGTTCTCCATGCAGCAGCCAAAGTGACCTCTTAAAAATATAAATTCTTATGAAAATATAATTTCCATTGTAAAACTCTTCAGTGGCACTCCTTCACCATCACATACAATGCAAATGCCTCTGACAGCTTACCTGAATGAAACGAGATCTGGCCAAAGTCAGCCTCTTTAACCTCACCCCTGCCACCGTCCCTTTTGTTTGCCTCACCCCAAGCATATTGCCAATCTTGGACAAACCTCAGGGTCTTTGCACTTGCAAAGATACCCCTTCTTCCTCCAAATCTTTGCCTGATTCCCTCAGTTCATTTATAATCAACTTATAATTATCCCTTCACCCTTTTGTCAGTTTTCTGACCTTGATTTATTTTCATGATTCTCCTGTATCTGAGATCATATTATATGTTTACTAGTTTATTTTCTATCTTCCTTTCTAGAATGTAAACCCATTGAAAGCAATGACATTGTCTTTTCTATACTGCATCTCATACCTATAATTTTGCTACAGAACTGGATTTTCATTAGTATTTGTTGAATGCATGAGCAGAGAATATAGTGGAATCAAATATACCTGAGGCTTATCAGAGGGAAATTATTGGAACATGAAGCTTTTTCTCTTTAATTTGACAAATTTTAGCTTCCATGTTTTAAACTGTGTCTGATTTCATAGGTTATAGGAGCACTAAATGAAATATGATTGACCCTCAGTATCTGTGAGGGATTGGTTCCAGGACCCCCACAGATAGCATAATTTATGGGAGGTCAAGTCCCTTATATAAACAGGTGTAGTATTTGCATATACTCATTCTTCTTTATACTTTAAATCATCTCTGGATTGCTTATAAAATATGTAAATAGCAGTTATACTGTATTTTTCAGGAAACAATGAGAAGAAATCAGTGTGTACATGCTCAGTATAGGCACAGTTTATTCCACAGTCCTTCTGATCTGCAGTTGGTGCAAACTACAGATACCAGACCCATGGATGTGGAGGGCTCAGTATAACAGCAGAAAGCCTGACACAGAAGGGTGATCAAAATGTCCACTCAGTCTGAATATTTTTAGCTTTTCCTGGTCACTGCCTGCAAAGTGGAATAGAAACTCAGGTTTTAGGTTGCATCTCCTGTGACAGGATAATGTGGAGTTTGGGGGCTGGCCAAAGCCCTCAGAGGGTTGTAAGTCACGAAAGTTTGAGAATCACTACGCTATATCCATGTAAACTGAAAAACAGATATATGGAAAAACCTGTCCTTGTGCCTCCTGACTCCCAGCCTGGACCTTATGTTACATTTGAGAAGGCTCCTGTGTATTTTTGTGCTGTTGTGGAGGGCACTGGGGATGCTGTACTTGCATTGAGATGCCTGGGCCTCTGTGCTGGAAAGGATGGGAAAAGCACTAACTCTGTCTTGAGTGAGCATTGGAACATGTGAAGAATGGAGTAGCTGCCTTGCTTACACCCTTGTTCTTGCCAGCACTCTCTTCAAAGTTTCAGGCCCCACTCCCCACTCTTGTTTCCTTTCATTTCCATTATGAGAGACCATGTCCAGCATCCCAAGAGTCCTGCCAAGCAAACACAGTGCTAAAGGTTTGACTACTGGATGTCTGGTCTCAGAGAAGTAATCAAGAGTAAGAACAAAGCAGATAGCAGCATACCTCTAACAGAGCTCATTAAAATAATGTCAACACTTACATAATACTTACAAGGTGCAAGGTACTCTGCCAAGAACTTTTCATCTATTAGTTCATTTAGTCTTCCCAAAAAGCCTATTGGGAATATAACTATTATTAGCCTCAATTTGCAGAGGAGGAAGCCCTGAGGCTCAGAGGCCCCAATGTCACAGAGTTGGGCAGTGACACAGCAGAGCCCCAAACCCAGGCCATCTGGATCCCAGGCTGGTATGCCTCTGCGGTGGGAGATGGAGCCAGTTTCAGACTCTGTGTCCCCAAATATCTTAGCTCTGTGGCTCCCCATAACTATAGTCCAAGAGAGAAAATCATTAAGTTCTCAGTCCCATGGTGAGTTGGGAACACAAGGTTACTTAAGACTATATCAGAGCCATCCACATTGGGAAAAATAATGTTACAGTTTGGATATAAAATGTCCCCCAGTAAGTTCACGTGATAGGAAATGCAGAAATGTTCAGAGATGAAATGATTAAATTATGAGAGCCTAACTTCATAAATGGATTAGCCATTTGATGGATTATAATTTGAGTGGATTACCAGGTGGCAACTGTAGGCAGGCTGGAGGAAGTAGGGCACTGGGAGTGTGCCCTGGAGGATTATATTTTGTACCTGGCTCCATGTATTCTCTGTTTCCTGGCTGCCATGAGCTTTCTTCTTCCACACTCTTCTGCCATGATATTCTGCCTCACTTTAGGCCAAAAGTGGTGGATTTAACCGACCATGGACTGAACTTCTGAAACCAGGAGCCCCAAATAAACTTTTCCTCCCCCAAGTTGTTTTTGTGAGGTATTTTGGTTGCAGTGAGGAAAAGCAGACTAACATACATACCTAAAACTTGAACAATTTTGCCGTTTACTAAACACATCCAAAGGATGTACTAAGCCTTTATTTATTCATTATCCTAGTATTCCTCTGAGGTATATGTTATTTTCCTCCTTCTTGTATTGTCCAGTGCCACTTCTGAGTCTTTTCAGTGCCCCTTGTGTAGTGCCACCCCCTGAACCTACTGTGGCAAGCCAGGGAAATCTTGCTAGTACTGTGGAGTCAGCCAGCCTCTCTCTGGTCACCAGCAGCACACATTATATATACCATGCATTGTAATGTAATGTTTTGTTTTTGCTTTCATCTGCATTTGTCTTCTTTTCCCCAAATGGATGTTCAGGCCCTGTAGGACTGGAAGTAGATCTATTTTTTCCCTTTATTTTGCTTTCCTCAGTTCCTGTTGTAAAACTCAACAACTAGTCATTGCTCAATAAAGGATAGTAAGCTGGATGATCAGCCTCAGGTATGGAAATACAGTGCTGCCTGGCTTTTTAGATTTGTAAGGATAAATACAATAATGATAAATATTTACAGAGAATTTATTATGTGCCACTGTTCAAGGGCTTTGCATTTATTAGTTCATTTAATCATTCCAACAACCCAAAGCACTGCAATTACAAAGCTCATTTTGCATTTGGAGAAACTATTGCTTTTTGGGTGGTCAGTGTGCAGAAGACCTAGCTTCACTACCCTATGAACAGTGAATGTGCAGGAGGAATCAAACTGCTGTGCCTTGTTGAGGAAATGCAGGATTGCAGAACTAGGGAAGTTGATTTAGAAGACAGATGTAATTGAAGGAATATTTTTTTTACACTTTCTAATATCTTACACTTATTTCCTCTACTTTAGATACCACTAAGGACAGGACCTGAAAAATGCATACTTTGTTGAAAGATGGGAGCTGTTTCTTGCTGATACTGTTTAGGGATATTTTATCACAGCTGAGGACTCCAGTGTTGACTTTTCCATTGAAAAGTCTGTTTGATCTTGGCAGACTTTAAGGACCTTTGGAAATGAGTTTGTTCATTTGTGGAGTGGGGTTTATTGTAACCAACTCTCAAGGTTGGGATAAAGGATAAATGAGGTGCTGTGTGTGCAAATGATCTAATAGCAAGAATGGCTTGTGGGACTGACTCAAGAAGCATTGGGTATTATTGAGTGCTGGAATTACCTGAAAATCACCAATAATGCTTAGGTTTGGGATGAAAGTCTTGGGTTGGTGAAGCATTCTCCTGCTACAGATTTCAGGCCTTCCCAATGTCACACAGCATTGAGAATGCTTGTTTGGAGACAGCCTGGAAGATTTAAAAAAAAAAATTATGGGAAGGCTGGCATTTTGTACAATGCTGTGAGTAAGACATTTATAGTTATTGAGGCAAAATTTCCACTGTAATAGAAAAAGCACTTGCTTTTAAACTTCTGGTCCAATTTAGTAATTACGGGTGAGTTAAAATGTAGGCCGTTTGAATTGGATTTGGAGGATAAAGTAAGATTCTGTCCTATAGTGGGAGATGACTCATGGAGGAGGTGGTTGGACACAGTGGAAACAACAGCTGATAAGAGCCAGGAGACCCAAGTTCCTGGCCCAGATTTGCAGAAATAGGCTGTAATAGTTTTGGGGCCAATCATTAAACATCTTAGTTTTCTGGTCTGTAAAATGAAAGGCTCTGTCTGTGAATGAGTCTTTCAAATTATGTAAGATTCTACCAAGCAGGTCACTGAAAATGGCATGTGTTATCTTTGGTCATTAGAGAAAAAAATATTCTTGATAGTAAAACTCTCTTTGGAGAATTTTACCAACGTGAACAACCAGAACCCAAGAAAATACCTCAGTGTCGGAGGGATACAGACATAAGCAGACTCTTGGGGCTCTCAAGTACCCTAGGGTCATTGCTCTGTCCTGGGAAAGCATAGCCATGCCAGTGAAAGGGTTTTCTGATGATGAGTCATTACAAGTAGAGTATTTACTGGGACTTATTGAGGGAATTTTAAAATGGTTACCATGTTATGGATGTCCTGCACATGGGTTTTATGTTCTGCCACATTTTCAGAAATAATTTATTGACTGACAAAACTCTTTAAAACCAAGTTTTCAAATGTTAACATTTGGGTTAAAGCAAATTTGAGTTAGCTGACTTGCACTTTCTCTTGGCACTCTTTCTTTGCTTCATATTATTCCAGCCACAGGTGTGAAGTCCTATTTTGTGCTGATTGCTTTTAAGGCTTAAGGTCTTGCAGTGTCAGATTTTTGAATTGCCACATTTTTTGTTCTCTGTGCTGCCAATCACCTGTAGCATTAAGATAGGTCAAAGATGGGATAGATGGACAGGTGGATTCCTTGGAACTATTGCTGATATCATGAGGGTGTCTCCTGTGATACTATAAACCTATTCTTGAGAATTGTGAAAATTAAATTTTAAAAAATAAAATTCAATTTTTCTTTTGATTTGCATTAGAATTTCAGAGGTTCTTTATCTTCATTTCTGATTGATTTTCAATTAACAGTGGTTCCTGCCATTTTAACTCTGAGTTTCTTAGTTCCTTCCTCCCCTTTTAGTAGTTAATGTTCTGTCAAAACATATTGAAGCCAATCAAAGGAGCTTTTATACATAGTAATTGTGTAGACAGTCCTATATGTGAGGGATGAACTGCCTGGGAGATGATAGGCCTGGATTCTGGTGCTTTCTATGCCACAAAGAGTTGTGCATCTTTGAGCAAGTTCATTTTGCCTCTTTTAGGTACCATTTTTCTCATCTGCAAATGTCCTACCTTGAGCCTATCTGGTGCCAATATTCTACAGACAACTGAGTGGAAAAAGGAAACCTTCTGTGAATCATAATCCTTTAATTTTTCATTTTATAAATTAATTTTCTTAAAGTGGATTATTCCTGTCTGTAAGTGAGTAATGGTCTCCATTTATTATCCTTATTTTTATTTAGCTTTTTATTTTTTTGACTTACAAATTCCTTTTTGGCTGGATTAGATAGAGAATCCTTGGGAGGATCATTCAGTCCAGACAGATTTATTCACTCTTCATTCTGGAAGAAGAAGAGGAAATATTTTAAGATAGAGCTGACATGGGACATTAATTTGATTGAAGCCTTTCTGCTTGAGGGATGATTGCAGCATCTCCATTGCCATAACGGAGAGAGATTAGCATGGATTAGATTATCCCATGTACAAAGGTTGTACAAACTGATTGCTGTTATTTGTAGGCTGGGCTGATCTTTAAAGTTACTGGCGTGACTTCTTAAGCAATATGGTCATAATTTCTTTCATGTGGCTTGCATGTGGCAATGTGAAGAACACATTTCCCTTGTTACCAAACTCCATGTCTCCCAATGAGAACTTGGCATAGACTCTAAAACACAATATGTGCATGCACAATATTAAGGAGATGGTACTGGTCATCTGGCCTGCTGTCTGAGATGAGAGCACACATTGGCCAAAGGCAGAAGAGTTCCCGAAACAGATGTCCAGACAAGATGGCTAGAATACTGTCAAAATGTGGTCTAGAATAATTATGAACATAAGCCTAAATAGGTAGCCAAGATACAACTCTGAATTATAGCCAGTCATAGGATTATTATTTAATTCCAGTTTAGTATGTTTCCTGCCAAATATATGCCAGACACTCTGAAAGTGAATCTGGTTTTTGCCAGTGGTACTTAGCAACTATATCTTAAACATAAATCCCCCCAAAAGTAAAGAATAAATTGTTTTCTGATGGGAGTAAGTTGTATTTCAAGCAGTCTCTGAACCCCGCTCTCCTTTCTCTGGGAGAGAATCTCCATGGCTAAATGGGGGGATTGGGGGTCTTCTTTTCCACTGAACCCACCTGTACTGGGTGCATCATGTCTCTCTCCTGATGCTTTTATTGCAATTCATGCACGTGCTCACTGATAATTAGAACTTATATGACCACTCTCTTCCCCCCTCACTCATCTCATCTTCCAACCTTCACCCTCATGCTTTTCTATTATAGGAGAGTGGCTTCTTCCTTGGTCTTCAGACGTACCCAACATCCTGCTTCAGGTTCCTTACTTTACCCTACCTTCTTTCTACTGGAAAGCTCCTTCCAGTAGTGCAGGTCTCACTCCTTCACTTCCTTCAGGTCTACTCAAATGCCATCTTATCTAGGAGGTTGCACTGGACACTGTGTTTTAAAACCAGCACCCTGAAGCATTCCCTCTCATATCCATTCTGCTCTATTTTACCTCATCTCACTAATTATCTCCTGACAGATGACATATTTACCTGTGTATTTGTTGTCTGTCTTCTCCTACCACAATGAAGAGAGCGGCTTTGTTCCAGTGACTATAGCAATGCTTGGCACATGATGGATATTCAATAAATATTTGCTGAAATAATAAATGAATAAATGATCAGCTTTTACTCCGTGTTTGTTCATGTACATTACATTGGGGGCTTCTAGAAAACAATATTGGAATTCAACCGTACTCGTGACTCAGGTACTGAAAAGATCTTGGAGATCAGAGATTTTTAACTGTCTGTGAAGTTAAATCAATGCCTCACAAAATTTAATGTGAATATGAATCAACTGGGAATCTTGTTAAAATACGTTCTCTGATTCAGTAGTATGGGTTGGGGTCTGGGGATCTGCAAGTCTAACAGGCTCCCATGGGACACTGATGTTGCTGGTCCAAGATTGTGCTTTGTGTACCAAGGCCTTATTGTATTCATAGATGGGTTTCAAAGGGTTTACAGAGCCAAGGTCATTATTATGAACACTGGGATTATTTTTCTGGCAAAGAACTAAAATACTAGTTTCTAGAGTGTTCTTATTAACAAAATGTCGATAAGCATATAGTTAATTTAAATTGTTCATCATGCATAGTTGTTCTTTATTCAAACATAGAAACTAGTATATGTCAGTCTCTTATTTTGAGGCCAAGGTAATGAGCATTAATCAAATTCTTAAAAGAACAATAATTCTAAAGAAGAATAATAGCCATTGTTTATGGATGCTGAAGTCAAACAAAAGAAACTTGAGGTATCAAACCAAAACACATTGTAATCACATAGTTATAGTTACATGAAAGCAACATGTTTGCAAATATTTTTGCAAAATTATGCTTTTCTTGTAACAGGTTTCTTTTTGACCAAACAAGCAACTAACTTTTTAAGTTAACATTGCCGGAGATGTTATTTTTCCCAGGGAAGTGTTAGGTAAAAAACATTTGCAAAATGTGTGGAGCCCAGGTATCCCAAGACAAACATTTGTTTTCCCTCAGCCACTGGAAATGGTCCCCAACTAGAAACACTGGCTTGAAGGGAATATTTGGAAACTCTAAGGCCCTCTATAAATGCCATTGCAGTAGTTCACTGTCCTTCTAATCTGAGGCCAAAATACCCTCAAAGGGGCACTGGTGTAGAAAAGCTGTTTTCAGGAAGAAAGCAAATAGCAGCCCATCAAAAACTACGTGATTTCTCAATTAGGCAACTTATCCCCAGGTGCATTTTTTTCAGCCAAGGAGTGTGGGTAATTTAGTTTCAAAAGTAATAATTCCCTGAAAGAACAAGAGAAGACATTTGGAATAATGGAGATTTTTAATATTAAATGACTCTACTAAATAGACATCTGGTTCAGACTTAGATGTTTAAATTCTGAAAGGCCTTGCCTGGTATACATCTTCAGTATCATATTTGCTAATAACACTACTAATAGTTACAGTGGCTAACATTTATTAAGTGCTAAATATGTGCTAATCGATGTGCTAAGTACCTTCCATCTATTTTTATACAATATTTACAAAACTCATTTGAAGTAGATACTGTAATTGTTTTTGTCTCACAAAGAAACTAATGTGTGGACATGTGACTTATATTGCTCAAGGTGACAAAATTACTGAGTGATAGACTGGGACTCAAATTCAGCTATTCTGATTCCAGAGCTCATGCTGCTAACTATTATGCTGTACTCATACCCAAAGAAAACTGATTATTGGTGGCCTTGAGATGCTTATTTAGGAGACTGAATTTTACAATTTTTTGGTTTATTTTACCCTCAGGGGTAAAGAAACAGATTTTCATAATTTACTGTCAGCACATTAACTATCCTAAATTACTTTTTAGAAGAAACACTGAATACTCTTAAGGAAATAAATCCTGGTGAAATATTTACTCATAATACTAAGAGCTTCAGTATTCCCATTTCATGGAAGTCTAAATTTTGTGTGGCCCTGAAACTTGGCAAGCATAGCATGGTGTGCAGAAGTGGCCTAAGGTGAAGATAAATGCACTTGTTTTTGAAACCAACCACTCTTTCTTCATGCTCAATTTGAGCTTCTGAGAATTAGCAGAATTTCAGTGCTTTAATATGTTGTATTGGACAGAGCTTTCTGTTGGAAATTACAGAATGCACACAGGCTAGCTTAATCAGAAAAAAACTCAATATAGTGACAGTTATTAATAAGCACCCAGAATCTTGGGAAAATGCCAGAGCACCTGAGTTGGGGCTACACAGCCACACCCAGGGCTTCCCCCAAATCATATGGCTTCTTTGCTTCTGTGGTGCCAGGGTTGGGCCTCCTGAAGCTGAGAAAGCAAATGCCTCCCAACTGCTTCTGCCAGAAAGCTCATTCTCTCTGGTTTGGTCCCAGATGTAAGATAGTCTTTGAATTTTCTGGCTTCAAAAACTGTACTCATGCTGTGAGAGAATTCCAAAATGTCAGAAAATGTTCAAAGATGTCGGGCCCTCCCTACAAGAAAGCCCCTCCAACCCTGTATTGTGTAAATCATATAAATGCTGTGGACTCTTTCCCTCCATTACACTTTTTCCTCATTTTTATTTCCTTTGAATGCTGAACCCTTACAGAGAACAGAGACTATCCATTCAGTCTCCAAAGTGGCATTAAGAAGACTTACCATGGATTTTTTGAGTCTCATGAAACAAGTAAAATCTGTGTTAAAAAGACAGAAGAGGAAATGTGTTGAGTTGGGTGCTAAAGCATTTTTCACTTGAGAGAAATGGTAGTACATTCAAGGCATAAGCTGGAAAAATGGAGATTAGGGATTGTGGCTCAGAAATTTATGCAGGGTTTCAGGTTTGGGTGTGGGAGTTGTCCTCCAAGGATTGACAGTTGAAACATTGCCCAGAGAACTGATGTGCTTTCTGAGCAGAAGCTTTGACAAGCAGGACAGAAAGCTGAACAGGAAACTGTGAAGATTATCCCTGTGCCCAAGTCCAGGCCCAGAGTAGAAAGGTAGCCTGTGATGGAGGAGGAGCAGATAGAATTCAGAAGGCAAACATTGTTTTAGTGTCATGGGAACTAACAGGGGAATATATGGGAACTGATTGCCCTTGCTGACTCCTTGTTAAGATACTGTTTCTCAAATGTAAAACAGGATTTGAAAGAGATCAATAACAGCAGTTATGCATTATGTTTGAGGTATGTTTTATGATTTCCAAATGTGTCTGCAAATCCCTATCAACTCATTTGATTTAAATTTATTCAATGAACTAAATTGAAAATTAATTTTTATGCCCAGTTAAGACAATTTTGGGTTATTTTTATTTTATTTTAATCTACCTTAAGAACAAGATCAAATTGAATTTGCATGTGGTTGATCACATATTTGAAGAAATGACCTCCAGAATTCTATTTTGGGGAAGGTTATCAGGCCATATATAGACTGCAAACATGGTTTCCTGCTGTTGTCATTTCCTACTTGGCCACAAACTATGGGACCTTCTCAGACCACTTTAACTCCCATTTAAAATATTTTTTTAGAGCTAGATGTGGAGCTAATGTTACAGATATGAAGAATAACACTTCACAATTTAGCCCTATGAAACATGTTTGTAGTTTCTTATATTTCTGTATAATGTAAGAAAATAAAAAGCTTCATTCATGCAGGGAAAACTTAAAAAAACCTACTGTATGCCAAGGAATATTCTTGATGGTTGGAACTTTGGGGTTGATGTGACAGTAGGGGAACAAAATATGTAAGGCTTACACCTCAGAGTATCATTTTTCTTAGAGACGTAAAACAAGGAAAGATGGGCGCTCCACCCTATGTATATTTGGGTTAGGCACCAGGTTGATGAGGGAGGGCTTGGTCTCAGGGAGGCTTTTATTTTTGTAACAAGAAAAATAAAAACTAAATTATGATGTAAATGCTTTCTTTTGTCCATTCATCAGCTGCTTACCTAACACCTGGACCATTTTGTTTTGTGTAACACAGGAATGAATGTGGCAAACCTAGAGAAGCGTCCAAAGGATCATCCATAGATATAAGGGGAAAGAAGAATTAAAACAGAATGATTATAATGTTTATTTTAAAATTCTATTATTAAAATTACCATAAATTTATTGTTTTTACTTATGAAGAATAGTCCTCAGTTTAGACTGAGTGCATGTTTGGTAGATACACTGGTGACACACACACACACACACACACACACACACACATATACACAAACACAAGCACTCTTCTTGCTTCAAAGACAGTCATTTGCTTTATTTTTATTAAAATATAAATAATTGTTCTCTCACAGCAAGGCCATTGGTTTAATCAGTATTCTGATTAATGTTTTTATTGAAGAATACTGATTTAATGCTATATATATATATATATATATATGCATATATATATGTGATTGCTCTTTTTGATTATGCTACTAATTTTATCGTTGTATGTATACATATATATGTGTGTGTGTGTGTATATATGTGTATGTTCCCTCATACATACTCTTTTAATCTTCATAATGGCTCCACTATGCAGAAATGAATATTACTCTTTTTTATATATGAGGAAAATGAGGGACAGAGTTTTATGTAACTTAGGCAAAGTTACACAGCTAATAACTTGGAGTCTGGTTTTGAATCCAGGTAGTTAACTTCAGACTTCATGTTCTTAACTGCTGTTGTATCTTGCTTCTAGGGATAATTACTCGTTAACCAAATCAAGTTTCTTACGACATATTTTCACATTATAAAACTTGGTTAGAAAAAAAAGAGAAAACAAATAAAAAAAACTCACAAGAACAAATCAAATAAAAACCAAAAACCTATCATCCTACTGCCAAATGAGAACTCTGTTAGCATTTTAAGCTGAACCAATTTAGGATTCTTTTTAAAAGCTATGCACAGTCTACAGTTTTTTTCTAATCATACTATAAATACTCTGTTAAATTAGTTTTATTCAATTGTATTTTGAAAAATTTACCCTGATGTTATTTAATGGCTACATTAAGTTATGAATATTCCATATTTTTTCTTTTTTCTTTGTTTTTTTCTTAGTTACACATGACAGTAGAGTCAATTTTGACATAAAAACATGGAGTATACCTTATTCCATATTTTTAAATGCACCACCTATGGTTAAATATTTACATTATTTTCTGTATCTTTTAGAAAGCAAAGTTTTTAATAGGTATGTAAAAACTAACAGGCAATAGTAGCAAACATGTACAACTTATTTAAGATGAAAATAAAATATAACTCCAATTGATAAATTTATGTTTTATCTTTTAGACTTTCATTTTACTTTGGCCATATCTCCTCATATATTCTTTAAAAGTATAATTTAGATTTAGGTGGGTTGATAGGAAATAATCTTTCAGTCTGAAGTTATGTTCATTATTCTGAGTCAGATTCAATGCGTGATTCTTTAAAAACTTCCTCTGAAGGTTCAGCTGATGCTGAAAGGCCTCGTCATTTAATATATATCTAGGGTAGGAAAGTGCCATACATAATATTTTGTTTTAAGTTTTTGGAATCTAGGTGTTCTCACCATAAAAGGCTATTCTTTGGCAGAATTTTCCCCAGTTTTCATTACAGATGTTTGTTCTCTTTGTGAAAACTTGATACCATAAAATTTGGTTTATTTAGCACTCTGTCTGCAGTAGACTCCTTAGCCTGTAATTCTGAATATCTCCATGAGGATTATGATTGTTCTTGATGAGTGACCACAGGTACATTCTCATGAAGGTCATTAATGAAAGGTTTTATAGTAGGAAAATATAGAATTTTTTTAGAAAATGTGTTTTGGAATCATGTGGACCTAAAATGATAACGAAGGTTTTCTACTTTCTAGTTTGTAGAAGTAACTTTTAGCAAGTTGTTTAGCCTCTTTAAACTCAGTTTCTTACTTCTTATATGTGGTGGTTCTAAGGATCATATAAAAAATCCTAAGCACTAATAAGCCTTCTATGAATGTTAGTTGTAACATCACTATTATTAAGTGTACTTCCCTATACTCCAAAAAATATGGAATATTGGTTGAAGAATCTAAGAAACTCTCCCAGAGTGCAGGATTTCTTTCTTTTTTCTTTTTTATAGTCATGAATAACTTTATTGTAGAATCACATGATCTAAAATTGGCATAGTTACAATAACTGAAATAGTAAATTTTTTTAAGGGTTTAATGACATGAAGTGTACTATGTGCACAATTATAGAATGATAGATCATGAAGACTTTGTGCTTTTACCAACAATAACAGGTAGAATTTCCTTTAGCTTCTTTCTTGTATTTTAAGTATTTAATTACTATTAGCTTGCTAAGAAATTTCCAAGACTACTTTACATTGTATGTTTTATCTTTAGTAAATGCATGTATAGAACTTACAATTACTTATATTTTCGATAACAATTATACACTCCAACAGCAACAAGACATTGTCCCACATGTCATTTCATAGTTTTGTATACAGTGGTATTAGAGAAGCTAAAGAAACAGGTTCTCTGATGCTGCCTTTGTGATTCAATTCCAAGATTAAATTCCTTATTGATCTGAAATAAGAAATTTAGATCACTAATTTGACATAGCAACAAAAATATTTTTCTTCCACCATATCCCCATATCCCTAGGCTGATTTTTCTTTGAGTACCTTATTGATATTTGGGTTGGTTCCTAGGAGACCCTTCTAGTTGATCCATGTGTGAAGATAAAACTGTTAACATCTTGTTAGAATGAAATAAGCTATGACACATTTTTCTTTTTGTGGATCTTAGTTAGATATGCTGCATGTAGAAATCAAAGCCCTTTATTGAGAAAGACATGCATATAGTTATGGATATCTTTGCTAACAAAGGAGAGAAGAAGACTGTATAATTTACCTACATGAAACCATTGTTTATTAGTATTTTCTGATTCTGGGGACAGAGTAAAATTAAATGATATTTCAAAAAATCATGAAAGAATAAAGTTATTTAAGAAGCTATTCTATAGCCTGAGCAATTTAATTAAATATGTCTCAAAATAAAATAAATAATAAGGTCTGGGGATGTAGTTCAGTATTACAGTGTCCCTAGACTTAGTCTCCAATACCTCACCTCCAGATATTAAGAAGCTAATCTAATTGAGCAAAAGTAAGGTAGAACATGGACAGATCTGAGGAATTGTTTTAGAATGTGAAGGTGCAATAGTAGGTACTTATGAAGGTAGAGTGTTTTCTTTTAATCCTAACTCTTGCTAACTCTGCCTCTTCTAATGGGTAAAGTGGGATCATGTGGCTCCTGGGAAGACCACTGAGCCTGAAGCCTCATGGTGTACATTCTAACCCAGTCTTATCTTCCATTTGTTTTTTACTTTCAGAAAAAAAGCCACATGACCTCTATGCTTCCAGTTTCTCATTAATAAAATGGAGAGTTTATTTCCAGTGTTCTTTACAACTCCTATCCACAACAAAGTGATATAACCAGCAATTGAAAATGTCTCCACAGATATGTTACATAGCTTACATTCATCTGTGTACTGAAAGCATGGCATATTAGAGTGCATTAAAAGTTTTAAGATTTCTGTAGTGGCAGACTTCAAGATATATTTATGAAATAGTTGGATATTATATTGACTGATACCTCTCCCAAGTCTTAATTATTTATTTATTTATTTATTATTTACTTATTGGTACTGGAGATTGAACTCAGGGGTACTCAACCACTGAGCCACATCCCCAGCTCTATTTTGTGTTTTTTGTAGAGACAGGGTCTCACTGAGTTGCTTAGCGCCTCACCGTTGCTGAGGATGGCTTTGAACTTGCGATTCTCCTGTCTCAGCCTTCCTAAGTGCTGGGATTACAGGCTTGCGCCACCGTGCCTGGCTATGTTTATTTTTATAATTATGGGCCCATGTCAGTTTTAATAACTATGTTTAGGTTAATGTTATCAGAAATTATTTCTTCATTACTATGGAGAAGTGGTAAGTCTGATACCTATCTGATAGCATCTTGAGTTCAGAAAAAACAGAACAACATTTTATTGCATTAGATTTATTGTTTTTAAAAAATAGAAACAAATCTATTGTCTTCTCAAATATCCAGTTATGTTTCCATGAAGAATAGCTCTAAGTGTCTTCCCAAGAAAGAAGAATGTCCTTCAGGAACATTGTGGGAGCATATCTTTAAGAGTCTACAAGACCTACCATATCTTAGGACCTTATACTAGGGATATAATTTGGTGTTAGGCCACACTAAAGAGGTGTTTTAATTTGTAATGATTTGTTCTGACCATTAAATGATATATACCTTTTGATCCGCTAAGGAATGTTTGAAGACACAGTACTAGTAATTAGTTATTTCTCTTGAACTTTAAAAGATGTTTTAACAAAGATATCTTTAATACCATTTTACAAAAGAGAAATGAAATGCAAAGAGATTAACTTGACCAAAATGAATAAGTGGAGGAGACATAACTTCAGTTCTAGAGCAAATGATCTTTTTCTCATACCACATTACCTCAATATAACAACAAATATGTGCATATTTTAAAAATGTTCACTGTAGATGTTTAGAAAATATTAATAACCACACATCAAAACACACTGATATTAACAATTGTCAATTACTTTATATTTTTGTATCTCCCCACCATGAGCACACAGACCTGGGAATCAAGAATTTTGGTCTAGCTGGGCATTATGGCACATGCCTATAATTCTAGTGGCTTAGAGAGGATTGCAAGTTCAAAGCCAGTTTCAGCAACTTAGTGAGACTCTGTCTCAAAATTTAAAAAAAATATATATGTATGTATATATATATGTAAGAATGACTAGGGATATGGCTCAGTGGTTAAGTGCCCCTGAGTTCAATCCCTAATACAAAAAACAAAACAAATGTTGGTCTAATTCTGGTATTTCCACCTCTCCATACCTCAGGTTCTAACCTTAACATGGAAGGATTGGGTTAGAAAATGTGAACATCTGTAAGGTCCTTTTTTGGTTCTGAGATTTGTGGTCTATGAAGCAACTGACATTTCCCACATGCTTTGGGATGAAATTGTAGACAGTAGAGTCTTCGATTTGTAGAGTAAAGACTGAAGGTGGAAGAGAGAAGTTTTGTGTTGTTATCTCATAGAAACAGGCTGCTGTTATCACTGTAAGATATTCTGAATTAGTCCCAGAGTAGATGGTTCTGCCTACCACGTTGGGAGTGGGTCACTGTGGGTATAAGCATGGAGCAGTGGCTGCTATGTTCTGCCAAATTTAAATTTATATAACTATCCAGAGAGGTACTGAACATAGAGGTGGATATTAGAGATTGCCTATGGCAATATTAGTTATAAAATAATAAATATGAATGTGATCTTATAAAGTTGAACTTGAAGCTAAAGTCTAAGGAAGTGAGAAGTTGTGCAAGTTTTTAATGTTAATGTGAGAGTTGAGAATAGAATTTAAGTCTGCTGTTTATATAGCTCTCCACTTAACAGTTATTTCTTCTAAATGTCAGATAGCTTACTTCCTTTGTTTCCAATTGCTATGATGTTTTGGATTATAATCCTTTAAGAATATGGTGAATTTCTTGAACTTGTGAATTTATGATCATTGTATTTTATATACACTCTGAAATGCCTCTGGTTTCTTTATTACCAAATCTCCATAAAGGACTTGAAAGTTGGACGCAAGAGAAGGTAGCAAAGATCTACAGAGAATAATAATGTAGTTTTATCTGATATTATCATAATTTTTAGGGAGTTAATTACTGCTCATGATGCAAATGCAAAAACCACATACAAGTAAAAGGCAATAAAAAAGATGACAGCATTTGATTGTCTTTTGGATTCTGCAGGATTTGTGTTAGATGAGGTCTTATTTAGCAGTTGTAATGTAGCAAATGAAGTATATTGCCCATGAATAAGCACTTTATCCTTTCAAAAATATTAAATTTGAAAATGCAAATAAAATGGATGGATAAAATCAATGTGCTTAATGGATAAGAGACCTTAAGAAATTTAAAAAAATGTTAGTACTCTAAAAGTACTTAAGTATTGAGAAATTACAATAATCAAGAAAGCATGAAGACTAACGGTGGAGAAAGGATAGGTACTGAATTGTCAGTAGATTTAGAACAGTTTTACAATTACTTTATAAGCCTCATGAAAACTTTAATAAGCTTGGTGTTAATAATCACAATCTGGATATGCAGATTTACCTATGAGATTTTATGCAAATCAATTAACCCCTGTGAACATCTAATTCCTCATCTATGAAGGAGTTATACTATGATGTATTTCTTGGCTTAAATAAGCACTGTTGGACAGAGAATTTTATAATAGTATCTGTAGCTCTGTCAGGAAGAAAAAATGATGATGATGCTTTATGACTTCAGCGAGTAACCTCATTTCTTAGAGCTATGCAATGGTCATACTTTCCTCAATTATTCATAAATATACTTGTTGCTTAAGATTAGAAATATGTAAGACTTGAATAAACAAAGAGAACACAGAGATAACCAGTCCTTACCTTAAAATTTTATTGATAAAGACCATGATGTCCAGAGATATGATCTTGCCCAGTGATATATAATGACTGAGCCCTAAGCATGAGCACAGTGTCATGATTCTTAGATCCTTTCTCTTGGAGAAAAGATAACAAATAAGTTTTCTTTCTCATGCTAACTCAGGTCAATGGGTAGGGACTTTCAGTTAAGATAGATTGTGAGGCTGTGGGACAAGGTATTAACGAAAAAACTACTATTATTAATTAGTACTGTCTGCCATGTGAAAGGCACAGGAAAACTGCATATGTTTGCCACCTCTTCTCAAGGATATTCTTTCTTGAGGATCAAATCTCAATATATATTTTGCTTTCCTTGCAACTGCCATTACTTGCAATATTACCTAATACTAAGGTATTCTATTCTAAGAGAAATAGTATGTCCTAGTGGGCCAAACTTAGATTTGATCATTAGAGAATATGTCACTCTCAGTGCTTGTATCCTCATGGGGTTTACTTGAGCCATTTTTAATTTCTTACGTAGCTAAATATTTTAGGCTGCTGCATTAGCATCTTGTGGCCTCTCATTAGGAGCACATAGCTGCCAGGGCAGTGCCACAGCACTGAGAACAGTCTGGCTTTAGTTTTAGGAGTAGAATCATGGAGTACAGTGGGAAAGGAAAGGCAGAGTTCTTAGCCCTTGTGGTTCTAACAATTTAAATCCAATTTCTGGCACCCTGTTTCACACTCTGATTTGGGCTTTCTGATGAAGGATGCTTTCTCCCACTGCTGACATGGTGTGCTCAGAGGAGTTGTGAGAGAATTTCTTGGCATTCCTTAAGCCAGCAACCGCCAGGTTGGCTCTTACCCTCCACTTCTTGTAGCTTTGCAAGCTTTTGGAAGAAAATGGAACTGGGACTGGTTATATGGTCTTTTTCATTTATTTGGGGCTTTGCACTTATCCCCATCATCTGTTGCTATTTGGAAAGAAAAACAAAAGTACATTGATCTTACGAGGAACTAGAGTGTAAATTCTAAAACCTAGAACACATGTATTAAATACACAAAATGTTTTCTCTTTTTAGAAATATTCAAATACAAGACAGATTTGAGTTCAAACTTAATGAATGCCTATTTATTCCTGGAAGTAAATGTAGTTATTTTCTAGTCCAAGTTCTTCATTTTCCAGATGACAAAATAGAAGCCTAGTGCCCAGGAGGGTTTAGGGATTTGTTTAATGGCACATGGCTGAAGAAACCAAATAGGAAAAAATAATCCAGAATGTCCCAATTTTCAGTCTTGTGTGTTTTCTATCTCATCACATTACCACCATTTATTTTAGAATTTATAAAAGCTTGATTTATATTTAGATCTTTTAAAAAATGGTTTAATTCATTGTTCAGTACAAATTTAATGTTGTTCATTAGGGGGTTTAGCAAGACATTACTATTTCTATTTTTTTTTGTTTATTTATTTATTTTAAGCCTCTAATGGGCAGTGAAACCTCTCTGTGGTCCCTGGGCTTATATTTGAGCTTCGAAGATTCTACTGTCACAGCTCTATCTCAGTCTTTGCTTTATTCTTGGCCATTGGGAAGTGTGGAACATAACCAGGTGTTTGTGGCAAGGCTGTTACCATCTACAGCCCAGTATAAAACCCGGACTTTGAAGTCATTCTTGCATACATTTCTGATTCTGCAGAAAGCAGAGGCGACAAGTCAAGAATGAAACCTAAAGTTTGGCAAGGAGATTTTAAAAAATTCCACTGGTATATGTTATTCTGAGCCCTTAACCACCCAGTTTATAGGCTTCCTTTCCTAGGTAGTATGAGAACCTGACCACATTAAATTTATTCAGTAAATAGCCTATACCTAATCATATGTGAGTTAGAAAAGCATGTGTTAACAATAACACCAACCAGCACTCAAAGGGGAGTATTTTAGCTATATTATAATGAGGATCTTGGCAACAAATGTTCTCAAGTTCTGTTTCTTAAAATGTAAGGATTAGGTGTTCTTGAGGCAGGAAAGAGAAATGAAGCTTAGTCTTTGCAGATGGAGGGGAAAATGAAGTAGATTCACTAGCATAGTCTCTTAAGAAAATTTGGATCTATGCTGAACAATTTTAGTTTTTAAGCCAGACTAGAGACCTTGTAGGATGATGTTTTAAATGCCAGAATAAAAACATTTGATAGAATTGATCCCCAGTTAAACAGAAAACCTGCTGAATTTATAAAGGACCTCACTCAGTAGTACTTAATTTTTGAAAGTGAGTGCCCCAAATTCTTAACAACCATTTTTTTTTATTTTTAGGAGAGAAGATATTCAATACACATTCAAGAGAGAATGTGGGCTATCTCCAGAGGGAGAGACAACCTGTTAGTAACTGTTTTAAAGTATTAGATAATGACATGCAAAATACACAATTATATAAGAGTAAAATTTGACAGCATATCTGGTTTTGATAAGAGTAGGCTTACCAAGATAACAATACTATTTCTCTTGGAAAATTTTGGGAATTACTGGGGTAGTTTAAATTGAGAGCCTATTGCATACAATCTAAGTGAACTCTCCCAAAACATCTCATTGCAGCATTTACTGAAGAAGTATTCTTAAACAAATTAGCAAAAACAAAGTCACACTAATCATTCCTCTGTTCTATGTTACATAGTCCATGTGCAGACAAGCCTCTTTTCTACTTGAGAGTTTTAGTTGTGATGCTGCTTTTACTGACCTCCCCACCATTCATTGAATGAAACTTTCATTGCTCTCCAGGACCACCTTTTAACCACATTTTCTTTTCAAATTTATCATCCCTCTTCTCGTCCTCCCTTTCTCCTTCTCCTCCTCCTGTATTTCTTTCTATCCAGTCTTTTCTTTTGACTTTACATTTTCCCCAAGAGATCAACTGTTTTTGTACTTTTCTTCTGGGTCTTTATAATACATTATTTTCAGAGTTAAAATGCAACTTTAAAGAAGAAAACACAAGTGGAATCCTCAGTGATTTCTCATAATTAATGCATGGTTTGTATTATTTTCTCTCATAGTGTTCTTTATGGGGTAAATATTTCCAGATGCCCCAAATCTCTTCATTATGTTTGCTGTCAGGAGCAACAGTGCTTCCTTCTTTTTTTGTACAGTAACAGCTTATATACTGGAATAAGCCCCATCCATACTTCTCTGAGAAAAAAAGTTTAATAAAACAGAGATAAGTTATTTCAATTCAGTTTCTTTCAATAAACAGTTATTGGGTGCTTATTATGCCCAGGATACTGTTAGTTATTATTAATGATACAAATATAATTAAGATACTCCATCCTCTAAAGGAATTTGCAGTCTTGTATGAATGAAACTGTGCAAATATCTAACACTAAGATGACTGGCATAGTATAGACATGTATAGACTTTTAGGAACTCAGTAGGCAGGCAAAGGAAGTAGAATAATAAGATGAACATCTCTTGTTTTTAGCCATGTAGAGTTTTGAGACATATCAAATAATGTCTTTTTTCTTTATGGTTCTTGTTACTTTATAATCATGAAGTTGATTATAAATGATGCAAACCTTACAGCTCATGTGTGGGTATGTAATTTATGCAAGTGCTTATGGAGAGTTAGCAGGTTTCAGTAGTCTTTTTCAGACAGAGATTTATTGATTTCAATCTATAACACTGAATTATGGTTTTGTAATATGTTTTATTCCAACTTTCAGATAACTTTTTAATCAGATCCTCTTGGTAAATCCATAGCTCTATATCTGGGGGAGAGAGAGCCTTCCTTGAATGAGCTGTCAGAGAACAAGAGATAAACTCTGGATTAGCTTTCTGAAGTGACAGGTGTATTCCTCAATCAGGACTAAAGGTACTCCATTTTGAAAAATAGGCAAGAATTGTGTGTGTTTTGTGGAGGGGGCAGGGGCAAGGCAAAGCAGTCTTTCCTGTTTTTATGCAGAATGAATAAGGCATAAAAGTAACAAAATCTTTTAACAAGATTAATTCAAGTTGGAAGAAATGCATGTAGATTTGGGGCTTTAGAGTGCCTGCCTTCCTGGAGCTATCCAAGGTACTGAATGGCTCCTCCTGACATTGCCTTATTGCTTTCTGCTGGATTATAATCCAGCAAAACAAACCTTCATATCACTTTAAGCATTCAGCATTTAAAAAAATGGCTTTGATTATCTGTAAGTGAAGAAATTTTCTAACCTGTATGTTTCCCTTTTTTCTATCTTCCTTCCTTTTTCTTTTACACTGAGGAATTGAACCTAGGGGCACTTTACCACTGAGCTACATCTCCAGCCTTTCTTTTTACTTTGAGACATGGTCTCACTAAGTTGCTTAGGGCTTTGTTAGTTTACTGAGGCTGGCTTTGAACTTGTGATCCTCCTTCATCAACCTCTTGAGTCACTGGGATTATAGGTGTGCACCATCGCACCTGGCTTCTAACCTGTATATTTCTGAAACTTTTTCTTGCTCTAATCTTGGTTAGATCAGCAGCCATTTTTTATATTATTAATTCATTCATTCATTTATTAATTCAACAAATGTTTAGGTATGACCTTCTATATGTTGGGTACTATCTTATTGGTTAAAGTATTCATATTCATCATTAGCTAATTATTGTTCCTTTTCCTTTTTGTGAAGTTTAGGCTAAATAAGATTTTATGACTAAAATAATTGGGGTTTTGGTTTCTTTTCTTTTCTTTTTTGGTACAGAGGATTTAACTCAGGGTTACTCAACCACTGAGCCACATCTCCAGCCCTATTTTGTGTTTTATTTAGAGACAGGGTCTCACTGAGTTGCTTAGCACCTTGCCGTTGCTGAAGCTGGCTTTGAACTCATGATTCTCTGATCTCGGCCTCCCAAAGTGCTGGGATTGCACCACTGCACCTGGTGAGGCTTTGGTTTCTGTCTGTCATTTGAAGAACTTGGATTCTCGAACAAAAGTTGTACTTTGTTTACCTTGCTTACAGTACATAGGATGGTCTCTGTTTTCTAGTAGTCACTGAGATAATTTT
>CM053403.1:100332388-100541555 GCA_028644305.1 Xerus rutilus
TCACTGAGATAATTTTATTCACCTGACAAGCAAATTTATTGTGGAGTGGTTTCTGTGTCATGCTACAATGAAAATATTTCTTTTAAACCAACAAAATTATTTAGACAAAAAATATTGAGGGCAGGAAAAATGTTGCTTCAACTAGTGTAGGCAGCGTACACCTTGTCTTCAGGAGTGTAGAAGAAGCATTTGGGGCATAGTCTCATATCTAGATGATGAAATTAAAAGTTGACGAGAAGACTAGGAAGAAAGGGTCTAGAAACTCCCAGATCAGGCTTTAGTATATGTATGACATTTCAGCAATCTTTCCATTCTGTTTTATTAAGACTCATCTATTCTGTGTCCAAATAAGTTAACCACCACCTCTTCTCCATCCACTCCTCACCTCAGAAGGAATAGTATTTCATTTGATGACAGCAACATGTGACTAAGAAGGGTGCAGTATATTCTTCCTTATCATTTTCCCTGTTATAAGGATTTAACAAGACAAACTGGTCCTGACTTCCCTAGAAATGTTTTCTTTCCATACAACATAGGTATGATCCTAATGAAGAACTCTGACTTATTAGTGATTCATTCCTTATGAGGTGTACAGAATTAAGAGTGTTCCTCATGTTCTCAACCAGTGATTACCTAGGGTCAGCACAGGGAAGCCCTCCATCCCCACCTTGGTGTTCATGAAATGTGAAGGTCTGAAACAGGTTGAGTCTGAGAAGAATGCAAACTGTGTGGTTGTTATTGAATCTGCCTCAGTGTTCCAACACAGTGATTTACCACCACCTACACCTACTTCTGTGTTATACTCCTTTTTTTTTTTTTAATGCATGGAGTTAGGTTGGCCAAGTTCAAATTCTATCCCCATTGTCTTAAATAATTGTGAGACTCAACCATTTTTGTTGGCTTCTCAGGGAGGATCCAAAACCTGAGAGTTGAGGGCATTGAAGGTTAAGCTCTTTTCCTGGAGCTATTTACTCAGTCCTTGGTCATGGACCAAGTTTAGTGTCATTCCTATGGCTTTTCATTCTAATACCTTAGGGCAGTGGTAGGCATTTGATTAGTCACAGGACATTGTGAGAGCATATGGGTCTCTCAACAGAGACTCAGCAAGACCTTGCTTTCCTATTTACTCCTCAGCACCAAAGGTGGTATTAAACTTTGTTCCTTCTGCCTAACTTAGTGACAGGGTAATTTATAGCATTTTGCATTATTCCCAAACTAAATATATTTTCTTGTGATTTATTTGGATAAAAATATGTTAAACAGAGAAATTTGGTCATTACTCAGAGACTGAAAGATTCCTTAATTTCTTCCCTTCGTTTTCTTGAAAATCAATTCTATTGGCTGTTTTCTTTTAGTGTAGTTTTGCTTACTTTAATGTAGAGTATGTGCAATTTAAATGTTATATATACATGATATGACTAAACCTTTCATTTGTATAGTATAATTGCTTCCATTTGACATATGAGAAATCTTATGTTTAGGGGAGTTAATAACTTTATGATAACCACAGAATTAGTAGTCAAGACTGAGGATTCAGATATAGATTGCTGTGACTTCAATAACTGCTATTAGCCATTGATTCTGTTTCCTTTAATATTATAGCTTTATTTCTAACATAAAGTGACATATTAGAGTGTAGAAAAGGTTATTATAACTGAAGAACTATTTCAGTATTTCAAGTTTTTAGGGAAAGAAAATTATAGAATTAAAAGTTGAGCATGATTTGATTTGGCAGTTGCATTGTTATGTCTTAAATTGAAGCAGTTTTTGAAGGTGCCTGATTTATTATTTGAAATATATTTGGTTTGCTACATGTTTGTGTTGTATGTAACACATGGTCCTGGTGGTGGTGGTGGTGGTGGTGGTGGTGTGTGTATGTGTGTGTGTGTATGTGTTTTAAACATAAAGATCTCAGCTGGGTGCCCTGGTGCACACCTGCAATCCCAGTGAGTCTGGAGGCTGAGGCAGAAGAATCACAAGTTCAAGGCCACAGCTTCAACTTAATAAGGCCCTAAGCAATTTAGAGAGACCCTGTGTTGAATAAAACAAAATATAAAAACAAAGAACCAAAAGGGCTGGGGCTATATCTCAGTGTCAAGTGCCCCTGGGTTCAATCCCTTGTACCAAAAATAAAAATGAACAAATAAATGTAAAGATCTCAATGATTTTAACAAATACTGAAGCTATGCAGAGAATAATACCCAATTATTCCTTTAATAGTTTTTATTTATACCTTAACTTTTGGTAGGAATGTGGTAACTACATAAGTTGAAGAAATTCAAGCTAAACACAAAATTGTATATCCTCTACATGAGTAGGTGACACTTGCCAAATGTCCTGAGAAAATATTTTTTCCAATTAGTTTCAGAATTAGAATAGTATATGGTGACACTTTCACAAGACTTGTTATTCTTTTTCAAAAATTTAAAATAAAATTTCATAATAAGAATCTATGATCCTTATAGATTGGGGAAATTTATAAATTTTACAAATTAGGAAAATAAAAATCCCTATAATATCCATAACCCAAGTTAGTTCACATGTTAGCATGTTTCTTTCAGTACTACACACACATATGCATACACCGACACAGAAAACACATGCACACAGACTGTAATGAACATATAACTAGATAATTTTGTATATATAATTCTTTATTCCAGTTTTCCAGTTGACATAATGATAACATTGTCTTGTTTTGCAATTTTATGATTTCCAGTGAAATATAATCTATTAACTATTTTTATTTTTAGTTGCCTGGGGTTTATTTTATGTTTGTATTTAGGTGTCTACATGCATATAGCTGTGTATCTACACATATATACTCTCACATGCATGTATATACACATAAGTATCATTTTCTTGGTTTTAGAATATGAACCACCATGTTTCACAACTCTCCTCCATCTTCTTATTGGAAAGTTCCTGTGTACATGTTAAAAAATGCATTCATTAGAACAAAGCAAGGAAAAGGTCAGTCTGAGCAAGACATTTTAAAATTAGTTTTTGTATTGTGAATAGCAACTGGAGCTATTTTTCAATAGAAATTTGAAGTAATACTGAACCCATGCTAATTAGTAGATACAAGTCACTCAGAAACATTGTCATCTCTTTGCCTATAATGTTTTGAAAACCTAAAATCTTTTCAGTTAGTTAAGCATAACCTTTAGGTTTTTCCCCTATAATTTGCCCAGTAATTCTTTTTATTTTCTTAAGATTATCTTAAACTGCATCCAGATAATCTTCTTAAGTTATCATATCAAAGAAAGAAACAAGGATGATCCGTATTCTGTACTGTTATAGGGAAATAGTCTAAGGTATACTAATGTGATTGAAGAGTAGAGTAGCTAGAGACCGATATGTAGTATGTGCTATAAGATTGAAGGAGCAATTATTTTTACTCTGGCCAGATGTGGTAACAGGTAGTCTTCACACTTCTAAACCTCAAATATCTGGAATCATATTCTCTGTTGCAGTAAGCTTTAGTTCTTTTTTTTAAATTTTAGTTACATTTATTTTTTAACTGATAACATAAAAATGTACATATCAATGGATTGACGTGATGTTTCAATCCATGCATACATTATGTAATGTATAATTCAGGTTAAATGTTTAGCATTTCTTTATGATAGAAACTTTTAAGGTCGTTTCTTTTAGCTTTCTGAAATGTGTAGTACATTATTGTCACATATAGTCACTCTGCTCTGCTATAGCATACCAGATCTTCTTGCTTCTATTTTGAATTGTAACTTAGTACTCGTTGATCAATCTTTCCTCATTCTTCCCTCCTCCACGCTGTTCCCAACCTATGCTGACCTCCATTCTACTCTCACCTTCTATGAGATTAGCGTTTTTGGATTTCACATGAGTGAGATCTTGCAATATTGATCTTTCTGTGTCTGCCTTATTGCACATAATGCCCTCCAGTTCCATCCATGTTGTCACAGATGACAGGATTTCATGTTTTTATAGTTGAACAGTTTTCCATTTTTACCTTTTCTAAACTCATTCATGAGTTGATGGGTACTTACAGGTTTGTTGTTTTTTAACTGGTGTATTATAATTATACATGATAGTGGGATTCATTATGTCATATTCATGCATGTAGATAATTTCAGTCTCATTTCTCAGTTCCTTCCCTTCCTTCCTCCCTCATCTGTTTCTCCTACTCTATGATCTCCTTTTTATTACTGTTATTTTAATTAGTGCATTAATGTATTTAATTATTTTAATTAGTGCCTTTGTTGTGGTATATTGGGACATAGACACAACATAATTTTTAAAAAAAATTTTAGTTGTACATGAGCACGATATCTTTATTTTATTTACTTATTTTTATGTGGTGCTGAGGATCGAACCCAGTGCCTTACACATGCAAGGCAGGTGCTCTACCACTGAGCTATAACCCCAGCCCCATAATTTGGTTTTTTAAACTAGGACTTTTAGTGACCAAACCTTTTGCCACATTTATCTCAGAAAAGTTGAGAGAATTTCTGTCACAGTGATCTTCACCTAAGGAAATAAATATTCTCATGGTAGTTATTCTCCAGAAATGCATCTCTCTTTTGGGAATTAAAAGTGCTTTGTATTGCTAAAAAGGCATTTCTAAAGAGTATTGATAGATTTAAATGTCTCACAATAGCACAACAGGTTTTTGTAGTTTACCAGTCTTTTAATAAAAATTTATTTTTTTCCATGGCAAAACTTGTTATCCTGGAAAGTTTGGGAAGATGAGAAAAACTACTAAGAAAAATATGAAATTTAAATACATTGTTACCACATAGATAAATTTAGGATTAACACAGTCATCTAAAATCCTCCAGTCTCTTTTCCATCTAAATCCTTATTCAATTGTTTATGAAAAAAATTGAAATCATAATGAACATACTGTATTATAAACAGCTGCTTTGGCTAACCCTTGGCAAAATTATTTTAGAAAAAATTCTTTAGTCAGTTTTATAGATGAAACAGTATCTTGGTTTATAAGTTGCTATTACTAGTGAAATTGACATTTTTCTTTTTTATTGACTATTTGTTTTTCTTCTATGAATTGCCTATCATATTTTTAATGCATATTAAAAGTTAAAGTCATTTTCTGTTTTTTATTTACAAAGTCAGGTATTTTTCTCATTCCTCATTATAACATAATTCCCTTTTTAAAAAGTGGAACATTTTTTTGACAAGCTATTAGAATATAATGTGATTTTTTTTTAGGTTAGATCACAGAAACATTAGTTAGGGTTTTAATATTATTTGATTATCTCTGGCTTTAAGCCTTCAATTCTACTTCATACAGTCTATAAATCTACCTTTGATATCCTTATGCAGAGACAGAAATCTTTATCAACAACCTAACATAAAATTATAAGAAATGATAAAATATTTTCTAAACTGATTTTTTGGCTTACCAAATAATATTACCTTAGGTAATATTTTTTAATAATTTTGATAGTGATACTGATATTTTTCAACATCAATTTTGAAAATATCAAAGAAAGTTATTATCAATGTTATTGTTAATTCAGTAGTTATTTGCATCTTAGCAATACTGCCATTAAATGGTAGTTCATCCACTTCTACACTAAAGCTCAACTTCTACACGAGATTTTGATTTACTGCAGGGCATCTACAGATACTGTATTCACTGGAAAGAATGATCTATTGGTTTTCCTGCCAGAATGGGCCCATGCCATGTTTCATTCTCTGTAACACTAACAGGAAAGATCCTATGTCAAAATTGATCACTGGTATTAATCAATTTCAATCATTTCTACCACCTTGTTGAAAGCTTAAATGCCAGCAGAAATTTATTCTCCAAATTCATAACATATATGGTTCTTCTCCCTTGATACTTTCCAAATGTGTGCAGTGCTCTTGCTTTTAGTCATATGCTTTGCCCAGCACACTTTTTCAAAAAGAACTTTTAAGTTAATCATGTCTCCACAGATAATAATAAGTAAATTACCTCAGCTTCCATCCTTCCTTTTCTGATTTTACTTTATGCTACAAATGGAAATAAGAATTTGTTTCTACTCAAAGAATGAATTTCCCTCACAGTAGAGGAAATATGCCATTACAAAATAACTTCTTCATGTTTCAATCTCCCGTACATGGCAATGCATTTTGAGAGTTACATTTATTCATAAAGTTAAGAAACTGAGAGTCATGGATTGAAATGCTTTTTTTTTTTTTTATAGTAGCATATCCTAAAAATAGGTACAGCAAAAAGTTGGTTTCTAGTAGGAACTATTCCCACTTTGGTATTTCTGATGCTTCTTATTTCTTTCTCCTGAAAAAGGTCACCCTTCATATAACTCAAAATACTTTATCTGTAAAACCAGATCCCGTGGGTATAACTCTATAACTGCTTATATTTTCAGTGCTTGTGTCACACCCTTTTGGACCCAATGAGAAATCAGCAACTTATAAAATCAGAAACAGAAAGACTATATGTCCCTTGGAAAATATCATTTGAGTGATTGAATAAAACCATTTGTTTTAGGAATTACTCCACATTCAGGTCACAGTATCTGCCATGCTGAGTGAATGTTGGGCTTTGTAGAATGTCAAAGATGTTCTTTTCATATCCAGATTTTAAATAAAATGAAATAGACTATTTTCTTTTGTGTTTTTATGTTTTGAATCAGTTGTTGGAAGTCACCCATGACTATTTTTGTTGCTTTTTGTGGGACCGTAGTACAGAATTCCCCTGGTTTAGCATTCTGGTATTGTTTATATATCATCCACATGCTAAACTGACTGTTCTTGAGTGTCATGAATGATGGGTCAGAATGATGAATGGTGGATTGCATTTATATACCTATATTGAATTTAGTCTGATATACTAGTGAGAAAAATATTCTGAAAATATAACAAGATCCAGAATAGGTGAGATAGTTTGCTCCAAATGTTGCAATATTTAAAGAATCTTCATTCAGTGTACTTGGAGTCATAACCTTCCCATAGATTCATGAGACATCAGGGCTGGGGAAAGACTTTAAAACGCATCTGAGTCAACTCTTTTCTTTTTATGGGTGAGAGAGTTGAGGACTAGAGTTCGAATAATCACCCAACCACACAGATGGCAACTGGTGGTAGAACTCAAGTTTTCTTTTCCTCTCTCCCTCCTTACTCCTTTCCTTTCCTTTCTTTCATGCTGGAGATTGAACCCAGAGTCTCATGCATACTTCGCATGTACTCTTTCCCTGAGCTACAACCCCAGCCCAGGACCCAAGTTTTATATTTAGTGTCCTACTCAATTGTTTTATAGTAAGTTTATACTAATTCATGTAAGATTAAACATTGCATTGGATTACATTTAGACTTGCCAGATCCATTTGTGGGTCCAACATGAATTCTGTATATATTCAATTTTCTTCCTCCATACTAGTTATGTCTTGAACATGGAAATAAACTCTTAACTGATCTCTCTGCTTCCATGACATTCTACTACTCATTACATAAGCAATAAAAGAGTCAAAATGACCATGTTAAAGGTATTAATTTAATCATAGTCCTTCCGTATTTAAGATCTTGAGATGACTTCCTTTGTCCTTAAATTACAAATTTCTTTTATGAATCAGCATGATCTGTCTCCTGCTTTTCTTTGGAACCTCATCTTTTTTTTTTTTTTTTTTTTTGACCTCTGATCCTTCTACAGTGTGCTGTAGCCACTCTGATCTCTCTTTTTCCAAAAATGTTAAGGCACATGCCCATCTCAGAGCCTCAGTATTTCCTGTTCTATTGCATAAAGCTCTCTTATCTAAGGCATTTACATCTTTCAACATTGGTGGCCGTCTGCAGAAATTTCTCCAGCCACCCTGCCTAATAGTGCCTTCACCCTCATCCACCCATGTTATTTTCATGCCACTAACTTCTATTTATTTCTATCTTTATCTATTAATTGTCTTTTCCCAACTAAAGTACAAACTCTGTAAGGGCAGAGAGATGAACCCATGGATTCCTGCATGCTAAGCATACTCTATCACTGAGCTACATCCCCAGACGGGACAGAGGTCTTGATTCTTGTTCATAGCAGCACATCCAGCAATCAGCAGAACATCTACACATGGTCAACAACCTATAAGTATTTATGGAATGAATGAATAAACTTAAAATCCTAAAGTTCAATAATATCAGACTGTGGACTTTTTGATATTCCCCAAAATCTTTCCTGGCATTTTCATCTGCTCAGTGGACTTTTTGCTTTCTTAACCTTCTCAGATGACTTGAAATTTGGTATCCTTTGTAATTGTTACTCTCAGTTATGCCTTTTAATATTTAAAAGAGATAGGCATTTTTCCTGTCCATCACAAAATATCTCCTCAGATTGGGTTCTGAGGAACAGCATGTCTGCTGTTCTGACTAGAACATCTCCTCTTGTGGGACGGAGAGAACCACAAGAACAGAGATTCCATTATATATAATAGAACTTATTATATATCTCTATATGAAAGAGAGTTATTTTAAGGAATTGGTTCATATGATTGTTGGGACTGGCAAGTGAGACATCTGTAGGACATTCCTGCAGTTTGGAAACTCAGGTAAGAGTTGCTGAGGCTGTCTTGAGACAGATTTTTGTTTTCTTCTCTGAGAAATCTCCGTTTTGTATGTTGGGACTTCCAAGTGACTGGATGAAGCCCACCTACACTCTCAAGAGTAATCTTTGCTTATGGTCAACTGATTGCAGACTTCAGCTACACCCATTAAGTGTTAGTAGCCCTTCTTGCTCAATGTTTGATGGAATAACTAGTACTATTGCCTAGCCAAGTTGACACAGAAAACTACCCATTACATCATGCATTTGTGAGGTTGGAGACAGAAAGTGTTTCTCCTGAGATATACTGTTATGCTCAGATATGCTGAAGAGGAGTTTTTAGTTTATTTTTTAGCAGAATTCAAACTTAAATATGAAATCAACCAAATTGTCTGAAAGGATTGAATAGCATACCTTGGATTTCTGAATATTTTTTAAAAATGTAAAATCATTTTATTCTTAGCAAAAAGTTTTGGGAAAAAGTAACCAATTTATTTGTACTTTTATGTATTGGTGATATTTTAGATAGGATATCTTAATCTGTGTAATAAAAGTAAGGTTTGGTTCTAAAAGTATGTAACATTGCTTTGAATATTTTTTATTTGTGCAATTTATTTTTTTATTTGTGTAATTTATAAATATTTTTTATTTGTGTAATTTATTTATAAATTACAATATTATCAGACACAATATAATAGTCATTTAAGAATAGAAAAAAAATATAAAGAATGTGTCCAGAACATTGGAGATCTTCTTTGTATTTTAATATTATTAAATTGTACTTCTCATGAGAATTTTATAGATAATTATTAAGGATCTTAAAATGTCATGATTAGTTCAAGACAATCCTGCTATATCTTTTTGATAAGTGGAAGTCTTCTTATTAGGTTTTCTTTAAGATGCCATCTCTACTCTCACTGTATGATAGACGGTTCTGACTCTATTAGCATTTCTATTGCTTAAGAATTCTGGATGGACACATTCAGTGCAATGCACATACTCACTTTACATGCTAAAGCCTGTCAATCATTGCCAACACTGCCTTCTTGGAAGACTTATAACCAGAGTTAATTTTTTTAAAAAAATACTTAGATATAAATGATAACATTAGAAAATTTGACTAAGTAATTTATAGTCAATAAAATGCTAATATTCAGTTATAATAGTCAAAAAGGGAAAGGTGTATGATAATGACCTGAGGGTAGAACACATGCTATCAACTGGAAAATTGTAAATTTTAAGTGTCTTAAATGTATGTGTTGCTTAATTATAGAAAGAATTTTTACAGCAAATGGCAATGATTTACATGAATGTTGAATAATTGGATTGTAAATGAAACCTGCTATTAAGCTAAATGAATTATTGGCATATAGTATCTATTTACAAGCTAATATTCTTACCTCTAGCATCATTTATAAGTTAATTATGTTACTAATATATTAATGTTCCACAATTCTTTAACATTCCCTCAATACAGTTTGTTCCATTATAATGAAAAATGAAAAAATGTAGAACAATTATTTCTGCTTCATAGAATATAGATTACCTATCTTCTAGTAAGATGCTGCAATCTATTTAGATATCTGCATTTATTGCACCAATTGAAAAAAATTACCAACCCTAATATCCTCACATCTTTACTAATTTCTGAGAAATGCTTTTAATTTTAATCAAAACACACATTGACCATTAATCATATTATTAAGTAAAATAATTGAGCCATTGTTTTTGATTGCCACAGACACATGAAAAAGTGACTTTATTTGACTTCAATAAAGTAAATTAAGTGGTAAAATGGAGAGTGTAACTCTGTGATCTTCCTTTATGATAAATTCAATCCATTAACGTGCACGTAAAGATGTCTGTAATCAATTTAACAGCTTTCTAAGTTTAATATACACTGAGATTTTATTCCAGCAATTTTGTAAATTTTATACACTTGGGTACAAGAGTTGGCAATGGTTCTAAAAAACTCTGTCCACAGAATATACAGAACATAGCCTTGGGTCATAGTTCCAAGGAAAACTACCCCTTATTGAAAGGGAAGCACTTTGTCAGACTCACTTGTTAATCACAATCTAACAGTGTTAAATGCCAGTCTTGCCCTGAGTGGACACTTTGGCTTTCCTTAGGAAACAGGATATGAGGGAGCCTGGAGAGCTAGGAGTTGACTTTCAGTTTTTTTTCCCCCTAACATGACAAAAGAATCTGTTTTACTTTGTGCACCTCTGTGGGCTGCACTCAGCATTGATACAATGACTAAGCTTGTTGAAGTTTAACTATGGGATGTGACCTTCACATGGATCATGAGAGATCTTGGTTTTGGTGATGGGTATGGTTTTTATTTTATAATCAATTTTATTATAATTCCTCTTTACCACTCACCAGATGACAGGTAATGAAGGCAGAGTCTATAGCTATATTGTCTACTATTGTTTTATAGCCTTGAGTTATCACAGTGATTAATCATGGTGAGTGTTCAATATGTATTTATGGAAGGAAAGAAAGAGAAAAGAGAAAAGAAGAGGAAAAAAAGAAAAATTACTGGATATTCTTTTAAACTGAGAAAAACCATTGTGTGTTTTTTAAAAATTATTTTACTGCTGTAAGAACACTTGAGATTTACTCTCTTAACAAACTTTAAATGTCAATGCAAGATAGTATTACCTATAGGTGCAGTGTTGACAGCAAATATCCAGAACTTATTCATCTTGCTTAGCTGACACTTTATTCCCATTGATCAGTAAATTTCATTTCTATCTTCTCTCAGTTCCTGGCGAACAACATTCCACAATTTGATTCTATAAATTTGAGTAAGTGGGACCATGTAAGTGGGACCATGCAATGCTTGTCTTTTTATGACTAGCTTATTTCACTTATTTGTTCCTTGGGTTTATCCCTGTTGTTGAATATTGCAGATCCCCTTCACTACCCCCCCTCCACCTTTATTAAGGCTCAAGAGTATCCCATTTTATATGTGTACCATATTTCCTTTATTCATTCTCAGGGTGGTGAGCATTAACACTGTGTCCGCATCTTGGCTTTTGTAAATAGTGCTGGGATGACAGGGCAGAAAGCAGCAGGATATAATTGAAGATGTAAGGCTTATTTAATGGCAAGGGAGACAAAAGTGTTCAGCATAGAGAGCTACAAAAACAAGAGACAGAGCAATGCACTCATTGCTCACTGTGTTCCACTCAGACTGACTTCTGTTTTTAGAAGTCTGGGCCTACCTCACTCAGGGCCTTTGCACTTGCACTATCTATGCCTGATAGCTATTTCTCCAGGTCTGCCTGCCTCCTCACATTAATTGGGGTCCAACACAAATGCACCTCATCAGCCTCCTTAGAAAAGAATTGCTCCTTATCATCCACTGTCACTCTTTATCCCTTTTTACCAACATTTCTTTTTTAAACTGCATGTAACACTGCCTAGTGTGACCAGCATAGGTTATGTATTTTTGCTTTTCCCCATGAAAATGGAAGTATGACCAAGGCAGGGAACTGACCACTTCTTCACTGGGATATCCCCTGAGGGTGGTATCTGTGATAGAGTGCAGAAGAAATACTTATTGCATGAGGCCCTGGATCAAGAACTTAAGGTTTCACTTTCCTGTGAATGCTGGAGTCAGATAATTCTTTTCTTTTTCTCCTCTGTTGTCTTTGTGGAGATCATGAATATCTTAAGCTTTATGATGCTTCTCTCTATAGTCTGGCTAGGAGCCTTCTTGAGGCAGATGGTTAACTTTATTTAGAAAGTGGGTTTCAGGACTTTATTCTAGTGATAAATACTGTGGCTGCTAGTCATAGAATGAACAAGGGCATGGGAGAAGGCAGCCAATGAGACCAGCTGTTCACACCATGGGCCTTTCATAATTACCCTGGTTACTGCTTCTTGGCTCTGTGTATTTCTCCACTCCAAGTGTGGGGTTGCTCTTGTAGAGCTTTAGCTAGACTTTAAAAAAAAATATTTGAAGGGAGAACAGATCTTACTTAGAGTAGTTTTTTCCTACATAAATTTGAGTTTGATTTTTCCCTATTCTCTTTTCATTAGTTAATCCCATATAATTTCAACGTTCAAGGATTTTTAAAAAATTTTATATGATGATAGAAAAATAATTTCCCTCACCTGCCATAAACTTATTATAAAATATATTATTTCACAATTTTTATTAAGTTTGGTAGAAAAGGATTGTTTGATCAGTTTCCCACTTAAATTCTGTCTCTTCTGGCTACTGTTCTGGATTACCAAATGTAGCTAGAGAGTTACCACCTAATTCCTATTTTCTAAATTTTAAAGTGTGTATCTCTTCCTTCTTTTAATTTAGGGAAGATATAAAATATGTGGATCATATCTTCCATCAGAAATTATGAAAATAATTGTTTTGAATGGTTTTCAAGGGAGAAAATGTATCAAAAAGAGCTTGCAACTTAATAAAAGAGAGGTAGGAATGTTCTTAGTGTTGAGATGACATACATTAATTAGACTGCTAGATAGCCCCACCAATGATTTGTTTTTCTTGTTGTGTTAATTGATATTGAATTAAGCACCTCAAACCACGGGTTATTAGCACGATCTAACCTACCCCTGTTTGTACAGTCATTTCTCTAAACTGACTTCTGCTTCTTTGTAATCTAAAACAGCTCCATGACTTCCTAGATAGAAATAGAATATGTGGGAGCGTGGAGTATCACATATACCCCATATATAACAGCTGTGAAATTTCAGACTCTGTAATGGATTATGGGATATTTTTGAACCTTGATAGACTCTAGGATTAGTTGCTTAAATATAGAGTACCATAGATTGCAAATGATTAACAAGCTTGATCTTGGAATTCATTAGGAAAAGAAAAATAAGTATAGTTTGAGGGGTTAGAACAGTAAATCTCAAATGTTATTTAGCCTGAATGAGGATCATCTCAAAGGCCTTTTAAAGTGCAGAGTGCTGGACCTTACTTCCAGAGTTTCCAGTTGACTATCTAGATAGGGCCCGAGAAGTTGCATTTCTAATAAATTCCCTGGTGCTGCTGCTTGCTGCTGATTCAGGGACACTTGGAGAACAACTGGGTTAGAGAGTTTCAAGGTAGGGATTTCTAGTAACTGTTTCTTAATGGTTACTTCTTGATCTATAGCCTGATTAACCAGTTTTGTGGTTTTCCTGGTCATTGTTCTCTCCTCTCTCTCTCTCTCTTCCCCTTTCCCTTTCTCCCTCTCTTTTTCTTTGTTATTCCTGGAGGCTTGTCTTTTAAGCACCACACTGCATCCAAGTTTAGAAAAAAGAGGAACAGAGGAACAGGAAAAGAAGGAAGTAAAATGAAAAGCAAACTTTCAGACTTAGACTGAAATTTGTCCCTAAATTGTATTTGGTAATTATCTGTTGATTGATTTATCCACAGTTCAACTGTGATTATCAAAATACCTGAAAATTAATAGAACTGTATGATTTTTATTCAACCTGGATAGGACCACCGGGGCTTCCTGCTCTAAATGCATCATTATTGCTAAGTAGACTAAAGCAAGAATATATAAAGCATCTGAGCCAGTTTCCTTTTCTAGGTTCTCTTCAATTTCTCCTGCCCACAGCTGCCCCTCATGGCTGTAGTTTATGTTGTCACTTATATTTTGTCTACTTCTATACATATTTGTCATCATCATTTATTGTCATTGTTAATATTATATATTTTGCATATAAGCAGGTCTGAACTTTTCCCGTTCTTGGAAGGTAAAAAGTTGTGGCTACATATCATATTGGAACACTGCAGAATACTCTTCACTTTTCAATTCATGCTCTAAGTTTCTTAGTATTGGCATGATTTTTAATTTCTGACAAGAAGTATCTATATGTAATGAAAGAATATGCTGTTACTTTTATCACTATGTTGTAGGGGTTTTTGAAGTGTTTCAATTATATTATTTCATTCAACTCGCACAACAAACTCATTAAATTAATATCATTGTCATTCTTCATGTCCCATATCACATCATAAGAAACAAAGTTTCAGCTGGGCCTAGTGGCACACCTGTAAATCCTAACAGTTTAGGAGACTGAGGCTGCCAGCCTTAGCAATTCAGTGAGACGCTCTCTCAGAATTAAAAAGGGCCAGATTTGCAGGTAAATGGATGGAATTGGAGAACATTATGCTACGTGAAGTAAGCCAGTCCCCAAAAAACAAAGGCCGAATGTTCTCTCTGATTAGTGGATGCTGATACATAAGGGGAGTGGAGGTGGGGAACATGGGAGAAATGGAGGAACTTTGGATGAGGCAGGGGGAAGGTGGGGGAGGGGAGGGGGAATGGGAGTATCAAAAATGGTTGAATGAGGTGGACATTACTACCCTAGGTGCATGTGTGAAAACACAAATGCTGTGACTCCATCTTGTTTGCAACCAGAGAGATGGAAAAATTGAGCTCTATATATGTACTATGACTTGAAATGCATTTAAATAAATTAATTAATTTAAAAAAATTTAAAAGGGCCAGGAGTGTAGCTCAGTGGTACAGTACCCAGCACTAAGAACAAAAACAAACAACAGCAAAAAACAACCACATGTAAAGTTTCAGGGGTCCTCATTTCACAAAGCTTACATACTACTAAAAAGCTAAGTTTGGGTTTGCACTCAGACCTTATTCCAAGAACAATGTTTTAAGTATATATTGCCACACAGAATTTTATATAGGGACAAAATCCCAAAATATTGCTGGAGCCAGGAAACATGGCATTGAATATGCCTGACATAATAGATGTCAGTACAGTGATCATGGTGACTTATTTACTAACTGCTCCACTTTGTCCCTTTAGTTACGTGGAGTAAAGATGCAGTTGTCTGGTTCCCATGGGCATCATGACTCAGACTGCTGCTGTCCAGCCCTGGCTCCTTCTCTGGTTGCTTCACCTTGGGAAAGTCACACAAGTTCTCTGGGCCTCATCTACTCCACTGTGTACTAGTGCTACTGGGAAGCTTAAAATGACTTTGTAGATTTGTCAGGGAAGCTAAATTAGATAATCACATGAAAGCACTGAGTATAGAGTCTGGCATGCCTCATATATTCAGTAAACACAGACTCTGAGAATCAGACCAATAAACAGTTGTCATGAAATATTTTGTTCAACATTGCAGTTATTCACTAGGAATATTATATGGTAGTACATACCACTGGATGTGTTTTCCCTAACAGTCATTAAATAACAACACCTTTTAAGCAAGTATGTACTATGTCTTCCAAATGTTTCTTTTCCATTTACTATCTCATTTATCTACAACATGATTTAAGGCTCATTTGCATGGGAGTGAAATTCAGGCCACAATAATGGTCCACACAGCATTTTTCTGTGGCTGTATTCTCATCCAAACAATACTGCCTACCCCTTCAGTCTTTTCTCCCAGGTTATACCTGGACCCCCAGATGAAAATGTCACTTTCCTCTCCTTTTCCCTGCATCATCCTTTCTGACATCTGTTTTGAGGAGGCTGATGCCTTGGATGTGAGTGTCATGTTTTTGACATCTATGTGAAAGGGAACAGGGATTTTTTTGTCTTTGAAATCTTGTTTTTGCATGTGTGTAAATGTACAAGTAAAATTTACCATCTTGATAATTCTTAAGTGTATATAATCCAGTGGCATTAAATACATTCATGATATTGTTCACTTATCACCAGCATCCATCTCCATAGCTCTTTTAATCTGTAAAACTGGAACTCTGTTCCCTTTAAATAAGAATGCCTCCCCTCGTTGCCTTGGCAACCACCATCCTACTGTCTATGTCTGAGATTTTGTTTACTCCAAGTTCTGCATATAAGTGGAATCCTGTCATCTTTTTGTGACTAGCATAATATCCCCGAGGTTCATCATGTTGTAGCATATTGCAGAGTTCCCTTCCTATTTAAGGCTGAATATTATTCTATTGTATGGGGATACCACATTTTGTTTATTCATTCATCCATTCATGTACACTTGGGCTGCTTCTATGTTTTAACTATTATGAATTATGTAGCTACAACCAGGGGTATGCAGATATCCCTTTGAGACCTGCTTTCAATTCTTTTGGCATATACCCAGAAGTAGAATTGCTGGATCATTGATAATTCTTTATTTTAATTTTTTGAGGAACCATCATACTGTTTTCCATTGTGGCTATGCCATTTTATATTCTCATCAACAGTGCACAAACCTCACAAACTTGTGTAACTTTCTGGGTTTTTCTTTTTTTGTTTGTGTGTGTGGGGGGAGGGGGTAGGTATTTTAATGGGTGTGAGTAAGTATCTTATAGTTTTGATTTTTAATTTTCTTAACAATTAGTGATGTTGAGCATCTTTTCATATACTCATTGATTATTTGTGAATCTTCTTTGGAGAAATGTCTATTCAACTCCTTTGCTCACTTTTGAGTTATTGGTTGTTTTGTTGTTGATTTCAGGAATGCTGCTTACAGATCTGATTTGGATGTTACTAATAATCCTTTAGGTTATTTTCACCTATGATGGTAGCTTATGTTTAGGAAACTGAAGTCATTAAGTTTTATCTGTAATTATACAGCCTATCACTCTCGGATTTAGACATGAGCACCTGAACCAAGGCCAGAGAGGTGTATCAAAGTTGCTAGGGGAACCACTTGACTTCTGCCCTGACCTCCTTTCTCCTGGATTATTGTCTCTGTTCTCTCTTCCCATGAAGGGCCGCCCCACTGATCCTAAGCCACATCCAAGTTACCTGAATTCCAGTATGATTACTACTTAGATTCCTAAAGTCATATGCCTGAAATTTCTCTTTCCTTTCCTGCCCACTTAAATACTTGTATGAAAGTAGAAAACTTCTCAACATAAGAAACAAAACAAACTTGTAAGCCTTTGAGTTTCCATATTTTAGCTATATATTGACAAAGATGTCTTGACATATTTTATATTTACATGTTCCTCTAAAAGCTTAAAAATAATCTGTAGTATTGTATTTCTTTGGATTCTCATACTATGAACTAAATGAAGTAGTACTAAAATCCTAAGTTTCAGTAAGTTTTTCCTAAACAAAGTCAGCCAATTAGGAGCAGAATTGCAACTGGAATTCAGGTCTCCTGGATCCACTTTATCTCCAAGGCTTGCACTATTCTGCTGGGATGTCATTAGAAGAAATGTGAAATGACTGTCATTGCCTCTTCTGCTGTAAACACAAAGCCCACTTAAGTGTTCCATTGACATTCTTCCTGACAACTATAAAAGTTTATATTTTATTTTTATTCACATGCTGAATGATTTAGATGTTCAACAAATTAAATAAGTTCCAAAAAGCAGAAGATTTACTATGCACATATTTCTTTGTTCACAAATAAAATATTAGTTATAACATTAAAATGTTCCCTATTAAAACCATTCTGTAAGAATGACTAGTTATATCTTTTGGCATGAAGTACCTGTAAGCAGTTTTTGCATAAGGTCTACCAAAACTAACAGAACTTCCCCAAGGCCTAAAGAACTTGGCAAATGTGATTGAACAAAATTGACAATAAAACTGCAGGAGGGACTCCATACTAGGTGCACCTAAGAAAGTTCTCTTTAGCATTTCAGCTCTTCTCACTATATAATATGATTTTGTCCCACTATGCCTTTTGTGCAGTTTCACAGGAACTTAAGATGAAGATGCTGGGTTATGGCTTAGACATCAAGGGGGAGTCACTTGGGGGTATGGACTGGAGACATTCCACAGAGGTGGCCAATTACAGAGGATCAGAAGTGCTGTTTTCATCTGGCAGTTGAATTGGTTGAGTCAAACCTATTGGTGGGGTCACTGAGCCATCTTTCATATAATATTTATTACACATGCAAAATCAGAACATATGGAGAGCATTTGCATTTGAATAGGGGAAACATGCTGCTAGATAAATTAGAAAATCTGTATATTTGCATTTTTCACTACAAAAATTCAATGTGTGATGTAACAGAGCTTGGAATATCCTTCTTTTCAGTTGACTTCTTCAGCCTGTGTTTAAACTTTCTCAGCACTGAGGCATATGATGAAAAATGGAGCCATTTTCCTAAGGCAAAAAAAAAAAAAAGTGTAAAGCCAAAGTTGTTATTTTTAAGTTGTATTATATGCAAATATGGCAAATTTTAGATTTGTGCAAGCTCATTTACTTTAAAATAAGTCTCTTCATCTGAAATTCCTTTTGTAAGATATTAGAGAGCATTTAAATTATAAATTTTATTCTTGAATATGCATTCCTCAGAGATCACTCTTATGCACAAATAACATTTATTTAATATTTTAAATCAATTTCAGTGACTCACTTTTTCCTGTGCATATTAGGTTGAATGATTTTTGATGTTGAAAGAACTGATATTATGGAAGAATTACTGATTTTCCTGTTGTCTTTGTGTCAACAAATACATAATTGCCATGGATGCTACTAAAGTTATCAAACCTAACTAAGAGAAAGAGGGGTGGGAGAGGGAGAGATGGAGAAGAGAAAAGAAAGATAAATTTAAATTGGAAAGATGTCCACAGGATTTCTGGATTCATTTTAAACAATGTTTACATTTTAAGTTTTCTCCTATCATATAGATTTTTGTGGTCCATGTATACATTGTGTAAGGAAAATGACACCATAACATTTTATATACTGTTGCGTTGTCTGTATATTATATGAAAACTTTTAATTCTTTGGAGAGTTAAATAGAAAATATCTATTAGTTATTTCTGAAAAATATTATAACATTTAAAAAAAGCAAATTGAACTCCTAGACTCAGCACCATATAGAAATTCAGTGGTATAGCTGGACTCTCACTTCTGATTTTGAATATGTGCACTGTGTTTCATTTAAAATAGTGCATGTTTAAAGACAATTGTCCCTTGCATTTATTATTGGTCATACCCAGGAGCCTTCCTTCATATAAAAAGCAACATTTCCCCCCACACTTTTGCAAATTGTTCATATTGTCAATGCCCTATACAGTTGTTAGATGCTGACTTTGGCAGAATTCAAGGGAATAACACTACTGACAGTGAATTATGAATCAGGAACCTCATGCTATTCATTGGCCAGTTGCTCTTTATGGTTTCATGTGTTAGTAACAGTTATAAAAATAAACAAACCAACAAACAAAACAATAAATTAAGTGACCATATCAAAAGTTTTCTAAAGTTTTCCTTTAGAAATGGAACAATTCATGCTAACCTCACATAAGATGGGATTTCCTAATTGGCTTCTTAACAGTTGATTTGAGAAAAAGTTTACAAGATTCTTATGAAATAATAAAAATTGCAGACAAAATAATACAAGATAGCATTGTATCTTTATAGTTCCACCTCTTATTCATCACTTTAAATCTTTTATCTTCATAGTGTTCTTACCCAGTTCTTCTCCACCAAGTGTCCAGTAGGCTGTATCTGGAAGATAACTGCAGAAGGCAGATATGCCTCTAAGAATTATAAGTGATACTTTGCATGATGAATAATGTCAAGCTTATATATTTAGTTATACACTATTATGGAATATAAGTTCTGTGGATGAGAGAACTGTTTGTTTATTAATCACAGATTGTCTTAGTACCAGTTCCCCATGTCCCAGTTCCATGGGGTGCTGTGATGAGGGCCATATATTCACCTGCCCATGTTGCAGTGTTGTACCATGTAAGGGGAACCCTGAAAATAAAACATGGAGCTTCTAATACATCTGCCCTTCTCACTACCAGAGAAACAAAAGACTTTTATTCTGAAGGATAAGCAAATGAATATAGGGGAGAGCAGAAAGGTGTTTCTAGGTTTTATTTAATGAGTACATAGTTTCAGAGGAGATACATCTCTGAATCTCTCAGGAGTACCTCACTGTTTATTTCTAACTTCCAAAAACACATACTATTTAATTATTGTTAATTAAGGTGGCTGATATTCCTTGTTAAGAAACCTGAGATCATTTAGAAATGTGAATACATTCATAGAGAATTGTCTCTCAAAAAAGGTACCCAGCACATTATTCTGGAGTGTTCTGGAAATGGCTGGTAATGATTGAATCTGAATTATGAGCCCTGGAACTTATCTAAACCAGTTAACAATGGAAAGCTTACATATTTTCTGAGAAATTAGTTCTGCAGGCTAATGATTAGATGCAGTACATGTAAATAGCAAGAATGTGAGGTTTTTATATTTTATGTAATTTTCTTACCAAATAGATTGCAATTCAAATTGCCTTGATATATAAGTAGTCACTAAGGCCTTCTAAAAGCAAAGTTAAACTAGGTAGGAAACTGGAATGGTATATAGGGGTATAACAATATTTAAGTTCTTCATTTTAGTGTGATTACTTTGTGGATTCTGAAGTCACTAATGTTTAATTATAAGGTGAAAGAAACACTGCAATTGAATGCTAATAAGGCTAACTCTTTACTTCCAATATCTGGAAGAAGAGTCAGATTTCTCATTCTTTCTGGTAAGTGTCGTGGAACTCTAAGCATCCTGGCCATTAGCAGTCCCCAAATAATTCTCTCATAATGGCTGGGTTTAAAATCTTTCTCTTGATTATCTTATTTCTAAAGACAGAAGAGCATTAGAGAAACAGTTCTTAGGCTGATGTATAGCACATACCAATTTTGTAGGAGCAGTTTTGAACCCTTAGTTCTTTTTGACAATTTTTAAACTGTCAAACCAGAGTGGTTTTGCTTCTTTAATGTTTGTCTGATTCTCTCCTTACAGGAAAATGCAATGTTTGTCAGGTTTTTTCAAGGGGGGGAGTGTGAGTCATTGAGTCTGATGTATTTGAAAAAAAAGGCACTGCGGGAATCAAAACACACTTATGCCATTTTTATGCATTAGAAAGAAACCAGGAAGCATGAATTCTCACTTTCCTTAAAGTCTTTACAGTGTCAAAGGGATGTTAGTGAAATGAGGTTGTGGGAATCGTTGTTTTGAAGTGCACCCAAGATTAGAAACCTGGCTTATGTATGCTATCTTGTCTCCCAGTCTGAGCTTCCTTTTTAATATTTATTCCAAGTTTTAAAAAAGTATATACCACTTTTATAAATATGCAATGTATATTTGTCTCTGATGGAGGTGAAGCTCCATTTCCACTGACCAATGGAACGGCATTTTTACTAAATTTAGGTGAGACTTGGGGAATAATGTATTCTTTCCAACCTCTGACTGGAAAAGATAAACAAAGCTTTAAGTAGACCCTGATCTTGTATACTACAATAATGTCTAGAACATTATCCTCATTTTCAATTATCATGGATAGAAAATAAATCAACAGAAACCCTTAAAACAGCTAAGAGTGTAGAAGACAGAATATTACCATTACATTTGATTTTTTTTATATGCATGCTGTAAATTGAGCCCTCAGTGCAATAGTATTGGGAGGCGGGGCATAATGGTAGGTCATGAGGGCTCCACTCTCCTGGATGAGTTAAGGTGGATAATAAAAGGGCTTCAGGCTGTGAATTGTCACTTGCTCCCTCTCACCCTCTTGCCTTCTGCCATGGCATGGGATAACAAAACAAGGAGGCCCTTGTCAGATGCCTGCATCTTGATATTGGACTTCTCTAGTCTGTGGTATTCTGTTATAGCATCACAAAACAAGACTGAGGCAATAATCAAGTAAATTTTTTCAGTGACCACCCAGTTCTCGTTTTGGTGAGAGTGTCTGGAGAGATAGCTATGCTGACACACATAATTGTAATTTGAAGGGTAACTCAGGCAAGTTTACCCCTACCCCTACACTTACCTGTTCTAGATGTAACACTGGTATCACTATTCTGCATGTGAAGACTTAACTGTTGAACTGGAAGGATCTGGGAAGGGGGGAAAGTTCCACGAACCCATCAACTCAAATTTGGCCTAAGATGAATTCATTTACACATAAAGTGAAGTCTAGATGCAGAAGAAGACAATGGAAGTTGGGGGCATAGAATGCTTCTACAGAAGAAAAAGGCTTTGGGATCCCCAACAGGCAACTGTAAGGTCTAGGACTCCCAAAGTGGGTGAAGGTGGCTTTGCTAAATTATGGCTTGGAATGAGGCTCACAGACACTGAAGCTTATGGATAAATTAAAACATTAGAATATAAATGATCAATTTACTTTGTCTATTAGTGTTAGTTTTGTAGGCTACAATGTAAGTATTCAGATCAAAATATAGAAGATGATATTTTTGGCTAACTGGACCTTTGGAATCACTTTATAAAAAGAGTTTTGTTCCTTTATGATATGATTTTTATTTTCTTTTTGAGACTTCTTTATTTTTTGGTGGTAAAAATAAAGAGATCTCTTGGGAGAGGATGTTAACACACCTCTGTTTAAAGAAAACTGTTACAGAAACCCTGTTAATAAGAGCCAACTTGTATTGAGCTTTAATAAAGCCAGGCATTATGCTGGAGCTCCTCACAAGCACTGCTCCATTGGTTCCTTGTAAGAAAACTGGTTGAGTCACGCCCAGTGGTCTGTAATCCCAACTACTCGGGAGGCTCAGTTGGGAGGATCACAAGTTCAAGGCCAACCTGACAGGCAAGAACCTGTCTCAAAATAAAAATTTTAAAAAGATTCAGGGATGTAGCTTTGTAGTATAGCACTGGCCTTGCATGCCCAAGGAATTCAATCCCCAGTACCACAAAGGAAAACCATAAAGAAAAAAAATTGGTGGATAGATTTTTTCCATATCACAAATGAGGAAACAGAGAGATTGAGAAGCATTCCCACCATCACACAGGTAAATGAAAATCAGGACCTGAACTCTTGACTGCCAAGGCCAGTTTCTTTCTTAACTGTGTGTAAGTTTTGATAGGTTTGGTGATGCTGTGGTGACTTGCTCCCCACATCAGTTTCTTGTGAAAGTAGAGATTCTTTTATGACTTCTGTGGGGCTTCTGTAGCTTCATTCTTCACCATCTTCACTCTGAGACCTCATCTGATTGAACAGCCTTTGTCTTAAAAGCATTTCTGGTCAAAAGAAGAAGCAACCACCACTGTACACATACTGGCTAATTAACTTCCATCCAAAAATGATACATGTCACTTCCACTCACGTTCCAAATACTAAAATGAGTCAAATGACTAAAAGACATCAATAGGTTGAGGAAATACTATTCTTCCCCAAGGAGCACGAGTATTTACCAGCAATAGTGCCGCAGCAGTCTCTGTGCTTCAAAATATGAAAAATCTCTGAAAGACAAAAGGTTGTTAATTTTATATAAATATGTTGATATTTAATACAAGAGCTAGACCCTGGTTTCCTAGAAGTGAATGAATAATTTAATAGAGGAGCCAGATACAAACTTAGGATTCTTGAATTCTTGTTTTGTGGTCTTATTCTGGAAGTTTAGACTTCGGTTTTATATGCAGAAGTGTTAGACGAAGGTGTCTTTCTTTGCAAATAGAAACAGTCTCAAGAGATAAAGAACAATGGAATGAGAAATTTATGAGGTTTATTTTTAGTAGCACTTTCAGGCAAGGTTTTACTGTCAATATTTTCATTGGTATATAAGAGTGGGCCATGTTTTATGAATTGATGTGCTACAAATATTAGCCCTGACATTTTAAAGAAAAAAATTGCAGAAAAGATACAGAAGCAAATAAGTAGAGAGTCTATGACAGCTCAGAGAGATGGAACCCTTCCTAATAATTATGAACAAGGGTATTTTCATGGTAGTTTTGTTTATATTTGCCTGAATGCTTGTTCTCCTTTTTTCCCCTTAGATTTAGCACCAAGTGACTGATGGCTTCCTCCAAAACAATGTCAACAAGATAAGGACATACTGGCAGAGTATCTTTTAAGTCACTGACTCCATACTGATCCTTGACCTAATTCACAGTCTGCTATTGGTGTTTGGTAGTTTACTGCTACCATTATTCCAACACTGAGAAAATTTGGGCTGTAGAAAATTTAAGGGGCATCTCTCTAACCTCATTATAATTTCGATTTCATTACACTAAAGTGTGAACTATAACTGGCTGGCAGCCTGAATATTATATTGTTTCATTTTATGAGACATTTATTGAAATAATTGATTTGGTGTTAAAAGAATCCACCACCATTTGTCTTGTGGTGTATTTAACATCTAGTCAGATCAATTCAGTAATTGGAAATGTGCTGATAGTTAAAAGCTTAGAACATATTTTGACACTTGACTTTGGACTTAAGGAAACACCTCTCTGTTCACAATAAATAAAGTGTAGCTGAACAGATAGAACTCTCAGTGCTTTGAAAACTGTGGCATACTAACCAAGTCTATGCCACAATTATGCATTTGTACACATGCAAAGAAAAATGACTTCTGGTTATTGCAATCTGAGCTAGAAATATTCTCTTATGTTATTTTGTTTGATATTCACAAAAATTTTCCCATGGTGACTATCACTTTTTTAAAAAATAAAAACAGGGAGCAGAGGGTCAAATAAAAGAATAATTTAAAGACATACAGCTTGGAAGTGGCAGAATCTCTGATGAAAGCAACATCTAGCTATGGGGACCATAGATATTGGTTAATATAAGACACTGTTTTTATTTGTGTGTAATTTCAATATTTTAGCAGTTTTCTTCTGTTGCTGGACCTAAAAAAGGGGCAAAAAAAAAAACCAACCCCAAAACAAAATAAAACAAAAACAACACTGCTTTGGATCTGTAAAAGAATTTTAAGGCAAAATAAATATGTTCAAAATGACTTTTACCATCTCCAAGTGGCTTTCCTAGATCAGAGGTGAAAATGGCGCCATGGTTCATACATGTCACTGGTGCACCCTCTTCAAGTGCCCTATCCTTCAGGCTGATCAATAAATCTTTACCACTAGAAACAAAAGATATGCATGTAACTTTACATATTTTGTTGCCTTAATCCCTTTGGATATTTTAAAAGAAATTAAAATAAATGTATTTATTACTGCAGATGCATGTAAAACTAAGTGCTTTGGTAACAAAACGATTAGTAAAGGGAAGTTGTGTGCAATAATGAGCAAAGAAAGTACACTATTTCCTAAATATTCCTATACTCCACTTGCTAGGTTTGCCGTGAGTTTCTACACACATACGTGTGCATGCAGACATGCATACACGCAGAACACATATGTGAACCTTGGGAAGATTCATATAATTCCCTTCTATAGCACATGAAAATATTTCTTCCTCAGGGTCGCTGATGCACAGAAGAAAAGTAAACATAAAAATAAACCACAAGAAGCTGAGTGCGGTGGCGCATGCCTGTAATCCTGGCACTTTGGGAGGCTGAGACAGGAGGATCGTGAGTTCAAAGCCAGCCTCAGCAACAGTGAGGCGCTAAGCAACTCAGTGAGACTCCATCTCTATATAAAACATAAAAAATGGGGCTGGGGATGTGGCTTAGTGCTCGAGTGCCCCTGAGTTCAATCCTCAGTACCAAATAAATAAATAAATGAATAAACCACAAGAAAGGGAAAAGAAGCATTAGATTTAGTTTCATTACATGGGTTATGTGTTTACTATTTGCTTTTATGGAATGTAGCCATGTAGGTAAAAAAAATCACCTGATTTAAAAATTAATAATCATGGAGGCAAATAATTATGTATTCAACAAAGCCTTTTCTTCAATATATAGGAAAAGTGTGAGATTGATAAACACACATACACATATACATAAGTATGCGTGTGTGTATATATACATATATCACAGTATTTCTGCATTTATCTTTACAGGAACCTAATATTGAGACTCTTATTATTCCCATTTTTGGAATGCAGAAACTGAGGACTATAAAGGTAACCTGTCAAAGATAAAGAAGAGGAAGCTGGGAGCGGTGGCTCAAGCCTGTAATGCCAGCACTTAGGGAGGCTGAGACAGGAGAATCGCGAGTTCAAAGCCAGCCTCAGCAATGGCGAGGTGCTAAACAACTCAATGAGACCCTGTCTCTACATAAAACACAAAATAGGGCTGGGAATGTGGCTCAGTGGTTGAGTGCCCTTGAGTTCAATCCCCAGTACCAAAAAAAAAAAAAAAAAAAAAAAAAGATAAAGAAGAGATAGTGAAAGAAACTCACAAAAGGAAGCAGGCAGAAAAAGAGAGGAGACGGGGAGAGAGAAAGAAAGAAGAGACACTCTCTGTGATATAGAGTCACGGAATAGTGGTTCGTTATCACAATCCACACTCATATATTTTCCCTCAGAAATAGAATCCTGGTTTTGAGCTGTGCTCTTTTGCCAGCTGGAATGAAAAGTGACATTGCCTAGTGTCATAGGTAGGTAAAACCATGAGACTCCATTCAACGGGATGAGGGGATATAAATATGAGTTTTGTATGAGATTATTGGGATGTCTTCTAAAGGAGCAGATTCAGCTGGGAGGAATGGAATTTGCCTTTTCACCTATCCTCCGTCAGGCCTGCTATAACCACCTGGTGGGTGGAGTTTCAATCACTGTCCTGGGTCATGAGGTGACCTGAAGAATGGAAGCCAGTACTTGGGGATGGATGAAGAGCAGAGAAGGGGCCTGATTCCCTGATGAGCTGCAGGTCTTATTTTAGCCATAGGCTGCCTCTTTCTGGATTTATTTCATTTATGGGAGAAACATAGTATTATGCTTCAGTTAGTTTTGTTTTTATTTTAGTTCTATGATACTAAACTTAATCCTGATATACTTTTTTTAAAAATATTTTATTTTTCAGTTGTAGGTGGACAGAATATCTTTATTTTATTTTTATGTGGTGCTGAGGATCGAACCTAGTGCCTCATGCATGCTAGGCGAGCACGCTACCACTGTGCCATAACCCCAGCCCCCCTGATATACTCTCTTAATAGGCTCATTTGAGAAACTGACTGAAAGGGAAATTATTCATTGGGCTACAGAAGACTGTGACCCTAAAACTATATAAAACTAAGGTAAGGATCTGCGGATGCTCTTGGTATATGGATTTGCTGACTCTTTGCTAAAATTATATTTTGATTCTTCTGGTTCAGAGGTAATACAAGAAAGTGAGACTCTACATTTTTCATGGAACCAATTGCTTTTGTCACTTTAATTATCTTGTTAATTAAGAAATCAAGGCTGTGTAGCAAATAGAGAGTGTTTTAGTGTTATGGATATTTTAGCTGAAAATAAGTCAAGAAGAGTGGGATATTTTCTTTTTATATTTAGTCAGTCTTAGTTCTAATCGCTACAATTATGCAAGGTATTTGTCACGGGAGGGTAATGGTCATTCCAGGAAGACTTCCCATATGGTCCTCTGCAGTCATTGGGAGTGAATGGGGCTTTATTGTTATTCCTTTAGGAAGGTGATCCTCTTTCTTCTCCACAAAATTGATGTAGAGTTTGGAGTTAATTTTAATGAAAAAATAATAGTAAGTTTTGGCATAATCCATTGGACAAGGTAATACAGTAGCATTTTAAAAATTCTTTCACCTAAGAGGCTGACTTTCAATAGCTTGATTTCTAGATGAATGAACTTTCAAGAAACTGTATTTGAAAACCAGCTATCACAAATATAATTTTTTTTGGTAACCCTTGGATAGCCTTGCTGGGCTGATTTTAGTCAACAAAAAGATAAGCCATTTCTGCCTCTGTTATTTTTCTTTATTTCTCTTTATACCCTTTTCATTTTATTTGTTTTTGAAAGCATAGCTTTCACTGCTTCATTAAACACAATTGTGCAACCAATATCAAAGAGACTGACAATGTTTGCTGTCAGCTGTATAGGAATTTTTATGCATAAGCTGGTCTACGTTTTAACATACTTAGGATTCAGGTTTACAACCCTAGAATCCAACCAGTTAAGTTAGTCTTAGTTCAGGGTTTAAAGAAATAAGGGATGTCCCAAAGGAATCAGTCTGTGGCCAGCAAGAAATTGAATTATTAAAACTGAAAAAAATGTAATAGTTTTAACACTGAATGATTTGAGATTTTTGCTGCTTTTGCCAAGTGTATTGTCATAGATTTGGTAAGAGCAGAAAGTCCAAAGTGTGTCAGTTGAAAGATATTTTGGAAGACCTAAGATGGTATTTTCAACATGATTCTATCTTAAATTCACATTATGTAGGATGTGTCTCTGTGAGATTATATACTATGTGAGTTCATCCTATAGAATCTCCGTGACAGAGACTACCTTCATCAATAATTGATAATGAGATTTTTTTTTTCTTTTGCAAAATAACCATTGCTTTTTGATGTTCTGTTATGAGCTTCAATATAGTCCCTGCTCTTTGGTGACAATCGACTAAATTGGAGCCTGTGAAAGTAACTATAGTTGATTTAGTTACATTAAAAGGTCAAAATTATAGCTGCATGGAGCTAAGGTCATGACAGAACCAAAGAGCTCTGGGCACAAATCTTCCTTTCATGCATGGCTGGGTCCAATAATCCCCCAAGGCTCAGGTCTCTGATTGCGTTTCCAGATGGCCTCCTCTGGTGTAAACACCACTCCTGCTCTGTCCAACAGCTTAGCTGCCCTGGCAGAAAGCAAAACAGCAGGTCAGGGTAGCACTGGGAATTACAAACTGGGTGGCACCTGTTGCCAGATTTTGACCTTTCCCACCCTCCATGTTATACCCCCTTGCTATTTTCATCTTTGCCTTTGTTCTTGCAGGTCTTGTGTGTTTCTTAGCACAAAGCTAATTTCTCCAACACCCCTTCCTATCCCCATATATCCTTCTAACTAGTGCCTGGATTTCCTGTCAATCTTGCAGTTAAATTGTAGTATCTACTAGTTAGTAGAATTCATCCTTTGCTTATTTATTTATTCAGCAGATGCCAGTTTGAATATCAGTTATTTATTCAACAAACATTGGTTGGATGGGATGTCTAAAGAAGACAGGACCTCTCTGAAAAGTTTGTCTTTCCTTCCATGGATTCTAGCCTTATGCTTTTCAGCTAAACCCTCCTTTCAAGAATCAAGAACAGCTCACCTTCTTCCTAACAGTTCTCTGAGCTGTCTTTCTAGAATTCACTTAACGCATACATTTGCAGTTGCTTGTAGCCTTCTTAATCCCTTCGTTCATGGAGATGTTCTGGAGTTTTCATGACTGTTGGTTGTGTTTTCACTCAAATGGAAACTTTCCAAGCGAGATTATTTTCTGACACCTTTATTTTTCCTTTTAATTTTCATTGATACATTGCTGGACATTTGATTTATGTTCCATAAACTAATTGAATTAATTTAACAAAAGATTTTTGCACTTAACTGTTCTCAAAGCTACAGATGGATAACACTGTTGTGGCCACTGGGCATGACATAGCAATGAGGAATCGCAGGTTGGCAGAAAGTATCTATGATGTACTGTGAGTAAAATTTTAATTTTTTAAAAAGACTTACACACTAACTGATGTCTTATGACTACTTAATTTCCAAATTTGAATATTTCCATAAAAGTTTATTAAAAAGATAGGGGCAATGGATGGTGAGACTTTCTGAAGAACATTTGGTAAGATGGGGAAACACCACGGTTTTAGAATCTTCTTGCTGCTGAGTAGAGTGGGACATGGCTGTGCAGTTGTTTGAGCCCTTTGCATAGTTTTATGACTGGATGTGGGGGCTCCTTTCCCCCTAGAAAGGGCTCTTTTTGTTTTATGGAGATTGGACAGACAGGTGGGTGACAAAACCAATGGTGAGCTGGCCAGGAGAAGTGGCTAGGGCAGCATGAATGTTAGTGAGTAGGTCATTTGTAAACATGATACTCTGGCCTGGACAGAAATCTTCTATTCTACAAAGTGGATGAAATCCCACTGAAGAGTTACACTTCTCACTAGTCCTGGCAAGGTGTGTTTGGACATAGTTCACTTAAAATCTTATAGATTTAAACTTTCCTTTCTGGTGCTTTGGATTTTCTCAGGTTTTCCACATCACATAAAAATAGCATGGCAGCAAATCTTTGCTAATGATAAACTACCTTTGAGAATATTATCATATCTGTAGTTTCTAGGAAATGACAAATGAGTAGTTACCAAAAATATGAAAAAACAAACATCTACAAATAAAACAAAAAGAGTAGTTATTAAGAGGAGAAGATTACTTGGTATGTCCCTATTTAGTCATTAATTTTCTTTTCTTTTTCACCTAGTGAATTTATTCATTTACTTATTTGCTTTCTTATTTATTACCTTCCTACCCAGTTGATCTTTTAAAACATTTTCTACTAAATTCTTGGATTAGATGGGAAACTTTATGTTGCAAGTCACAGGGAAATATCAAATTGGCCTAACCAGTGAAGAAGACCTGTTTGGATCACAGAGGTAGGGCTGGTTTCAGGTGAAGCTTTTCTTAGCAGTTACTGTGATCATGATCTGCTTTCTCTCCAATTCATTAGACTTCCTTTGCTTTTGCTCTGCTCTCAGCAAGTTTTGTCTTCCTCATCCTAAATTGGCCATTGACATTCCATTCCTTATACAATTCCAGTACATAATTCTTCCCTTAAACTGTGAACAGTATTTTTTGGCTTTCAAGCTGATTAGCTCACATGCCCATCACTGACCTGCTCACTGCGGACAATGATGGATCATGTTAGTTCATCTCACCCTTAGTGAAAAACCTCCACCTCCCAGAGATACTGCCACCCCCTTTATCCCTAGGACTTGAATCAGCTTCCCCTGAAACACTGTAGGGAGAAGACTGGATCAGGGACAATTTGAGTTTCACTCCCAAGAGAAAGGGAGCCAAATACAAGACAGTCAAAACTATTGAATGCACTCTACGAAGTTTTATTTTAAAAAAATACCACATAGTTTGCACATTATTCTCATGAATTCTAGACACCTGGAGAAATTATAGGGTGCACAGCTTTGTACTATATTCAGAATGTCATAGGACTTCAAACAGTTCTTGAGACAGATGTGAGACAACTTTAAGATTTCTGAAAAGTCATTGATGTATCATTCTAATACTCATAACATGAAACCTTTCCTGCTAATGACAAGAGGAACATTGGGAACTAGTGACAGGGTTAATTTTGGACATTCTGTATGAAGAGGACAAGTTCTTCCAAGATGGACATTTTTAGCAGTTTGAAATCTTTTCTGGGTAGGAAGGAAGACTTGGGGTAGTAGCTGAGATTGTCTCTTCTCCCATAAGGAAGAATCAGCTTTATTGCAATTCTTTTTGGCTAGGCCATTTCCACATTTGTTCACAAACCTATGTGATAGTGAGAGATCCACTCAGAGACCATTGGGATGTTGATCAGTGTCACCTTTAGGAGGTGGCCTGACTTTCATAACTTTAAAGATATAAAGTACAAAGGATGACAATGATTACATTTTCAATCAATTCTTACTTTCTTGCAAGACACCTGTTCTTTTCTTGCCCGCACTTCTCTTTAACCCATCTATATACACCTGCTTCTTCTATAACTTTAAAGACAGCCCTGAGACATCTCATACAGTATCTGGATCCCAGTCGGGAAAACAGCTCTGTGTTGAGATACCTTATGCATCTTCAGATATAATTTACTAACTATCCAATCATAGTTAAGGTATAAGATGTTTTTTGCTTTGAAATTGTTGGTACATTGAGATGGGAGATAATCTAGTCTTTGAACACTCTAGATGTTATTCATGATGGCAGAGAATGTCTGCCATTTTACAGTTTTCATTAGGTTCATCTTCATATATATTTTACAGACAGTTCAGTATTTTGCATTTATTTCAATAATGCTACTTACTGCTTCCATAAGGTAAAAGGAAAGTAAGAGAATAGATATTCCTTTGGCTGCCGTTGTCACATGGAATCTTGGCCTTAACTCATAGGTGAACAATTCAGTTGTAGTTCCCTGTTGTTTTTATAAGTCTTTTTTATTAAAATTGAGAACAGCCCAAATTATATGATAATTTCTTATATGCTTTATCTGGGAATCAGTTTTCCACTTGCAAATGTTTTAAGGAGACCTAATTGTAGAGAACATTCTCTGAAAATTAGAACCTGAAAGCTTTATATTTTTAAGAAAGCTTATAAACTAGCTTTGCACAGGTATGGCATGCTGACATCCACCAAAAAGGTTGAAAACTCATGTAACTCTTCCCCCACCTACCTCTGGAGCAGATCACCAAGTTATGGGTATATGTGGAAACTGTTCCAATGTTGGAAGGAATATTTTTAGGAAAGATGCATGGAGAAGAGTGGGATTTTATGTTAACAGGCAGAGAGAGAGAATTTTTTGATTGGTTAACTTAAAATCTTTTCTATTTGTTAATATGTAGGCTACACTGACATTCATATCCAACAAAAATGAGTACTGGTCTCAGAAAAGCATATGGCTTCTTGTCTGTTTGCCACTTGCCCCATCATTGTTTAACTTTGTTTATTATACACATCCCTCTAGTAGAAAATGTTACCTCATGCTTCTGGGTCCTCTGGTGAAGTTCAAATCCTGGACCTGGAGCCTTCCTAGCCTGGAAGGATTATGATTTCTGAAAATTTTGGCAAATTACTTTTCAGGATAAAAACAGGTCCACAGAGCTGCAAATTCCTTTGGAATTGTACTACAATGCCTGGATCCTTGAGTGCCATTAGATGCTCAATGCATTTTTATTGAAATGAAACTAAAGAGAACGAACTATTTTTAACTAAAGTTAGCATTTAATTATTGATTTGAGCATGTCTGTCAGTTGTTTGAGTTTTTTAGTGTTGGTGTCTACACAGCAGAAACTCTTATGCCACTTTATGATTAACTTGGTCTTTTGTTTCTTGAGCTGTGCTCCGTGATCTCATATAAATATATAACATTTGAGATAAAATCCTCTTACTCATTCCATAGCAGGTATAAGTGAGTTTACTTTATTGTGTAAGAAATTTAAATTTTAACAGAAGTTTTTCTATGCTTCAAGGCAAAGAATTTTCCAACAGTGGGGATTTTAAGCATTTTGGCAAGTCAGTAGGAGAGAGATTTTCAACCAGCATGATTCTATTTGGCTCAGGTAAAACTAAATCCTTCTGGGCTGACTTGCAGGTGGGTTCTTGAATCTGGGCCTATTTCAAAAACTGTTGCCTGTTTTTAATAAGTGCCACAATGTGAGGCACCATGAACAAGCATGGTTTAAACTTATCCTATCAATAATCTTCCTCATAAACTCTTGGCAAATACGTTTGTTGTCTGCCATCTCCCTCTGAAGATTTCCATTTAGCTAAACATCAGCCAACCATATGATACCAGGTCCACATGATTAAGCTGATTTGGTAACAATTTGCATAAGAATTTACAATTTCTTATGTAAAGAATTAGAAGAAGAAAATCACACGCATGTGTGCATGTACACTCCCCAATTTTTGTTTTAATGAAAAAAAAAAAAAACAAAAACAAGGTAGGGGCAAAAAGTAAGCCTTCTGGCCTGTAGCAATTAATCTGTAGAAGGTGCTGCATGTATTATACACATGTAAACCATCATCTAAAATTGCTTGCATTCTTAGTGGTTCTGTCTTTCTGTTTCTTGCTAACTCTTTGTCTTTCCCCTTCCCATTGCTATTGATTGCACTGGATTTATTCCAAGATCACGTTGTATGTACCTCAGGCTTATGTATCTGTCCATCCAAACTTTCACTACCTGTCCAACTTTCCTCATCACTAGTAAAATTACAAGCATTTGAAGGCAACACAGGCTGTCTTCTACCTTGTAAATGGTCTGAAATTAATGCATATGAATAATAATATGCTATTATTACTAGTTGTTATTGATGCTATGATGCCTTTTTTAAAAAAAATATGTAACAGAGCATTTTTTTTTGTAGAAACATTTAATGAGTGCTTACCACGTGACAGCATACTAAATTCTTTACACATGTTTATGTCTGTTATTTCCCACAAATCTGTGAAGTGGGAACTATGAACACATTTTAGAATATAGAACTCTGGCTACATAACTTGCCAAGGCACACAGCTAATGAACAGTAGATTCAGAATTCAAACTCTCATTGCCTCACTCCAGAGTTCTCCACCCATGCTCTTACTACTTATGTAAAAATAGAACTTGACTTGTATCATAGTGCCACTTAAAAAAGAACACAATTTAGAAGATTAGTTAACATGTTAGCTGGTTTGAAAATAGGTGGTTTGCTTATCTGTATCCTAGACTAATAATACTGTTCAGCTTCACTACATCTAGTCAGCTAAAAGAAGCAGGGAAGAATGAAGATGCTTGATATTTCAGTGATGAGGGTGATGGATAATAATGTGAATTCACAGCTTGGGTTATTAGACCCAGGTGAGTGAATAAGTGGATTCAGATTCATCAAAATCACCAGACCTAGCTTGGAGCCCTCCCTTCCCAAACCCCTTAGGCTGCACATTACCTTTTAATAGCATATTTCCCCCTTTAGAGTTGCCCTTGATAGTCATCTCAACCACACGTACAAGTATAAACATGTGCAAAGAAGAGGACAGATGCCCTTTCCTTCCTTGTTGATTCCTATTGTGTCAAACAGTGTTGTGTATTAAATCACCAGCCTGGTTTATAGAGTCTAGCACTCTCCTGTCCAACAGGAATTTCTATGGTGAGGGAAGTGCTCCATGTCTGAACTGTCCAATGTGGTAACCTCTTGTCACATGTGGATGAAATACTGCACACTTAAAATGTGGCTAAACACAAGAACAGAATTTTGAGCTTACTTAAGTTTAATTAGTTTAAACTGAAATTTAGGTCACTTTGAGGCTAGTTAGCTACATTATTAGACAGTGCAAATCTGAAATTTTAGACTTGGAGTTGGACCTTAGAGTTCATAAAAGGCAATACATTCAGTTTGTTTTAGAAAAATCTAGGACCATAATGTGAAAACTGATAAACTAAGCCTGAAATCCTGGTCTCTTGATTCTTGGTGCGTTGTTTCTTTGGCTGTAACTGAAAAATAGTTTTAAATGTTCTCTTAAAATTTAGGATTATTTCTTTAGGACCTTGCTTGTGTTTACAAAAGCATTGCAACAAGAAACAAATTTTGAATCATGATATGCATTTTATTTTGTCACATTTATTTTAAATTTCAAAATTACTAAATCAGTCCTATGCTGACAGGTTTACATTTTCATTCTTTAATTTATTTATTCTACTTAGGTATACATGATAGCAGAATGCATTTTGATTCATTGTACACAGATGGGAGCACAATTTTTCATTTCTCTGGTTGTACGTGATGTAGAATCACATCATATATGCAGTTGTATATGAAGCTAGGGCTATGATGTCCATTTCATTGCAACATCTTTACTGACCCCCATGTCCCCTCTCCACACCCTCTCCTTTGACCAAAATTCTTCCATTTGTCCAGTGTTCTCTCCCTCATTATGGATCAGCATCCACTTATCAGAGAGAACATTCGGTATTTGGTTTTTTGGAATTGGCTTACTTCACTTAGCATGTTATTCTCTAACTCCATCCATTTACCTGCAAATGCCATAATTATATTCTCTTTTATTGCTGTGTATATGTACCACAGTTTCTTTATCCATTCATCTATTGAAGGGCATCTAGGTTGGTTCCACAGTTTAACTATTGTGAATTGAGCTGCTATAAACATTGAAGTGGCTGTGTCACTGTAGTATGCTGTTTTTAAGTCCTTTGGGTATAGACCGAGCAACGGGATACCTGGGTCAAATGGTGGTTCCATTCCAAGTTTTCTAAGGAATCTCCATACTGCTTTCCAGATTGGTTGTACCAATTTGCTGTCCACCAGCAATGTATGAGTGTGCCTTTTCCCCCACATCCTTGCCAACACTTACAGTTGTTTGTATTCTTGATAATTGCCATTCTGACTGGCATGAGATGAAATCTTAGAATAATTTTGATTTGCATTTCTCTAATTGCTAGAGATGTTGAACATTTGTTCATATGTCTGTTGATCGATTGAATATCTTCTTTTGAGAAGTGTCTGTTCAGCACCTCAGCCCATTTATTGATTGGGTTGGATTATTATTTTTTTTTTTGAGTTCTTTATATATCCTGGAGATCAGTGCTCTATTGGATGTGCATGGGGCAAAAATTTGTTCCCAGAAAGTCAGATCTCTGTTCACTTCTTTGATTGTTTCTTTTGCTGAGAAGAAGTTTTTTAGTTTGAATTCATCCCACTTATTGATTCGTGATTTTACTTCTTGCACTATAGGACTCTTGTTAAGGAAGTAAGGTCCTAAGCTGACATGATGAAGATTTGGGCCTACTTTTTCTTCTATTTGGCATTGGGACTCTGATCTAATTCCTAGGTTCTTGATCTACTTTGAGTGAATTTTTTGCATGGTGAGAGATAGGGGTTTAGTTTCATTTTACTGCATATGGATTACCAGTTTTCCAAGCACCATTTGTTGAAGAGGCTATCTTTTCTCCAGTGTATGTGTTTGGCATCTGTGTCTAGTATAAGATAACTGTATTTAAGTGGGTTGTTTCTGTGCCTTCTATTGTGTACCATTGGTCTACATGTCTATTTTGGTGCCAGTACCATGCTGTTCTTTTTACTATAGTTTTATAGTATAGTTTAAGGTCTGATATTGTGATATCCCCTGCTCCACTCTTCTTGCTAAGGATTGCTTTGGCTATTCTGGGTCTCCTATTCTTCCAAATGAATTTCATGATTGTCTTTTATATTTCTATAAGGAATGACTTTGGGATTTTAATTGGAAAGTTATTGAATCTATATAGCTCTTTGGGTAGTATGGCCATTTTGACAATATTGGTTTTGCCTATCCAAGAGCATGGGAGATTTTTCCATCTTTTAAGGTCTTGTTCAGTTTCTTTCTTTAGTGTCCTGTAGTTTTCATTGTAGAGGCCTTCTACCTCTCTTGTTAAGTGAATTCCCGGTATTTCATTTTTTTTGGGGGGGGGGCTACTGTGAATGGGGTAGTTTTTCTAATATCTCTTTCAGAGGATTCATCACTGATGTATAGAAAATCAATTGATTTATGGGTGTTGATTTATATTCTGCAACTTTGCTGAATTCATTTATTAATTCTAGAAGTTTTCTGGTGGAATTTTTTGGATCCTCTAAGTATAGAATCATGTCATCATCAAATAATGATAATTTGAGTTCTTCTTTTCCTATTCATATCCTCTTAATTTCTTTCATCTGTCTAATTGCTCTGGCTGGTGTTTCAAAGTCTGTGTTGTACAGTAGTGGTGAAAGAGGGCATTCCTGTCTTGTTCCCATTTTTAGAGGGAATGCTTCAAATTTTTCTCCATTTAGGATGATGTTGGCCTTGAGTTTAGCATAGATGGCTTTCACAAATTTGAGGTATGTTCCTGATATCCCTAGTTTTTCTTATGTTTTGAAAATAAAAGTGTGCTGTATTTTGTCAAATGCTTTCTCTGCATCAATTGATAAAATCATATGATTCTTATCTTTAAGTCAATTGATGCGATGAATTATGTTAATTGATTTCTGTATGTTGAACCAAACTTGCATCCCTAGAATGAACCCCACTTGGTCATGGTTCACAATTTTTTAAATATGTTTTTGTATGCGATTTGCCAAAATTTTATTGAGAATTTTTGATCTATGTTCATCTTGGATATTAGTCTGAAATTTTCTTTGTTTGATGTGTCTCTGCATGATTTTGGTATCAGAGTAATCCTCACCTCATAGAATGAGTTTGGAAGAGTCCCTTCATTTTGTATTTCATGAAATAGTTTGAGGAGTATTGGTATTAATTCTTCTTTGTAGGTCTGGTAGAACTTGGCTGAGAATCCGTCTGGTCTTGGGCTTTCCTTGGTTGGTAGGCTTTTGATGGCATCTTCTATTTTCTTGTTGAAATTGATCTGCTTAAGTTGTGTATGACCTCCTGGCTCAGTTTGGGTAGGTCATATGCCTCTAGAAATTTGTCAGTATCTTCAGGGTTTTCTATTTTACTGGAGTATAGATTTTCTCAAAATAGTTTCTAATTAACCTCTGTATTTCAGTAGTGTCTGTCGTGATTTTTTTTTTATCACAAATTTTAGTAATTTGGGTTTTCTCTCTCCTTCTTTTCATTAGAGTAGCTAAGGGTTTGTCAATTTTATTTATTTCTTCAAAGAACCAGCTTTTTGTTTTGTCAATTTTTTGAATTTTTTCTTTTGTTTTAATTGTGTTGATTTCAGCCCTGATTTTAATTATTTCCTGTCTTCCTCTTCTTTTGGTGTTGATTTGTTCCTCTTTTCCTAGAGCTTTGAGATGTAGAGTCAAGTTTTTTATTTGTTGAATTTTTCTTCTTTTAATGAATGAGCTTAATGCGTGAACTTTCCTGTTAGCACTGCCTTCATGGTGTCCCAGAGATTTTGATATGTTGTATCAGAGTTTTCATTTGCCTCTAAAATTTTTTTTATCTCTTCCTTGATGTCTTCTGTTATCCATGCATCATGCAATAGCATATTATTTAGTTTCCAGGTATTGGAGTAGTTTCTATTTTTTAATCTGTCATTGATTTCTAATTTTATTCCATTGTGGTCACATAGGATGCAGGGTAATATCTCTATTTTTTTGGATTTGCTAAGACTTGCTTTGTCACATAACATATAATTTATTTTGGAAAAGGATCCATGTGCTGCTGAGAAAAATGTATATTTACTTGGTGATGGATGGAATACTCTGTATATGTCTGTTAAGTCTAAATTATTGATTGTTTTATTGAGTTCTGTGGTTTTTTAGTTTAGTTTTTGTTTGGAAGATCTATCCGGTGGTGAGAGAGCTGTGTTAAAGTCACCAAATTTATTGTGTTGTGGTTGTTTGATTCTTGTAGTTGAGAACTGTTCGTTTGATATACATAGATGCCCCATTGTTTGGGGCATAGATATTTATGATTGTTATGTCTTGTTGCTGTATGATTCCCTTAAGAAGTATGAAATGTCCTTCTTTATCGCTTTTCAATAGCTTTGGTTTGAAGTCCACTTTATCTGATATGAGGATGGAAACTCTTGCTTGTTTACGCAGTCCATGTGTGTGATACGTTTTTCCTCACCCTTTCACTTTCAGTCTGTGGATGTCTTTTCCTATGAGATGAGTCTCTTGAAGGCAGTATATTGTTGGTTTTTTTCTTTTTTTTTTATCCAGTCTCTCAGTCTATGTCTTTCAATTGATGAGTTTAGGCCATTCACATTCAGGGTTATTATTGAAATATGATTTGTAATCCCAGTCAGTTTGGTTTATTTTTGGTTTTTACCTTGACTTGGTTTCTCCTTTGATTGGCCTTTCCTTTATTGTAGTTCCTCTCTTTGTATATTTTCATTGTTGGTTATCATTTCCTTTTCATGGAATATTTTGCTGAGAATGCTGTGTAGTGCAGGCTTTCTTGCTGTGAATTCTTTTAACTTGTGTTTATCACGGAAGGTTTTTATTTCATCGTCAAATCTGAAGCTCAGTTTTGCTGGATATAAGATTCTTGGTTGGCATCCATTTTCTTTGAGAGCTTGGTATCTGTTGTTTCATGATCTCCTGGCTTTTAAGGTCTGGGTTGAAAAATCAACTGAGATCCGAATTGGTCTCCCCCTACATGTAATCTGATTCCTCTCTCTTGCAGTCTTTAAAATTCTATCCTTATTCTGTATACTGGGCATTTCATTATAATGTGGCTTGGTGTAGATATGCTGCAATTTTGTACATTTGGTGTCCTGTAAGCCTCTTGTATTTGATTTTCCAATTCATTTTTCATGTTTGGGAAATTTTCTGATATTATCTCATTGAAGAGATTGTGCATTTCTTTGGTTTGAAATTCTGTGCCTTCTTCTATCCTGATAAATCTTAGATTTGGTCTTTTGATGCTATCCCATAATTCTTGGATGTTCTGTTCATGGTTTCTTGCCATCTGCACTGTGTGGTCAACTTTGTTTTCAAGATTGTATATTTTGTCTTCATTATCTGAGGTTCTGTCTTTCAACTGATCCAGTCTATTGGTGATGCTTTCTATTGAGTTTTTATTTGGTTTATTGTTTCCTTCATTTTAAGAATTTCTGATTGTTTTTTTTCCCCACAACCTCTAGCTCTTTCTTAAAATACTCTTTTGCTACTTGTATTTGCTCCCTTATCTCTTTGTTGGTATGATCAATGGTTGCCTTTATTTGCTCTCTTATCTCTATGTTAGAGTGATTTTTGCCGTATTTGCTTGCCTAAGTCATTCTTTAATTTGCAAATCCTTTTAATTACATAGATTCGAAATTCTTTCTCTGACGTTTCATCAATTGTGCTGTCAATGGATTCTATTATTGTAGTATCTTCGTTTGTTTGGGGTACTTTCTTTCCTTGTTTTTTCATGTTGATTATGTATCTTCCTTTCTTGCAATCCTGATCTGAGGTATTGTGGTTTCTATTCTATAACCTTGTAGTGACTTTACAGATTATCTGTATCTGACCTTGTTGTTCACTTGTAGTCCCCAGCAGGGGTCCCAGATGAACACTGCTGTCACTAAAGATGGTGGCAGTAGTGGAGGTAACTCAAGATGGCACAGAGAGTGGTCCAAGATGGATGCAAACACTTTCAGAGATGGGGCCAAAAGGGTGGAACTTACAATGGCTTTGGGCTGATTGATTAGAGATGCAGTGCTTTGTCTGGCTGCTGCCTCCAGGCCTTGTCTGTTGACCCAAGGTAGGGGCTAATACATGGGAAGAACTATGAGGATGGCTGTAGTGTACAAGAGGGATACAGGAAGGGAGCAATAGCATGGATCCCCTCTATATGCAGTGGCATTCCTGGGCCTGGGATATCACACAGACCTATGAGGGCAGTCCTAGGCCTAATGTTGGCCTGGACTCCCTCAGGGATTCCACGTAGAGGTTCTCGTCCTGGGCCTGGGTGCTTGCAGATCTGCAGGGGCTCTGGCGCTGAACTGGGTGTGGTCATGGGCCTCAGCCACAAGGGTCCCCAGAGGCAGTCCTTCACCTGGGTCTGGGTTCTCCTGTGTTTGGCAGCTAGCAGTCTCAAGTTTGCATTTGGCTGGGCTCCTGCAATGGTCCCTGAAGTTGGTCCTCGGCCTTGGCCTGTGCTCCTGCCAGTCAGCAGGGACTCTGGTGCCATGTTTATGCATTTGCTAGGTTTGAAAGTAAAGTTTTCTTCTCATTTTTTTTTGCCATTAATTCCCCTTTCCAAAATCTCAGTGTAGTTTAAATTTACAGGTTTCTTTTTGCAAATGAGCTACACATCTTTGAGGTGTATTTGAGCCATTTGTGTTTTATGTGAAATGTGTTTGTATATATTGCCCATTTTCCATTGGTGTATTTTTTTTTATTTACTTAAAGGAACTTTTATATATAAGATGAAGAGTAATACTTTCTTAGGGTTTTTTCAGACATTCAGATATCTTAAGTATATAAAAGTATATGTTCTTTCTTTTTAAACAAATGATACAATATCATGTACATGGCTCTGTACATTTTTTTTTTTTACTAAACACTATATTTTGGGGATCTTTCCAAGTGAGTAAATAGTTTACTCTTTTTATTTTTCTTGATACTTTTTAGTTATACATAATACTAGAAATCATTTTGACATAATTTTAAAAGCATGGAATATAATTTGCTCTGATTCATTCCCCAGTACTTTGCTACTTTGCTTTTCCTCCCCGCCCTTGCTCCTTTCCCTCTACAGAGTTTACTCTTAATCAAGTGCACAAAATTCCATTGTACATGCCAACCATAGTTTATTTAATGCATCTTCTATTGATGTGCATTTACTTTTTCCCCATACTTAATCATCTTAAAAGTAATGCTGCACTGAATAACCTTGCATTTATAATTTCTATGTGTGCAAATGTATTGTAGGATGATTCTTAATAATGAAACACTAGGTCAAGTGATGTGTATGCGTTTTTTATTTTAATAAATATTATAAATTGATCTCCATAGAGGTCACAACATTTTACATAACCAGCAATCTATAATCTCTATGTCCTCATCAACACAGTGTGTGATCAGATTGATTGATACCTACTATTCTGATAGGTGAACAAAATTTCAATGTTGTTTAAATTACACTTATTACAAATGAGCATCTTTCATGTGTATAAAATCCATTTGTGTATTTTTTAATGTGAAATGTGTTTGTTTACTTTGTCTATTTTACATCAGTTTTTTTTCTTATAGGAGTTTTAATCTATAAGGCAAAAATACATGAGAGAGAGAGAGAGAGAGAGAGAGTGTGTGTGTGTGTGTGTATTGTCCATTATCTTCCTTCAGAGCTTGTTGGTTCTGAGTCATAATTTGAAAGACTTCCCTCATTATGTAAGTCTAAAATAATTACTTTAATAAATTTGAAATTGATCCTAAATATGTATGACTCAAACATCCTTTATCAAGCAGTCCATCCATTCTCCACTTATTTGGGATATCACCTGTATCATATATAAAATTTTATATATGATAAAATTTTTATATATGATAAAATTTTCCATCTGAGAGCTGGAAAAAAACAATCTTCTATGTCATCAGGGTAGAAGATAATGGATCAGGAATGCATAACTAAATGGTGTGAGATTAGCATTAGATTTCTGATTTTCTACAAAGTAGCCAAATTATTCTAGGATGAAAACAAGAAAGACCAAGGCAAGGCTCAGGTGGAATGTATCTTTGAATCTGTATCTTTATTTGTAGTCTGACCTGTGGAATCTGTCTGGTATCATTTGTTTTAATTAGTTTAGATTTATAGTATGTTTTAATATATTGTAGGACTATTCCTCCATCTGTCCATTCCTTTTTCAAATTGTTCCTCATCATGCTTGCCTGTTTATAATTCCTTAAAAATTACATTCAGCTTCTCTCTAAAATAATTTCTCTTAGTATTTTAATATGATTATGTTAAATTTCAAGATTGATCTAGAGTCATCTAAATGGTATGGTCTTTCTATATGGTCACATTGTATGTCTTTCTGTTTGTTTAGCATTTGTTTCTTTCCTCTGAGAGTATTCTATGATTTTCCCCCAATAAATCATACACAATTATTTAGTTTATTTCCACATTGTCCTTTGTGTGCCTTTGAAATGAAGTTTTTGCTTTTATGTATGAAGATTGTTAATATGTGTATATTAACTTTGAACTTTCCTGAATTCTCCTATTTTTAAAAAATACTTTAGAGCTGGGGATGTAATGCAGTGGTAGAGCACTTGCCTAGCATTAGTGTGGCCTGGGGTTTGATCCCAGCACTGAAAAAAAAATAGTAATAGCAACTGACTCATGTTTTCCAAGGACCCAAGAATGGATTTACAAATCACTTTCATTTTACATCTTTCTTTTTAACTTTAAGTCTTTACTTTCTACATATGATCTAATTATATTCATTATTTCCTCCAGAATTAAACTACCATAGAAGTTTTGGGAACTTGTTTCTTGCTCATTATCAAAATTGGAAAAGACCTATATTTCCCCCTAGAAACATAATGCTGGCATGTAGATGGAGACATAAATATTTTATTGTTTGCTTTTGTCTGGAATGATTTTGAATTTCATCAAATATTATCATTTATGATAATGATTTTATGGTCTTCATAGGCTTATTAATATCATGAGTTAGATTATTATTTTACCCATATCATTTTAAAAGCTTTATTGTTTTAGGTTTTATTCACTGTGGTTCCATTCCTTGCTCACTGTTCCTTACAGTTCTTGTCATATATAAGAATCCCAGTTGTTCCTACTATGAATTCATGGTACTTTCTTTACTTGGAGTTAAAGCAAATGTGCCTATCAAAAGAGCAAAGTGTCCAATGATAATAGGTGAAAATTGAGTCACAAATAGGTGAAAAATGGTTTTTTCATTGCTATTTGTGTGTTTGTGCTGTGTGCTGCTTTTTTGTTTTTCCCTAAGGAGTGGACTGTTATTCCATGTTATGTAGTTGTGCTATTGTGAAATTCTCCAGTGATGGAAAAGGAGAATAATGTCTACAAAACCTGCTAGAATATGAAGAAAGGGGATCCTTTTCTGTGCCCAAGTCAGAAAACTGTTTCCCTTCTCTTCTCCTATTTTAGAGCAATGTGTTTTATGTCACAGAGTAACTCACTGTCTTTTCAACTGTTTATCTCCAAATTACATTTTATATTCTAGTCAGTCATAAGATGGAAATAGGAAATGCATTTGAGGACAGGCAAAATGTCTGTGTCTAAGACACAGAAATACTTGGTGAAGAACTTTTGGCTTTCTTCTTGACCCTGCCTACGGCCCGTCATTGTCACTCACTGTGCTCAGGTCTCTCATTAGTCAAACAGGGTGGCTGGGCATTTCCTGTGAAATTGCTGGGATGAGATTGTGGCCCTCAGGGCAGGAATCCAGGAGGAGAAGGAACCAGACAGCTGGCCTCTGGGAGCTACCAGATGGGAGAAAATTCCCAAGGCTGATGTGAAGAGCTGTCTAGAATGACAGAGTTGTTTAGTGGAGAAGCCCTCTAAAGCCAAATGTTCTGAGTGTCCCTGCAAGCAGAGCAAATGAGCACATACTGTGTTCATGTTGAAAAAGACAAATGGCTGTACAAATAGAGTAATAAACAATTTAAGAAAATATATGTTGCCTAAATTTAGTATCAAGGTGATAGGAAAAATGACTTACTCCAATTTGTGATGGTCCTGTTGCAATGGCAGTGGCAAGGCCAGTTAGACCCTAATCACAGAATATAGCCGACGTATCAATGGAGATGGCCCAAGTGCATGCTTTTCAAATAAGATAAATCATCTGTGAAGAAGGAAAAGGTCAATGTAATATTCTCTCCCTGTCTCTCTGTCTCTCTCTCTCTTTCATCTGAATTAAATGGAAACATTAAAATTCCTTCCAAGACAAGAAAAATCAGCACATAAAATAACGCAATCTCCTTCCTACCCAGCCAAGTCTGACTGCATTCCACCTGAGCCTTGCCTTGGTCTTTCTTGTTTTCATCCTAGAATAATTTGTCTACTTTGTAGAAAATCAGAAGTCTAATGCTAACCTCACACCATTTAGTTATGCATTCCTGATCCATTATCTTCTTCCCTGATGACATAGAAGATGGTTTTTTTCCAGCTCTCAGATGGAAAATGATATATGCACACACCATACACATACATACACACTCATGTACTTTTCTCACAGTTGAGGTTACCTATATGCTGTCCATGAGCAACCTTCAATCATTCAGTATCTGTGGAACGCCTAATAAGAAGGAAGGGAAAAGACCGTTTCCGTAGTCGTGTATCTCTTAGCTTTGGTCTATGCTTTATTTTTACATTTGTTTCAGTTTAGTATCTATTCATTCATTTGTACACTGATGTATTTTCCGAGAATGTTTTGTAATGCCTCCTATGTGCCAGGCATTATGCTAGATTATAAAGGTGTGGAAACGAATTAGAACCCCTTCTCTCCAGGAGCTTTCAATAATTATATTTATTTGCAGTAAAGGTTTAAAGATACTAGAGTGTGCCTGCCTAGGAGGTAGTGGGATCACAAAAGAAGGAATGTCAATTCTGTTGCTATGGGTTGGAGGTTTACTGAAAAGGGATCATTAAACAGTATTGAAGGATGAGTATCATATTTGTCAGGGAGGCACAAATGGGCGCATTTTAGGAAGACACAGAAGATGCATAGAAGGCCATGGAAATTTTAGGGAACTTCTGTAATGTAGTAGAGGGAGGGCCTTTTAAGAGTCCAGGCTGGAGCAGTACAAAGTACTAGATCATGAAGGGTCTTGCATACAATTGTGGAGAATTGGTACTTTAACCTGTGAACATCAAGATATCATGAACAGAATTTGTACCATAGCAGATTTTTCTTTCTGACAGAAATATGGAAAATAATCTCAATTACTTGGCTGTTTTGAGGGTATGATCCACAGATACAACGCAAAAACAAAACTCAAACCAGGAGAATAGATCACAAAATAGTGCCAACATATTATATTCAGCAATTTATTGTTTAGTTAACATTTAAGGAAAAACAGACCTGCAATAATAATAAAATAAGAAGGTGTTAGCCATTCATCCCTTAAATTTCATGTATAAGAGGAATGCTTTATTTTACTAAGTAACTCAATTTTTGATTTAAAATTCATACTAATTACAAATTGCAAATAATTTAAGGAATCATGACCACCTTCCTCAATCTCTTTACATTGCAAAATTTAGAGAGTGATCCTTACATGCAGATGATGTCAGGGCTCCAGAGGATTTCAGAGACTATCTTCTTCAGTGATTTTTAAGATATCATTGTCTGTGTCTTCTAGCAGAAGCTTCCCTGGGAGCCCCAATATTCACAGGAGTGTCAGAGGTGGACACAGGCTATGCCCCCTGCCATCATTCCTCCTCATTTTGCCCCAGCTCAGAATTACACTAGCACAATTATAAAACCTAATTTTGGCAGACCTTCTCATTTCACAGTGGGGACTGAAGATAATGGAATGGGAGAGATTGAATTACCCAAAGAGTCATGACTAACTGGTTAGTTAATGGTAGAAGGAAGGATCCCAGGTCCTCCTGATTGCTACACAGGTGTTCTTATCAATTTTTGATCAGTGACTTACTGTTTCTATCATTAAGGGCTTGTTTCTCCCTTCTTCTGAATTTAAATGAACATGCAACAAGCTGCCTGAACGGAGTCAGCTCAGTTACACTCAGTTACATTTCAGTTACACAAGAAATGCCACCATTTCTTCTCATTGATTAATCATTCCATTTCAGTTGTGGAAACCTCAAGACTATGGGTTCATAACCTCTTCCACTAATCATTTTCTGACCATCATGCTCTCCCTACCCATCTCTCCTTTCTGTACTTTAATTGTAACACATACTACTCTAATTGTTGTTAGTTTGTTGTTTTTCCTCACTAGACTGAGTTCTTCAGGCCAGGAAACATGTCTTTCTATCCATAGCATCTGGCTCGATCCGTGATATGTAGTAGAACACTATAAAATTGTTTAATAAATAGTCAGATAAATAGATAAAGATAGGCCTCTAACTTTGGCAATGGTATAACATGAATGGAAGAATTTATCTTTCTGTGTTTGTCTCCTACTTTGTCAGAAACAGTTTTACCCTCTACAAGTGGACCAGCTGCTGCCTTAGGTGGTTGTCTCACCAAACCATGGATTTCATAGGATATCCCAGACAGTGTGAAATAGCTTCAAGACAGAAGATTATCTGTCTTGAAATAATCTACTATAAATCCACCCATCTTAGTACAGAGATTGAGCAAATGATAGTTTTTTTTTTCTAGATTGGCATTCAGAATTAGTGTTTGGATGTAGTAGGACACCTCTGTTCTCACAGCCATTAAAAAGAAGAATTTCTATATTGAATTTCACTGAACCTTGCAGCCAGTTTCAGTCCCATTAATTTTCATATACAGGAACAATGTAACATGATTACTCACCAACCACAGAGGCAGTGGTTTTATAAATCTTATGTGGTAGTGGCTGAAAGAGACAGGGTTGTGCTCTCATTGCCAATACTCTCCAACTTTCACCTTGGAAGTGAATATTTTTGTCTTTCAGTATCAGCTGAACATAGAAGTATGTAGAATCACTAGCTGTCATGTGGATTGACATTTCTCCAATTTTCAGATCATCTTATGAGAAAGCAGTAATTTTTCCTCACTCTCGTGGTGGCTTGCCTCTTTCCTAAGGATGGCTCATTTAATAAGGGAAGGTGGCCTCACTTTGTTATTTATAAGGATGCACCCATACCTCGTGCTTTCTGATTGCTTGGTTGCTTAATCCTGTTTTATTTAAATATACACAGTTTGCAAGAGGTCATGGACAATAGCTTCATTGACGTGAGTCACATTCAAATTGCTAACAACCCGATTATGTATATGACATTAATGAAGGAAAACCTTTTATTCCTGATTGCCAGTTACTCTTCCTCTTCACCTTCTATTGATGATGCTGTGTGATCTTCATAGTTAAAATTTTTATTACAAAAGGAAACTCACACTGTTACTGGTATGTGTGTGACTAGCCTATGGAGGGTTGGTTTAGGTTTTAGTTTTATGCTCTTTTTTTTTTTTTTTTTTTTTTTTGAGACAGAGTCTTGCTAATTTGCTAAGGATTGCTTTGAACTTATGATCCTCCTGCCTCTTTCTCCAAAGTGATTGAGATTACAGATGGGTGGCACCAGTTCCAGGTCAATTTTATACTTTTGTAGGTCACTGTTAATATGGTGGATATACTCTTTTGTTGAGTATCCAACTCTAGGGCTTCATTTAAAGAAATACAAAATGTTGGCAACAGTTAATGTATATCAAGTGTTCATCTGTCAGAAAACACTCAAAAAGTTTCATATTTATTAACACATTTAATGTTCCCTACATTAAATGGACTGCTTGGCCCAAAGAGATGAAATAACTTGCTTGATGTTACAAGGTTAGGAAGTAGAAAACCAGATCCTAACTTAGCCGGGCTGGCTTCAGGTCTTGGGCTATGCTCCAAGGTAGCATGCTGACCATGGGTGGAATGAGAGCAGAGTGCTCTGAAGGTTCCTGTGATACTCTTTTAAAACTGTCTCATCTCAGAAGTTAACATCTTGGTCAGCAGGCTTATTACTCCAGAAACTCCTGTGACCTCCCCCTTGCACTCTGTAGGCAGCCGTCTGGTGCCCTTAATAGCTTGTAGAGGTGGCAAGTTCCTCTCCTCATCTGCTACCTCTAAGAGGGATGATGGCAGGATTTTCCTGCCAAAAAAGGAGCTCCAGAAGGAGGAAATGGTTGTGTTATGCTCAGTCTAACACAACTAAAAGACACCAAGGGAGCTTTATGAACCAGATTGCCCAGGATGTTCTTACTTTACTTCCATTATATCAACTTTTTTCTGCTGCTCCTTTGAGTTTCAGGTTATCAATCTATGAATGGAGATAAGAAAACCTACCTCCAAAAGGTCATTGTAAGAATTAAATGATATCAAATTTTAAAAGTACTTCTATAAAATCTGGCACATTCCAAGGGTTTGATGAATGTATTTTTCCTTTGCCTTATCCAAAGGAGTTTCTGAAAAGAAAATTGAGAGTGAGTTTTGTGAAATTTTTGTTAAACATGTTAAAAAGACCAAGGCTTCTGTGGATTCTCTCCTCACCCATTTCTCCTTAGAAGTCTTTTCATTTGAGAGCTGCTTGTTTTGTTTTGTGTTTCATGGTTGTATAAATGTATTAAACTGTTGGTATGTTAGATGCAATTCTATCACTAGTCTCCAGGTTCAAACCCTTTTAGGAAAATCCTTCTTTTTTAATCTATTCTTTATTAACTTACTTCTCCCTATGTATTAAAATGGATCCTCTCTACATACGACATTGCTTTATAGCTGAGGGTGTTTTAGCTGTCATCATTATGGTTCAATTCATTCCATTTGGGACTCCAGTGATAGATTAAGTTTTTATTAATCCTGGAATTTTAGGAGTAGGTTTTTGCAAGTGATTGCAATCTGGTTTTGAAGGAAGGAGAAAATGCTCTATTTGATAGCCCCAGGTTAGCAGAGGTGAATAAAGATCATAGACCTAAAAGACTGTGTGGTTTTCTAAATATATTTTTTTGTCAGGAAAGTCATTTTGCTCCTTAGTAGAAGATTACAATCTCTTTAATTGCATTCTGACCAGAGACTTTGGGGGTTCCATTTGGGAAGTTGCCATGTGTTTAATTTGAGGTGAACATTGTCTTACTGAAGCTGCTATTCATGAAGCAGAAAAGACAGACTTGAGAATAGGTTTTATTTCCTTATTTGAATGTCAAACTACTGTTCTCAGAATGGATTTTATATGCAACAATATGCACTTAATTTATTATGTGTTTATAAGACCTCACTATGTCATGCTATCTATAGAGCTGAATTCAAAATAAGGCAGTGCAATCTTGGATGTCATGCCAAAGAGTTTGTTTCTCAATGAATCAAAAAGTTTTATAATATAGTTGGTCCTCTACATCAGCAGGTTCTGTATCCACAGATTCAGTCAATTGTGGATCAAAGATGTTTTTAAACATTGATCTGTATTGAACATATACAAACCTTTTTCTTGTCATCATCCTCAAACAATAGAGTACCACAACTATTTACAAATCAGTTACATTGTATTACATTCTATAAATAATCTAGAGATGATTTAAAGTATATGGGAGGATGTATATAGGTCACATGAGAATACCACACCATTTTATTGAAGGGACTTGAGTATCTGTGGGTTGGGGTATCCACAGAGATACCTGGAACCAATCCCCAGCAGATACCAAGTAACGAATGTACAGTATTGACATCCGTGGCATAAAGTCCTAAAAACATTCTCATGGCAGGACTTAAGTGTGAGGTAATCCAGGCAGGTCAAGCAGAGTGAATAATCTCCAATCAAGAGTATTAAAATTACTGCTGATAATCAAGCTTTTTCACAAATGTTCTTTCACTTCTCTTAGGTTTAGGCAGGGAGTTCTGAAAGCAGGTAAACTCTAAAGTTACTTTATAACTTTGTTTTAGTATGCAGTAATATAAAGTGAGCAGAAGAACTCAGGAGGATGCTGTCTGGTTCCTTAGATATTATAAATCCTGAGGTTTAATTGACAAAATGATGAATTTCTATTATGCCTAAATTCAGCCTTGAGGGCCTAAAGGAAACACGAGGCAGTTCATTACTAGCACTATTTTCTGTTTACATTTTTGTTCATTACCAGGAACTTCCTCAATATTTATAGTTATATAATGTTGTACTAGTAAACGTTTATACTAAACATCTTCTGACATCAGTATCCAGCAAACATTTGTTAACGGGTAATGTGTGCAAATCATACTAGGTATTTCTTAAGTTCCCAAAAGGACCTAGAATGCAGTTTGGGACTAGGAGCTTGCAGGATATTAACAGTTTCTGTTTGCAACTCCTCAATGGAGTGTAAGGCAGGATGGAATGTGTATTAGGGGGAACTTATAGCATGCTGTAAGAATTCCAATGAGATCAACTTGTGTCTTTTCTTGTATTCCCTCTGAATTGCCTTTCTCTAAAAATAAATAAGCAGAGGACTGTGAAAACTCCACAACAGTGGTGTTTTACCAGATGGAAAAATAATGAATATTAAACATTTCACATTAGAATCCATGAAGCTGAAGAAGTTCCATCCATGTCTTTTTTCAGAGAATCCATATCATCTGCCTGCCTGTTCAATGTCAGTCACTGTAGGTGGATAGATGGCACATATCTGGAGAAGTTCACAAGTATTTGCTGAATGAAGGAACTCATCGCTCATTATTTTCTTACATGAATCCTGGGCAAGTTGTACTACCTAACCACTTAGGGAGTCTGAAGTTTGGAAAGGTTCTGAGCAATCCCATTGCAGGTCTCCCTTTTATTTGGCATTGTAAATATAAATAATTTTACTTATTCTTAATAATTTTTTTTATTCTGTGATCTTTCTAGCTTTTCAAGATATCTTTTAACTTATGCAGGTCAACCTATTAAATACCCTTTCCACACTGTTAGCTGCATTATATTTTCCAAATTTATTTAAGGCCTTGAAAGACATTAAAACGACAGAGCCACAAACACAACTTCTCTACCCCACACTGAAACTCCCCTACTGTTCTTTCATTCAACAAGTATTTGCTGGGCAAGGCATCATCTTTGCTTTCATCTTTAGGGTGTTAGGAGGAACTCTGCAAGGTGCGAGGCATTAGTTACCTAGTGATAAGTACAGTAGATATAGTCCCTGCCCTCACAGGGCATAAGACCTACCTGCATTTGTTCAAGCAGCTAAAAAAGCTCTCTTCTCTCTTTTTTAGCAATGAAAGGAATGGCTTCCCTGAATATCTCATATCTTCTTCTGCCAGTCTTTTCTCAGGCTGCTCCTGGAAAGAAAAACTCCTTTTTTATCATTTTTGACTCTCATGACCTCAGGCATTCAAAAGAGACCATGTAAATGTTACCAGCTCCAAAAATCCCATCCACACCTGTGACATCTATTAACATGTGGCACCACCTATGTTGTGCTTACCACTCACTGATTTCTACCATGATTTTTGCAAACTTCTCATATAAACTCACAGTTCCCTTTCAAACACAGATCATGCCTTTGATGTTGTTGTATCCAAACTAAACACAGTGCCTTATTTCAGGGAGAGTGACCATAGACCCCATCTATTCTAGAAGAATAAAGACATTTAGTAAGAATTCATAAGGGCTTCATTCCCCAGTAACCATTCAAGTTCAGAGAAATCTCAGAATGACACTACATCTTCTAAATATCTTGATTTTAGATGCAGAAAACTTCCAGAAGCTTTTTTTTTCTTGAAGATTCAACTCATAGACCATTTGAAGCATTGGACACACAAAAAAAACACAAAGAAATACTTTTATTATAAAACTAAATTTTAGTCTGGAGTTCATGAAATGGTCAGATATGAATAATGAATTACTAGGTGTTTCTCACCTGTTTACATGCTCTGTGATTTCTAACAGCATGAAAAATAGCATTTTAGAGTCCTAAATATTGATTAGGCATTTAAAGAGTTCAAAGTTCAAAGATGCATAAGTAGATAATTGCTTCTAAAATCCAACAGGGATTTTTGGATGACACAAGAGTGTTTAATTGTGCTTTTTTCCTCCTTAAGTACAAAGTCATGTGGTTGGTCAATATTTTCATTCCCATGGAATTATGATAGTTTATCCTCATAGTCACCCAGACCCATATTGGCATGGATCAGGTAATGCTATTCACATAGCAAATAGGCTTCCTTGTTAGGTACAGGGGTGGAGTCTGACTAATGAATACATTTTTATTTTAAAACAGGCTCCATAGGGATGGAAGGGAGGAAATGAATATAATCTGAATGCTCCTTTTTTGTTAGACATGGTACTTTGTGATCTGCTTACATCATCTCATTTAACCAACAAGGCTTTATGTTGTAGCCAAAGAAAACAGTTATGAAGACTTGAAGCCTCTTGCTCAAGATCATATAGGTAGTAAGTGGCAGAGCTGGTGCCTTGAATTCCTGGTTTCAAGCCTTAAATAAGGCTTTCACTCCTATACAGCATGGCAGCATACTAGACTGTTTATCAATTATATTTATGCAAATGTATTTATGAAAATGCAAAGAGACCATGAGAAGAGCATATTGACACTGTGGCTGTTAGGAAAGAAGACTAAATTAATCTCAAAAATCTATGTTAACTTCACCTGGAGTTTCCCTGAGATAAACTGGTGGCTCACTCTTAGTCACCATGGTGGAGTAACAAGTGCCCATCAGGCAGATAACAATATTTCATTCTTTTTTCTTGCTTCTTATGAGAAGGCCACAGTGAACTTCTTTGTATTCCTGATTTCATCTCTCAACTGTGAGATAGTGTTGTATTTTCCTGAAAGAGTCTTGTACTGAGCCATCCTTGACTTTCTATTGCCAGGTGACAATGAAATGTTTGCTCTGTCACACTTACTTGAGCTTCTGTGGCTCTATTACTGATTAAGAAGTGGATGAATGTGAATTCTCTAGTAATAGTTTGCTGTGATCAACATGTTAGTATAAATATCACACGACCAGGAGAAGATGAATTAAGCCACTCAGCAAGGCTTTATTGGAATGCGCGCCCTCGGACCAAATCCCCCGTCCATCAGAGCGGGTCAAGAGAAATGGCATTGGAGATTCCGTGCATAGAGAATTTTAAGAAAACCCGGTCAGGAAGGGGAGGGCTTGGGGAACAGGAAGAGAAGGCCAGAGTCCTTCCTGATGGGTCAGGAAAACTCGCTGATTGACAGGAGGCGTGTCCACTAGTGACGTCACATCTGGCTTGCAGCTCCGCTGACCAGCTTCCTTATTTGGGCATCCTAGACTCTGACCAGACCTGACAGTTAGTTATGTTGTCCAAAAGTCTGCATTAGTAATATACCTTTTTAGGGTCTATTTGTACTTTGAATTTCTTGTCCCTGGGAGAGGTAAATTTTGGTTTAATATGTTTTTTTTAAAAGATGAGAAAATAGTGTGATAAAACTTTATGATAACCTTTATAATAATCTGCTTACAGAATTGTTCACAGTGTCTCTCCTCTCCATATTAATTTCCTTTTCCAAATAGATGCCTTTATACAGCTTCATTTCTCCAATTTCTCCCACTGCAGATTCCTTTCCTTACTTGTCCTCTTTGCCAGCTTGCTTGCCTTCTGGCCTCCCCTCCCATTTTGGCCAGGACTGGTAGAGGGATTTAATTTGGTGTTTCCTCCTCTATTGCTGTTGGACTGATGTCCACTCATGAGCTCCCAGTCACCTTCCTCTCCTTCCCTGTGGCCAGTGTTCCTCCCAGCTCTAGCACCAGTTCTAAAGACAATCTGTACTTTCTTGTCATCCTTTTTTGGTTTTTACATAACCCATTTTCTATCTGACCCCTGTGACCTGTCATCTGTCCTTTCTACTCAACTGAAGTGACTTTCTCAGGAACCATGCATAACTTCTGTTACAAAGTCTGATCAATACTTATTTTCTGTAGCACTTGCTGTTGCTGGGTACCCATTCCCTCAAGTTTCTCCTCCCCTAGCTTTGGGGCACTGTATCAATGTTGGTGTTTGTATACTCAGTGCTACATTATATATGAGTAGACAAAAGCATTTCAAAAATGAAATCATTCAGTGGGTCTCCTAGAAAGGTAGACAGAATATGTAGATGCAAGTTATCAGAGCTGGTAAGCTCAGCACTCTATCACACATTATGTTGACAGAGAAGGAGAAAAGAAAAGCCAAAGTCCTCAATCCATACTGTTAATTAAAAGTTGATTTCTTTTTATTCTTTAACTATTAAGGGATATTAATAAATGTGTGATGGTGTCTTGAGAATAGCCTCAGTGGTAAAGGAAATATTGAAGTGTTTCTTTGGAAAAATATCTTTCCATTTCCTGTGGTTACTGCAAATGTAAAAATTGGGCACCATTTCCTGAAAAGATTATATGAATGTTCTGTGAGGCCTGGCAGGTAAAGTATGATGTATCCTAAAATATTTGAAATTAAAGAATTGTTTGTGTCATAACCTTTTACTCCTTGAATATAATCAGAAGTATCAACTTTATAATAATATTAAAAAACAAATATTTTATTATTACATTGTTTTATTTTTATTTGAAAAGAAAATTAGAAAATGCAAAGAGAAGGCCCACATTCACTGTTAATGAAAATATAAGAAAATATATGAATTTTGTGTTTGCCATATCAAGCACCAGGTGTATAGAAAGCTATAAAAATGAAGGCAACAAACACAAACATTCAGTTTCATTATTGTTGTAATTCTTGGTTCTGTCATAATTTTTTTCTTCCATCCTAGCAGAATCTGAGGTCCAATCATTTTTGTGAAGGTGTTATTTCCATTGCACTGTAGTCTATACCAAATGGTTACTTTACCTGCCACATCTGAAGCTTGTTTACAAACCATAGGTTCCCCAGAAGAAGTGTATGCCTGACATAGATTAAATACAGATTTTTGGCAAATGAATTGCTATAATAATGTCTTAAATCACAAATTATTTTTACAGACATAATTTGCTTTATTAAAAATGACTTATAATGGAACTATCAAAAAATATTAGTTACTCTTGCATAAGGTAATGAACTCTGATCTGGACAGAAAGTGTGTTTGTATATTCAACTACTAAGGAGAAACTATTTTTGATGATTGGCTAGACCTATTTGGTTTCTCATTCCATCTTTCAGCAAATGAAGATGCTACTTATCTTCCATCTGACCTTTAAAGTCATATGGAATCTGAAAAATCCAGCTACATTTCCATTGCACTGTTTTTGCTTGGCCATTTTCCATGGTGGGTAGGTGTTGTGTGTCTAGATTTGAAAAATAGCCCAAATTTCTTAGTTATTTCTAAGGTTTAATACTTAGAAACAGAAGTAGCACCCACTAGCAAAACTATACACAGGAAAACAGTATCCAGCAAGCTTTTCAGGGTTATTTATGAGCAAGACATGAATAACCTTGTCCTTGCAGTGAGAGAAATAGAATAGAGTGGATCCCAGTTTGCTTGTAGTGAAAAAAAATATAAGATGAGAGAGAACACTGGTATGCATTGTTGCAAACACGAGAGCAAAGCCTGAAGCACTCTTGAGTTAGCTTTGTGTTATGGGCTCAAAATAGGTATGTTATGTTGAATTAATTCTAAGTTCTGTAAGTGTTTCCCTAACAATGTCAGGGTTCCAGGTTAAAGATATTTGTAGTAATGTTTGTAATAGTGAAAATGCTCATATGCTGAAGACATTGTAAGAATAATTTAAAATAAAAGAATACTTTTGTACAGCAAAATAGTTTTGTGGAACAGAATTAGATCAAGGAAAGGTTGCATGGTGGGCATTTAGTCATGAAAATATCAATCTGTACCTAATGATTGCTGTGAATCAGCCTTCAAACTCATTAGATGTGCCATTTAACCAGGCAACATATGCCCATTATTTTTTAGCAGAAAAAGCAATGGCCATATGTTCAATAGTTATTGAATTGTGACTAGCAGGTGTGCTTCACCATAATAACAATGATGCCAATAATAATATCTTCAGCTTCACCTCTCTCCATAGTAAGGGCAAAGGATGGAAAGCAATGATTATTTGGAGAATTTGAGTATTGTAAAAAGCCAATCTAGATAATTTAAAGCAAAGATCACTTTCAATAACTAGCATTCTGCTTTCTTTTCTCCTCCTAAGTTCAGATAATTTTGAGTTCCCTTTACTCCTCAACCTACATTAATCCAGTACAATTTCATTTCATGTTAATGATTACGTTCCCGCACATTTACGATGGTTCCTCAAAATGTTTTAATTTTACTTTCACATATTGCAGTATTTGACCCTCCTAGCAACTGTGTTGAGGTACGAGAGAGACGTTGTTGCCTGTTTTCCCTTTAAAAAGCTGTGGTTCAGAGAGGTTAAGTGACTGTTTCTACTCCACAAAAAGAAATCTGTTGCATTTTCTCTGGTGAAGCTGTCAGCCTTAGAAATAGTAAGGTGACCACGCTAATAGAGTGCTACACATGTGTCACTGTCAGTATTACTCTGCTGGAAAACATATTGTGTCAGGAGGTCAAGAACAGGAAGAGGAGACACAGATTGATGAAATAAGAGCTGTCCTATTGAAAGAACACTTAAAGCAGACACCAGGTAGGTTCTAGAATATGATCTCCTTCCCTTTAGCTGGATACTTCAGTATTAGGTACATCACAATTATTTGTTTTAAGGGAAGACTAGTGTTAACCTGTTCAGATAAAGTGTCATGTTGGTACAATACAGAATGGTTTCCATAATTAATATCACATTCTCTCTCAAAGCTAACTAGGAGATGCACATATTATCATAGGAAAAGTATATAGGATATCATAATGGAATTGATTACTCAAGGTTTTTTTTTCATTAAAAAATTTGTAGATGGAACATAAACTCAAGGAGAAAGAAGAAGAACCAAAATAACAAACAATGAAATTTCTAATTGTCCCAGGAAAATTTGCTTCCCATATAGTAGGCATCACAACTGTGGCAGCACAATTCACTGGAATCAGTCTTCCACACATCTGAAGATATGATGCAGGATAGGAGGCAAAGGCAAAGCCGAGCTTTGTGGGGAATATGGAATGAGGAACTTGAGACCCTAGGGGTTTTTCCCTTCTTTTTCTCTTGATGGTCAAACACTTTTCCTGAATCATCCTTGTAAAAAGTCCTGGACCCACAATGACCTGTTGTCATACCATAATCTGTTGCTTCATCCATCTCTGCTGTCAATCTGGTGGTCATTTCAGGTAACAGATTTCACCTTTAAGATTTCTTAAAGAGAAGTATGACAATTCACCCTGCCATTTAGAAGAAGAAAAATCTGGCACCTCATTTTATTAGGGGGTGAGCCATGATGACAGCAGCTTGTTATCAGAGTTAGCATTTCCCAAAGTTAGAGGCCACATGATCGCCACATATCATACATACTGAAATTGTGTTTCATCTCTTGCTTGATATTGGAGTGTAAACAACCTTGAAATTGTGCTTGGAGGAAAAGAAATACTTGAAAAATATTCATTTTTTTAAAATATGGATTTAACTTAAAATATGTTCTACCTTAGAACAGGTGGCAGATCTCTTTTTGTTTGCGTGGAAAGGGAGAAAAATTGGGAATGAAGGGTCAGGAAATGTTTCTTTTTTATTGATATACACAATTATTCTTAAATCAGATAAAAATCTACCTTGATAACTTTCAAAGTGCACAGTATTTGTAAAACTCTTGTTTGATAATTATTGCAAAAAAAAGGAAAGATATAACATCTGATAGACTGGTGATATTCTTTACAGTGTGATACTAAGTTGTGACAGAGTATCTAATATTCAGCCTTTTTTGATATTTGTACTTTTTCTCGTAAATTATTTACTCTGAGACAAAAAGTCATTGGTTTTGAACTTAACTTAATTTAGGCAACTAAATGATATACCTAAACACATGCTTTGGCCCTACTATGACTTTTTAATGACTTTTCCATTTAACTTGGTTTTGAAAATTGATTTGCCCTTTAAAAATAATATCATCATTTAAAGTAATTTCACTTGCTTTTTGTCTGTACTCTAACCGAATATGCTCCCTCAGAGCATGACTTCAAATAGGCAGCTCTTAGGAGAATGTGAAAAGTACTGTGCATCAGCTGGAAATGGCAACTCTGATAACAAGAACGTGAACACGGCCTTGGGGTGAGGCTAAAACAGAGAACACTGAAAGTCGACTTCATTGCCTTGATGTGCAGACACTGTGGGGAATTGGAGGTGATCTCTGGGTACAGTCATCCTCCTGAGCCATGCATGTGTAGAGCTGTCTGCTATATCTGCACAGTTGCTCTTTTGCTTCTTCTGTTGAATATCTGCCTCCTTCTCTCCTCCAAGGTCATTGCTCTTAGCTCTACTCATGGGGGAAAGGCTTGAGGTTGAGGTTGAAGGGCTTAAAAATAAGTGTCCAGTGGTCATTGGCTTTCCCCATCTTTTCAGTGGGTCTTGTTCTATCCATCTGCTGATGAACACATTCATACCACTCAGCATCCTCGGTACTTAAGACAACAGCAATGATGCAGAAACTGACACACCCAAAGTAGCAAATTGGAGCAGATATGTGAAATTTGTGATGTCTTGAATACTGAAAACACTGAAAATTCTCAGAGCCCTAGCATTAATTAGAAGATATTACCAAATACCTGTCCCTGCTCCTAATTGCTCATCTATAAAAATGGAGATATAGTTCTTTCAAATTTCTCTGAAAGTAGCAGTAAGTTTAATTGGGAGACAGGGAAGAATCATCACAATGATCTTAAAAATAGTTTTGCTTATGTCACTAGCAAAGATACATGTCTAGTAGGGTGCTGTGACCCTCTAGCCCTAACCTTTCAAAATCATTGCATTGTGTTCTAGTGTTGAGGATCCATATGTCATATCTCATGTACATAAGGGTGTTAAGAAAGTTTAGATTCAATTAAAAACACCTGCAAGTTTGTCCTATGTAGTGAGCCACTTACGTTCAGCTATTTGAAACCACTGGCATTACCTGGAAAATAAGTTGTATTTTACTTTCTTGCCCATGGGCAGCTCCCAAGAAGTCCTGCCTCTCTCTTCCTTTATTTACCTGATTAATCCAACATTCAAGTCTGGCATCAAGTCTCCTGAAAAGCCTTCTAGGCATTTCTTCTTCCCTTTTTCTCTACCATGATTTCTCCTCCAGGATAGATACTATATGAGGCCTTCTCACAGAGAGTAGCCATCATTCTGCATTCTAATAAACATACCTGAATTCATAATTGAATCAAAAGTATCCCAAATGCAAGATCATTATCTTTTTCTTTGTATTGCCAGTTTTCAACATGTGTTTAGTGAATACATTCTAAATATAAGCACACCCTACCCTGGGCAATGTAGATATAGAAATAGAATTATTATTTAATTTTTTATGTCCATGAAGTACCTGTGGTGTTGTCTATGTTGAACACTCAATTAATAGTCAGGGAAACTGAGGACCAGAATGTATGTTTATTCATTCATTGTTCATATTTTTATTTGTATATTCATTCAGGTAGCACATATTGTTGAGCATCCATGTGCCTGGCACTGTGCTAGCTACTGGGTATGTAATACTGAGTAAAAATGAACAAAAGACAAAAGAACAAAAATCCTTCTGTCTTGGATCTTGCTTCTTAGTGCAATAGAGAAGCAGCAATCCAATATCACAGATAACATGAATACTCACCAACTGTGCTAAATGGGAATGATGGTAGCCAATCAACAAGGGGATGGATTTAGCTTAACAGGAGGAGTCAGATGTTGGAACTGAAATCTGAAGAACCTGCAGATGTACACATGCACATGCAGGGGGAGGAGCTCACCAATCCTAGGCTTGAGGCAGGCAGGAGCATGATACCTTCAAGAAACAGAGGAGGCAAGTGCTGGTGAAGAAGAAAGAGTAAAGTAAGGAGAGAGGAGCACATGATAAAAGGAAAAGGAGGCCAGGGGCCAGCTCCTGTAGGAGCTGCAAAGCCATTTGAAAATGTTTGCTTATTTACTAAGAACACTAAGAGCACTGAAATACGTGAGAGCCAGAGGGATGAGGAGGTTGCCTGATAACGTGCATTTTGAAAGAAGTATCTGCTATAGTGTAAGAGTAGAGATAGGCGGATCTGCAGATTGAGCAGAGTGAATGAGGCAACTGGAAGAATTTTCTGTAGTGCCTACAAGAGATTTTGGTCTCTTGGAAAGAACACTAGACATATTTGTCTTATTTTCTTGCTAATGCTATTAACATTGCTCCTTATCAAGGAAGGCCTTGTTCTGCATAATCTTCCTATGTGCACTGCTTTAGATTTCCCATCTCCCCCATAAAGAGGATAGAGGCTAATGAATGCTCCTTTTCTGTGACTGGAGAGTTTTAGGTTTTGCGATATCCATTAACTTTGAGCTCCATTGCTGGCCTTAAGGAGCCCATTACACACTTCACAGATGATCTGAACATCATGCAGTCAGATGACATTGTTATAAGGAGCATAAGAAGACCCTACAAGTTTCGTGAATGACAGAGCAGTTGAGGCCACTGTTTACCCTCAACACCAATGACTGTAGCACCGGAGGAATTGGCCTCTTGGAGGGAAGATGTAACATTGCCTTTCCAGACAGATCTGAAGTGAAGCAAGTGCTGTTTAGCAGCACTAATTGGAACCTCCTTAGAAGCCCACTCTGAGCAAGATCCAGCTCATGTGCACCTTTGGGGTACAGAGGATTTACTACCTATACCAAAACAGGAATAATTACTTATTTAGAGTCCTAGCTGAACAGTAATGTTGTTAGCAAGATACATATCTTAGGGAAAGAAAAATTCACTTATAATGACTTTTTACATTCTGGGATCTTACTCTTTCTTTCATGTCACAAAAATGGAGCCAGACTATACCAGTCACCAAGCTCATCAGAAGGAGATGCCTGTTGACTATTTCTCTCTAAGTGAAATCACCATCAATCTTGGGGTCTTTTGGGATCACTCAATTGCTGCTGTAGGTGACTGTACTTCAGGGTAACTTTCAGGGTTTCCTTATAAACCACTGTCCCACAGCCGCCTTCACATTTCTGGCAGTCAGGTGAGAGGGTACTGAGGCAAAGTATAGCCTACCTGTAGGAAGATTAATGTGACTTGAGTTGAACAGTAGGGGAAATTATTGTTTCATGTTGGCCAGCAAGAGAATGGCAGGACTAGAACCAAAAAATAAGCCTATAAAAGTCTTTTTCACTCCTAAATGCTTTCTAGGTACACAAGGGTGGGATCAGTTTATTGGCATTCATGGGTACATTTGGGGCAAGGAAAAAGAAGCAGAGAATAAGGAATAATTGAAGCCCCAATGCAATTTATTTCCCCATATTATAAAGGAAGATGAACATTTTACTACAATATGCTACAAGTTTATTAAAGAGTTTCTCTATTCTTTGGGCATATCTAATTTCTTGTATGATGTTACTGCAGTACTTGGTTCTTGTTTTCTGTAAGATCTAAAGAGCTGGTGTTGCTATTATCTCTAGATGGGAGCAAAACTTTATAAATTGTAGCATTCTGTGCATGCATGGGAAAATAGTTCTTACAATGTTAGCCAATTCCATTTTTCAGTTATAAAATAGAGTGAATTTTAAAGTATAGGATAAGTGAATTTTTATGTTTCATTTTTAGTTATTGAATTTTCTAGATACTGTATTTTAGGAGGGCACTATTCTTCCTGGAACTTAGAAAAGCAGTCATTCAATCACACAGTAATTGTTAGAATTTCTTTTAAGTGAATAACAATTTTAGGATGTCAAATTTTAGATGTCTGGTTTTAACTTGTTTGGTTAAGCTGACATTTAAAATTTAGTCCCAATGTTATATGAATTGGCCTAGCTTTTTACTTCTCCTTTTCTCCTCTATATTGGAAACCAGTACAGAGAACACTATCACTTAATAAAAAAGATGTCTCCTGCTTTGTTTCTTTTTATTCAACTCAGAACTGCCTGGGGGGAAAGATTGCTTTCTTTCTGAATGTGGTAAGCCACAAAATGGAAAATACACACGCAAGCATCTGTGCTTCTTCTCTATTAACCTTGGAGAAAGGTGACAGGAATGTGTAAACAATGCTGTTAGATGCTTGAATGTACTCGCTTTATTATTAATTTAATTTAAGGGTTTCATTTGACAAGTAACTTCCTTGATTTGTACATTTCAAAATTGTTTTCCTCTTTTTCTCCAAAATAACAATTTGTCCTTCTGAAATCCTTTGAAAAATTTATACCACTGTAGTTTCAATCTTGGTGATGATTTCTGTGTCTGTCATGAGCAGTTTAATTTACATGTTTATACCTATGTCGCATAAATCCATAAGATACAGTGTGGGCCCTAGTGCATGATTCCTTTGTACTTTCTTGGAAAAATTTGATGGCAGCAACTTAGATCCCTGAATTTGGAATGGAATGTTCAGATTCACCAAATGTTAGAATGGCAGATCCTTTATAAATTAGAAATCAAAATTGGCCAATTTTACTGGTTTCAGTTCCTTTGGGAAATGACTGATTTTTAATTCCTGACTTCAGAATTGTCTTTGACTACTCAAAGTGAAATACCACATTTTAAATTCTAATCTAAGACATTAGGGAAGCTAGACATTTAGGAAATCAATATATGTACTTGATAAGCTACATATGCCATATATTAAAGTGCATATCTCACTGCAGGTATCTTATAAAAGATAATTGGGTGAATTGTATTGTACCAACTGCTCTTGAACTTTCTAAATATAACTGGTTAAAATTATTTCCTGGAATGATTATTTTGCTTATTGTCTCATTTTTTCAAAACCAAGATGGCAGTATAGAAGTGGTCAATATATTGTGTCAGTCAACTATCTCTTTATGGACCTTGATGGTAGTTATAAACTGCCATCCCAGAAACACACACACACACACACACACACACACACACAAACACGCACACGTACACATGCACACGCACTATCAGAGAGAATTTTCAGGTACACTCTCTGAGATTGGCAATAGAATATCTGAGATTAGAGCCTACAAATTACTAGGACACTGGTTTTGTATCAAGGGTCAGTGAAGGGTTGTGAAGTCAACAGCTCAGGGAAATGTCCCTAAGGAAATGCATAATGGAAGTGCAGCCACCCTAAATATGTATTTTTCCCAAAAATGATCAGTCCTCTATATGACCAGGTGAGGCAAGCAAACCCACCCTTAACAGGACAGTAATTCACTTATGTTATCCTAACTTCAGTAGATCTATGCCATGCTTAAGACCTGCATTCACTAAGGGACTGATTGCCTAATTGCCCTGCACTATAATCAGGTCAGCCTACATCTATCCTGTATAGTACTCCATTATGTTTTTTTTTTTTTCCTTTTTGGTTGCGTTGACTCTTCTGAAACTACAGCTGTGTCCCTACCACTACTAGCTAAACTTTAATAACTTCTTACCCTAAGCTGTGTGTTACCTATCTGAATTCTCACTGTAATTCTATCACATATGTGATATTGTTATCATTGACATTTTATACATAAGGGAACCAATGTTTAGAAGGATTATTTTAGTTGATGAAGGTCACGTTGCTGATTATACTAAAGCCAAGAACTGGCTCAGATGTGGATGATTCCATGAACTGAACTGTCATGTATGTGTACTATCTATCCAAAATGTTAACCCCTAAAGTAAGTATCATTTCATAGATATTTTGAGGTCTCTACAGAAGGTTATAGAAATTTCTGTAAGTGAGCTAACTAAACTTTTAAAAATAATTATATGTAATTGTGGTGAAGCATTTATCCATGCCATTTAAATTGGCTTAAAGTGATATGAGCAAACATACATCTTTGATAAGACTGGAACAGAGGAGGTTAATGTACTATTGATTTTGGGGTCTGTCTTACACAGTTGACATTATCCTTTAGCTTTAGCTTTATATAAATTTTGCATTTGGCACTATAATACCTTTCTGCCAGGCACAGGTGTCCTTCTTTGTCCCAATGAATGCAGTGCAATCAAATCCAATCCAAGACAAACCCCCTCTAATTAGCCTCTGGAGACTGTGATTTCTATTTAGACTCTGCATAGACCTTGTACTCTTGCAGATTGTGGCCATACATAAGCTGTCAGGTTGGTTTTGCAGCCACATAGAGACCCATTTCTAGGTTCAAAGTTGTCTCTGTCATGGCCTCAAGTTCCCCATGGCATGCCTCTCTGTGCGTGGCTGGTAGGAGGGAAGCATATGTGGACATATCCTTCTCAATTGTTTTCAAATTAGGACTTCACTCAAAACAACCAAGGGGTTGAGGAAAGGGGTTTTGTTTTGTCTACTCCATAGTCTCCTTCAGAACAAAGTACTGGTTCACCTTTAGCTCTTGCCTTGTTTTTGTCTTTCAGGGATTATTTCTGCTCTTTGTGAAATCTGTAAGTTAGTTTAGATTCAGAGGAGATAACTACTGGAAACAACTGTGATTGGCCCCAAATTTGAAACATCAATCTAAAAGCCAAAACATTCATTAAATGAAAGAATTCTTTAAATTGGGTAGCACCAAATCCTATCAAGACAACATTGAAATCGAAATACCTTTCAATATGTGCATCCATTGGAAAAGTGTGGCTTAAAGAGCAAAGTTTGACCTCTTGATTCATATTATAGAATCTCCAAATTATGATAAATGTATAGGTATCTCTTAATAAGCCATAATACAATCCATAAAAATAACCACAGTGTTTCAATATTTAGTTGATGTAAGAAACAACTGGGTAGCAAAGTAATTTAAAATCCTTGGAGTGGATTTTTGGAACTCCACTGTGGAGTTGAGGAAAGGGACAGACTTAGATTTTTTTCTTTCTTAAGCTTTTAGACAAAAATAAAAGGCAAGGCATTATAATGTGGTTAATGGTCTTTCCTCAATTTTAACAACAACAAACAGAAACAAACATGTTTAAAGACTTTGCTAAGCAAAGATAAGAGGACAAAACGGTTGGAAATCCTAGTGAAATGAAAAAAAATGGAGTTTAAGTCAGATAGTAAATGGAGTCTAATTATATTCAGGGGCAGGTTAAAGTAATCAGAGGTAAGGAACTCAATTATGAGATAGGCTTGATAACATAGATGGCCCAATAAAATACAAATCAGGAAGATAAAAATAGAATGCTTTTATATAAATTCTTAAAGAGTTTAAGAATATTTAAGATTAAAATCTTAGAAGAAAAGTACTAAAATAAATTTGATGAGGTATATATTCTTAAATGAAAATAAAAGGCTCATCTTGTATAATGAGTGGAGAAATACCAGGTTTTTCTCTGATTTTCACCATTTTATAAATGCTTTGGTATTATAGAATTTTGATTATTGGGGACAAATTTTATATAAAAAATGAACCCCAAATAAAATCAATCCTGTTTGTTCCAACTGTTCTTTTTATTTTACTTCCTTTCCTAGAGAACATTTCTCAAAGCCATTTGAAAAATAAGATATGAGAGTTGGAATTTTTTGTTGTTGTTGTTAAAGTTAGTGGTTTGTGGAAAAACCTCCTTGTGGGTTACTGGGTGTTCTTTGACTAAGATTTTTGAATGCACTTTGTGTGTAAAGGATTACTCAACTGTTGCTGCAGGAACTATATCCAACGCACTGGTTCAACTGTACATCGTGTGTGATTCTCAGGACTGACAGGAGTTTAGAATTAAAGTCAACAGTTCTCTGTGAAAAAATGATACTTTGAGAAAGACTCAGGAAGGAGTGCTTGTTAGTAACTAAAGGTTTTTCTGCTGTCTTCCTGTGCTCTTAGCACCATGTTCTTATTCCCTTTTATAAAGAAAGACACACACATGCATTTTTCAGGAAGTTTTGTGTTGTGACAGATAACCAAGGGCTTGGACTCAACCCAGCTCTGTTACTCGGTGTCCCATGCTCTCAGAGGCCATCGAGAAGGATTTTATAAAATCTAATGTCCTACCATAGTCCAGCTTCCACATGAAACATCCCCTGCAAGGGCAGCCATTTCCTTGGCATTGAAGTTTGCTCAGTACTTCCTGGTTCTCTGGATTCTCCTTGCCTAAGAGAAGGCCACTCCACACCACACTGGACAGGGACCTTCCCAAGAGGGCAAGAAGGATGTTGAGAGTCAGCCCTAGATTGTCAACATTTTGCTTTTTCTGATTCTAAAATTCGCATTCAGAAATAGCGGTTCTTATTTAAAAATCAAAGCAAACTAAAAAACCCACCAAAACCCCCAAATTCTTCTTACTATAACTTTTACAATATTACATGTATATTATAACTTTTTCCCCTTTCCACACAAATCCAATTTCTCCTTCAAAATACTTTTAAAATAGCAAAATCAACTTACTATGTAATTCTGTTAGCCCAGGGTACATAGTGTTTAGTCCTTTTCCCTCTGAAAAATGAGTTGCTTTTACTGTGGGAACTTTGACACAAGAGTCTTTTAAAGAGGGGAGGATATGTGAATTCAGAGGATAATACTGCTTTATTTTACTTTGGTCATGTTTGTGCAGCAATACCTAGGGTAGTCTTGCCCAGCCAATGTTAATCATTGACCATTAGGATGCTGGGGAGAGGAGCAGATCTCTCTGCTTCCACCTCATGATTGAAGCATCTTAAAAGCCCACATGCATGGACACAATGTCCATTACTGTAGATGCTCATTCAGTAGCTCAAATGCTTACACTTCCAGAGATTCTTGGATCTGGTGGGGATGGGGAATGAACTTTTTAATTACATGTCTTTTGATTTCTACCACCAGGAACTAAATGAATGGGGAATTAATTCACAAGGTTTGTTATGCATTTTCCTATTGAAAAGCGGACCCTTTCCCACAACCTTTCTACTTTTGTCCTTCTACCCCTACCCCATAATACTGAAATACCCTCTTTCTTATTCCAACTACATTGAAAACATTCTGTACACTTAGCACCCTCTAGAATTCTGGCAATAACTGCCTTACAGTAGTCCCACTTCAAAACTAGGTTCAGAATAAAGAAGAGGTTTTTTTTGTATATATTTTAGTCATTTTCCTGATGACATCTGTAAGTTTTCAATATTGCCCAAGAGTTATTTTGAAATAGCTTACATTAATAGTTTCTTAAGCAAAATATTTTCTATTTGGTGAGAAATAATGATACATGAAGTAAAAAGCCATGAGTGTTCCCTTCATAAACCATATTTTTTTCTTCATTTGAAAAATCAACCAGTAAGATGCAGGCTGAAGGCAACTGGGAATGTATAGTGGACAAGCTCAATCTTTTCAGTCTTTTGGTATAATGTAAGGTAAAACATTGAAAGGAAATGCAAGTTTATCCTGGTAGCAAATATCAAAGCCTTTTGAAAACCATGCTCCATAATACTGGGTAATAAGGAACAAAGTTAATACTTCTCATTTGTTATGCATTTTCAAATAGTCCAAGTGTTCCTAGCACCAAACAATAGAGAATAACTGTTTCAGCAAGGCCATTCATTAGTCTATAAATCAAAAGATGATCTTTGAGTTCTCCTTCTTTTATATCCTCAGGCAGATATATTTGGCTTTATATAAAATCTTAGGCATAATTTTGAATTTCTAGAAACTGAACAAATCATAATAGACTTTTAAAATTATTATTTTGCTTTTTGAAACCAGAAACTTATTATGTATATTAAGGCCTAGTAAATGGTGAAGCTCTGGTTCACCTCAATTACACACTGTAAATATTTGAATTAGAGGCAGAAAGGAAGTTTTTGGAGCTGTAAGAGTAGAATCAGGCATAGAAGAGATACCTGTAGGATGGAGATTGAGGTGGGATTTATAGTTTTTCAAATCATGGAGGTAATGAAAATTGAGATTAAAAATGGGAGGGGGGGTAGCCGGGCGCGGTGGTGCAAGCCTGTAATCCCAGCACTTAGGGAGGCTGAGACAGGAGAATCGTGAGTTCAAAGCCAGCCTCAGCAATGGCAAGGCGCTAAGCAACTCAGCGAGACCCTGTCTCTACATAAAACACAAAAATAGGGCTGGGGATGTGGCTCAGTGGTCGAGTGCCCCTGAGTTCAATCTCCAGTACCAAAAAAAAAAAAAAAAAAAAAAATGGGGGGGTGCATTAGAGGGAATTTCATGAGAAGAAAAACTGAGTACAACCTCAAGAATGCTTACATTTCCTTGGCAAAATGGATCTGAATATCCACAAAAGACCAACATGTCCTATTACATGCTCGTCACTACTTGGCTGCAAAGCAAGGAGACAGAACAGTATGATATTTGTGAAGTTGTTGATCTGGAAAATAATCTAGTGTGCTGAGGGGTTTGTGTGTTTTGAAACATGCCCAATGTGGCAGAATATTATTGGTGTTTGAAATAATCTCATAGTCTATATTTGTTAAAATACTCATTTCTATTTTTAAATCATACTCCTTAAATAAAAACATTCCTTGCTTGTTAAAGCACAGCTCTTTGCTTGTCATTTGCTTGTTCCAGTGTTCCTTGATCCATCAATTAAAATGTGATTTCCTACTGGAGTCTTTGATAAATATGCAAGACTGTTTTCATTGCATAAAGAAGCTGAAAGGGCCCTTGGTTGGTCATCTAGTTTAATTGAATCATGCCTATGTTTCTGGCACAGTTTTCATTTTATGAAAGAAGCACACAACTTCCCATGTTTTGCATTTCTACAAATCCAGGTGGGCAAATATGTCCTTAGAGCCTAGTCCAGGGATTTAACCAACATGATATTTGTTTAACAAAACCATGTGATAAATGAGTCAATTGGCATGTTCTCTCTTTATGTTAATGCTAAAATTTAAAGGGATGAGTGAATCAGTTTTTTTTTATCAGCATCTCTTGACTTTTGAGAAATAAGAAGACTTGAGTAATAGTGTTTTATAAAAAAAATGTCTTCTCATTGATTTTACTAAAGTCACTCCCAATGACTCATTGGGGAACAAAAAGGGAAATTCTTTGTGATAAATTAGATGCCATTCTGAGATACAGGTCTTTTTAGACTTTTTCTGTTTATTTCAAATCAGCATTGCCCTTTTAGATCAATACCAAGCGAATAACAACCAAAAATCGGTTCACATAAAAGTGACAGGGTATTACAGAGTTCTAGTTACTCTTTTCATGGTTGCTAGCACCTTTCTCCAGGAAAACAGATTGGCCACTAGACACCTACATGATATCTTTGAAGGGTAGATGGAATTGGGATCTATCCTCCACTTTCTGGAGAGGCTATGCACAGGGAGAACTTCAGTGTTTAGGACTACAGAGCCCTTGGGGTACCCCTATGCCCAATCCCCACCATTTTTTCAGTGATGGGATTTATAAAAGCAAGTCTGGAGCCAGAAGGCATGGAGTCTCTGCCTCAGCCTGGGCAACTGTATTTAAAAAGAATTAAGTTCATTCAAATTTTCTTCTTAGGGAGAAAATCTTGCTTCCGGTACAGCAATTAATAAAGAAATAATATGTCCTCTTCTATGAAGAGAGGTCCCTTCATAATAAATTTCTCTTAGAACATGCTGAATACCTGTAAGATCTAGGCTGTCAGCTTGTACATTGAAACTTAGGAACTGAAAAAAACTCTTCTTGATGAATTATTGAAGCCTAAACAAGGTGAAAAACAGATCTGCCTGAGACCAGTGTGAAGTGAAGTGGTAATGATGCCTGTGGGTTCTCTTCTCCTCTTGCCTGCTCTATGATCATGTTGCCAGCATGGGGCACCTGCAGTGCAAGGTTTAGACCCAAACCAGAAGTTGATATGAACTGATTTTTGGATTTGTTTCTGTGGGAATTTCTGATCCTTTCTGAGATATTTGGAGAGTAATTCCTGACCTTGCTTCTTTTTTTTCTCTACATTTTAATCTGAGAGCAAGTAACTCATATCTACAATGATTTCCCCCTGGAGGAACTGGAGATAAGTATGTCTTTTTCAATACAATTTTCTTAGAAGAAATTTCTGGGCTTCCAGGAGAAATAGATGGTTGTTCAGCTATTGTTAGAGACCTAGGTTTGTTTTGTGGGTGTATGTCACCAGTGATAGTTGATGTTTTTGTAGATTTTGCATCACTGTGACCAACACACCCAATGAGAACAACTTAGAGGAGGAAAAGTTTATTTTGGCTCATGGTTTCAGAGGCTTAGTTCACAGTCAGTAGACTCCATTGTAGTGGGCACTAGGTGAGGCAGAACGTCATGGCAGAAGGGCAGATGGGTGTTGCAGAGGAGGAAAGCAGCTCAGGAAATGGTAAACAGGAAGCCAAGAAAGAGTTTCACTAACCAAGGACAATATACAAACCCCAAAGGCAAGCTTCCAGTGACCTACTTCCTCTAGCCACACCCTACCTGCTTACAGTTACCACTTAGTTAATCCCTATCAGTGGATTAATTCACTGATTAAGTTATAACTCTCATAATTTATTAATTTCACCTGTGAACATTCCTGCATTGTCTTACACATGAACTTGAGGGACGCTTCATATCTAAACCATAACAGTTGGGGATAGATTCAGGCCTGCTAGAGGAAGGGGTAAACTTTCTGGTCACTCTGTCCTAAACAAAGTCAACCAAAATCAAACCTTGTTGAAAAGAAGAATTGATCATAGGGGCATCTAGGGATAGGGCCAATTGAAAATCACTTTGTTCCTATGAACTATTTTAAGATTTTTCAACAATTTATACCTGTTGCTTAAGAGCAAAGAGTTTATAGTAGAATGAGCAGGGGTTAGGATCTGCCTTACCACCACTTGTTAAGTTTACTCAGTATTGCTGAACCTCAGTTTTCCCATCTAAAAATATGAAGGCACTAATTATAATTAGCTCATTAGATATTATAAGCATTCAATGAAGTAACTAATATTGGTTTGGTGCTAGAAACCAATTCCAAAGCTTTCTGCTGACCTTAGAAATAGGAAAAACATAATGATTAAATGTTTTTATGTGTTTGAGCCTCTTTGATTTTTCCATTTAGAATATTCATTATTTTATTTGTAATACCGAATTAAAATTTCCTGGTTAAAATGGAAAATAAAAGAATAAATGGGAGAATAAATGTAAATGGTGCCCATAATTGTCTTAGGTATGAATTAGATACACACCAGAACTGTTGGCTTGAGACAATTTTAAAAATATTTAATAGTTAGATTTTTTTTTAACCTTGTAAGTATTGCTCAGTGGCCTGATTTAATTATAAAAACCAGAAGTTTTACAATCAGCATTATCTATCCCCATAATTAACTTCTGTTGACATTTTAAAGAAGTGCACCTGGTTAATCCTTCTGGGAAATTATCATGAACTAGCCAGAGTTGGAAAGGAAGGTAGTTCTGACACTTGGTTAAAGATACATACATAAAATAAAAACAATGGCCACAGGCATCCCCCATAAATAAAATGCGGGCATACTTTCATGATCTAACACTTCTCATTTTACACTTCTTTTTCACACATTGATGCTCCTGTAATGTAATATGGTTTGGAGAAGGGAAAGAATGAAGGAAAGAATGGCTACCTCCCATTCAAGAGATTCTCCAAATCTAATAAAAGTGAAGCTTAGATCTTAGAATGATTGTTGGTGACAAGAACACCAAGTGGGGGCGTAGCTTTTAAAGATGCACCATTCTCTTTAATTACTTGCTTAATATAAAAATACTTTTTTTGGAAAAGAGAAGGCATCCATTACAAGATGATGGCCTTTTAATAGATATAAACAAGTTAAATCTTATTTCAGCCATTTAAACTCCAAAAATACTAGCAAAATGTTTTTATTGATTAGTGTTATAATAAGCAATGTATTTTCTGTCATATTCATAATCTGATACAGGATTCACAGATATATACATCTCAGGGATGGAAAGGACTTTAAAAGCCATCTACTTCAACAGTGTATGTGCAATGTGTTTTTGTGTTCTCTGTTCTGTGTAAACTCGAATGCCATCTCAGGCTGCTTCTTTTGTCCTTCTGTTTCTCTCTCTATTGTATCTCTCTCACTCTTTCCATCTCTCTCTCTCTCCCTCTCTCTTTCTCTCTACACACACACACACACACACACAATTTTTATATCCATTGTATTGTACTTGCAACAAAATTTTACTACTGTAAAGCGTTGTAGAAGCTTATACTTGAGGTTTGTTTTGTGACATATGACTTGGTCATATATTTTATACCAAATCTTTGATTAGGAGCAGACATCCAATTATAGCAGGAGTTTTTTACATATATCTGAATTTTATTTTATTGCCACAGTGATTAGCAACAGGCAAGGATTCCAGATGCCTTGCCAATGCACTTGACAATCTTGCTCAAAAAAGAATCAAAATGCTTCTCATAAAATATTTGAATGACTCATCGGATTTGTATGTAAGTGAGAAACATGTTTATAATTGTCTGAGCCCAAATTTAATTTCATTTTACTTATAAGCACAAAGTGTGGTTTCCACAGTTCTAGTATACTCTGAATTTTCCAGGAAGACAACTCATGTGAATTGACAGAGTTTTGCTTTAGTTTGCTAAGAACTTCTCCAAGAGATGCTCAGCATTTGAGAAAATGACATGCCCAAAGGCAACACTCTTTGTGGTATTTAAGTTAAGAATACAAAACAGGGGCTGGGGCTGTAGCTCAGTGGTAGAGCGCTTGCCTAGCATGTGTGAGGCACTGGGTTCGATCCTTGGCACCACATATAAATAATAAATGAATAAAATAAAGATCCATCAACAACTAAAAAAAAAAAAGAATACAAAACAGATAATCATTGTGCATGCAAGCTGTGCTGGTGCATTTCCATGATTCTAATTGTAGGTTCAAACATTTGGATACTTTGATATGTCCTCTGATATGGTTTTGAAATGGTTTACATATTGAAAAACATACACTTTTATTTGTTATGAATATCCCTTTATATCTCTTATTATTAAACTTATTGAACTTAGGATATTATATTGATTTTTAAATTATGTATGTAGATAGGCTCTATTTCCTATAAATTTTAATCCATAGATGATATATAACTTGTTATAACTTATAATAATTAAAGGGGCACTAAGACATAGTAATAAAATGAGGAGTTCTGTTTGACAGAGCTGAGAAGACCTGATATAGAGGGTGATCACCTGTGCTGTCTCACTGCACCTTCTAACACAGTTAGAAGTATGGGGCAATGCATTACTTATCTGTCATTGTGCAATAGTATTACCACAAACTTAGTGGCACATATGTCATCTCACAGTGTTTTGGGTCAGGGTTTAACTGGGAAATCTGAAAGGCTGTAATTAAGATAGGACAAGGGCTGCAGTCTAATCTCCAAGCTTGACTGGGGAAGAATCTGCTTCCTGCTCAATGGGCTTCTTGTCAGAATTCAGGATCCTGAGGCCTGTTGGACTATGGACCTCAGCTTCTTACTATCTGCTGTCTGCAGGCCATGGAAACCTCTCCAATATGACCACTTGCTTCAGTGGAGCCACTAAGGGAGACAGTCTGTAAGCAAAACAGATATCAAAATCTTATGGAAGACAATCACTTGATTAATAGTCAATCAGCATTGTTGTATTCTATTGGTGAAAATCAAGTTACAGATCCTAGCCCTAATCACGGGCAGGGGATTCCACAAAGGCACAACTCTGAGGATACAGGGGTAATTGGGGAACTTTATTAAAGGATCTGTTTAACAGAGCCAGCTTCCAGTGGCAGTGTTGGGAAGACTCTTTGGATGTGAGTGGTGGCTAATAGGTTTTATAGTATTAATTCTAAGGTTATTTTATCTGTCATTTTGAAGCCCATTGTACTCAGAGAAGAGGGAAAACTAGATGACTAGAACATAATATGCTCACTTAGTATTCTTAGATAACAAAGTCCTTGCAAATTTCATGTGTGTGTATCTGGTGGGGCTTTCTATGGCATTAGAGTATAGTGACACAGAAGTGAATTTTCTAAATTTCATGCAGCTCAAGGTTTTTTCATCCAGATGACCCAGCTAGTTCCTGGGTTGTTTAAAATTTGAACCAGGGTCAGATCTGGAAGAGAGAGAGAATATTTTAAAAGCCCAATATAGTCACTATGTAAGTATTTATTGAATATCTCTTATGTGCTTATCATTGTTATATACACAGGCAGAGACTGAGACTCTTCTGTCATGAAGCTTATGGTACATATCAGTCACTATATTAACCTTTGAGGGTGTTCCCTAAGAAGAGTGGAGTAGTCTATATGGAAAACATATGGCTAGAACACATATTCTTTTGGAAGAACACGGCTATTGATTAAAATTATAATTCTACTCTGTGGTGTTAGCTTACAAATGCTACTCTCTGATCCTTTATTTCTGCATGGGAAAAACTGGGTCCAACATCATTTACCTCACAGAATTTTTGTGATGTTATTAAAAGCATACAATGCATATGGGTTTCAAAGTTAAATTCCTGTACCCTTTCTTACCCTTCAATAAAGCAGACCATTGTAAATTAACTATGAAGAGACTTTGCTACTCAACCTGCTTCACAAAGTTATCAAAAGTAAAAAATACCAAATATTTAAATAATCACATGGAACACAGTTTCTTCAGTTATGTATGGTTCATTTTTGTTGTTGTCATTATAAGTTCTCAAAATAATTCTCAGAGTTTCTTGTTTATTATTGTACTATGGTAGCACATCGTAATTGCCCCTTTACACAAAAGACTTAAATGACTCAAAGGAGTATTTCTGCTTGGTAGTGTTAATGAAATATTACTACTACTACTACTACTACTACTACTATTACTACTACTACTATTACCACCTTTGAAAAGACATGAATGTAGATAAAAGTCAATTGACTGGAACACATACACTTAGCCATTTTGAACTAATCTAAGGTATGAAGTCACAAAGATCACACTGGTGGAAGGATGGATGATGAGTGGAGTCCACAAACACGTATCAACTTAGAAAATGCACTTGCTTATTTTTAATGCTAATTCACTCATTCATTCAAAACACTTTTAGGTTTCTGTTCCAGGTTCTGAGTACTGGAAAAAATACTTAAGGATTTTTCATGTAATGTTTGACAGATCCAGATAATAAGTTTTTTTGAGGAAGTATAACTGTTTTAGAGGTCATCCTTTTATCTGAAGAACAAGCAGAGGAGCCCAATTAAGTAATTTTATTCATTAAGAACTTGTGCAATAATTTCTACTTTTTCTTTCAGTAGGTAGTAGGGGGAATAGGTTAATATGAAATGAAATGTTCTTATGTCCTGCTGTTCAGTAGGTCAGGGCACTGGAGACTTCACTTAATATCTCTGTTGTTTTGAAATTCCCATTTTCCATGACATGAATTTTTTGATATAAAGAAATTCTATTCATCACAGGGATGCTTTACAGTTTAAATTTTATTTAAATGCCTTACAATTTATTTTATAAACAATTAAATTTTATTTAAATGCCTTACAATTTATTATAGAAACTGTATAGAATTTGTGATTCTGTATTTCTTGGCATCTTTCTTGGACATGTAGAATGTTCTTCCACAGGTGTAATTTGTCTGTATACCTGTCTCCCTTGTTAGCTTATAGCCCCTTGAGAGAGGGGCCCTCTGTTTGTGCATGTTAAGAGTTGATATGTAAATGATTGGTTAGGTATTAGATTTTGAGAATGAAAAAGCTCCTATTTCCTATTGACACCTGACAAATTTTTTACTTTCAAATAGTAACAATATATCATCTTGGTTTTTGTTTCTTTGAAATATGAGGAATGTTTTCCCGCAAATTTCAAAGGCAGCCCATTTGACACTAGCAATTATTTATTTTGACACTAGCAATTATTTATTTTACTTGTGTAAAATAAGCTTCAGTATTTTGATACCCTTTGGGTCTTTAAGGGAGTAATATATAAAGAAAACTACAACTCAAAGAAATTGTGAAAGCTCTCTTTAAGAGTAAATGTGGTAGTCATAGTCCTTGGAGTGTCTTAACCAATGAGCCAATAAGCATCCCTAATCTCTGACAGAGAAAGTGGGTCCCAGAGGGGAGGGTATGTGTGGCAGTGCTGCCTGACCCAGAGCCAGGGATCTGCCTGAGCTTCAGTTCCCACAAGACACCTTGATGCACTTTCCTGTTTTCCCACCTCTAAGCCAGTGATCACTCCCTTCTTCCTGCTTTTATTTCCTATGCTAATGACATTAAGTTAGTTACTTGTGAAGCATACCTGAAAATATCAAGAACACCCTAAGCTCATCTGAAGCACACAGCATACAGAGGTAGTCATGTATTTATTTCATATTTTCCCAATTTATGGTATAATATTTAACTCATTGTAATTTCTCATGGAATACATAAACTGACGATCACATTTACTCAGTATTGTGTGTATTGGGGTAATGCAGTTAACATTTTCTTCTTCCGTTGTCTTTGGAAGTCAATGATACCATTGAAGAGAACCAAAAAGAAGACGACTGAGGACTATAGCAGGAATTGCTAAAAGGAGGAAATAGAGTATAAAGAAGAAAGGGGGCTTTTATGAATAATTTTAGAATAATTATAGCCTTGTGAAGCCTATCATTTTATCAGGTTTATAACCCAAAGCTTGGAGGATATGGAGAGTTTTGGTGATCTAATCTCAAGTAAAAAAGGAACAAATAAAAAGAAATTATGTGTTTCTGAAATGTGTTGTCAACTCCTGAATTTAATGCAACCAATAAATGCAGATTCTTGCAGTACAGTATGATTTTGACAAGGTCCAAGTAAGCATCAAATTAGAAGTGGACATCACATGCTATGAAATTATCCATTCTAAACAAATGACTCTAAGATAATTGGCTTTTAAAATATTTTAGGGTATCACAGAAGGTATAGTTGTGGGAACAAAAATGCAGTAAATGAATAGATCCTGAAGAATATAACAGTAGAAAAGAATCTTGGATGTAAGGACATAAGATCCCATTGTTTATAAAATAGATTTAGATACAGAGGAGATCATAGTGTAGAAAACCTTCAGAACAAGTGCAGAAAGAAAAATCTTTACAGCCAAATTTCAAGCTCTGTTTTAGTTATAAAGAGTTGACTTAATAATTCCTGCTAAGAATTCTGTTTATTCAAATAAAATGTCCATATTCATTGTGAGAGAGCAGATGATGCCCACAGGTTCTCCCTACATTGGCAAACATATTTCGAATAGGTAAGGACAGAAGTACCAAGAAGGAGCAGGAGATCATTTTTGCCATCAGCATCCATAGTCATGCCTATCAATAGACTCACCTGGTATAGTCATGCTCTGACCTTTGCAAGTCCTGGGAAAACTCAAGTCTTTCTTATGCAACTGTGTTTTGTAATTGAAACATATTGGAATAAATATACCAAGCATATTTCCTAGTTTTTCTTCCCAAGCTGACCTCACATACCTGGGATCAAGTGATTCTCTTGCTTCATTTTCTTGAGTAGCTAAAACAACAAGTATATGCCATTCCCCTCTGGATCCTACAAAGCATATTATCAGTACGCCTCTATATTATTTGGTGTTCTTAAATTTCTGAGATGGTAAATTAGGGCTAATTTGTTAAGAGTAAAGAGAAAATCACAACCACTGTATTGTCTAATTGAGCTGGAGGTGGAGCATATACCAATTGAAAGGATATACCAAGAATTTTGACTGGTTATTGGAAACAATAAACATAGAGATTCACTAGTAAATGTAATTTTTTGACTTGGGAAATAAGTGACAATTAGTGAGGGGCTAAATATTAAATATTCAAGTATATTCCTTAGTAAAGCAGAATATTAAAATTTTTCCCTCTATCAGTTTTCCAAGTCTGGACTTAATTGAACAGCTGTGCCAACCTTTATTTAGCATCACTTGGCAACTACCAAAAATAATAGTGTGGAAGAATATTTTAAGGTTTTGTTTTGTGGTAGAAGAAAAATATTCTCATTATTAATAGTATAGAAAATGTAGAAATTTAGAGTGAAGCAAATAACTAGCCATTATTCAATTCCAGAGATGATCACTGCCAACATTTTATTGTATTTGCTTCCAGTTTTATTGCTTGCATAATTAAATATAGGTATTTATCCCTTAAATATATATGAAATAATTAAGTCTTTGTGTGATTACAAAATAAATTCAATTTCAACTTTTGAGAAACATAAGGAGACTATGAGAAATGTATAGGGCATTGGATTTCTAGAATATAGTAAAAATAATTTGAAGCTACTTGCAATGACAGGTATAGACAATTGAGATTCATAAATGAGTAAGAAAATCAGCTCCAGCCATAAATTAATTGTATTCCTTTGAATGTGTGTTATATGTGTATCCCACAACTAACTCTGGAGTCATCTTTTAAAGAGAAGCCTCCAATGTATTCTGCGTGGGAGGAGCATTCCAAGAATATGGTGGTTAGTTTGAAATAGGTGTCATCAGTGACTCGCATGTCTGCTCTGGGCCACTGTTCTTGGCTCTGGAAAGGCAATGCAATGAGAAACCTATCATCAAGCTTTTGACTCTTCCTGTTGGAAGAAGACTGTTAACCATAAACAAAAACCTCAGACCTCAGTGGGCTTTTCTTTCTGTTGAGGATTCCATGGAGATATTTTGGGTCTACTGAATCACAGTCCCACCTTTTGGCTTTTGCATTCTCTCAGATGGATTTCTGCACAATAGTTTCCTCCTTTTCCTATCATTGTAATTACTCAGGAGAGACATCCAGGTTTTCTTGAGTTTAGATCTGCTTAGGAAAGAAAACTCAGTGAACAGATTTCTTTGGTATGTTCCATATAATACGGGGCCTCCTGTTGGCTTGTTTTATCTTATTTCCTGTTACAGAGAAGGCTGAAAATCAGCCCCCAGGTGAATGAGATAGCAGGCTGTTGTTCCTTGATACAGCCCCACAATTAGTGAGACAAAATTAGTAATGACAATCATACACAGGAGAGAAGACAAAGACAGGCTTAATGTAAAGTATTTTAAAAGGTTTCAGGCCTTCAAGGAATGGTGGGGAGCAGGAGGGAGAAAGAAGGCAGCTCCATATAATAAATACATCAGTTAATTTTGATTTTCCGTTATCATTATTTGGGTTTTATTCTCCAACTTTGGGATCCATATTTAGGGGTAGTATGAATATTAGTAGAGTGGAAATCATTGAACGCTTAGTTGAAAGCTACACCTTTCCTGGCTGCCCTCTAACTATACACATAGAAAAGATTACTAGCAGAGGTGCTAGCAGTAGGGCATAGAGATGTTTGAGAGGAAATGAAGAGGGTAGCCCAGAAATTGGAGCAGTCTCAAGTTGAATCTTCAAAATGATTAAGTCTTAGAAAATACGAATTCTAAGAAGTTAGGGCTTTCAGGTCATGTTGCCTGAGGAAAGATGCCTGTGAGAGTATTTAATGATGGGAGTCAAATATGTGGAAGATTGTTATAGGGAGGATGCTGACCAGCTTCTCTCTACTACATTGGGGATAGAAATGGATTTAAAATAACAGTGTATGGAATTTAGATTAAATAAAAGAAGTATGTTCTGACAATAACAGTTATTAAATGTTAGAATATAATTCCCATATATATTGCATATATAAATATTAGAAATTTATATATGTATATGTATGTTTACATGTGCACACATGCGCACACACATGCTAAAAGATAAGACTGTTGAACTCAATAGCCTTTTTAAGGTTATCCTTTTGTTATTTTGGAACTCACAATCAAGAAGGCTTCAGTATGTGAACAATAGCCCAAACTACTGGACAGTATTAGTCACAAATTTCACCCTACGTCAGTACAGAAGGGTTTGCAGTTTGGCAGAAGAAAAGATAACATGCCATGTTAAACCTTCTTTCTTTATTTTAAGAATTAGGACAATTTGGAAGTTTACCATTTCCAATTTTTTTTCTTTTGTTGACTGCAAAGAACATCAAGCCAGCAGCATGTTGCTGAGAGCAGCGGTGCGTTTCACCACACTGACAACTGTCGGCTGGGCTTTTTGAGACTCCCAGGATTCTGAACTGTCTTCTCTTGTATAGGTCAGTGCAATTTTTTCTTCATTTTTTTTATTTAAACAGCAAAACAGGCCAACTACTTTTCAAACATTTACACTTTGTGAGTGGATAAAACTCCCAAATATTTTTTTTCCACAAGAAGGAAAACAATCAGTAACAGTAATCTACCAAAAGACAGTTTAAATACAAAGTTATTAGATGCCCTAGGAACTTTTTGTAGAAGATTTTATATATCCCTATCATTAATAAGTCTGTTATCAGCATTTTGTGTCTCTTTCCCTCTGCTGATAATGCCTTTTAGACTAACATTCATACTTCCTTCTGATAAAAAGCATTAAAATGTGTGTAGAATGTAAGAGGAAACCCTAAAGCTCTGTATTTACACAAAGGAGACTCAGGAATATTGGTTTATTACAGTGAAACATTTCATATTATTCCATTTTATATTATTTCCAAAGGGAAAGCCTAGCCACACTAAATAGATGTCACAAAAGTATAATGAAATTAAATGTTTAGTAGTTGAAGTATAAGTCCTTATTATGATTGTCTTCACTTGTAATAATACAGTGAGAGCTTAAAAAAAATCTATGGATATCTTCAATCATACCTCATTTTAAACAAGAAATGTAGGCCTAGAAAAGTAGCATCATTTCCCAACTTGTACAAATTCAGAATCTTTTCAAAACATTCTAAATTTGTTGTTTAGAAGATTTTATTCCCCCATATAGATTGCTGCCACTTTTCTAAAATTAGTTTGTAGGTAGGTGCACCCTTTTGTAAGAGAACATACTAACCACACAGTCTTAATTTGAAAAAAAAAAAAAAAGGAAGAAAGAAAAGTTAAGTTTTGAAGTTCAAATTCATGGACTGAGCTACACATGTGTCTACTTTTCCTTGCTGAATTCCATTAAAATTGCAGTAAAGGCAGAGAAAAGAACATATTTATGAACATGATAAGAAAACTATTCTGAGAGAGGAAACAGGAAGAGGTGGTTTCTGATAAAGATGAGGAGACTTCAGGGAGAAGAGGAGTTGGGCTGTGTATTTAGGTCAGCAGGTACAGAAAGCAGCAGAGGTACAAAGCAGTAAAACAGAAATTGAAGTGATCGACTACAAATCTAAAGAAGGGCTCAGGTTGAGCTCTTTCTACCCCATGCATGTAACTGCATATAACCACAGAAGTATAGCAGGGGACTCTCTCAGATGAATTTACACAGTTTGCATGTGAGGCCAACACTTTCAGTGCATGGGCTGGTGACCAAGCTTAACACTGTACCCTGGTTCTGGCAGTTAAAGAGATCCTTGCTGGTTTACAGAGTTCATGTATAAGACCTAAAGCAAAGCACATCATGGAGAAGAAGTCTGAGAAATAATGGTCAGATTGCCAACAACTTACATCAATCAGCCTAATCATTTAAAAACTGGACAATACAAACCAGCAATGGAAAATTAAAAACCAAAGTGAACAACCCTAGGACAGAATTTCTCAACTTTGCACTATAGACTTTACGGGTTAGATTTTTTTTTATTGTTATGAAGAGGGGTTGTGTATATTGTAGGTTGTTTAACAGCATTCTTGGCCTCTATCCAAGAGATAAAAGTAGCATTCAATGCCATACTGTGCAAAATGAGACAAACATGCCTCAATATTTAGACAAAGATGTTGCCAAATCCCCTGAGGGACTAAATCAGCACTAGTTGCTAGCCATTATTCTAGAGGAAATAAGAGAGATTTACCAAAGGGATATTTTAAAAATATCTAAATTGATATTCTCAGAGATATTAAAGAAATTACAATCTCTAAAACAAAAATGTTCTGATGTGAAAATGGATAAATCAAGATATGGAAATAATTCATAGAATATTAAAGTATAATTAACAAAATTTTGCAAAAAAGAAAGAAATTCAAGGATATCTTCCAGAAGGAAAAGGAAAAAAATGTAAAATATGAGAAAAGAAACAGAAAGAATCAATTAAGAAGCACAATTTGTTTAATATGAGTTCTAAAATCAAAGAAAAACAAGAAAAAATGATCTTGACATTTTCTGGAGTTGAAAAAAAGACACATCTTTAAAATGAAGGAGTATGAATCATGTTGAGAATGATGAGTTTTAAAAGACCCACAACCAAACATAGTCTAATGATATTTTAGAATATTACAGCTAATGAGAAGATCCTAAAGTTCTTTTTATTAGCACATAATAATTTTACAGAGAAGTGGCATAAGCATACAGGCACATAACATAATTTGATCAATTTCAATCTCCATTATCTCCCCTTTCCTTAAAGATTTTGAAAAAGAAAAACATAAACAGACTTTCTGTCATAGGAATACCAATACTCAGGTTTTCAGTCTGCATCTCAAAATGTCATAAGGTAGTGGAACATTGTCGTCAAAATAGAGACAGAAAGCAAATCTAATATAGGTGATCCTTGATTTATGATGGTTCCATGGTGCAGAAAAGATGCCATTCAGTAGAGACCCTACTTTAAATTTGAATTTGTTCTTTTCCCAGGCTAATGCTATCTTAAATGATCCTCCTTAGGGGTGCTATGCAGTGGCAGCATTGGCAGCTCTTAGGCAGCCAAGGGATCACAAGGGTAACAATTGATATTCTAGGGTACACTGGTTGCTAAGCTGTGGCATTTGGTAGGCTAGATGTATAAATGCACTTTCAACTTATCAGGACATACTACCATTAAGTCGAAGAGCATTTGTACCACATGGAATAGAATTGGGATCTCAGAAATAGACCCAAATAAATACATGCTCAAGTGACTTTTGACAAAGGTACAGAAGCCCAGAAGAAAGATTACATTTCTAGCAAATGGTGCTGGACTTCCAGTGGCAAAAACAAAAATAAACAAACAAAAAAAACCCAAAAAATGTCTTTACCTAAGTCTCCCACATAACACAAAAGTCCAACTCAAAATAGATCACTGACTTATATAAAATATGATACTCTAAATATCTTTAGAAAAAGGCAACAGGAAAATCTTCCCAATTTAGAGCTGGCCAAAGAAAAGTATAATCTGTGTATAGAAAAACTGATAGATTATACTTCATAAAGTTAAAAAAAAATTTGCCCTCCAAAAGACTCTTGGAGCCAGGTGCGGTGGCACATGCCTGTAATCCCAGCACTTTGGGAGGCTGAGACAGGAGAATTGCGAGTTCAAAGCCAGCCTCAGCAATGGCGAGGCGCTAAGCAACTCAGTGAGATGCTGTCTCTAAATAAAACACAAAATAGGACTGGGATGTGGCTCAGTGGTCAAGTGCCCATGAGTTCAATCCCCTGTACCAAAAAAGAAAAAGAAGAAAAAAAGACTCTTGGAAGGATGAATAAACAAACTACAGATTTGGAGAAAATGTTTACAACCACATGGTTGACCTAGTACTAGTATTTCCAAACTCAACAATAAACAAAATCCATTAACAATCTGTTTAGAAAATGGGCAAAACACATAAGGTAATATTTCACCAAAGAGGATTTATAGATGATTAAGAAATACATGAAAAATATTAAAAATTATTATGCCTTAGGGAAATGTAAATTAAAACTATGATGAAATATTATCACATGGCTATCAGAAAGGCTAAATAAAAAGATGAGTGACAAAACCAAATGCTGGCAATGGTGGAGAAAAACTGGATCAAAAACTTACATATTGCTCATGGGAATATAAAATGGTACAGACAGTCTAGAAAAAAGTTTGTCAATTTCATAAAAATACTAAATGTACAACTACCATATAACCCAGCAATTTCATCCCTATTCTAGAGAAGTGAAAAGCTGTGTTCACATAAAAACCTATACACAAATGTTCATATTCCAGTAACTTTATTTGTAATAGCTGCTAACTGTAAACAGCCCTGATGTCCTCCAGTGAGTGGATGGGTAATCACATGGTGATATATCCATATAATGGAAGAGTATTCAAATAAGAAGGAACTCGCTATTGATACATGAGATGATTAAGATGGATTATCCTATGCTGGGAGAATTGTCCTGAGTGAGAAAATGAGAAAGGTCAGTCCCCAAAGCTTATAAAATGTATGATTCCATTTTTGTAACATTTCTGAAACAGCAAGAGTAAAGAAATGTCAAACATACTTGTGGTTGCCAGGGATTAGATAAAGGATGACAGAGGGAGGGAGGGAGTTGTGGTTATAAAGATGCAATGTGAGGAATTGACTGTAAGAATGTCAATCTCCTGAATATGATATCATACTTTAGTTTTATAAGATGCTTCCATTGGAGCAACTGGGTAAGGGATGCATGAGATTCATGTTATTTGTTACAATGGCCTATGAAGCTAAATTATCTTAAAATGAAAAGTTTAATTTAAAAATCTAATATTGCTTGATTTCATCATTTATCAAACTGCTCTTAGTTTAAATAGAAATTTCAGGATGTTCTACATAAGGAGTCTATCAGCCACTGAAAACATTTCAGTTATCTATCTTGTCTTCCTTCACAGTTCTTATTTGAGTTTTTAGTGATCTTTTAGAAAAAAAATAGTACTAATGTAAATCTAGGTTCATTTTCCTAATTTAGGGTGACTTTACAATGTTGGCAGATAAGTTGACATATACATACATAAAAACAATGTGAAATTCTTGCATAAAAATATAGTAGTTTACAGGGAAAGTAGTTATTATATATTAGTAAATCATCTCCTTGATCAAATAACCTATTGAATTCAGATGAAAAACAATAAATTTAAATATCACCACTTGAGTCAAGAATTGAAAATATTCTTTCCATTTTTCTCTGGGGATTGGGTAATAGTCCTTTATTGTTCTCCTACATTGATGTGTACCATGTTGGCCATTTAATTGTTGGTTCTCTAGCAGTAATGTAGACGTAGAAAGTGTTAAAAGGTAAACTTCTAATAAATTTTGTAGTTTATCACTGCCTCCCTGGAAACCATACAGCAGAGGTACACGTCTTGTATAGATTAACATATTTATCTAATGTAGTTATGAATTCAACTGAACTTCTGTAAAATTTTGTATTATGGAATTTGTTTTGAAATACACACACATACATATAAGATTTACTTGAAATAATTGTTAATTTCTGGTAAATAGAATATGTGGAATTACCACAAGTAATTATTTCTTTTGTACCAGGGATTGAATCCAGCAGCACATAACGAGTGAACCACATCTCCAGACCTTTTTTACTTTTTATTATGAGACCAGGTCTCAATAAGTTGCTTAGTGCCTCGCTAAGTTGCTGAGGCTGGCTTTGAACTTGTGATCCTCCTGCCTCAGCCCCCCAAGCCAATGGAATTACAGGCATGTGCCACTGTGCATGGCTACACAAGTAATTTTCAAAAGATGATTTAAAGATATAATAGAGTAGTGTGATATCAAATAAAGACTAGAGGGGGAGCACTGGGGGTGTAACTCTGGAAGACTATTTGCCTAAAATGTATGAGGCCCTGGGTCTAAACTCAGTGCCAAACAATCCACAAGAATAGAGGAGAAAATAACATTGAGAGTATAAATAGCTCAGAAAGAACCCCTTCTATGTATGAGAGCCTGTGTGCAATACACTGTATTAATTTATATATTATTTGATCTAACATTTTGATAAACTTAATAATTTAACAAAGTATATAAAATACTGTTGTATATTGTAGAAAAAAGAATCATTGAATCATTAAGTAGAAGATGTCAAAGCAACTAGATAACAATTTGGAAGATAATAAATTTAGATCTTTTTATTTTCTCATACACCAGAATAAATTTCAGATGGATTTAAGGGTTAAATTTCCCCTCCTCTCACAACACTCCTGCACAGCTATCTGGAGATAAATATATTTCCCCTATAACAGAATCAAAGAAGTCTTTCAAAGCACTAAAATAAAGGGGAAAATGTAAAGAGAATTATTAATAGTTTTGCTATATAAATGATAAATGTTTTATATGTTAAAAATCACTAATATATTAAATACATTAATGATCTGTTATAGAGTATATGATCTGAAGTATATTCATGATATGTGATAGATCATTAATGCATCTTATATATCTAATATTAAATATAAAATATCTTATAAGTGAGAAAAGAAGTTAAAAGCAAAAGAGACATACATTGAGGGTTGGAGCTGTGGCTTGGTGGTAGAGCGCTTGCCTAGCATGCATGAAGCACTGGGTTTGATTCTCAGTACCACATATAAATAAATAAAATAAAGGTCCATCAACAACTAAAAAATATATAAAAAAGAGATATACATTGATAATTCATAAAATAAATACATCTGAACAATAAAAAGTTTTGAAATATTCAACTACTTAATGACTAAAGAAATGCCAATTAAAATAACATTACTTTTTCTAATATTAGAATGGTATTTTTATTTTTTAAAGACTAGTATCTAACCTGTGGTCTACAAAGAGTAGTTTGTTTAATATGACTTATAGGAATATGAATACTTTTGGACGAAATTTTTAGAAATAAATCCTTTATAGCCTTAACAGCATTTATTTTTCTTTTTCAAATCAGAATGCATATAAAAGTCTGAATACTCGTTTTTTACAGCAATATTTGTATTGATGCCACATGACTAATGTTCCTATTTAATATTAAAAATATAGTTATGTGGATAATTATTAGTCTATGACATGGAATACTATTCAGTCATTCAAAAGTGCTTTTCTAGGACTGCTTAATGTTTAGGGGAAAATCCTAAAATGCTAAGTGAAAGATTCAGACAATGTTAGTATTCTTAATTTTGAAAGTATGATAGAAATAAAGGTAATATAGTTCCAATATCTATGAAGAAAAGACTATAACAGAAATATATAACAAAATGCTAAAGGCTTTTGTTGTTTTGCAGCTAATGTTCAGAAAATCCCTTTTCATGCAGTCAATGGTTTGCACATAAAGAAATTAATCACAGCGTTCTTAATAATGAAGTTAAATGTTTATCAGTAGAGTAATATTTAAACTACAATATATCACATACTCATAGAATTTTTAAAAAATATTTTTTAGTTATACATGGACACTGTGTCTTTATTTTGTTTACTTATTTTTATGTGGCGCTGAGGATCAAACCCAGTGCAAGGTAAGGTCTCTGCCACCGAGCCACAACCTCAGCCCACTTACTCAGAATTTTATTCAAGCCTTTTAATTATGTTTTTGAAGTGTTCCTTTTAATACTATGGAAAAATACTTATGGTATAAATGCTATATGCTAAATGATTAAACAGTGGATGTATATTCAAAAGCTGCAAAAAATATGGTAAACTTTTAGCAAAGTTTACCACTGAAATCACAATTGTCATTTTTTTCCTTACTATCTGAGTACTCCGAATTTTCAACTATTAACATCCCACATCTATAGTTAGGAAAAAAAAGTTTTAAAAATTTCAGAAGGCTTATATATAGCACCAGAAACATTTGCACACTCATTTAGCTAATGTAGTTAATAAAACTACAATAGTGTTTTCACAACACTTCAGCTTTGTCTTTGTCTGTAGTATTTTGGCACTTGCCTTGGATTCACCATCATTAACTACCACAACTAAAAGGTGCATTTATATATACAAAGGGAGAAATGGGAGATTAAGGTCCCCTGGGTACGGTAGGGAGTCTGACAAATTCTGATACGTTTGTGCATTGTATCTGTATTTTCATTTGCATTGACTTTTTTCCAAGGGTTTTATTGCTAAAGCCAGGTCCCCAAAGAAGTCAGGGTTTTTTTGTTACCCACAACTTGGCGGGAGGCAGAATGTCTGCAATTACTCTTTCTGCTTCTAACTGACTTTGAATCCTGTCCTTTTGGCTTATGCACCTGGCTCTCAGCCAGGAGAAGGCAAAAAACTCTATCTGTTGGTTTTCAAATGTCATTTCCCCTTTGGCTTTGTTGATGGTATAATTCTGCCTTTGCATCTGAAATTGGAAACTCTTCTAATCCTGAAGTCTGAGTGTAATTTATTGGAGAGTTTTTTCTTATCTATGTCTAGGATCAACATTTAGTCTGATCTTCATTTGTATCTCTGTGAACAACTCAAAGACTTACCTTTAGTGCAGTGCCCCAATTTTGTCCCTAGTTCTGCATGTGCTGTCATTAACTGTCAGTTCTTAATTATGTCCACACATGAATTCAGGCCAGAAGCAGCAGGATCTGGGTTTTCTCTTTCCCTTTGAGTGCCTGACCCTTGGATAGTTCTTCCTTCTGTTCAGTTTTGGTCGGTCCTCTGTTTGGATTTGTAGCCTTACCCACTCAAGGCATTCTTTGGCTAGGAAAAAGTTAATTATTTCTGATGTGTTTATTTTCCCAGCAGTTGGAATTCCCCCTTTATATATTTGTTTACACTTACTCCACTGAAAGAATTAAAAGAAGAGTTGTTATGTTATTAACAGGAATATCTTGAAATGTATATATGCTTGAAAGTTCACAGTGACTTTGATATGCCTATTCTTAATTCTTACAACACTTGGCACATGATTTTGCTCATTTTCCACATGAAAAAAAAAAAACTCTGAAGTTTAATAGAGTTAAGTTGTCTTTCCCATGCTACCTATCCAGGATTTACTAGCTCCTCTCCCTCCAAATTCAGCATTCATTCACGATACTAGAGATACTTTGAAAGACAGTATAGAATTAATTCCAGTAGCATGTATTCTGAAGGCATTGGTAATGCTTTCAAACTTCCATAGAACTTATATATATATATGTATATATATGGCATTTCTGTGCAGATTTTTTTTTTTTTTTGGTACTAGGGATTGAACTCAGGAGTACTTGACCACTGAGCCACATCCCCAGACCTATTTTGTGTATTATTTAGAGACAGGGTCTCACTGAGTTGCTTAGGGCCTTGCCATTGCTGAGGCTGGCTTTGAACTTGCGATTCTCCTGTCTTAGTCTCCCAAAGTACTGGGATTATAGGCATGCACCACTACGTTTGGCTCTGTGCAGATTTTTAAAAGGAAATCAGGCTCTCTGTAATCCTCCTAACTCCTATTCCCCCATTTCTTAAAAATACAGTCCAAGCTCTTTAACATGGTAAGTAAAAATACAGTCTGGCTGCATCATGCCTATCTACTGCCATTTACCTTCGTGCACACTATACTACTATTGTATAGAATTTCCCCTTTCTGTCTGAATGTGTTGTCCTGCCTAATTTACCCCAATCTTTCATTGTCATCTGCTTGGTGAGCTCCTACCTCAGTGGTTCTCAGGTACAATAGAATCATTTGGAAGATTTGCTAAGATGTAGATTCTTGAACCCCATCTGTACCATTTCTGATCAGTAGATCTGAGATCCCAGGAGTTGGATTTCTAAGTAGTTGCCCCCATACCCTTGTGCCCCCTACTGCTGCAACTTTGGCAATACACCTTAAGAAGCATTTTTCTACTTATTCAGGAAAACCCCAACTGAATTGGTCATGCAATCCCAATTAAAATTCCAAAGTTCTTTCTTATAGAAATAGAAAAGGCAATCATGAAATTCATTTGGAGAAATAAGAGACCCAGAATAGCCAAAGCAATCCTGAGCAAGAAGAGTGAAGCAGTAGGCATCACAATTCCAGACCTTAAGCTTTACTACAAAGCTATAGTAGCAAAAACGGCATGGTACTGGCACCAAAGCAGACATGTAGACCAATAGTACAGAATAGAAGACAGAGAGAGTAATGCACATAAAACAGCTATCTCATACTAGACAAAGGTGCCAGAAACATACATTGGAGAAAAGATAGCCTTTTCAACAAATGGTGCTGGGAAAAACTGGAAATCCATATGCAGCAAAATGAAACTAAACCCCTATCTCTCACCATGCACAAAATTCAACTCAAAGTGAATTGGTCTACAAATCCTTTTCTTGCTGCATGCATATTTAATTGTTCCTTCCTCTGTGCTTTTATATCTGATCTGTTATAACATGCCATATTTTTTTGATAGCTCTGAGTGTCTTCTGTACTTAACTGTCTTCCTCCTACAAGGGACAAGACTTGTTCTGCTTATACATAGATCCTCATGGGCTAATATAATGGGAACTCCCTGAGAATGTGAATGAATAAAGAACGTACCTGGAAACATTTGTCCATTTAAAGTTGCTGTGTAGAATGAATTCTTTGCTTCACTGGTTTTCCTTTTGATTATGTCTTTGTTTCCAAATCAAACTCTTCTCTTTCTCAGCAAACAGGAAAAAGGAAAAGTAGTAACTACTATTTGCCAGGTACCATATATATTACCATTCACAGAGTAACTCTATGACATATCTGTGTCATCCCCATTTTAAAGATAAAGAAACTGAGGCTCAAAAAGGTTAAGCATTTTATTAATGATTTATGACTGTAGTGTGGTACAAAATAAGATCTGAATTCAGCATTTCCTTACTCCAAAACCTGTTTCATTCTGTTACCTCTAAAATTAGCTCTCATTTGTCTCATGACATGTTAAGGTGATGGGACGGGTGGCATATCTCCAGATTAAATAAAAGGTGACCTCTGTGTTGGCATGAGATGGGTTTTTCTCTCCTCTTTCTTCTTATTCTTTACATTTAGGTTCAATTCCTAAATTACTGTCAGTATTACAATCATTTCTACCCTGTCTCTCCTTCATTCTCTGTAGATCTTTGAAGAAGTAGCTCCAAATGCCTTTAGTTATACAGTTTTTCCAAAACTTACTCAGAATTTCTAAATCAATAAAGTTTATTTTCTTCCTTACACAAACAGAAGAATTAGGCAAAGAGATAATTAGGAGGTGTTAAAAATATCTTCCTCATTTTAAACTGATTTTTCATTTTTAGTAAGTAATTTTATTTGTAGCTGAGGAAAAATTGGAAATTATTTTCAAAAACACTCAAGATTGAAAGTTTACTTTTGAATCTTTTTGTTTAGGTATGTGTTTTATATATCATATCACTTTAATTCTCTCTTTGCTGATCTTTCTTTTCTTCCTTCCCAAAGAAGTAAATTCTCTTAGAAATATTGAATTTTTCTCACCACAATTTAGACAACATAGATGTGAATTGAAAGGTCATCTGTTCTTTTTTATACTATTTTCAAAATCATTCTCTCCTTTGGAATAACAATAGATGCTCACTTTTAAATAAGAAATAGATTTGAATTTGTTGGTAACCAATTCATTTTGTTAATAATTCACTAATGGAAATTGCATATTTCATATCATCCAGCAGTGGGAAGCTGAAAAGTATGCCCTTATATCAAAGGGTTGATATGCACTTTTAGTTTAGTTCTTAAATGTATTCATTTGAAAAAGACAAAATATAATTTGTTTTTTAGAAAGCAACAAATATATTTCATTCTTCTTTGTGTGTATATGTGGGGGGGTTGACACTGTAGAATGAACTTTACGTTAGATGGAAGGAAGAGAATGCAAGATTTATTTTTAAATCTATATTGAAAAGATTTAAATGATTAAAAAAGCTAATCTTGGGAATCTAATCTTGGGAATTTTTAATTCCCAAGATTAGATTCCCAAGATTGCACAAATGATGTTCTGCATTTGTGAATTCTATTAGGTTATACAGTACTGGTGGCTGCAATTTGGGGAAAAAAAAAAACAAAACTCCAATGTGGTGTCCCAAGGCTCTTTTTTCACATTATCTGTCCATTGGCTAAATTTGAATATCAGAGATTATTTATCAATTAGATTGACTCTGTATTTCCGTTGTATAAACCTCAGTCCACATGTGGCTATATTTGTAAGATTTTCTAAGCTTAAGTTGAAGTTGTAGAAGAAAGAGACATATAAACAAAGTCTACCCAAATTCATCTTTTTTTTAAGCACTCAACAAAGAAGCTTCATATTCTGAAAACAAATAAAATTGGTTTAGAGTTATTGCTCTAGGTCAGCTGGTGAATAGATCCAGTGAAAATAGAAGAGACAGGATGGAGACTGTTCTTTTTCCTGACTGGTCTTTGGTTTTTCTCCAAATCTTAGCCCAGTATCTCCAATGGGCCTTGGAAGACAAGCGCATGTTAGGCACTTCATTGATTTTTGTTATTTATACACATTCTGGGTATCCATGCTTGGCTTTATTTTTCAGATGCATTGAATGTAGAACAAATTTGGAGCAGCAAGTAAGTGAGTGGTAAATCTAGACACAATGAGAAGTAGTTAAGAATGTTGTTTGATAAAGAAAAGAATAAGATTAGAAATAAGGGACAAACTAAATTCACTAATATTAGCTTTACCTGTAGTCATTATGTGAGAGTAATTAAGTAATTAACATTAACATTCTCATCCTCAGGTAGTAATAGGATAATGGAAAACTCATACAAAAACGAGGTAAGCTAAACACACACTCACCCCCCCCCACACACACATATATACACAATATGGTGGAATTCACTATAAGGATACATAAGAGCTCACAAATTAAAAGCACTTTATTGTAAGGCAAGAGTTTCTCATTTTTACTATAATCCCCTGATAGAGGCTTCAAGGATAGCATTATATTTAGACACTGATGAAATCCTCTTACAAATTGATGAGTATAAAAATAAGTGAACTTATAGAAAACAAGTCATCTTTTTGGTTATCATAAGCTCTAGGACAGAGTTTTTATCAGCCATGATCAAAAAAAAAAAATTGGACAGGTCATATAACAAGTTTAAACTTGCCAAAAATTTTTATAGAAGAAACAGATGTCATCTTCTTTTTGTAAACTACATCCTGAATATATCCCATCCTGACTGCTTCACAGCATCTATGAACTCCCACTCCACCCCCTTTTCCCCTTCACAAGCAAGCAAACCTACCCAGCTGTGTATTTTTAATCACTTTCTATAACAATCAAGAGTTCACCATCAGAGAACCTGTTTCAGTGCCTCTTATCTTTTGATGCCTGTTCTTGCTAAACAGATTTAAGATAAGAACAACTGGCAGTAAGTGCCCTTCCTGAAAACAGAGGTCAGAAACATTGCTATTGAAGCTCTAGCAAACTGTTTTGGAAAACATTTGAAATCTTAGTCGTATTTAAATTCCAAATATAAATTTTCTTTCTCTTTTCAGAAATTTCAATTTTTAGGAATAATTTCTCCTTATCTCACTCTTTAGTATATATCAAAAGATTTTAAATCAGCATAGTACAGTGATAGCCATATCCATATTTTAGCAGCTCAATTCACAATAGCCCAGCTGTGGAACCAACTTAGGTGTCCTTCAGCAGATGAATGGATAAAGAACATGTGATGTATATACAGCATGGAGTATTACATGGCCATAAAGTAGAATGAAATTATGGCATTTGCTGGTAAATGGATGGAACTGGAAACTATCATGCTGGGTAAAATAAGCTAGTCCCCAAAAGTCAAAGGTCGAATGTTTACTTGGATGTGTGGAATCTAATCCACAACATGGCAATAAAAAATGAGGGAGAATGGAAATTAATAAGTAAACGGCAACTCTCATTTATAAGTAAGTGTTAATGATAAAGAACATTTTTAACTGAGGAAAACCTTTGTGCTCTTGGGGTGTGCTGATAAAAGAACTAGGAATGGGGAAATCTCAAGGTTCACTCTGTGGTGATATTTGTGAATAGGAATGATAATCTGTCCTCTGGGAGAGGACTGCAGGTAGTTCTTATGCTTCTACATGTCACTCTGCCTTGGATCACTGCTAGGGGAAACTATCTTCAGACATTTTTTTTTTAATGACGGCATTATTTCAATATCACACCTACTTGGGTTGGCAAGAATGACCTAGAATGTGAAAAAGGAAAAGGTGATGAGGGAAGAATGAAGGGCAGCATGACAGAAGCATTCAGTCTCAGTTCCTGAGTATGAATCAGAAAGAAGGTATTGACTTGGTTAACCACATTCTGCCCTCTCTTAGACTACACAGTGTCACATCAAAGGCCACAGATCCATTTGAGCAGATGCTTTAAAAAACTATTAAATAACCTCTGTGCCCCTTTCGATTATGAATGGTGTACATAACTGCACAGAATGAATGAACATAAGAATGAGCCCACAGGCAAGGCCTGCCTGGTAAAGAATCCATAATCCTGAAGTGACTTCACCGTTTCAAAAGACTCAGCAACTTCTTTAAATTAAATGTTTATATGACTGAATGAAGTTCCATGAAGATACTTCTACTTTCTTCTCAATAGACATTTCTGGTTGTCAAAATTCTTTTATCAGAACATTGCAAATTATACCCCCAAATTATTTTTCTTTCCCAAATGAATTTCTGATTCATATATTTGTCACTGACAATTTGGTGCAGATATCATTATCTGTTCTCTTTTCTTTCCTTCTTCACCAGACAGAGTTCCTTTCCTTCTAAATATGTGTGAAGACTTTCAAGTGACACAATTATAATTAGGGAAGGTGTGAATAATTATTTACAGATATCTATGTTGTATTCAAAGCTGTACTAGTTAAAGTGTGTCATTAAAAAAAGTGTTAGGAGTTTGACTATCCTTCTCTACAATCAGCACAATAAGAATTTAGTTAAGGAGCAAAATTAAACTGAAAAATAGAGAAACAATTAGAAGTTACATAAACTGTGTGAACGGAAGTAAAAGAGAATCAACTCCACAAAGGAAAGGTGGGCTTTTTTCCCTAGCCAGGAATACTTTCAGTAGGAGTGGGTCTTAAGAATGGACAGGGTGTACAAATAAGAATAGACTCTAGGGTAATTTAACTAGGGATAGATTAGTTTATCATTTAAGATGCATTTTGATGTTGGTTTACCTTATATGCATCATTTATGGTTCCAAAATAATCCATAATTTGCAGTCATTTCTATGTATACTTCTAGGCAACAATTCAATATCTAAAAAGATTTTAGTAAAAACTTTGCTTGCCTTACAGTTTCAAAAGTTAAAAACTTACCAGCCTGTCATTATTAGAGAAAATGCCAAAGATGAGACATTACCATGAAAAGGGTAAGTACAAAGTCATTTGGAGGAAAAAAGACTAATTAAAATATATTTCTTAATAATTTAGTGTACAAGTTTTATATTCATTTGGCCAGAATCCAGAAATATGTTTCTTTGTAGATTTTAACAGACATTTTTTATAATAAAAATGTATCGTTATGTCTAATTTATGTTTTAGTAGATTATGTTTTCCAAAATGGACACACCAATAAATCCCATTCCATATGACCTTCTTACAGGTGATGTTGAAACTCATCCATTGAGAGTTTTTCCCTTCCCTTGGATGTGGGCCAACCTCAGCGACTCAGTTTAGTCCAACAGAATGCTTCAGAAAAAATGCTGTAGTTTGTGTTGTAAAAGGCAATAGAACTTTCACCTGATTCTCTCACTCAGGAAGCTCGATTTTGGAACCTAGCCACCGTGGTTTGAAAAGGTCCAAACAAGTCTATGTAGAGAAATCACATAAAAAGGCCCACATAGAGAGGAACTGAGGACCCAACTGACCTTTAATGTCTGTGACCAAAGGTATGCATGAAGGAGGCTTCATATGATTCCGGCCTAGAGCCTTTTACTTGAACCTTCTTCTATCTGAGGCCCCAGAGATCATGGAGAAGAGTCTAGAACCCCCACCCCATGCCCTGAGTTCCTGGCCCACAGAATCTACTAGTTTAATAGCACTAAATTATTGAGTAATTTGATGCATAACCATAGTAACTAGAAAATATGGCAACTAGGTTTTCATACCTAAATTTATTCACTTAAAATTTTCTCTTCAATTAATATACAGATAACTTCACTTTCAAAACTATGTCTACGCTTCTGAAAATTCAGTTTCCAAACAATGGACTAGTCAGTTTGGCAAATTTTAGAAAATAGTTTGTAAATACCACCAGTGTCCTCACTGGATGATACCATTTTATTGATTTTGTTAAGTTATCCATAAAATAGACACTGGTAAAGGCCACACTAATGGTACTATGATCCTGGAGACTTGTCCATAGCTAGTTCAAGCACTAAGAAACTGGCACCAGGCAGTCTGATCATAGACTGGATTGTGCCACCAGTCCAAATCTCTCTTCTAGGATCTTGTACTAAGACACAAAATGATTAAGAATTAGAAAACAGTTATCACTGAAGTTGTTAAGATCATGCGGAGTTGGGGTTGGCAACTATTGTATACTCCATAAGAATAAGACACTGGTCTATAGAGAAGTCTAGTAGGATAACAGTATCAAGAAAACGTAGTCCTGGGGGAGAGATTCCAGTTTCACAGCCTATACTATAATTCTTGCTTTTTAGTTCTATGAATTCCCTTGGATTCCTCCATTTTCCACAAATGTCTAATTTACCTGGCTTCTTAATTATGCATCTGGGGAACTGTGATTTTCATTATCTACTAGAAGGTACTATCTCATGTACTATTTACTATGCTGGATAGTAGAGACATCAAAGGGAATTTCACCTTTTGTGGATAAATAGAAAGAACCAATCAAAAATAAATAAATGAGCAATAGGAAAATCAGTAGAGTAGAAGCTGGAGAATAGGAGGAGGGAGGAGAAAAGTGAAAGAGGGCATAAAGGAGATTGAAATTAAATCACATGCATGTGTGATTTTTGTCAAAACCCAACTACTATGTATAACTATAATGTTCTAATTTTTTAAAAAAAGAAAAGAAATAAAGGACTTAATCTTTGGCCTCAAAAATTCTGCAATGAGTGATAGATAAGTATGGGAAGTGTTAGGGGTGGGAGGAGTTGCCATAGGAGTATAGCTTTGTTGTTTTTGTTTTTGTGTTTTGAAGTGACCTCTGGGGCCTTGTGCATGCCACCCAAACACTCTACCGCCAAGCCACATTCCCAGCTCATAACTTTGGTTTTGTCTCCGTGGTTTCATCTGAGAGTTTAGATTTAAAGCTGTAATTCATGCATTTTCAATGGGCATGTATCACTTCCAAGAAGTAGAAAATAGACTCTTATGGGGAAGGTGTCAAAAAGCTTAGATATAGTAATTGTTTTTCAAAATGTTTATAATCAACCCTTCCTGACAAACTTGAATTTCTTAGTACTTAATTTCTCTGATGAGAGGAAAGGGCAATGTATAACATATTAAGAAATACCTGCTGTATGTCAGCTAGGGTGTGCACCCCACCTGCTCTGTGTTTCTCTTATCAAAAGGCCTTGTATTTTTAATCAGCAAAGTATCCAAGTGTAAAGAAATCACTTGATTGCATCTTTATTTAAGTATGTTAAACAGCCACAGGAACACATGCTTTCCTATGTCAGTAAGATTCATGTAAAGCTCATAGTGGGAACTGTGGCTCTAGTTTGGACAGGAATCAAGTCTGTCCTAGTAACTCTGCTCTTGTTTCAAAGCAAATCATAGCAGGGTGAGGCCTCCAGAATACAGCCAAACAGAAATGTTTTCATCAGTCCTTAGTGAAAATGATCTGATTTCTTTTTATAGGGATCATTACACTAAGCTTTGTGTTAGCGATAGGCCTCATCTATTGTTTTGGTCTGTTTTGTGCTGCTGTAACAGAATACCAAAGACTGAGTAATTTTTAACAAGCAGAAATTTATTTGCTCATAGTTCTGGAGGCTGGGAAGACTAATATCAAGTTGCCAGCACTTAGTGAGAACTTTCTTGCTATGTCATAACATGGTGGAGAGGCAAAGAGTGTGAAAAAGAGAGCATGCACACGCACATGGGGGAAAGGGGATGTGTGTGGGGCACCAATTCCCGTGGGATTACTGCTTAGTCCATTCATGAGAGCAGAGCCTTTATGACCTAAATATCTTACAGGTCCCACTTCCCAGTACACTCACAATGACAATTAAATCTTAACATGAATTTTGGAGGATACAGACATTCAAACCAGCATATCTGTGAAATGTATATACATTTACATCTTTTTCCCCCTCTCTGGGTACAATTACCTTCTTAAAAAAATTCTCCTTAAAACAGAAATGCCAGGGGGAAAGAATCTCTTTACCTTTTCAACATTTTTGTCCAGAAAAAAATAATAGATTAAGGCAATTTATCTGCAGAACAATTTGAAATATTTGATTTTTTACTTTCTAAAAAGCACATAGATTCTTAAAAGGGAAAGAACAAGGCATCAAGATCAGTTCTGATTTGATCTTTTCATATGTATGACAGTAACATGAAAGTCTTTATTGTTTCCAGTGTCAAAGGCTGTGAGTTGCTGGAGACTAAGCTTCCCCTTCTGAGAAAATCAAACTATTGTGTATGTTGTTGTCATTTTGTTAGTAAAAGCACATTTATTCATTGTACATGTATACCTAATTAGAAAAAATAAATTTAAAAAATAAAATATTGAAAAAAACCACATTTATTTAACATTTTTTTTAAGTTTGGAGGTACACTGTATTTACCAAGGCAATATGTCAACTGTTTTTGATTAGAAGGCAGATATTTATTAATAGGTAGCATAGCTTGCTCTCAAGTTTATGTTCCTGATTTTAAATAAACCATTCATTGTTTCTCTATGTCAACAAAATGGGAGTCTCAGTAGTCTGCACCATGAACTCAGTTGGAGTAAACTGCATTGTTATTTGAGGTGGGATCTCATTTGTTTAGTATAAATGAGCACTACTTTTTTATTCTTTATAGATATTGACAGGCATTATTATGTTAAGTTAAAATGCTTGGCATTAAAGTATTAACATTTTATACAACTTCTAAAAACATTAGCTACCTAGTACACTTTCAAAGATTATTTGTTTGCTGGGAGTGGTGGTATACACCTGTAATCCCAGTGGCTCAAAAGGCAGAAGCTGGAGCATTGTGAGTTCAAAGCCAGTCTCAGCAATTTAGCAAGGCCCTGAGCAACTCAGTGAGACCCTGTCCCTAAATAAAATATAAGAAAGGTCTGGGGAGGTTGTTCAGTGGTAAGTGCCCCTGGGTTTAATCCCATGTATCTGTTCATTGATCGACTAAGTACAGTATATTTGCCCCTTAGCAAGTGTTTAAAAAAAAGAATGGCTGTTAGTTGTGTAAATATTGTGAAATTTGCATAGAAAATTGAATCCATGTATTGCTCTACATGTTTTAAATGTCTTAAATGATGAATGGCACAGATTTATCACACTACATCCTTGAAGCAAAGACTACTTGGCAACTTCCTCTCTTGAACCTTGGTCCATGAAACTTGACTTCTTTAAGAAAATGAAAAGGAAAATTATATTCTTATAAACCAATATGGTAACATTATTTTCCCATTTTTAAAATCTAAACTGCTTCACAGGAAAACATCATGGGATTCATTTTGAAGCAAACCAAAAATGAATTGTGATGGTTAACATAGTCCTACCGGGTGCTCCAGGGTGGTACAAGACTAGGAGTCCATAGGTCATGATCACATTCGTTGCCTATTTGCCTCTTTTGTGACATCACTTGGTAGAGGAAAGAGACAATAACTCTTTGTGAAAAGATTGTGAAATTTTAGAGGAAAAAAATCTAGTTATTGGGCTTTGGTGGGTCTAGGTTCTGTTAGATGATGCCACTGAAAATGACTTCTGTTACATATCCATTTTGCCTCCTGAGTCATCTTTTGCTTCTTGATTAAGTTTCAGTCTGTGGTACCCTGATCTTTGTTGGCACTCTTGACACTAACTCAGCCAGTCCTATATGCCATGTTTAGTAGGGTGGGTTAGAGCTTTGGCATCAGATGTACCAGGCTTTGAATAAATATTACCTTTTCCAGACATATGACACAATAATGTATGTATTTTTCTTGACCTTGTTGTTTTTGTTATTCTCATTTCAAAGCTTTGTATAAAAATTAAATGAGCCAACACAAGGCCTACCACAAGGCCTTATGTATAGGAAGAACAACATATAATTACATATAGTTGTAATTACTGTATTACATTCTTTACTATTATTATCATCAATAACCCAGATATTTCTGTATCTTACCCTTTAATCTCAAACCAGTAAGGGATTTAAATAAGCTCCTATCTGTGTCCATACCCCTAAATCTTACTCTATTTAAAGGATAGGCTACTGTATTAGCCTCTCTTTGCCTTATAACAAGTTATCACACTGCTTATCAGCTTAAAATAATAACTATTTATCATCTCAAAGTTGCTATGGGTCAAGAATCCAATAATAGTTTCACTGGGTGATTCTAGTTTCTCATGAGGTTATAGTCAAACAATTGTGCAGGGCTACTGTCTTTGAAGACTTAGCTGAGACAGGATGACTCACTTCTAAGCTCACTTATACGGCAGTTGGTAGGGGACTTTAGTTCCTTGCCATGGCTTCACTCAGAGCAAGTGATGTGTGCATGTGTAGAACATAGAGGAGAAAGAGAGAGACAGAGACCAGTTGCATCTTATCATCTCAGAACTGATAAACCATCACTTTTATTGTTTGAGCCCTGGTGCAGTATAGGAGAAGACAACACAGAGTGTGGATGCTGGAAAGGCAGATTGTTGGGATCCATCTTGGAGGTGGTTAGGATAGCTACACCTCTTGCTAGTGTTCCTCTTTTTGCTTGCTCTCTTCATTTTACCTATGAGTGAACAAAGTCATTGCTTAAACTTAAAATATCCCAGTATATTCTTTATCATGTGTACTTACTTTCTCTTTAAACCTCAATGTTCATACCAAGCAGTACTTTCAAGAAAGAATTATCTTCCATTTTAATGTAAGGAAAATCTCCCCAGTGTAATGAAAACAAAATAATCATTCATCGTCTCTTTCTGGTGTGTAGAGTGAGATATAACTTCACTGCTGTGTTAGAATATTCTATTCTCTGTGGAGGACTATGTTTTTAAAAAGTCACTCTTTTAACTTTTGCCACAAAAAATAAAAACCCATCTCTATGAAGTTTGTCAAGTAAAATGGACACAAATATGGTTCAAAGGCTAAAGAAAAAAGAAATAAAGCTACAATCTCAGTCTGTGAAAAGGAGATAAGCTAGAATAAAACCATTGCAAAAATGTCCAGGAAAAGTATGCTGCTTTTTAGGAGGGAAATGGGAAAAGTCAGAAGATGAAATACAGAGTAAAGAGCTTAAGGGTCCCAGGGCGGGGAAAAGACACCAACATCAGGGCATTTTTATGCAAAGTATTTTCAGTATTTTGAGAACTAGAAGGAAAACCAGGTATACACAGATTTAGGACACTATTGCAGGGAAAGCTTTTGGAATGTACTCTCAGGAGTCTCATGAACAGAAACAATCTCCAACTTAAGTGACAATGGGAGAATATGAATTTCTGATGGGAGATGCCACAGGAAGATCAACGCTTGTTTTTTTCCCCAGCCATTTCCTCAAGGAAAACACTGGGAATTGATAATATTAAATTGACGTGTCCCTTTAGGCAAAGCAGATGGTACATTTTTTTTTTTAATACACAGATTCCTTCAGCCAGAAAACATGTGTGTTAGTTTGTAGGCTTTTTAAAAATCCTCCCAAAATTATGTAACTCTTGAGGGTTATGCAAAAGCATGTTTGAATTTTACCTCTGATTCTCACTAATGTGACATTTTAGAAGTTTAATTTGGCCTCTCAAAACATACATTTCCTCATATGTCCAACAAAAATGAGTATTGACACAGAGTAGTTGCTTTGTAAATTGTAGTTATTATTGATAGGGAACATGTTTTTTTTCCCCAAAAGAATTGGGTGCCCATATTTTAGGAGTTAAAATTCTGTGTGAAATAGTGGATTCTATAATAAACTTACATTTTAACTTTGGAGAAATAAAAAATAAAACTCAACCCAACGTTAGCTACAATGATATAATCAGTGCTCAATAATTCCTTTGGATTAATTTTTTAAAAATATTTTTTAGTTGTAGATGCATACAATGTCTTTCTTTTATTTATTTATTTTTATGTGGTGCTGAGTATCGAACCCACTACCTCACACGTGTGAGGCAAGCACTCTACCACTGAGCCACAACCTCAGCCCCTTTGGATTAATTTTTGATTGCACATGAACATCCTAATTATTTCTAGACTCTTTGTCTTGTGATGAAAGTATTTATCCCTACTGCAAACTATTTGAAGGCAGGGACTATCTGTTATTCATCACTTTATCCATAATTTTTTCCTAACCTGGTGTGCTTTGCAACAAATGTTTGTTAGTTTAAATTAAAGAATATGTAGGGAGTTACTAAAATCTACTTCTGGAATACAGATCCCCTTATCCTTGTAATCCACATGCATTTTAGTTACGCATATCATCAAAAAGCCTACAAGGACCTAATTAAGCCATTAATGGATTAATTAATTTTTTTGCATTTGATAACTTGAGACTTACTGATCTTTTTCTGATTATTAGCACCTCTCCCTGAAGCAGGAGAGAAAGTAGGATTGAAATGCCAATTATCAATTCTTAAACCCATGCAAGCTCTTTAAGTCTAGGGAAAAACATTGAACTTGATCAAAAGTGATCATTTTTCATTACCTACATCATCTGATTCCAATCACATTATTTAATGCAGACTTGACATTACATCAGTTCTTTGGGGGAAATCTTGTTAAACATCCACTTGTACATATGGGGGGTGACACTGGTAACAGTGCTTTGTGGATAATACATGTGGGGCTTTGAGCTGTTGTCTGATCATGTCACTGTGAGCTGATACCAGAAATTAATACCTACATTTAAAAATGTCAAATTCATATCTGTTACCTCCCCAAATTTTCTTCTATGGGAAGTTTTGTCACATCTTTGTTTAATAGTTTTAAAGGATTTGCTGTATGATTATACTTCACAGTACAAAGCATAGATTTGCCTGAACAACAAATGGATTTGCCAAAAAATTATATCTGTTTTATTTTTATTTTTATGTTATGTAAAAAGTCAAATTAAGTTATTCAGTAATTATGAATTGAATAATCATGATGTGCTGGTGTCTTTTCCAAACACTGTGGATTATAGAAAGGGAAGACAAATTTGGTCCTCACCCCCAGACAGCTGCTCAACAACAGTTGGGTTGTAACCTAACTTAAGGTGTAGGTCATCTCACCTAAGTTAGTGTGTGTTTGGTGTACTTACTGGTTAGATGAACAGATACCCTTTACAGCCTTCTGCTATAGCAAATATTGGCACTGTTTGCTTTCAATATACAAAATGGAGATTTAATTCCATTTTGGAATAGCGAATAGTAGTATGACTTTACAAAATTTATTTCTACATTCAACTAATGAAGAAAGTATGTTCCACTTTCTTTAGTAAATCTTCAGGAGAAACAAGACAATATTGCCTTACTATTGTAGGACATTTTACAGCTTTCAAGGGTGTTTGACTGTACTGTTTTGTTTTGTTTTTCCACTTGAACTTCATAACAACCCTCTGTGTGGAACAGGGAAGACCTATTAGAGATGAAGACATCACAGCTCTGGGACGTTCAGTGACTGCCAGCTGGCAAGACCCAAAGGCCTTGACCAGACAGTCTGACTTGACCTTCAGAGCTATTTCTCACTAATGCACAACAGTTGCCCAAGGAAACAGGCTATGTATAAAACAGCCCTGAAAATAAGTTGACTCCAGCACTTTCTGTCTAGTTTGGCTAACAGTTATGTAGATTGGTAATTAAAAATTGTTTAACTTAATCCAATAGTACATCTCTGCATGGGAATTGGTTATTTCTCAGTAATATTTTTGGCTGAGTATTCATAGGCCATGTTATATCCCTCCTCTTACATACCTATGGTCAATGGCAGTGGAAGAGTGGAACTATTTTTATACACACTGAAAAAAGACCCATAGCTGACACCAACGGTTGTGGGTGTCTGTGACTTTCAGAAAATTTGATGAGACTTTTCATAATGATATCTTCTGTCAGAGTATGGTCCATGTGTAGAAGAGAGACTCCTTGTCATCATCTTCTTCCCAGTAGCATCCTTTGGTGCTTTTCTCGTGCATCTTTTAAGTGCACCTAATCCACTCTAAGCACTGTTCTTGGTGCTGAGATCAGGAGAAGATGTGGCAGATATAGCACTTAGGGAGATTACACTGGTGGAAGAAAATGGGCTGTTAAAATGCAAACTGAAAATCAATGATTCCATTAATTGCAGATTGTGATAAGTGTGAGAAAGCAACAGACTATCATTATAAAACGAAGGAGACCGGTTTATTTCAATAGAACAGCTAAGAAGAGCCTCTTTGAGGAGCTAATGTGAAAACAGAGAACAACAGGATAGAATGACACACAATAAAAGAATGTTCCAGGATACAGGACAATCAGAACCAAAACAATATGGCAGAAAAAGAGCTATGTGTCTTCTACTTCTAGTTGTTATCACTAAAGCATAGCAAGGGGAGGAGAGGATGGAATGAGAGAAAAATGGGAAAAAGAGGGATCTAGGTTAGGCCAGACCTTAAGGCCTCACTGTTATGAAGTGCAGTCAAAATCTGTAAGAGGATTTGAAACAGTGCTACGAAGTAGTCTGACTTGTGTTTTCCAGAGTTCATCCTGTTTGCCCTGTGTGGGAGAGATAGTCAATAGACAAGTTAGGAGGGTTCTGTGACAGTCCAGTAAAGAGATGGTGATGGTGAGGGCTCCAGAGTTCCACGTTAGAAATGTTACCTTTGAGATGCTCAAGGGACACGTAAGTGGAAAATGTCAGTATCTGATGTATATAAAACTGTGGAGCTCAGATGAGACATCTGGGTCAGAGATAGATATTTTGGGGTTTTGAGGAAGTATGTGGTGTGTAAATCTCTGAAGATACAAATTAAGAAGATAGTCTAGGGTCAAATTTTCAGGAACTGTACTTTTAAAGATAAGATATGGAGCAAAAAGATGAAAATATATGACATTATGGAGAAAATAAGTGGTCTAAGAGGTGAAGCATGGAAGAGTATAATTTTTTGTCAAAGAATTTCTCTTGAAAAGAAGTCATTAATAAATACAGCTGAGAAGGCAGATTTATTGGCAGAATTAGTCTCATGATTAATGCATCATTAAGGGGTGTGAAGCACTTTTTTCACTGATCCTTAATACAGTTCTGTTCATCTTCCTTCATGCCATTCATAGGCAGGAATCCGAAACCCTGGAAGCCAAGATGAACCCACTGCTCAAGCAGCATCCACACCTCTTTTGTGTAGTATTCACCAGTAACTGAGTTTTGTGAAGAGTCTTGAGTTGAAATCCCAGCTCCGTTGACTTAGCAGTCGCTCAAACATGGGATCATCACTTAATCACCCTGAGCCCTAATTCCTTTATGAACATCATTCCTATATGATAATCTACTTGTAAAGGTTGAAATGACGTGACTTAAGACATAGAAAAGACATGCAGTAAATGACATTTCATTTTTATTAGAAGTAGTATATTACGTACAAACAAAAGGTCAAATGCAATGGTATAGAAAAACACTTTGTTATCTGTAAAACACCACAAATAAAACATGTTGATATGTTTGTGACTGATGCCTGTTTTCTGTTGGGTTTTTAATTTTAGATGCACCATCTTACTTTCTGGTTCAGATCAGATCTAAGAGCTGTGGGCGAGTTGGTGGGTAGCCAGGAAAGATGACGGTTAACAAAGCTTAGGCAGAGGAGCAGATGTGAAGTGCAGGCGGCTGGTGGTGTATAAGCTGGGGCAGCTGCTCTAGGGATAATATCCATGGGAGAATGGGATGGGATGAGGGAGCATCCATAGGCAAAAGTGGCCTCTTTCTGAGAAGTTGGATGTAGAATGCTGCAGGATGACTCAGAAAAGTACAGAGCATTAGAAATGTTCTTTCTTGATTTGGAATAGGGGTAGACTAGGATGAGATTGGCCTATTATTCAGGAGATGCACTTGATACAAGAAGACTGGAAAACAAAATGATTCCAAATATTTCAATGGATATTGTACAGTTTTCTATCTTGCACCTTCCTTTCCCCATCCAGAGAAGAAAACAAATACCCATAGAACTGAAAAACCTGTTTCTTTGTCATATCTGCTACAGGGATGCCACCATTTATACTCATTTTCCATTATATAACTATGGTTTAAAGCCTCACATGTTATGCTTATTTTTCCTTTTTGAAAATATTTCTGGGTTATGTCTTCATCTATGAGACTCACCTTTTTAGCTGTTATGCTATTTTAATTAGAGGTGAGTTAGCTAGATTTAGCCATCATTTATTGAGCACTTAAAATCAGTCTCTGTAATAAGCTCTATTCAAGCATTTTTTAATCATTTAATTTAGTACAAACTCTTTAGTAAATGGGTATCATTTCCTTTTTACTCATTGGAGCAATAATGTTTAAAGAGGTTAAGTTACTTCCTCAGGTTGCTGTAGTTATAATGGGATAGGTTCATGATTCCAAATAGGTTTGTCAGCATCCAAAGGCCTCATTTAAACCACTGTGGTAGAAAATAATTCCCCACTTCTTTGTAAGATCAGTACATTATTCTTCTATGTTCTATTTATAAATTAACAGGTGCTTTCTGTCCTCTTTGATGAGATTTTTTTTTCGAAGTAGGAGGAAGGGAAGGAAAAGGCATTCATTGGTCACATATCATATGCCATATGTCTTTGCAAATATTTTCTCATGATCCTTAAAGTAAAACCCAAAATGAGTATTTCTATCCCTGTCTTGCAAATGAGGAAAGTGTTGAGATAAATTTTCCCAATTTCTTTTTTTTGTTGTTTTTTTGGTTTACAGGTTTGGGGTTCTACTCTCAAATACTTAAACCACAAGATGGATTTTTTTTTAACTTTTCATTTCTGTGGTTGTATGTGATGTAGAATCACAACATACATGCAGTCATACATAAAACTAGGGCTATGATGTCCATCATATTCCACCATCTTTACTGTCTCCATGCCCCCTCCCCACTCCCACTCCTGTGACCAAAGTTCCTCCACTCTCCTCTTGTCCTCCTCCACATTATGGATCAGCATCAGCTTATCAGAGTGAACATTCGGCATTTGGATTTTTGGGATTGGCTTACTTCACTTAGCATGATATTCTCCAACTCCATCCATTTACCTGCAAATGCCATAATTTTATTCTCTTTTATTGCTGAGTAATATTCCATTGTGTATATATACCACAGTTTCTTTATCCATTCATCTATTGAAGGGCATCTAGGTTGCTTCTACAGTTTAGCAACTGTGAATTGTGCTGTTATAAACATTGAAGTGGCTGCATTACTGTAGTATGCTGTTTTTAAGTCTTTAGGGTTATAGGCCGAGAAGTAGGATAGCTGGGTCAAATGGTGGTTCCATCCCAAGTTTTCTAAGGAATCCCCATACTGCTTTCCAGATTGGTTGTACCAATTTGCAGTCCCACCAGCAATGTATGAGTGTGCCTTTTCCCCCACAACCTCGCCAGCACTTATTGTTGTTTGTATTCTTGATAATTGCCTTTCTGACTGGTGTGGGATGAAATCTTAGGGTAGTTTTGATTTGCATTTCTCTAATTGCTAGAGATGTTGAACATTTTTTCATATGTCTGTTGATCAATTGTATATCTTCTTCTGAGAAGCTTCTGTTCAGCTCCTTGGCCCATTTACTGATTGGGTTATTTGGTTTTTTGAGTTCTTAATATATCCTGGAGATTAGTGCTCTATCTATCAGATGTGCGTGTGACAAAGATTTGTTCCCAGATTGTCAGTTCTCTGTTCACTTCATTGATTGTTTTATACTTATTTTATTTTTAAATTTATCAAAGCTTATTTTAGTTTGGATTCATCCCATTTATTGATTCTTGATTTTACTTCTTTTGCTATAGGAGTCTTGTTAAGGAAGTAAGGTCCTAAGCTGACATGATGAAGATTTGGGCCTATTTTTTCTTCTATAGGCGTTGGGTCTCTGGTCTAATTCCCAGGTCTTTGATCCATTTTGAGTTGAATTTTGTGCATGGTGATAGGGGTTTAGTTTCATTTTGCTGCATATGGATTTCCAGTTTTCCCAGCACCATTTGTTGAAGAGGCTATCTTTTCTCCAGTGTACATTTGGCACCTTTGTCTAGTACAAGACAGCTGTATTTAAGTGGGTTTGTCTCTGTGTCTTCTATTCTAACCATTGGTCTACATGTCTATTTTGGTGCCAGTGCCATGCCATTTTTGTTACTCTGGCTTTTTAGTATAATTTAAAGTCTGGTATTGTGATGACTCTTGCTTCACTTCTTGCTAAGGATTGCTTTGGCTATTCTGGATCTCCTGTTCTTCCAAATGAATTTCATGATTGCCTTTTCTATTTCTATAAGGAATGACATTGGATTTTAATTGCAATCACATTGAATCTATACAGTGCTTGGGTAGTATGGCCGTTTTGACAATATTGATTCTGCCTATCCAGGAGCATGGGAGATTTTTCCATCCTCTAAGGTCTTCTTGAATTTCTTTCTTTAGTGTCTTGTAGTTTGCGTCTTCTGTTAAATTGATTCCCAAGTATTTTATTTTATTTTTTGAGGCTATTGTGAATGAGATAGTTTTCCTAATTTCTCTTTCAGAGGGTTTATCACTGATGTATGGAAATGCAATTGGTTTATGGGTGTTGATTTTATATCCAACTACTTTACTGAAATCATTTATTAATTCTAGAATTTTTCTGGTAGAATTTTTTGGATCCTCTAAGTATAGAATCATATCATCTGCAAATAATGATAGTTTGGGTTCTTCTTTTCCTATTCATATCCCTTTAATTTCTTTCATCTGTCTAATTGCTCTGGCTAGTGTTTCAGGGACTATGTTGAATAGCAGTGGTGAAAGAGGGCATCCCTGTTTTGTTCCCATTTTTAGAGGGAATGCTTCCAATTTTTCTCCATTTAGGATGATGTTGGCTTTTGGCTTAGCATAGATAGCTTTTACAAAGTTGAGGTATGTTCCTACTATCCCAAGTTTTTCTAGTGTTTTGAACATAATTCAAAATTCATAATTCATAGTGCTATATTTTGTCAAATGCTTTCTCTGCATCTATTGATAAAATCATATGACTCATCTTTAAGTCTATTGATGTGATGTATTACATTTATTGATTTCCGTATGTTAAACCAACCTTGCATCCCTGAAACGAACCCCACTTGATCATGGTGCACTATTTTTTTGATGTGTTTTTGTATGCGATTTGCCAGAATTTTATTGAGAATTTTTGCATCTGTGTTCATCAGGGATATTGGTCTGAAGTTTTATTTCTTTGTGTCTCTGTCTGGTTTTGGCATCAGGGTGATACTTGCCTCGTAGAATGAGTTTGGAAGGTTTCCCTCCTTTTCTATTTCATGAAATAGTTTCAGGAGTATTGGTATTAATTCTTCTTTGAAGGTCTTGTAGAACTCAACTGAGAATCCATCTGGACCTGGGCTTTTCTTGGTTGACAGGCTTTTGATGGTGTCTTCTATTTCCTGCTTGAAATTGATCTGTTTAAGTTGTGTATGTCCTCTTGGTTCAGTTTGGGTAGGTCATAAGCCTCTAGAAATTTGTCGATGTCTTCAGGGTTTTCTATTTTACTGGAGTATAAATTTTCAAAGTAGTTTCTAATTATCCTCTGTATTTCAGTAGTGTCTGTCGTGATTTTTTTTTTGTCATGAATTTTAGTAATTGGGGTTTTCTCTCTCTTTCTTTTCATTAGAGTAGCAAAGGGTTTGTCGATTTTATTTATTTTTTTAAAGAACCAGCTTTTTGTTTTGTCAATTTTTTTGAATTGTTTCTTTTGTTTCAGTGGTGTTGATTTCAGCCCTGATTTTAATTATTTCCTGTTTTCTATTTCTTTTGGTGTTGATGTGTTCTTCTTTTTCTGGGGCTTTGAGATGAAGAGTCAAGTCATTTATTTGTTGACTTTTACTTCTTTTAATAAATGAGCTTAATGCAATGAACTTTTCTGATGTCTTAAGTTATCCTGCATCATTCAATAGCATATTATTTAGTTTCCAGGTGTTGGAGTAGTTTCTATTTTTTAATCTGTCATTGATTTCTTATTTTATTCCGTTATAGTCAGATAGGATGCAGGGTGGTATCTCTATTTTTTTGTATTTGCTAAGACTGGCTTTGTGACATAACATATGATCTATTTTGGAAAAGGATCCATGTGCTGCTGAGAAAAAAGTGTATTCACTTGGTGATGGATGGAACACTCTGTATATGTCTGTTAAGTCTAAATTATTGATTGTTTTATTGAGTTCTATGGTTTCTTAGTTTAGGTTTTGTTTGGAAGATCTATCCAGTGGTGAGAGAGCTTAAAGTCACCAAGTATTATTGTGTTGTGGTTGTTTGATTCTTGTAGTTGAGAATTGTTTGTTTGATATACGTAGATGCCCCATTGTTTGGGGCATAGATATTTATGATCGTTATGTCTTTTTGATGTATGATTCCCTAAAGAAGTATAAAATGTCCTTCTTTATCCTTTTTCACTAGCTTTGGTTTGAAGTCCACTTTATCTGATATAAGGATGGAAACTCCTGTTTGTTCATGCAGTCCATGTGAGTGATACATTTTTATCTACCCTTTCACTTTCAGTCTGTGGATGTCTTTTCCTGTGAGATGAGTCTCTTGAAGGCAGCGTATTGTTGGGTCTTTTGTTTTAATCTAGTCTCTCAGTCTATGTCTTTCAATTGATGAGTTTAGGCCATTCACATTCAGGGTTATTATTGAAATATGATTTGTAGTCCTGGTCATTTTGGTTTACTTTTGGTTTTTACCTTGACTTGGTTTCTCCTTTGATTGCCTCCCCCCCTCCTTTTTTAGTATAGTTCCTCTCTTTGTACATTTTTATTGTTGGTTATCATTTCCTCCTAATGGAATATTTTGCCAAGAATGTTATGTAATGCAGACTTTCTTGCTGTGAATTCTTTTAACTTTTGCTTATCATGGAAGCTTTTTATTTCATCATCAAATCTGAAGCTTAATTTTGCTGGATATAAGATTCTTGGTTGGCATCTGTTTTCTTTCAGAGCTTGGTATATGTTGTTCCATGATCTCTGGCTTTTAGGGTCTGGGTTGAAAAATCTGCTGAGATCAGAATTGGTCTCCTCCTATATGTAATCTGATTCCTTTCTCTTGTGGCCTTTAAAATTCTAACCTTATTCTGTATGCTGGGCATTTTCATTAAAATGTGGTTTGGTGTAGATCTGTTGTAATTTTGTACATTTGGTGTCCTCTTGTATTTGATTTTCCAATTCATTTTTCATGTTTGGGAAAATTTCTGATATTATTTCATTGAAGAGATTGTGTATTCCTTTGGTTTGAAATTCTGTGCCTTCTTCTATCCCGATAAATCTTAAATTTGGTCTTTTGATGCTGTCCGATAATTTTTATATGTTCTTTTCATGGTTTCTTACCATCTTCACTGTGTGGTCAACTTTATTTTCAAGATTGTATATTTTGTCTTCATTATCTGACGTTCTGTCTTCCAGGTGATCTAGTCTGCTGGTGATGCTTTCTATTGAGTTTTTTTATTTGGTTTATTGTTTCCTTCATTTCAAGAATTTCTGATTTTTTTTTCACAATTTCTAGCTATTTCTTAAAGTAATCTTTTGCTACCTATATTTGCCCTCTTATCTCTTTGTTGGTGTGATCAATGGTTGCCTTTATTTGCTCTCCTATTTTTTTGTTGGATTGATTAATTTTTGCCTGTATTTGCTCACTTAAGTCATTTTTTAACTTGAAGATCATTTTAATTATGTACATTCCGAATTCTTTCTCTGATATTTTATCCACTGTGCTGTCAATGGATTCTATTATTGTGGTATCTAGGTTTATTTGGGGCACTTTCTTCCCTTGGTTTTTCATGTTGATTATGTATCTTTCTTTCTTGCAATGCTGATCTAAGGTATTGTGGTTTCTATCCTATACTCTTGTAGTTTCACTACAAGATACATTACCTATATCACACCTCAGAGTTACTTCTGGTCCCCAGCAGGTGTCCCCAGATGGACACTGCTGCCACTAAAGTTGGTGTCGGTGGTAGTGGAAGTACCTCAAGAGGGCAGTCCCAGGCTTCACTTAGGCATGGTCTCACACAGAGGGGTTCTGTGGGGGACCCTTACCGTGGGTTTGGGCTCCCCTTTAGCTGGCGGCTAGCAGTCTTGTGTGTGCCCTTGGCTGGGCTCCCGTGGTGGTCCCTGAAGGCAGTTTTGGGCTGTCACTTGTGCTCCTGCTGGGTCGTCAGGAACTCTGGAGCAGCTCCCAATTTAATTCTGATTGTTTGTTTACTTCCCATCCATCATATTTATCTAGAAGATAAGTCACCCAGGATTACAAGGAAGATGAAGACATTGTCTCAGTTCTCAAGAGCCTCATAGCTTACTGAAGAAAACAGACATACAAATAGAATACAATAAATAGACAGACAAGAGTATGTTTAGTACTGGTTTGGTAACAAATGGCGCTGAATACCAGCCTGAAAGAACAAAGAAGGCAGCAATTATATTTGTGCCTTTTCTTTCCAAAACATAATCACTGCCCCCCTGAACCAACAAGATGTTAGCACCTTACAGAATTAGTTCACCTGTACACTGAAGGATTCTTAGTGGTGGTCAAACCCCACCTATACAGGAAAAAAAAATTTGAAGAACAAAAATTTAGATTCTGTTTTAATATCAGCTATTGATTATTGGAAACAACATTATTATTTCAACTATATTTTTAAATTTTTTCCTGAGTTTCATAGCAATCCTGAAATGGAACAGAACATATAGCAAAGGATAAAATGCAAAGAAAAAAAAAGGCCCAAATCCAGTAGTGTGTCATAAAGTCTCACTAACTGGAATTCTGGCTAATTCATCTCTCATCCCATTTCTAAGCACTTGTCTATTTGTCCAAATGGGGTATGACTTCCTTCTTCCTGGTGCTTTTCTCCCAGAAGAAATGTCTTAAAGGGTATATCCTTCCTGATAATTGAAGTTTTCATCCCCATGATGCTTATACATTGATCCATGTGGATAGAGAACTCTTTCATAACTTCCTTTTGTTTTATGGCTAGGATTAACTTTTCTATATTATGCAAACTCCAATAAACACTTAGTAGTGTTATATGTCATCTCTTCTCTTTCACTTTTGTTCAGGTTTTATTCTTTGAAATCTTGTATTGATTTTTGAATTCTCACTTAAAAAACTTGAAATTTCCAAGAAAGGAATTTTCCCATCAGTTTTTTGAAGCTGACTGCTGTCTGAGTTTTAATATTTGAGAGAACAGATTTAATTTTTGGAGGTTACTAGAGCTAGCAAGATTCCTAATGCCAGCCATGAGATGTCTAGACTTTATTGTGGTTTGACTTTCAATCCATTGTGGATCAGCTAATGGTGTGGTAAATGTGAAATGGTAAATCCCTGAGGATTTCATTTAACTTAGAGATTTTAAGGAACATATACATATGTTGAGTTTACTTTTATGAAAGCAGTAAAATGAATAAATTATGTATTTTAAAATAAAATCAATTTATTTTTACTTATTTATCATTTTTTAAATAATGCTGTTTTGCAGGATTTCTTTGATTTTTCAGGATTTGAAGTGAAGGACCAGTGTCTCAGAGCTTTATTCCTTTATTTTCTATTGCAGTTTAGTTATTTTGCCTAAAACCTGGAAGAATTAGTATAGTCAAAATTTTAGCATAATGCAATCTATTCGTTTGCTTGGCTGATGATTGTTTCTTTTCTTTTTGGTATTATTTTGCTCCTTTCAAGAATCATCATATGGTAGAAATTTTTAAAATTTCCCACAATTTTAAGTTAATATTAATGATATAAAAGTCATTTGTTTAGACCATTTTTCATAATTTATTAAATTTCTAAGTCATTACTTCTATCAGAATGTTCCTTTTATGAAACTGCTTAAAGTCACTTAGAAATTGAGAGTATTAGATATTTAAAATTATTATAATATCTGCCATTCATAAGGCAACTAGTGATTCAAAAACTCTGTTTTTAGTTAATTTTAATTAAAAACACTACTTCCCAAAATACTGCTCAATAACCAAATAATTGCTTACATTGCATATAGTTATTTCTGCTAAGGGCAAAATAGCTAAGACCATAAATTATGATGGCAGGCACATGGTTTGCTGACAGCACTATATAAAATATTTTTTTCATCCTCATATCAGCTCTGGTACATTCATCTCTACATTAATTCCTTGGGGGACCTTGTGTAAGTTATAGTTTAAAAACATCCCCATCACACTGAGCTCTGTCAGCTTACCTTTTCCTCACTGGCCATATTACTCCTCTGAAAGAACAGATAGAAACTAAGAGTTATATCTTAAACTGCACTGGGATAAGCAGTGCCAAAATAGTTACAGAGAGCCCAAATATTGATAGTCACGAACAAATTTAGTTTAAATTGGATATTTAATATTCTTACACCTGCAATATTACAAGGTAGTTATAAAAAGTACAGAATTTGTTTCTATAAATATATACTCATTTGTATCTTTTACAAGCTGTTTCATAGATCCCTGATCCAAAAAGGCTATTAGTACCAATGACATGATTGATAAAGTAGATTATACTGTTAAGCAGCTCATTGGAGATGACATATTTTGCCAGTTTACACTATATCTATATATTTATTTATCTATATTTATCTATATCTATAACAATATTTCTATGATTATGGGTTTTAAACTTGTTCTACTATCCTTTTCCACTGTAAAATGTTATTTTTTTCCTAGGAACACATAAAATTGTAAATATTTTGAAAATAAGCATTCTTAAATGGTTGATTTTTTGCTACCAAATATATTCTGAAATTAGAGCTTTATTTTTCCTTACTTCCAGCACATTCTATAGGAAATGGAAATGTCCAAGGAAACAGGAAGGCATTAATTGGTTATACATTGTCTTCTAGCCATTTTGATGTCCCCCAAAGAGAAACTAGCTCAGGAGATAGACTATACTAGAGCAGTTTGGCTCTATTATTTAAAAGTATGATTTTTTTAAATGAAAAATTGCATAACAGCCCCAGTACATTTTAGTCTGTTTTCTTCCATTTAAATATATTGTTTGAAGAAGTACAGAGAATTTTGGTTAGACTTTTTTTTGAGTATTTTATTTCTCTGAAACACTCCAACTAAATCAAATTAATAATGAAGGCAGGCATTTTTAAAAATATTTTGTAGTTGTGTATGAACAGCATACTTTTATTTTATTTATTTTTATGCAGTGCTAAGGATTGAACCCAGTGCCTCACACATGTTAGGCAAGTGCTTTGCCACTGAGCTATAGCCCCAGCCCAGCACTGGTATGCTTAATTGGCTATATTGTAAATTTTTTTCTTCAGTTTAGTATTGGAATATTAGATCCAAAAGAAGTCAACTATATTCAGTACAAGCTTCTGTATTTTGTAAAAGTGCATGAACAAAAAAGAGTTCATGTATTCTGTAATAATCTATGTATTTATTTATAGGAAATCTGATTTCAAACAAATTTTAAGGCAACAACTTTAAATATGACATATTAAAGAAACATCCAATTAATAATATCAAAATATTTCAAATGACACATATCTGATTTAGTGCTAACCTGATTCAGCACTTCAGCATGTGTTTGGACAACACTGAGCATCTTCATAGCACAAGGCACTCTACTACACATTTCACGGGTTAGGATGATAAGCATGGTAGTTCTTGCTCTCAACGATCTTATATAGAAAAAACAAGGTAAGTGAATGAATCCTTGAAAGGTAGGGTAGGGAAAGATCTCAAAGGAAGTATTATATAATCTATGAGGTACAGAAGAAGAAAAACATCAAATTTGAAATTAAGAATTTCTGTGTGAATATGAACTTTACATAAGATATATATAAAAAGCCAAATGCATAAACCTACCCACTTGATCTGCTATATTGCTTAGTGTGGATTAGTACTGTGACACCTGCCCTACTAATAGCACTATTCAAAGTATGTAAATATTTCAAAATTTTGTCAATAATTGAAACTACATTTGTGCTTTAAAAATATGAAGTATGCATATGTTCTAAATAATGACAACTATTTTAAGCCCAACTATTTTAATTCATAAGGAATATACTGATAGATATTTTGTAGCCATAAATATTCATTTTTAATGCAAGTATGATCTTTCATTCAGTAGTATCAAAATCCAAAACACATGGAGTTGTCTGGCATTGCTCTGTTGCCAAAAATTGTGATATGACTCTGATGTAACCTGGTTTGTCTGAGTAACTCCAAATGGTTCTTCAGACTTGCTCAAGGCCCATCTGGCTCCTGGGAAGCCTTATGTTAACATGGCTGTAATCCCAGACTCTGGTGACAGAATGCCTGGGTTCTTTCTCTTCTTTTCTTTCTTTTTTCCTTTGATGAGATCTCTCTATATTGCCTAGCCTGGTCTCAAATTTATGAGTTCAAATGATCCTCCTGCCTCAACTTCCCAAGAAGCTGGGACTATAGGTATGTGCCACAGTATCTGATTTCATTGGTTTCAAATCCAGGCTCCACTGCTCACTATCTTTGTGATCTAGGTGATTTTTCCTGTTTTCCATCTGCAAAATGATATACATTATATTATATATATCAGAAGGTTGTTGTGAGGATATTCTAAAATAATCCAGGTTAAAAATGAGCTGTTAAATATTCCGTAAGCAGTACATTCTCAGTTACTGGCCAGTCAAAAACAAATAGAAGGTACAGACAGACATAAAAAACACATTCCTGAAAGCATTTTTCCCACCATATTCCTGTCAGGTTTTTATACTTAGTAAAAGTGGATGACATTTTGATATTACTAAATTTACCAAATTATATTTAGAGAGTTAATAGAGGATCCAATAGTGTGGAATTTTCTGGTATAAAATTATAATGTGTAAGACTTCCCCACTAAGGCATGTTTTCTAATGCCCCATTACTAAATATTGCTTTCTTATCATATGTGAAGTTCAGCAATTCTCAAAGTTTGGAGACATATCTAATTTAAGTGCAAATCTCACTATTTCCTGAAAGTCACCAGAATATACAGGACAACAAATCAAATCCATTCAGTTTATAATGTCTGTCGGCAGAATGACACAGATGGGCAGCTGTGTCCTCAACTATACTGCCTGGGTGATTGGTGCCAGTTCCCTGAAGCATTACAGCTGAGTTTTAACCCAGTCTGTAAGATATCAAGAGGGTTCTTCTTCATGATCACACACAGGCAATGTGATAAAACCTCAAGAGATAGAGATGGTTTGAGTATAGCTGCACACACACACACACACACACACACACATACACACACACACACAAGCTTCTTGATTATTTGACTTTGGGCATCCGTAAGACTGTGTCAGATAGCCCTGTGGTGTCACAACCAGTTCTTCCCTATGACCTCTGTTTGGATCAGCAGACTGTGATCTCTGCAGAATTTAGGATTAATTATAGCAACAAAAGAACTTCCCTAAAATCTAAAATGTAGACGTGGTCATTAGTTCATTTTGCATGCTGTGAAAACTATATTTGGCATCATTAACAGCTGTCTGCATGAAATGTTCAGCACTAAAATATGATTGGTGAATACTTGGAATTTTATTTTGTGGTATTTCTTGCAATTAGGGGGATGTTGATAGATCAATTTCCATCTCATCTAAGCCCTGAACTAAGCAATAAAGTGTCCCATAATATGCATGTCCTCTCTATTTGAGACTCCACTAATTTTCTTGGATTTTAATTTTTTTATTCTATGCAGGAAAAGAAATTTCCCTTTTAGTTGATGTTTCCCTGAATACACATCATGATCACTTGCCATTTCCTAAGTGATTCAAGCAGCAATCTTATTTTAGAATACTTCCACTGAAATGCAGTCCCTGGAAGTTCAGTGCTGATTTTAAGAAGAATTCTAATGACCTCTTGACAAATTCTATGTAAATCACGGGTGTGTGAACTTGGCAAAGTAGAGATAGGAAGTTTGCCTCCAAAAGATTTATTGGTATTCACTATGTGGTTGCCTTGTGATTATGGTAGCTATGCTTTCTGCTTTCTAATATATGCATATAAAGCTATATATTTCCCTTTAGTCAGAGGCAATAGCATGAGCTGTGACAGCATCAGGAAATTTGGATGAACATGGTATGTTAACCAGAGTTGACCCTAAAAGAGAAAATTCTTGGCTTCTAATGAATCCTTCCACCATGGTTATTTTTCAAGCAACCAACATTATTTACTAAATGTGGAGTTAAGAAAAGATGTATAGAAAGTACCAGTGAGACAGCCCTTACATGAATTCCCCCTTCATGGGTTATAGGTTAAATGACTTTTCCTTTCCTCCCCGCTCCAAAGGATTTTATGCTAAAAGAGATTTTATGGTAAAATAGATGTCATCCAATCACTGATATGTCACTGCCTTGATAGAATAAAAACCAAGGCCTCTGGGTTTACCTTTATGATTGTGGTTTTGATCTATATGTGGAAATGATAACCTAGGACAACAAAGAAGAAAGAGACCAGAGAGTGTGCTGTTAGGTCACTAACTGGACTAGGTAGGAGTGGAAACTTCAAGTTGTAATCTGTTGCCAATAACTATCTAGGGGATTGTGGACAAATCACTCAATAGTTCAATATTTATCAGTTTTTGAATAAAATGAAGGTGAATGAGCAGATATTTTGCCTTAGGAAAGCTTATAGCTTAGTAGGAAAGGGGGAAAGCAGGGAGCAAAAATGAAGTGGGATAAGAACTAGCACAGAGCTAAGGAAACACATCGGAGAAAAGTGGAGCTTGGTCTTGCAGCATCCAGAAGAGCTTCTGGGAAGAGGCAAGTGTGTACTGCACGTGGAACATGGAGAAATGGCTACAAAGAGGCAACTACAGAGGGACCAGACTAGAAGCATCTTGTCTTGATTCCAGATCTCAGGTTGAAGTTTTTCACCATGAAGTGTGATGTTTGAGCCTTTAATTTCACCACTAAGTGATGTGTGATGTTTGAGGCTTTCTTTTCTCTCTTTGTTTTTTAGAAACCCTTCACCACATTAAAAATAGCTTTCTTATAGTCTTAATTTGCAAATCATTTTTTAAAAAATCATAAGTGAGTGTTGAATTTTGTCAGTTTTTTTTCACCTATTAAAACTGTGTTTTTTTCTTTATAGGAGGTGAATTACAGTGATAGAGTTAGAAATATTAGACTGCCGTTCTATTTCTGGGGAATACATATGTATATACACACACATATATAAATATGTGTGTGTATGACTTTTTGATACTCTAATGAGAAAGGTTGTTTTGTGATTCCTTTCTTGTAACACTCTTGTGATATCAAGATTAATATGACCATGTAAAATGTAATAATTCCCTTTTTTGCTTTTCCCTCTTTCTCAGAAGAGTTTGTGTTAGATTACTATGATTTCATTTTAAACTTTTGGGAGAATTCACCAGTGAAGCCATCTTGGCCTGAATTTCCATTCTGAAACAGTGAAACTGTTATTTAATTTCTGTTTCCATTTATTTAAAAGATTTTAGTCTTCTCATGTTTGTCTTAAGGTACAGTTTTTTAAAAGAATTTGTTTATCCATGTTATCTAAATTGTTCAATTTGCTGACATAAAATTTCTTTTCTTATTCTCTTTTGATATATGTAGGATCTCTATTAATGTCCTTTTGCTTTTATACTTGATATTAATAATTTGTGCTGTAACCTTTTTCTATTATATGACTTGTTAAAGGCTTTAAATTGCATTAGCTTTTCCCAAGAACAAGTTGCTGGCTTGTTAATTTCCCCTAATGTATATTTATTTTCTATTTTATTGATTTGTGCTCTATTTTTTCACTTTTTTACTTTCTTTGAGTTTGATTTTTCCATTCTTTTTGAGTTGGAAGCTTAGATTATTGATATAAAACTTTCTGTTTTCTAATATGTGCATATAAAGCTGTATATTTCCCTCCTATCAGAAATTCTGCTATATTTTCAAAGTTTTGATATAGATATTTTCTACATTATTTAGATATTTTCTAACTTCTCTGTGATTTTTTTCTTTTAATCATAGATTCTTTAAAACTAGGTTACTTAATTTAAACATTTGGAGATTATATAGTTAAATTTTTCTGTATTTGAGTTCTCCATGGTTAGAGTACATAGAGTGTGTGATTTTAGTGCTTTTAAATTTAAAATTTGTTTTATTCCTTATCATATAGTCCAATTTTGGTAAACATTCAATTTGTACTTGTAAGTAACATGTATTCATATATATTGCTTAGTTTAAATATAGTTCATTATGAATCTTAGTTAAGGCAAGTCGATAAAATATGCTACTCAAATCTTTCACATCCTTACTCATTTTTGGTTTTTATTTGTGTCAGCAACTGGGAAAGATATGTTAAAATCTCCAATGTTGATTGTGAATTTACCTATATTTATGTAATTTAAAGCTATGTTATTAGGTCTATAAACATTAAGAACATTTATGTCTTTCTGGTGGAAAGTAATGCTTTGAAATCTAATTTGCTATTAGTGTATCAATGATTAGCTTTTTAAACTAGGTTTTCAAATTATCTAAATCTGATGTAGTTACTGGTGTATAATACATTTCTTCCACTCACATTTGGTAGAGATTCTTAACTTTATAGTTTTATATGTTTCATCAGAGTTTGAAAATAGTTGGCCCATATATATGCAAATATTTCTCAATCTCTATCCTCCCTCTCTATATATTACTTTTGGGATTCTAATCATTTGTCTGTTACTCCTTTATACCTGTACTTTATGTTCTTTTCTAGTTTATTTTTTTATCCATGCTTCTATCCAAATATTTTTCCTGACCTTTTTTCTTGTTCATTAATTCTATTTTGTGTCAATTTTGATATTAAGCCTATCAAGTTTTCAATTTCTGTTATATAATTTATGGGTCTAAATTTTCTATTTTATTCTTTTTTCTTGATTTCAGTTATCAGGTGAAATTCTCCATTATGTCATTTGTTTTATTAAACACATTAATGAAAATTATTTTAAAATCCAGTTGTAACTATTGTATTTAAGCCATCTAGTAGGTCCATTTTAGCATCTTTCTGTTTTTTTAAATTTTTTTTGTCATTTGATCTTGTGTGTTTGTATGCTTAGTAATTATGGGTTAGGTATCAGATATTGTGTATGAAAAAATATGTAAAGGCTCTAGATGATGACATATTATCTGAGAAAAGATTGTGTCTTCTTCTGAAAGAAATTAAAGATAAGATTAGCTTGTTTCAAAAACAAGCTGAAATGATTCAAAGTTACATTTCAACCTTTGTGAGAGCTTGCTCTTTTGAGTTTCCCCTTTTTCCTAGGACACGGTCCTTCACAAGTCTCAAATGAAAGGCTAGATCCTTTTCTTTTGTGGGTCCCAAACTCAATTTTTTGTCTCTCAGTTCCATGATACCTCTGAACACTATGAGCTGCTGCTTCCTGCTCACCCTCTCTGCCCTATACTACTTATGAACAGACAATTGCCTTAAGTGAAATGCAAATCCCTTCTTTCTGGATCTCAATCTGATCTGTCAAGTTGCAGCTGTCTTAATCATTCCCAATGCCTTTGGACAATATTTTCCCCCTACATTTATAGTTGTTGTTGTTGTATTAATATGATATAAGCTACTCTGGTATAGCTGCAAGCAGAAATCCTGCCACTAAAGGATATTAAACATTGTAATGATGTGATCTCATTTGCATTTTAGAAGGATTTCCCTGAAAAACAATACCCTTGTCTGTGCAATGAAAGATTTTGATATAAAATGTTCTCTAAGGTCCTATTCAGCTCCAATATTTTGAATGTACTGAGAGTATTAATAGTATGTCAAGCTATTATTTCAAGCTGTAAAAACCTTTTAGTATTAATAAAGTTAGCAAAGACCAGAACCTGGTGGAAAAGACCAAAAAAAAAAAAAAAAAAAGTCTATCATCTTTGGTGTTTTCTCATGTGACTTCTTCACTGTTTTTGTCAGCTTCCATAAGCATCCTTTCTTTCTGGGCCCTGGTATTTGGGGATACAGTATATTTTTCCAGGTAGCCTGAATACTCTTTTCTCATATGGTGGTACCCCACTCCACACTTTCTTCCAGAGTGTTTAATACTCTAGAATTAAGCTCTACCCAACAGCCCACCATTTTCTAACACATTTTCAAAAATCCTGATCTCTTAGTATGATTATTTCATTAAGCAAATTCTCTCTAAATAATAAAAGCTCCCATTTAATATCATATTCCCGTAGCAAAGGGTGTGCACATTACAGAGTTTGCAGGATCTGGTTTTGTGACAAAAATCCAAATAGCATTTCAGGCACTATTGAAGAGGTATATGTGAATAGGGGACCTTTTCTGGTATTTTTAAATTTCTACTTCAAAGTGCTATTGACTACTCTGCCGACATTTATCTTTGGTTTTGGGACTCAGACAAACTAAAAGGATATTGTTGTAGATAACGTAGGTCCTTAGGACATAAAGGAAAACACAGCCCCAAACCACAATGTATTCCTCAGTTTAAATGGACCTAGGCCTTTTCTTACAGAGACTGCCTTTTTTAAAAAATTAAAATGTTTATTGTTTCATAATCCAAATAACATGTGTCATACAAAAATATGTAAAAATGGAAAAACGAGAAAAGCAATGTGGTTCTTTCATTAAACCTGGATAGGATTTTGGAACTTTCAACCTGTCTTTTCTATACTTCTCTACATGACTGGACTCATTCATAATATAGGCTTTTGAACATTGCTTTAAATATTTATTTAAATTGCACACATTTTCCATGATTGTAATCTCTGAATAAGCACTATTTTAATAGTGTGTATATGATACATATACAAATAACAATAACATATATTAAACTTATATATGTATATAAAATACATTTGCAATACTACCTGCTCCCTTAAAGTATTTAACTACTTCCTTATTGCTGGATTTATTTTGTATCATAAATAATGTTCTATGTAGAAAATATTTTTAAAGAAATTTGCCATAAATTGCCAAATGAAGACATTTAGTTTCCTGTTACCTTATCACTACTTTTGGATAACACACCTAAATTTTGCTATCCTATATTTCATTCCCTTCCTTCTGTTATTTCTAAAATGTGTGTATATATCCTATTTGGCGTATCATCCCTTCACCACTCATACTTATTGATCCTCTCATTGTTATTTATAGGGTTGTCAGGCCTTGTGAGATAGTCATCACCTATAACCCAAGCATCTTTTGACCTTATACTACATATTTCATCATTTACATCTTCCCCTGCAAAGCATCCCTCTAGGATCTGCCCATTTCTTGTTTGCTGTCAGTATTCCTTTGACATTCTATAGCTGACAGGCTGATTGCTTTCCTGGTCCACAGAACAGATGTGTAGACTGGGCAATGAACCTGTGAGTTCAGGTGGAGATTTCTGGCCTGACATCTTGTGATTAGGCCAGCCTTGAGTATGATCAGTGATGTGAGGATCCTAATTTCATAATCAAAAGAAGTGCCATTACTACTCACCAATTGGCAAGTAGCCTCAGTTAACTTGTGAAAGAGTTAAAAGTCAAAGGTTGAACTTTTTAATTTGCTGGTTGCCAAAATTTTAAAAGATTATTCCTTAATTAGCTGGTATTAAAGAAATTCCTTTGATTTTAATAACTGTTAGCCATAAGGGGGCTTAGAAAACCTAGCAAGTTGGTACAGTTTCTAGAACCTAGTAGATAATTTTCATTGACAAGAATTCCATGTGCAATACAATCATTAAGCATAGTAATTCACAGCACTCTAAATGTTTTTGGCTTTTTCCTTTCTTTGCCTTATTAACCACTTTTGGTGTTTGTTTTGTGATTGTTGTTTTCTAAACAATGTTATCACCAAGGTATAAATAGCTAGCTATTCTAAACCCTTAGCTTCTGGGAATAGTGAATGTTAGTTAAGGGGATGAGGTTATTTTGACATTTTCAGGCAGAACAACTTAGAAATTGGTATATGTTATGGAGCCAACTTGCTGTGTGACCTTTTATAATTCCCTTAGCTTTACTGAAATTTATGTTTTCTTAAGTATACAGCCATGATAGCATGGCTTTTTCCCGGGCATCTTGCTGGCTGATTTGATAAATTTGAACCACACTATATGAATGAAGAGTCATTTGTGGCAATTGCTCTTTTCCAAATGTTCCTTTGCTTTGAACGTCCTATCTGAATATTAGATTGCTTCACCAGATGTTATGGGCTAAGGTTTCCTTCTTGTGAATTTGATTGTTGATTCCTGCCCATGTTTCTCATGATTTGTATAATTTCTCTGTCTTAGGTAAGGTTTTTATAAATGCTCAATGTTTAAGAGTTTGGATTCAATTCAGATAGGGGATATTTCCAAAGGACTCCTGCTCATGTACTTCCTCCCTGGAGAATGGTGAGAAACAGCTTGCTCTCTTCCTCTGATAGGGTGCGGGCTACTATTGTTTTTTCTTTCCTAATATATTGAGTATACTGACCTCTCACCTAAACCTTAGGTCAAAGGGAGAAGCAGTGATTGTTTTTAATTGGATGATTGCTTCCATATGCTTCCCTTCTGGTAGGATCCTATAAAAGAATGGCCCCATCTCTCATAAAAAAAAAAAAAAAAAGGAGCTGAAAAGAAGGCCTGTGCATGGCACAAATGTCCAGGCTTGATGACAAACATGCCATGATGTGAATATTAGTCTCTCCCAATACTAACTGCATGACCTTGGGCAATCTGCTCAACTCATTAGGGCTTTAATATCCTATCCTGTGAAATGATTGTGATTATTATTACTAATATACATAAGAGTCAACTTTATTATTTGGTTGTGAAAAATTACATGATAATTGTCTCAAAGAGTTTTGATTACTATCTGTCATATATTATGTACTTTACAAATATTATCTGAAAAAATAAAAACATTTTAAAAAACCCAAAGAATGTTAACACTGTGTTCCAACATGTGGAAGAGTAAATCTCTTTTGCGTCTAGGATTTTTAATGACTTATTCCATAAAGTCGCTGTGGAGGAGTAGTGACTTCTGCTGCCACTGTGGATTCAAGGGGCTATTCTGGCAGTCGGGTCTAAGGGTGACCTTACTGTTGTCACTTCTCAGTAGCTCTAAGTGAAAGTGTAGGTTCTCACTGTAACTACTTGGTCGTTCTTAATGATCCTATATGTTTCATGCAAAGTGACACTGCTATAAAATAAGGCCCAGAAAACTGGGAAGCAATTGCCAGAGCTGTCATTCTGTTGAGTCAAGGAGGGCTTCAGTAACCAATTCATCAAAAGAGATGCAGCATTTACACCTTCTGATGAATGCATAATGGACTTAAGTAAGCACCTGAAAATGAAGCCTTGCACCTATTTTTACTTGCTTTAAGTAAAGTCTTTAAGTAACTAATTTTATTTGTTCATTGAAGTTTACCAATCACAGCAGGTGCTGCAGATCGCAGGTTCCTGAACTTCAGGTCAAAGATTTGTGAATAATACTGGCTTATTCTATTGTGAGCAATCCTTGAACTTGGATCCTTTCAGTGTCTTTCACCTTATATGCTTTACTTACAGAAAGACTTGGAAGCACAGACTTAAAGCAGGGATCTGAAGTAGTTTATAGAGTTATAGAACTAGCTACCTGACAATATTGTTGAAAGCAAAAGCAACAATTTTGGATGATGAAACTATAGAACCAAGCCAAGGAGTTTGTTGAATCATTCTTGTACTTATCCTTCGAGATCATCCTATTCCGGGATCTTAGGAGGGTTAAAACATCCCTGCTTTGGATGTATATTTCTGACAATTGCTTTAAAATATCCTTTAGGAATGACACTTATTAGTCTAGTATTTTCTTTGGTCCTAACCTGAAAAGATACGTTCTATAGAATTTTTTAAAAAATTTTTGCCCCCTTAAATTCGTAAAAGAAACCTTGTTGAGAGCACATGGCTAGACTCTCATTGCTGAGCCAAACTCTGCATTTATCTGAAAATTGGAATGCTGGAGTTTCTTAGCTTTGAAGTAGCTAGAGGGAGTGTGTGTGTAACTCTGAATTACTTGTTTAAATGTAGTACCATACTCCACAACCGTAAACTCTGTAAAGCAACTGTCATTACAAAACTCTAGAAAGCAACTGTTTTTCATGCAAAATATATTCTCATGTATAAATTTGCTTTTTAAATTCTGTTTCTTTTGGTTTGAGTCAAAGAATTTACAAAGTCATTTTGTGGTTTGGAAAGTGATTTAGATTTTTATAAAATTGTATGTAAAATTTTAAATCTAGATTTTATCTAACAAGTACTGGCTTAACAATAGAAAGTGCTTCCTTCTCTGTGACCATTCAACATTTTGGCTTCTTATTTATGACAATCTGCTGTGTTTGTCTTAAAAATATTTAATATTTCTTTAGATCTCATAATAATGCTTTATGTATATTAATGCATTTGATCCCCATAATGAGCATGTGGGGTATTATTATTATCTCCATTTAAAAGTCAAGGAATCTAAAAAGCTGCTCTCATAGAAGTAGAGGATACAAAAATTGTCACCAAAGACTTGAGAGCGTAAAATGGAGAGGAGTTTGAGGAGAGTTTGGTCTATGGGTATAGTTACAATTAGATGGGAGCAATCAGTTCTGATGTTCTATTACACAGTAAGGTGGCCATAGTTAACAATAATTTAATGTGCATTTCAAAATGGACAAAAGAGGAGATTTTGAATGGCATCACCACAAAGAAATGATGAATGTTTGAGGTGAAAGATATATTAGTTACCTCAATTCAATCATTACATACTATATATACATGCATCAGAGTACCACATTTTACCCCATAATATGCATAATTATTAGAGCTAATTTTTAAAAAATAATGAAAAGTAGGCAACGGAACTGAGGCCCAGAGAGATAATGTTAATTGTGTAAGATCACAAAGTTAGAAAGTGTAAGGACTAAGATTCAGAAGAAAACAATCTTTGCACTCTTAAATACTTCAGTAGAATCATTCTTATTATTTAGAATGGGTATAACTGGTCTAAACATTAATAAAATTGACTTTATATTTCCTATACATATATAGTTTCAATTTTAAGTAAGTTATCAATTATCACCATCTAAAGTACACTTAGAATAAACAGTAACCTTTTACATTCCTAAATTTTATTATTTAATACCAACATCAGAATTGAGGGCCTAAAAGTGGCTGTGACAGGAAGAATGTAACCAAGAGCCCAATTGTACATAGCTAACTCTGCTCACAGCTAGAATACATCTCATATATATTTCATCAAATATCAAAGAGGTCAGAACTACAAAGAGAGCTATAGATGCTGCAACCTGAAACCTATTCACATGTACATTCTTTTATAAATCACTGTGGGGTGTGTGTGTGTGTGTGTGTGTGTGTGTGTGTGTGTAAATATATCTAATGAGTTGAGAATTAATTACTTCAGTATGAGATATTGGAATTTTAATAAACATTTTTTTTCTGTGTGTGGTACCAGGGATTGAACTCAGGGGCACTTAACCACTGAGCCACATCCCAAGCCCTTTTTTGTATTTTATTTAGAGATAAGGTCTCACTGAGTTGCTTTGTGCCCCACTAATTTGGTGAGGCTGACTTTGAACTTGTGATCCTCCTGCCTCAGCCCCCTGAGCTGCTGGATTACAGGCATGCACCACTGTGCCTGGTTTAATAAGTCTTTTTGATATATATGTTAAATATGCTGCAAAAGAGAGATGTGTTCTTAATCTTCATGTATCTTAGGTCATTTTGCTTAAGGGGAAAGAAATTTATTGCAAATACTTATAGATGTTCTATAGGTATGTATATAGTGTGTCTGCACACACACCCACACCAACACATATCCCACACACACCACACACATTTGGCCCTATATATCTGTGGGTTATGCATCTTCAGATTCAATCAAGCATGGGTTGAAAGCATTAGGAAAAAAATGTCTGTACTAAACATGTACAGTAATGAGAAATACACGGTAACGAGAAATGGCATGTTTTCCCTATCATGATTCTTGAAACAATACAGCAATATTTATACAACATTTACATTGTAGTAAGTATTATAAATAATCTAGATATTATTTAAAGTATATGGGAGGATGTGCATAGGCTCTGTGCAAATACTACATCATTTTATATGAGAGACTTGGGCACCTATGGGTTTCAGTATCTGTAAAGAGTCCTGAAACCAAGTCTTTGCAGATATTGAGTAATGATTGTATAGGCATTTATTTTCTGACTCTCTCTCCATACACAGACACACACTTTTTTTTTTCTACAGTACTTACTAATTTTATTATCATGAAAATTGGTTTTTATATCCAGAAAAAGAAAGGGCACTCACATTTAACCTCTATAGCTAAGTTGTCTATAGACTGGTTGAGAGCTATTATTTAGTGAACTTTATGCATCAGGACCTGAGCTCTGTTTTTCTCTCTCTCTTTGTATATGTATATTTTTTTAAATTAATTTCAGGATGTTAAGCTTCATGATGGCTGAGGCCTTTATTAACTTTTTTCACTGATGAACTAAACACTAAAATGGCACCTGGCACATGTGGGCCCCAGCATATGCTTGCAGAATTGAATCCAAAAATCTTTATCAGGTAGCTCTCATTATTTCTAATCTGATAGATGAAAATAACTGAGGCTGGAAGGTATAGATTAATGACCTTGCAACACAGCTGGTCACATGACAGAAATAGGAGTTTGACCTTTGTTGGACTCTCTCCATTGTCATCTGTGACTCTCATGTTTCTGCAGAGGCCCCAGGGAGTCAGAGAGGAACATTTTCTGAGGTCCTTTAGGTCACAAGCACCCCTGGTTTTTTTATGACTACAAATTTCTTTTTAATTTTTTTTAATGTTATTGTATTTTTATACCTTTATTTTATTTGTTTTTATATTTATGTGGTGCTGAGGACTGAACCCAGCGCCTCATGCATGCGAGGCAAGTGCTCTTACCACTGAGCTACAGCTACAGCCCTATGACTGTTAATTAATCTGTTAATTTTTGTTGAATTCAGAGTTCTAAATTTTTTTTCTCCTGTGTTGAACTGCCCGGTAAGGTTCCATGAGAGCCTTGGATTATTGCTTTGCTGGATACTTCCTAACACATTGTTTTCAGCTCAACACTTCTCTCTGTTCTTTAAGAAGAGAATAGGCCTTGCTGAAGAAAGAAGAGAATATTAGCACATAGGACATAGATAGAGTAAAGGAACAGTAACAAGAAATGGCAAAAGGAATGGAGAAATGGAGAGTGGAAGATAGAAAACAGTTGAGTTTCAAAGATGTAGGAGAAATGGATAGGATTTTCATTGCTTTTTAACAAGTATTATGGTAAAATATCTTCCCCCATAGGCAAAAGACAAAAGGCAAAAGGCAATGACAAAGAATATTTTAAACTTTATTTTGTTTCTTATATTTAAATATTGGGCATATAGTTGTGCACAACAACTCTGTTAAACTGAGTAACCAGCATGTTCTAAAAGCTTAATCAAACACAGAAGGCTTTTTAGTGGCCTAAAACCTGAAAGAGAGTCATACATATTTCAAAAGTTTTTATTTTAAAATATTTTATGATTTCACAGTTCAGAGGCTTCTCAAAAATTGGTACACAGCCAGGTATAAGCTTTCAACTTTTGATTCCCTTTTGCAAGCACTTCAGTTTCTAGTAATCTTTGAGTGTTTCTCCTTTTCCTTCAGTTAACTTCACAAATCTGCATTTAAACCTCCATTGTCTTGGTTTAGGAGGAATAAAGTAACACATCCCCCAAAGTGGCCAGATTTGTAAAACTCTATAATACCTGTCTGATTTACATAAGCTCTACCCCTGAAAAGTTCCTCAAAATGCAAAACTCACTCATTTTATTTTAATGCCCTAAAGAATAGCTCAAATAAATGGGCTCCGAAGTTGAGGCCTAAGTAATACTGTATTTTAGGATTATAACAGCCAACATTGATATAATCTGAGCATCTTATCATGTACATTACAGAATTAGGTATTTTAACAAGATCCTTTCAGACTTTGGATAAATACAAATAAACACATAAAGGCAAAATCACTCATTTAATCTGGGATTTGAAATGGTTGTAAATGTAACTTTTGCAGATATATAAATTCTATTGGGAATTGTCATAAGAACTTCAATCCTGTGCAAATGTCCTTATCACCAAGTAAATGTAGTCAGCTAAATTTACATTTTATGTTAAACATTTTGCAGATGACATAACAAGATAAATTTAAGAATTATGCTTAAGGAATTTTAAGAATAAAAAGGGAAAAATGTCTTCTCAGGACACATTGGTTGATTGGCTTCAAATGATTTTTCAATGACAATATAGAAGGGCTTTTACGTGAACTTCCATAAGCTTCCATGGCTGCTTCTACACTCTGCCCTCCATCTTGTTTTCAGTAGCATTGTATGTTTCTATCTAGATGGACCTTCCTTCCAGCTTATCCACTCACTTTTTTACTTTCCCTGCCAGAATTTAAAAAAGAAAATGGGCTTACACAAATATATATAAATACTGAGAATTTGACTCTGTTGGTTTGATGAAATGGGTTGTTGCCTAGAGAAATTTTAATGGAAATGATGAAACAATAGTATTCAAAGGGAAAATGAAAAAGATGTTTTTTAGGTTTCAAAACAAAAGGCATTTTCTATACTAGGAGTGACAAACAAAAACACAGAGGTAAGAAAGGCAAGAAATATTAGATTAATCTGAATCGAAAGTAATGCACTAAAGATGTTGAATGAGAAAACAAGAGAAATAAGCTCAGTGAAGAAATGAAGAAAGGGGTGGTGGGATAATGAACACATGCTACCTTGTTCAAGTTGTTAATACTATGGGCAAACAGAGTCCAGCAATTTGTTCAGGTAACTGGATTTCATGAATGCATAATAATTTCTTTGGTTGAATGCAAGAAGGGAATGTCTGATTGTATCACAGAGTTAATGAGAAGATATTCAAAGGGAAGCTATAAGGATTTCATGTTGTGTGGCACTCCCAGTCCACATATTGTACCTACATTACTATCTTCACAATTTGATTTCCATTTCTTCACATTCCCTGCAGAATATCATCTTCAGTCTATTATGTGTTCAGCAAAATGGTACCCATTCTTCAGTTCTAGCTCAACTGATTATCATTAACATTCACTTCTCCTTTTACTTTACCTGGCACATATGATTAGCACTATGTACATTTACTTTTTCTCTTTTTTCTTTCACATGTACTATTTTTGTCTCTAGCCTAATTAGAAACTGAGTTCAAAGAATAAACTTGAACACAGAACTAAAGGTTTAGATAGATCTCATCTGTCTTTGCAAAGGCAGAAACTGTGTACAATGGAAATACAGTGATACTGGGTGTATACTATGTATCATGAAGTTTTATTATTTTATTATGTATCACTCATTTAATCATCCCAAAGATCATATGCAGTCCACACCATTATGGTCATCGTTTTGCAAATGATTTGGCTGATAAACCGAAGAGTGGTTTGCAGCAGGCACACACCTAGTAAGAGACCTTGATGGGATTCAATGCCAGACCTCTGGTTCCAGCTGTTCACTTCCCACATTAGTGACAGAAGTAGAACAGAATCTCTCTCCCACCACTCCTCTCTTCATTTCAGGGCTCTTTTTTTTTCTGACTTTGTACTACCATAATACCTATACTAGTCAATAGGAAAAGAGAAGAAATGCAAGTGTTTATTAACTTTAGCCTTGTGTGACAGATGTGGTTTATGAAGATACAACTGGTGCATTCTAACCCTTTCCCCAGAGAGCAAGTAATGATATGATACTGAGTGATTAATGAACTGATATAAAGACTCAATTATCTGTATGTGAATTAATGAATCAACAGAGCAATTCATGTCATAGGTATGCATTTTGAATCTTATTCCAGCTATAGGTAGTGTTTCGTTAAATGGTTTTGCGTCACAGAATGATCGGGAGTCAAATGACCATTTAGATTCCCAGATGTGTCAAGTAGAAAGTTAACTTGTCAAAACCATTGTAGTACCAGGTTCTTTTCTAACATTACTCCTTGTCTTGAATTCTTTTGAAATAGTATGCATTATAATTCACCAGAAATGATTTAGATGTATTTCTGTCTAGAGACAGAAGGATGGATTAAATAACATTCCCTGAGGTCCTTTTTGCCTTAAAGTAAATGCTCTTTATCATTCTAAGCTTCTTACTCTGAGTAATATTTGAACTTGATCCTCTGGATTCCCCAGAACAATTCATGATACTCTTTCCTTAGTGAAGTACTTGGATTTGTTTTTCCCTTCTATTCAGACTGCCTTCTCTTTTTAACTTCATATGTTCTTTCACATTTTGATGTTTTGGCTTTTACCATCACAGTTTCCTTCTTTAGTTCCAGAATTTATAGACTGTCACTGAGATTTCCTCTGAGTCCTTTAGCCAAGTCATCCATACTTTGCTTTCTAATCTTCTGTAATAACAGTCTTCCTGTTACTTATCTCTCTGCTCTTACCATTTCAATTTGTTCCAGACTTTCTGGTAGAGATTCTTCTATAACCAAAAGCAGTATTCCAGGTGCAACCACTTGAGAATCGAGTAGAAAGAAGCACTTACACCTCTTTTCACTGTGATGTCTTTCCATCTGCATTCAAAGTAGTACTTCCACTAGGGCTGCCATTTTGCAGAGAACTCACCTGGATGGCAACACTATCTAGCTTCCTTTCTCTTCCAACAGGTCCTTCTCAGAAGATCACTTCTCCAGTTTCCTTTTGTTTTGTTTTTTTCCCCTCCTGTGCATATCTGTATTTTCATTCATTTTCCCCTAGTGTAGAAGCTGGCCTTTTCCCAACCTAACTCTCATTTTGTAATTTGAGCCCAAGATCTGTAACTCCTCTCAGACCATCTGTATTACTTCTCTGTCCTTCCTAATGTTTTGCAACATTCCCTAGCTTACTCTCATCTGTGGATTTCATTAGCATGCTGTTTACTTTGTTCTGAAGATCATTAATAAAGATGAATAAACAGAAGAGAAGTTTTTTTTTTCTTTTTTTAGAAGAGAAGGTCTTACAGACATCTGTGGAATTTCTCTAGACTGCCCCTACAACTTGATGCCCATTATTTTATTCTTTTTGTTTTTTGGCCAGTGCTTCATCCAGTTCCCTCTATGAGTGACCTGTTTTCACATCCAAATGACTGCATTCATAATGTGTGATTTTTCTGCAGCACTTTGTAATTGTCTAAGCAATTCATCAGGTTTGTCTGACACCATTTACTCCTTATTAAATCCAAGTTTTATTAGCAGTTTTCATTATCTTCTAGGTTGAAGAATTCTGTGTAACACTGTATATGCCAACCCTGCTTCCTCTCATTTATTATTATTTTATAACCTTGGTGTTAGATGGAAAAAGAGTACAAAGGAGAAAGAGAGACTCAGGGTCTTATGACTGTTATTGGGAAATCAACATAGTGTATACAGAGGATTATGCCTGTACACGTGCACATGAGGAGATAACAATGATCTTTCTTCCAAAAGATAGAAATCAGTTGTCTCTGATTTTGAAGGATGATTTTTATCTAACTTATATTGAAAAAAATCAAATGATTCGATTTTAAAAACTGATAAGAACCACAGTTGTATTTAGAGAATATCTACGATGTACTTGGCATAGTGATAAGATGTGATGAATCTCACTCCTCATGATTACATTAACTCTGAAAGGCAGGTATTGCAAGGTACGCACTAACCCAGAGTGTATCACGAAGATTAGAAAAAGGCATCCCTCCAAAGGATGCAGCCCTTGCCTAAGAACAGCTGTGGGCTAGATTTAAGGACTTACTGACTCCTTAGGCAAGATATATTTATTTGTATGTGGCACAGCCTGCCCAAATGTATATAACAGCCCCCTTAACAAACTTTTTACTCAATTTAAATGAAGAAGAACAAGAGACTTGTAAAAGTTAGATTTAGGATTGATCCTAATGTGGTTTCTTCCATATTTCAATCAGCTTTTTGTTGCAGTGACAAAAAGACCTGACAAGAACAATATGGAGGAAGAAAAGATTATTTTGCCTCCTGGTTTCAAAGGTTCAGTCTGTGGTAGGTTTACTCCATAGCTCTGGGCATGAGGTGAGGCAGACTATCATGACAGAAGGGCTTGGCATAGGAAAGCAGCTCAGGTCTTGGCAGCCAGGAAGCAGAGAAAGCTGTGCTCAACAGGGACAAAAATGGAAACCCCAAAGGCACACCTGCCTACAGGCAAGTTATTCCATCCAGCGGATCAAAGCACTGATTCGATTACCACTCCCATAACCTAGTCATCTTATCTCTGAAAAGCTTTGCATTGTTTCACCCATGCTTTTAGGGGACACCTCATATGTAAACTACAGTGCTCCATGCCATATTGCTTCTCTGCAGGTGGAATAAAGAGGTACCTAATTAATGCTTCTGCAATTCTGTGCTAAATTCAAACAACGCTTTGTGCTCTTTCCTTCCAAAAGAATGAAAATGATTTAGTGTATTACTTTTCTTGCAATCTCCAGCTGTTGATTTTTTCTCCAATGTTCAGTTCTGTTGTTGTTTTTGTTACATTCATTATTATTCTTTACTGCAGAATCTAGAAAGGATCATGAAGAAGAAGAAATTCCTTGGGTTCAAAGATTATTTTCACTATCTTTACGGTCTAGCTGAACTGTGTCCACCTGCCCCTTTTATTTAGGTTCATTTAACACTGGGCCTACCAGGAGAACACACCTTGATGACATTAATACTGATCAATTTAATGAAATGCCTTGGAAACATAAAACTAACACTTAAGGAACATTTTGAATCCTCTGACTCTTTGACTTAAATTATTAGATATGTTTATAAAGGTGTAGAGATTTGGGCAACTGGAATGTGTGTGCATACACAAACACACACATGTGTATTACATATTTACATTTATATAATACATGTATATTGCATATGTATTACAGATACATGTATTACATATTTATATAAAGCAAATATAATTTCAACTTATTTACCTAAGCATCTTATCTTTTCACTTTCTTTCCTTTTGCTACCATTTTCATTTTCTTTGAGTACTGTTTTTATTGAAATGTGTCTTTCACTTTAGCTATAGAGCTTTTCCTTGTTGTACAATGTAGTTTTCTTGCTCAACAAGTCTGACATTCAGGTAAATGGAAAGGAAATGGATGTGGGAGTTGCGTGTTCATAATGCCACTTTGCCACCCTGAAATCTATGCAGATAATCTACTTGGAAGGCTTTGAGCCCCGGTGGAATACAGAACCATATAAGTATCCTGCATTGATTTACAGCACCTGCTACAGCTGCTTGGATCTTGGCAGGCTTTTTCTCTGCTGCCAAATGCTATTGCAATTGCTGGGCACATCTAGATGGAGGTCATAGTTACTGGACATGTTTATAATCTGCAGAGTGATCTAAACCATAGAGGGATAATTTCCCAAAGATCAATGACTAAGGGAGGATTTCAGAGGTTATCCTCTTTATCCTATTTCCTGTGTCCTAATGAGATGGCTAAAACCTGTTTGGAATCTTTCTGATTAGAAACTCTTCTGAGAGTCAATAAAAAAATATGACATTTGTATATCTAAATGAGAGGTGACTTGGCTGCCTGCTTGGTGATTCATGCAACAAGGAGGGTTTCCCTGCCCCCCTCCCCTCACAGGGTATGCTCTGCATGTCTGACCTGCGACAAGGTCAGATCTGAACCAAAAGTCTTGAGAGAACTTGTCCCTGTCTATTGAATTCACAGGACTCTTTTTTTCTAGGGAAATGAATTCTCTGTTTTTCTTCTTTATTGTCCAATCCAATTCAATGGCAATTTCATTCAACAAAAATTTAAGTGATTATTTATTATTATATGTTTTCCTCTTAAGCAGAGAGACAGATTAAAAATTACTAAAATAGTATGTGGTACATATCATAACATGGATCTGAATAAGGTACAATAAAAGCTGGTGGTAATAGCTAATATTTTTTAGTACTTACTCTGTGTCAGACACTGCACTTAGCATTTCTTATATGTTATTTTCTTCAACCTAATAATATATTGACTTGACTTCTATGATTATACCTATTTTACAGATGAAGAAACTGAAGCCTAGATATACTAAGTAACTTTCCATGTTAATTAAATCCTTCCTTAACTCCATATCCCATTCTATCGGTCACCCCATTTCTTTTGCACCATCTAAGCTAGACTCTGGAGACAGTTTCTATATTAATCATCTCTACTTCTTTACCTACCATTTGCTCTTCAACCCCTTCTATCAGGCTTTCTCCACTACCAGTGAAATGAGTCATTGAATGGGCCTCATTCCCTCCATATTATCAAATACAACATTTCTATTTCACTGGACTTCTCAGCAGCTTTTGCCACAATTGACCACATGAACCTCTCTAGATTTCCTGCCCCACATTCTCCTGTGTTTCCTTTGAAATCATTAGCATCATTAGTTGTTCCTTTCCATTTATTAGCACCTCTTATCTGATTGATTTCCCATTATCGAAGCAGTTTAGTTCTGGATTCTGAGTCATCTTTTCTTGCCTCTGGCTTCTGTTGGTACCTTGTACTTTTTAACAGTCTGATGAAGCTTCTGAGTTCATGTTTTAAGTGCATAAAAAACCATGGATGGCTGAGTGTGATGGCACACACCTGTAATCCCAGCAGCTTGGGAGGAGAGGATCATGAGTTCAAAGCCAGACTCAGCAAAAGTGAGTTGCTAAGCAACTCAGTGAAACCCTGTCTCTAAATAAAATACAAAAAAAGGGCTGAGGATGTGGCTTACTGGTCAAGTGCCCCTCAGTTCAATCCCTGGTAACCTCCCCCCGAGAAAAAAAATACCATGGATGTCTTTTAGAATATCCTAACCTTAGTCTAAACAAATAGGAACTCTTATGTTTTATCCTCATTCTGTTTTTCTTCCAGTCTTTTCCATCCTTGATTCAGTTGCTCTGGCTATTCTATCTCCACAACATCCCAAATCTGTCTGCTTTGCCCTATCTCCCTTACCACCCTGCCATCATCCTTCCCCCCCCTAGTTTCTAAATTCCTTCCTTTTAATTAATTTGACAAAAATTAATTAAAATTAATTTATTAAACTGTCATATTAGGTATATATGACAGCAGAATGCATTTTGATTCACTGTACACAAATGCAACACAACTTTTCATTTCTCTGGTTGTACACGATGCAGCGTTGCACCATACGTGCAGTCATACATGTACCTAGGGTAATGATGTCCATCTCATTCACCATCTTTCTTGCCCCCATCTGCCATCATCCTTACCAAATGTTTGGTAAGTGGGTAAACATTTGGAATGGGAAGGTAAAGAGGCATAGTGAATTCATTAGAGGAATTTTATGATACTCCAAGTAAAATTCTAGATTGAACAGAGGAAGTCTTCACTGGAGAGGAAGAGAATGAATTTAAAAGATAGGTGGCCATAATGAAAAATACAAAGAACTAAGAGTTATAAATACCTATCAGTTTGATTGCAGCGGTTCCTTTAAGTTATCTTTAAGTTTCCATGTCTTTTAATAGCATTGTCATTAGGTCTGCAGTCCCAAGGAGTCCTTTGGAGACTGTAAACCATATCATTTTGAGACTCTAAAGGTGGGTATGGGAACAAAATTGGAACGAAGTCTCCTAGATTTAGTTAACAAGGAAACAGATTTCTACAGCCGTTTCTCCCCAGAGACTGGTAAAATAAATTGGTGAGAATCAGTTTGACCAAGTGGCAGCTGGAACAGTTCAATAAGTGTCCCCCTGTAACACTTCTTCACTGCTGAAAAAGCGAAGCAAAGCTGAAGTCAACCTCTCTAATGTTCTTAGTTTTTTGTTTTTTGGCTGCCTGCTCTTTCTGATTAACTGGGAATAATCCCTATCATCCTGTGTAAACTGAACCCTAAGTTACACAATATGTTTTCTAACCTTATGACATATGCCTTCCATGTTGGGGATGACTCCAGAGAAGGCCAAGCAAGCTGTGTGTTTTTACTGCTTTTGCAAATTTGCATTCTACCAGCCCTGGGCATTTTAGCCTCTCCAGGGTCAGAATGGTGTTTTAATAACTGAGAAAAGTAACAGAAATAAGAAAGGATACTGTGCAAACCACTTTCCAAACTAACTTGTATTGAAACTGCCTCAAATCTGAGTCATGGAAAATAATAGTGATTAGGATAATGTGGTACATTGCATTCGGTGACAGTTAATCCTCTTATTAACTTCACGGTAATATTTTGCTCATTTGTCAGGTTGGAGGGATTTGAGAGAATGTTTTAGTTTCTGTCTTCCTCTGTTCATAGAGAAAGTTAGGGAAATAGCTGTATAAATAAGAGTTCCAGATTGAAATGCATTTGAGGCTGACTTCTCCCTCTGGAGATGTATGTTTGCCTCATGTACTTCCTCTACACTTTGAATTTGGGGATCCACTCTTTGAGGCCTCCTCATCTTCCCCTCTGGGGGTTTCCTCTTCACTTGAGTGATCATCAGTCAGGGAAAAGTCCGTGGGGCACTTCAGTGGTGTGGTACATTACATTGCCAAATGGAAAGAGAGCTCTGCTCCAGCCTCATGAGCTGGAGCAGCCTATAAAGAATTTCTGGCTGAGAGCCAAAGAGGTGATCCCTGCTCTAGGAAAAAAAACACAATAGCTGAGATTGCAGCTCTCCATCCCCTTGCCAGGCTGATTCATACAGCAGCATTGACATTGAGTCTCGGGAGAACTGTTCTCTTCCCAGTCCAGCTAAAAATATCCAAATTTATATTTATAATGACAGGAGCTGATAAATTTGCTGGGGAAATGCAAGCAGTGTCACTGTCGTGCTAGGAAACCTGTTCTGATAAATTGATGTAGGGAAAGAAATTGCCAAACATGGCAGAGACCCATAGTGCCCCTAACCCCAGGATGATGAGCAAATTGAGCATGGTTTCCTTGTCCTCAGAGTTCTTGTTTTCAAACATTAGTAGGAAGTAAAATGCACAAAACTAAAAAAGGAATATAGAAAGCATCTTTTTGATCAAAAGGTTGGTATGACATAAAACTTGGTCTTATTTCCTGTAAAATTTTTTTGCTTTTCTGTTAAAGTGTGATAGGGAGGGGCCCTTTTAAAATCCCCTTTTGTCAAGATAAAAATCCTGCTTAAATAGCCTTGCACTTAAGTGGTGACCTGTGATTCAGTTAGGATCTATTAATTTTTTAACCCCATAAGATACACTTTTTATATTTTTGTTTGGAATTCCAGAATCTAAGCTTGTATTACTGCCTGCTATCCTGCCTTTTTTTTTTTTTTTAAATTTAGTTGACCGATAGATTCTCAGGAGTATCACACTATGCCCCCTTCATAGCAACTAGCTTCAAATGATTTGACATGGGCTTCAACTATAATTTATTCAACATCTCTTGAGCACCTACTAGAAAGCAAGCATCATGATTGGCATTTTTCTAAAATGACAAAGGTACAGTGCACTGATAATAAGGAAGACACAGATGATGAACTCATTATAAATAAAATTATAAACATAATAATTGGTACATGAACAGTTGCTATGAGAACTGAACAGAGAAAACGTTTCTACTAGGATAAGACCAGAGAGCTTCACAGAAGAAGTAAAATTTGTGCTTGGCACGATATGATGAATGAGTGCTAGAAATTTCTGGGAGGTGGGGGAGTATGTCTGACAGAATAGAGTTGCACTGAGGTAGGAAAAGTAGCACCTGAATTTAGGACCTAACCATAATTATTTAAGAGGATTAAATAAATTTTTTCCTCACTTGGTGTTTTCGCTTTGCCAGACAACTTGCAAACAACTGCTACATTTGCTCTAATTATTTTAGATCATTAACTTTGAAAATTACTGTTTGCATTATTTCCTAGCTTGGCCTTGTGCCCATTCTGAGCTGGCATCTAATGAACAGGTAGATGGTACAGGTCTGGAGTTTTGCCCTTGTCAAATACTTTACCCAGACTACAAAATGTCATGGTTGCCTTCCTTATACAAACTTATGGAGCTGAGTCTCAGTAATGATGTTCTAATGATCTAGCTTGATATTCTATCATTTGTTGAGGCATAAAGTCATGAAACAAAAGCTAACAAGATTGTTACTGTCTCCTTGAATGAAGGGTAAATACTGGCATTTTAATTTTATGCAGCATTTACTCACTCTAATTTTATGCATTAAAAATTCTTAGGTTTTTTTCATTCTCATGGTGCTACCTCCTAACTTTAACTTCAAGCAGTCTGACCTCTTAACCAGGCAATAATTGGTAGGTTTGGGGTCTCAATTTCAATAGCAAGTGAGAAAAAATTCTATAGAAAATAAAAGGGTCTTTCCTTCTGAGATCCAGTAGGAAATGTAGGATACAAAGACTGAACATAATTGTAAAACACAATATAGCATAGATATAGCATGTTGAAATATTTCAGAGAAGTAGAAAGGTGTCTACAATTTATTTTGAAAAATGTGTTAACAAAGAAAATGAATTGAAGAATGTTGATAAAAATAAATGGATGGATATGTTACAAAGCATATATAGTAAAATGTTAATGGTAGAATCAAATATGATAATATGGGTATTGATTCTGAAATTATTTTAACTTTGTGAAATGTTTTAAATTGTTATAATTAATGTTGAGGGAAAAGCAATAAGATAACATAGACCAAAATTAGTAGACCCTGTTTGTATAAGAATTATGACATAGTTAAATTGAAGAGAAATATCTCACACTTATCAAAATATAGACACAAATAAAGAAATAGCTGAGACTAAGAGCCAAAGGTACACAGTCTTCCCTCACCATTCTCTTATTAATAAATATGTTATTCTGGGAAAATGAGTAGTTTGCTTCAAGGGCCAGATCTTTTGTCTACTCAGCAATATATAAATACAGTCTTTAGATTTTTTTTCTGTATATAAAATACTTATATTCTTCATAATTAAGGTAATTTCTGCTGTCTTAGCCATTTTGACACAGAGAACTTCATATATTCTAGGCATGGTGCTAAGGATTGGGGCTTCAGTGAGGAATCACTTGAGGAAGCTTAATGTCAAGAAATGGATAAAGGTAATAAAAAGATGATATGATCATAGCAGGATTTAACTAGTGCTGTGTCAGCACTGAAGAGGGAGCAGTCACTGGGTTTATTAGCTCTGTGACTTGAGGTCAGTTACTTAACCTCTTTGTGTTTCAGTTATTTTCATCTATAAAATCTTGCCAACATTATCTGTTAATCTTATTATCTTTTTAAATAACAAGACCTTAATGAATGGCCACTATAACATCTTTAACTTACAGAGGGAGACCAAATTTGGAAAAAAATTGCATAAAATGTGCTTGACAGATATCCTTCTCTCTCCCACCTGGCCCTGTGCCTATCATTGCCCTAACATGACCATGGTGCCAGAACACACATAATTCATTCCACCTCCAATTTAGATGAAGACACTGAAGTGACTTGAGAAAAGTGACCTGTCTCAGGTCACACAGCTCTTCAGTGTTAGAGTGAGCAGCAGTTAGGCTAATAAAGCTTTTACTGTAGAAAGAAGTTGAAGGAAGGTTATATTCCTTTGGAAAGGTTGTTTATGATTTCCTAAGAAGTAATAGAAATGCTTAGAAATGTTTTTATATTGTTAGGAGAGAATATGTTTAAGTGTACATAAACATAATGCACTAGTAGGCTGCTAGGAAGTACTGAACTGTGTTGCATTAAATTCTTCCTGCTGAATTATCAGTGTGGCATGGTTAACTTTTACTCTCTGGGATACTTTTCCACTAATTAAATTATTTTCTTTAAATTACATATTAATATATCTAATCTATAGAATCTGTATCTCTTAACCCTACATACAGTTAGAGATAGCAAAAATTGTGTTTTCCTTTGTAATAATGAAATGAGTATTCTAAAAACTTCTCTATATTTGTATCTTATTGGACCTGAGGCATACACATTTTCCTTGACAAGACAGATGCCAATTCACAACTCAGCATCTCTGGATGTTCTGTGTATTGAGCCAATGCCCTGCACTGATTTCAAACTCAAGTACTTTGGCTGGAAAGCTCCAAATCAGAGCAAAGGTTGGGTTTCTGTTTATTAGGGGATTACATTTCTTATTACATAGGAGAGGAAGAAGAGAAATAAAAGAAACAGAAAGAAGAGAGAAAGAGAGAGATTGAATAAGATTTTGTTGTAGAAAGATGTTAGGTTATTGGATTCTTCCTATTACATTTTATAAAAACAAATTTTATAAAATAAGGGATTAATCAAAATTATAATAAAGTAGGTGAAAATCTTTGAGAGAAATAGGCTTTTCCTCAAGCAGTGCAGAGTAGTAAGGTACACTAAAAAGGATATTTCTAGCATATATATTCAGATTATTGCATACTCTGACTGAGAAACTGGTATATATAGAAGAGCAGATAAATGATCTCAAAATCATAGACTAGAAAACATGCCAGAGCACAATTTGTAAGAGACAAGTAAGGGAGAAAAATAGTCAGAGCTGTGCTCTATTTGGGAATGTATTAGTTTTTGCTCTGTTGAGCTGACTGTAAAAAGCAGTATTGATTAACAAGTTAGATCTGGTGAGAGGTGGGGATGGAGGAACCACATATTGAGTAATCTAAGATGTCTGTGCTTTATCAGTCAGGAATCCCTTGTACCTCTGGGAGGTAAGTGATTCTCCTGTGGTTTGCCATTCTTTCCCAGCCTCAAAAAGTAAGGATGCAGACAGCTTCTTGGAAGACATTTTTAAATTTAAAAGCTCAGCCTTGGAAAAGTCTGAAGCTTCATCCTATGCAATATCTACTATTTCTGTAAATGTGAAAAATTTGTTCATATAACCCTAAGAGCTGAAAATATGACCTGTCATTTTTGGCCTCCACAAGCCTAACATTTTGAAAGAGGATCAGAGTAATCAGTGTTAGGACTAGGGGTATAGATTAGCATGTGCAGGACCCTGGGTTCAATCACCAGCACCAAAATAAATAAGCAAACAAACAAATGTTGACAAATATGGTGTCATGTGAATGCATAGGCATAGGATTATTTTACAGCAAGGAAGGAAGGGAAGGAGGAGCTGACTTTCAGTGAGAATCTTCTACATACCAGGACCATGCTCTGCAATCTACTACTTTAATCTTCACAATAGTCTTCCAAAGATGATAAGATAGTGGTGATTTTTTTAAGCCATAGAAGTAGGATTTGAACCCAGATCTGTATGACTATGTTCTAGTGTTTTTTTTTCCCCTCTGTTGCTTTGGCTGTTTGCCATCTGACTCCTGAGTTTTCAACCATTAGGTGAATAAAATATAGAAAATAAGCTGAAACTCAAACCAATTTTCTTTTTTTCTTTGTTAGTGACTCTGACTGAATTTATTGACTAAATAAGGGTTGGAGAATAGGCATGAATTTTGATTATTCAGTCCCCTGCTGAGAAGTAACTGAATCATATTATTTGTACTATGGAGAAATAAAAAAGAAAAAGAGCTAGGTTTCTGAAACATTGTCTGTGGGGTTTAAGGCAGATTCAGACATTGGAAGTAATAGTTGCCAAATTTGTCGAATGCCATAACATTCTTTTATGCATAAAAAGGTGGGAATTTATCGAATTATAGGAGTCCTGCACTGGCTAATTCACATCAGTGAGCTTTTTATTTTGTCTTGTTTTTGGCAGATTTCACAGAAGGATCCCTGAGAGGAGGTTACATGATACCTAGAAACAATTTTCAGTGGACATATACATATCCACTCATAACCTTGTGTTCATCCAATCACCTGCACATACCAGACCACTGAATATGTGACATGCTATCAAAATATGGCTTGCAGGGCCATGGATCCCATTTCTCTAATTAAAAAAAAAAGTTTTTACAAGGCTTTTACATTGTCTACTTGATCTGTTACCACCAGAGTCCATCCCAGCCAACTCATTTTAAAGCTCAGAGGGAGGCAGATCAATGTGTTAGGAGCAACACTAGGAGTAGAAAGAAATTGAGCCACACATTGAATTTGTAACTTTCTAGTACTCACATTTCCAAGAAGTAATTTCACTGAAAATTAAAATCTTAAAACATCGTTAATATAAAGTAGTATTAATAAGATAGTCTCCAGTTTTTCTTGGTAAGTCTTTCAAAATCTAGGATATATTTTGTGCTTATAGCACACCCCAATACAGTCAAACTACATTTCAAGGGCTCAATAGCCAGAATGTGAGTAGCAATCCCCCTGTTGGTGTAGTCTGGGAAAGTATTCACTCATGGTGTTCATGTAATATGTTATCTATCACCCATCATTTATTTATAGAGGGAACACATTATTTCTATCCCATCAGAGAACATGAGGGGGACCAGGGAGGAATATATTTTGTGAGGACATCTAATGCCTGTTTTTATTAAACAACAAAATATCAGAAAGAATAGGAATAAAACCCTGTATAATGATAATCAATTTGTATAATGTTGTTATTAGTTGGCCTCTGTAACCAAAAGGGGGAAAATATACCACTATCAGGTATAGGCTTTATCATAGTAGAGGTCAGTTCTTCCCATTCTGTGACACTACTGCATTTTTAAATTTGCCACTTATTGTTGAGTTGTGAGGTACAGAGACTTGGACTTGTCTAAGGAGGGAGAGGCAGGCAGAGGTCCTTGCAGAATCACCTTAAGGAAGGACTATAGTGACTATTCCATTGCTCTAAATGGAGGTAAAGTCTTGCATGGCAGGACTTATGCAGGTGTTCGCTTGAGCCCTGGCATCTTAGTAGAAGTCTATGCAGAAGACAGACACACATCTTAGCTTCAGGAAAGTATACTTTTACCATTGTAACAGTTCCAAAATGTTCTTATATGAAAGAGAAAATTAATAAAAACCTCAGGTTTTTGCATTTGTCCTATGGCATATCAAGTTCTTAGTAATTTTTCAACTTTTGGATTAACATTCATCAAGAGTCCTTCAGGAAGCTAAGGACTTAGAACTAGCAGGCCAGTCATTTGGATCTGTCGTGATTGTGGGTCATCAGTTCCCCACAACAAAAATTATGTCTATATAACAGCAGGCTTTTCAGTCAGGAAGACATCATCTGATCCTTGTGTCTGCTTCTTAGCTATTCTATGACTTTGGAAATCACCTAATCTCTCTGGGTCTTCTTTTGTTTGCATCTGATAAATGTAAGCACATAGCTTTACTGTGAAGAGGATATGAAGACATTTATCTAAAGGATCTGGTATAGGGCCTAGCACATACTGGTTGCTCAATAAATACTAGTTTCTTTCCCTTTATTCCTCCAAAACTTGTTTGTATTTCCTCCCCCTGACTCCTGTGTCTTGAAAGGTTCTGTCAGTATACAGATTGGACTTGATGGTTTTAATTAAAATCCTACCTCTTCTTCATTTTGTATTGACTAATACAACTAATCTGATTAGAAGCATAGGCCTATAAATCTGGTTTCTAAAAATTCATGAAAACAAATGCCTACTGAGTACTTCCACTTCCCAGTGGGAAGCTCTGGGAAAATAGTAATAAATAATATGTAACTATTCCCTAAAGGAGCTTTATCCTAGTCTCCTCTGTGGATCAAATTTACCAGGCAACATCATCCCAGCCTTGAACTGATGAATGAGCAGGGTTGAGCACACAAGACTAGCCTCTGGCCCCATCTCAGTGGGTCAAAGAAATACCAGATACCATATTGAGCTGAAATAATTCTAGTCCATAGTTGATCTAAACAGTTTCATTCAGATAGATGCAAGATTAAGCTTTTTGAAATATTGAGAATAGCCTGCTGGCCCTAACACTTAAAAAAATAAAATCCAGGTATTCAGTAATTCCAGATGGACAACTACCATATCAAAGTCTGCAGGCAGCAGGTTACATGAGAGCAGAATGGAAAGGGAGCACTACCCAATTTTATTGGCCTTTGGAAGCAGTTCTTCAATGGAGATATTGCAAACTAACCAAGTGAAAAGTCACAGGAGACTTAAGGAGAGCATGGCTGGAAAAAGATGAAGAAGGCAGAGTCAGGAGTACCACTAATGGTAGATTGGATGGAGGATGTGAAAGAAGAAATTCATATCACTCTGACCTATTAGCTCTCATTGTCTACTTGTAACTCCTAAGAGATGGTGGTGGATTTATTCTAGGTTATCCTTACGAGGTTGGGGTTCTTTCCTGATAGTTGTTGAAACTTTGGAAACAAATGGGTTCACCTAGGGAATGAGTAAGGAGGTGGCTTTGGAATGGGACAAACAGGGATGCTATACTGAAGAGGCAGCTATAACAGAAATCTATTTTCTTCTAAGTCATATCTACCTGCAGATTTTGACTAGCTGCTGATGAAAAGCTCTTCCCCAATGAAGCTGTCATCAAACCTGGGAGCTTATTTTACTTGGCTCTTCTGAGTCATGTTAGACTCCATAATAATTAACTTTATTTTCCCCAAGTCTTTCATCTCTTGGGAAACTTCCAGTGATTTTGGTTTCCAGTCTAGAAAACTACTTTTGGCACCTCATTGTAAAAGAAGTGATAATTCTCAAAGCCCAGAACGCTAAACTCAAACTCAGTTGATGATCAGAGTCTTTCCAAATAAGGAACTCAGCCCCAAACATCTGGGACTCCTCTCTTTCTCTTTCCACCCCCAGGCAAGGGAGTATTACATAAAACCACACTGATTCATTTCTGTCGCATTTGTGTTGTTAAATGATGCAGTAGACATGGTAGGATTTAATAAATATCCCAAAAGAAGGTTTGTTTGCTCACCAGGCATTTATAATTTGTTGTACTTCTATTCCTCCTCGCTTATCTTTGGTTTACTTTAGCTATTTCTATTTAGGAGATACCTAATGATACGCTGCTCAGTAAGACTTTAAAAGGACTCCCAGTCCTTAAAATTGTTTTTTGTTTTAAATTCATAGTTTTAAGAAGCAAGACTTGAGATTATCTGTGTTAAGAGGTTTGTGTGTGCTGAGTGTGAGTTTAAATTAAAAGTAACAATTTACTCTGAGTATCAGAGTCTATTACATTCATATTGATTGAAATGTACAGAATTCACTGTGGAAGTCACTGTGAATCAGTGCCAATGGAGCAAAAAGCATCCTCTGCTCTTTTGCTCTTTCTTTCTGCAGGGTTTGAAAGGTTAGAGGATAATCCAAATCAGTAAAAGAAGAAAGACCAATTAGATTTTAGCAAAGCATTTACAATAAATGCATTTTTTACGTTTGGTTTTGCAACCTACCCCTCAATTTAAAGGTAAGAATGTTATTCAAGTAAATACAACATCTTGCTCTGCACAGTATTAGAAAGAAATAGGAATACTTAATCTAAAAATTGAATTCTGTTTTTGGTCCCCCTTACCCGATTATTTTTTCTTATCTGAGACATTTAACAAAAAAAGTAATATCTCACTTATCTACAGTTTGTGTTGACTTTAAGTTGACAAAATAAATGATGAGAGTGTTGTACTACTCCTTAATAAAATACCAACCTCATATAGTCAGCTAATCCTAGTACTAAAGAAAGGAGTCTTGTAAGATTTGGTATAGAATATGTATGCTTCTCTCTCCTCTGGAATCTAGGACATTCTTTCTCATCACTCCTAGTCAGAGAAGAGCCAATTTGGATGAGATTCTTTTTATTTATAAGCCCAAGGTAAGTAAAGGTAGGCTTCTATTCATCTACTAAATAGAAAAGTAAATGGCCATTTTTTATGAATATTTAATTTTAAAAATAATACTTTTTATTATTTACCTCCTTTCTATAAAAGTAATAGCAAATTGAACAAAACAGTTATCTTTTTTTTTTTTTTGTCATGCTGGAAATTGAATCCAGGGCTTTATGCATGCTAGGCAATCACTCTACCAACTGAGTTATATATCCAGCCCCCCAAGTAGTCATCTTTGAAGTCCTCTCACCCCCCCTTTTTATTAATTTAGCATTTATTTATTTATTTAAATGCATTTCAAGCCATAGTACATATATAGAGCTCAATTTTCCATCTCTCTGGTTGCAAACAAGATAGAGTCACACCATTCATGTCTTCATACATGTACCTAGGGTAGTGATATCCTACCATTTAACCATTTTTGCTACTCCCATTCCCCCTAAATAATGCATTTATTTACAATAAATGCATTTTTTACATGTAAAAATGTCCCATCCAAAGGTCCTCCATTTCTCCCATGCTCCCCACCCCCACCCTCCTTATGTATCAACCTCCAGTAATCAGAGAGAACATTCAGCCTTTGGTGTTTTGGGATCAGCTTACTTCACTTAGCATGATGTTCTCTAATTCCATCCATTTACCTGCAAATGCCATAATTTTATTCTCTTTTATTGCTGAGTAATATTCCATTGTGCATATATACCACAGTTTCTTTATCCATTCATCTATTGAAGGGCATCTAGGTTGCTTCCACAGTTTAGCAATTGTGAATTGTGCTGCTATAAACATTGAAGTGGCTGCATTACTGTAGTATGCTGTTTTGAAGTCTTTAGGGTTATAGGCCGAGAAGTAGGATAGCTGGGTCAAATGGTGGTTCCATTCCAAGTTTTTTAAGGAATCTCCATACTGCTTTCCAGATATATTGCACCAATTTCCAGTCCTACCAGCAATGTTTGAGTGTGCCTTTTTCCCCACATCCTCGCCAGTGCTTATTTTGCTTGTATTTTGGATAGCTGCAGATGGCCACTATTTTAGGACATTTACTACCATATTTTGGCCCTCTGTACAAATATTTCACCCACAATTATATTTGATACCCCAGTTTAAGTGTGTTCATTTGGTGACATTCTTCATGTTAGAGGTAAAACACTGAATCATAAAGAAATACTATAACATTGGAACTTATGGGCCAGGAATATTCTCTTTAAGAATGAAAACATAACACTTGTATCTAAAATATTTCTAGTTTCCTGGCTTTTTAGAAGGTTCTACTGTGATTGTTACTTATTTACTGAGACTCCACTGTGTGAAATTAACAATAAAAATGAATGAATTCCTACCATGAAGATGATATAATTACGTTTTGCCCCCAGAAGCAATTGGAGCTTGGTTTTATTTGTGCTCTTAGGGTTTTTCTAAACAAGGGATTGGTTATTGGGAAACATGAAGAGCTGACCAATGAAATGTACTTTGTGTGTGTGTGTGTGTGTGTGTGTGTGTGTGTGTTGTGTGTATATAAAAGTTAGTTGTAGAAAAATATTACGATTAAATACCCATATACTTCAGCAATTCCATGATGATAAACATGAGCTTGGGATCTTGGCTCTTCAACTTCTTACCTGCTTAACATTGGACACATTATTTGACCTCTTTGTGACCCCTTTTCCTCATCAGTTCAATAAAAGTAACAGTAGTACCTGTCTTTCAAAGTTGAAGTGAATAGGAAAATGATATGTTGGTGTCACTGAAGACATTTCTTGCGAAGAATTAAATGAGGGATGCTTTTCTTCACAGAAGGGGATATCATTTATTTTCCAGTTGAGATTTGAATATGGTAAAGCAAAAGAAACAACCAATAAACTAGGAGGTATAATTCTAAGATTTTAAAGCAATTGTGACAATGTTTGCCTTCTATGAATTATGCAAATGACTAAGTCTTTTGATGAACCAGAGTAACCTATCAGAAGCACAGGCAACAATTTATAAGTTCAGAAATGCTATTAAATTTGCTAAAGAAATGTAGACTTCCACTAATCTTATGTTGTGTTTCAGTTTTCATGTTTTATTCATACCTGTTTCCTTCCAGTGGGACTTTATGGAGGCATTGCTTGAGATACTGAATTTCAGTATGTCTTTTTTTTTTTTTTTTTTGGTACTGGGGATTGAACTCAGGGGTACTTGACCACTGAGCCACATCCTCAGCCCTATTTTGTGTTTTATGTAGAGACAGGGTCTCACTGAGTTGCTTAGCACCTCGCTGTTGCTGAGGCTGGCTTTGAACTCGCGATTCTCCTGTCTCAGCCTCCCTAAGTGCTGGGATTACAGGCTTGAGCCACTGCGCCCAGCTCAGTATGTCTTTTTTAGAATGTCTGCCAGAAAATCTCAAAGCTGGTAACTAAACTGTTTTAAAAGTCACATTACTTTTCAACCCAAGTTGGGGGAGCTATTAGAAAGAAAATAAATGACTTGTAATTTTCCAATAACAGTAGCTATAGAATTATGAAAGTAAAGAATCCTATTTTCCAAACTTGCAAATTCTCTCCATTAGTTAATAAAGTAATGTCCCTTATCCAGAGGTGCTCAGTGATGGTCTGAGAAGTCACTAAATAGATGTGGAGTGAACTGAAGCTTAGAATCAATGACCTATAAGGGACCTACAAACTCTGAGCTTTTTGTATTTTCAGGAATTATTTTTGCTGTCATTTAGTGCCCAAATCCAATCCCTTGCCTTGGGAACCAATTCGGATTAAAGGAAATTAAAAAAAAAAAGCAATCAATATCTAATTCATTTAAGTCGTGCTTCTTCCTAGGCCTGCTGGGTATAAGCCTAGAGTTGCTGCCATCTCTCTTATATTCAGGCACTTTGGGAAAGGAGCCATCTTTTTAGATCTATTTTCTCCCTGAAGCTTGGAAACTATATCTATATAAAAAGAGGTGACATACTCGGCCTAGTGTAATAAAACCTTTTCTAAGAGAATCAATACAACTTTGCTAAGGCTCATTTATATTTAAAGGAAAAAAGAGACAAAAGTAGCAGTGGTCATAACATATCATGTAGACAGTGAAAAATGCAAGAAATGATTAAAAACTGACTACTAATTCTTATAGTATTGCCTTCTTATTTGACTTGGAGGGATGTTCTAGATTTCTCATTAAATGTATTCTCTCTCCCTAAACATTCTAAGGTTTATTTTTTTAGGTATTGGTTGCAATTATGTATCAATATCATGAAAATTTCCTGTAGTGACCAATGGTGACCTGCATGGTAGAGAGTAACTAGTACAGGCTGTGCCAATGAAACAGTAGGGCTAATTATAAGATATGAAAATGAACCCTGATTGCATTATCCTCATGGTCTAATAAGCAAAATGCATCAGCAATATTATTTTGTTCCACTATTTTAAGTGGATAGATTGTGCTTTTATTGTTATTATTATTTTTTAATTTCAGTGGTTTGAATATCTGAATTTTTCATTTTGCTTTGTCTTAGAATATACTAGAACCTCAGGTACAAATAAGATATTAACAATTTGTGAGCCAATGAAACCAATACTGATCCTATAATGTAAATTAACTTGTGGTATATAAAATGCTATAATAGTTCCACATGTGTGGTTACTTACAAAATGAAGTGAGCCAATTTTTATTTATGAGGAACAGTCTTTCATTTCATCATTGAAGGTATTTTACTTGTCTACTTTTGGCATGGTAAAACAATCACACAGTTTGCAATTTCACTTTCTGACGATTGAACATAATAAAATGAAACACTTTGTGCTTTTATTATACTTTTTAGTATCAGAGGTTTCTGGTCCATTGTTTAGAAAATCTCAGGCTGCCACTGAAGCCAGACAGGTCATTGGTTGAAACTGAGAGCTTGGCAGAAGGCTTTATCTCCATAATTCCAGGTGAGTTGTGCCATTTTAATAGGTGAATTGTCTGAAGGAATTAAGATCAGGTTTTGATCCATAGGCAAGTTTGGCTTCAATGGTAACTTGAAGAAAATGAATTTGGGAGAAACTGAGGTTTTACAAACTTGTATATTCTCTACTCTAAACATACTATTGACTGACTATGCTGTCACCTCACAAGGGAGTGGTAGATTATGCCATCCTGGAATCCCAGACTTCTGGCATGAATAGCAGGATAAATAAGATTGGAGCTGTCTATCTTTTCAATGCTGTGACTTTCAGAGTGAGACTAGTCATGGAGAAGCACAGAAAAGCAGCTATAAGGCTGAGAACCACTTCCAATCTGAGGGTAGAATGTGGTGCATGGTGCTGTGACAACAGACAGCAGGTGCTAGTAAGGTTTTTATATCATGGAACATCTCAGGAGACATAAGAAAGTACCAGGACAGGCAAACAGATGAAGGACAATGTCTGGAGATACTGGCAAGTCTATGTTATCAGAGAAACTTAGCATAAAGGATAAGATTCTAGAATAGGACTAAGTTTCAGTGACTAGATTTAGACTTAGGTCAATGATTTTCAAGAGTAATGTTGAGTGCTTTACATGACTAGGAAAGTAATGCCAGACATATGGTTAAGAAATTTATAGAAATTATTTTGTTCTCTCCAAACTATTCAATTGATACTGTTGGTTATTTTCATTTAACAAATGAGGAAACAAAGTCACACAAAAGTTAAATTACTTCATATGGCTAATAAGTAAGATAGAATATAGTCCTGCTCAGGGAAGAATCCAAAGCTTATGGTGATCAGAACACTACTGTGCTGGGAAGGTTATAAAAAGTTTGCCTATATCATAAAGCAGGACCACAGATGGGATGAAAAGTAGACAAGAATAAAAGCTCAATCATTAGGGTCAAAGTGCAGGATCCATTGTGGAAAGTGCTGGAGCAACGTGGGCTGTGTTTTTAGCCAAAAGCTTGTTAACATCTTTCTTGCCCACAGACAGAACTGGTCCTAGTGAAAGGTGAACATCTGGACACTCAGGAGAGGCAAATGACCATAGCTAGGAAGAGAACAAGAAGAAAAAATGCAATGTCAAGAAGAATCAGCCCTGGGACATAATAGGTACTTAAATACTTGTGAATACATAAGTGAAAGAGTTTCCCACCTTTACAAAGGGCTGTCACTCTCAAAAACTTTTCTAAAAGAAAGTGTTCATTGCAACAATTATCAGCTTCTCCATTACTTCAAGGAAGATGTTATTGTCTGTGTTTCTTCTATTCAGGAATGAAACACAGATTATGTTATTATGTGTTCCTTTGTACTGCTGAATTTTTTTTCCATGTTCCTGTTTCATCTTCAAAAAAGTATGTTAAGAAAGAAAGATTCATTTCTTTTTTAACTTAGACCAAAACCTGTGTCCCTGCAACTCTCGAACATTTTACCATAGGGCAGTTTAGGGACTCAAACCACAAAGAATCAGGGATCCTAATCATGTCTCTTAGATCTGCTTTTTGCATTCTGAAGTACTAGTCTAGCTAAGGCACTATTGTAGGTATGTTTATCTTTTTTCTTAAAATTGTCTCTAGAAAAACAAGAATTTCTATTTCAAGGGAGCTATGTGAACACATTTGATAGATCTAATTCAAGGAGACACCCTACCTTTGCAACCTGCATAGTAGGTCTAGTTTGTAGCTATGCCCCATTATTTGAAATTATGCCTGTATATATTTCTGAGATGTTTTTCCTATTATCCCTGACTGAATCTCTCTATTCCAATTCACCACACAATATTTCTTAAGGGGGTTCTTTAATGCATTTCTAAGGATGTCAAGATTCCCTTCACCAATTCTGAACTGTATTTTACCACCATAAAAATCTGGCACACTCTAGATCGTAGTGAGAATAACCTGTGAATATTACAATGAAGTAACACAGGAGGCTATGATACTAGAAAGAAGTTAAGTAAATGTTGATATTGAAGAAAATCGTAAGCTATTTGAACACAATTGCAGTCTATACCCAATTCGCAATGGTTGTTTTTATAGACCATGAAATCATAGCTAAAGTCAACTTTGGTTCTGCCCTAATGGAGAGGAACAGTGGCACAAATAACCCTAAACCATAGATAATTCAAATGCATTTATACTTGGCTTTTGAGTGGTTTTTATGATAATATTCACAGCACATTGCTCTTCTAATTATGTTTTGTTTTGGATAATATTGAAATTAACTTGTATTTAGTGATCTGACGGTTAAAGAGGAACCCCAGGAGTGTATTGGAAAATCATGCTGTGGACGATCCTCAGTACTTTACACAAAGGAAAAACAAACAGTTAAGAGGCTCATAGAAATGGAAAGGATCTGACTAGCAGGAAAATTGCTCTAGGACCTCAGTTTTATGAAATTAGTATATTTCTCTTCCTCCTCCTCCACCTCTTCCTTATATATTTTTTAAAATGGAAGCATGGAAAAATAACAAAAGTAAAGAAGAAATCTGTGTGAGTCAGCACTAGGCCTTGGGTGATGAGAAGTACTTGATTCTGGGTAACCTCAGACAGTGGGGTCAGAAACATTCTGAGCAGTCAAGGGTTGTAGTATTAATAACAGCCAGGGATGACAGCAAGGCAGAGGGTCAAAACCCAGTAGCAAGAAGAGAAGCCTCTAAGTAGTTTTCATAGATCCAAGCAAAGCAGTTCATTAAAGACTTAGCATGCAGTCAGGCATCCAAAATTCCATAAAAACCACAAGTCAGGGTGAGAAAAAACAGGAACCAGGCAGGCATTCTATAGAGTGGCACACCTGGCAACCAGAAGGGGCACCACTACTAAGGCAAATTTCACCCTAGCCAAGAATCCAGCATTATGCAGAGCAGCAAATTGACCTGCCCTCCAAAGCCACCTAGAGGCAAAGAGGAAACAGCCACTTGTGTGACTGAAGACAATGCTAATAGAGCCCAGGAACTATCTTTAAGACACTCACTGTAACTGTTAAAGCTTCAGAGCTTCCCAGAGAACATCACTAGGATGAATATTTCAGAGGAGGAGCTTTTCATTTAAGTTCTCTCAAGTGCTGTTGACAAGAGTAGACATAATCCCTGTGTTATTCAAATTCTCTTTTAAAACACTGACCAAAAGACAAGCACATCCCTTCCTCTCATTGGCTTCTTCCAGTGAAACTAAGAGGAGGAGACTCAAAAATTTCCACCAATATTAGGAAACAAACAAACAAAAAAGAAATGCATAAAGAAAACAAGGTGCGTAAAAACGTGTGTGCCAAACATAAGATAACTATGGTTTTCAAATATCATGGGCTGACATGGATTAATTATCATTGGCAGTTGGAATACTGTGTCAATAAAGATCTCCAAATTCTGTGAATTTGGAATACTGTGTCCAATTGGGCTCAGCAATCCAGGATGCCATAATAGATTTGGCAGATTCTGCCATGAGTGAAGAAAAGAGAAGCATTTCAAGTGTGTTTCCTATTCACCACCCTTGGCAAGTACATACTCACCCCATTCCCAAAGAGTCAATATAAGTTAATTATCACTTGATTTTTTTTGTTATTATGTAATTATTATTAACTAATGTAATTAAACTTGAAGCCCCACAAGAGCAGGGACCCAATCTGATTTGTTTCACATGATATAGCTTCATGACATCTTACTGGAATCCTTGTCCTCATTAAATGTATCCTATCTGGACTTGGAGGCCATTATCTATGACCATCAGAAGTGATTTCTTAAGTTTTCTAAGCCCAGCAAGAAGCAGCGTCCCATTGCAATGTCAAAGTGTCACTGGTTTTTAGTTTGAGGGAGATGCCTCTTCTGCAGTCAGTTGGTATACACTGGTTAGTGATACAATGGGAAGGTCTTTTCTCCCAACCAAAGAAGAGGCAATAACTATTGAAGCCTACAGTGTGACTGCCTCTTTATCATCACCTGCTTAGAAGAATGTTTATGCCTCTGCTAGGAAAGTGACATCTGATCATAGTACCCTACCTCCTTCTCAACTTGACAGAATTTGAGCTGTCTCTCCTCATTCTTCCTTTTTCAACTGTGTTAGACTAATCACTGGAACACAGTGAGTTGATAGCAGCATTTCATAATTCCTGTGAAGAGAGAGGCCATAATGGGTTTTCAGGAGTTCCCATGCTGTCTGTTTACCCACATGGCATCCCTTCCATCTGTTTACTATCAGTTTGTTTTTTCTGTAATTTAACTTTATACAACAGATGAGAGTACTGTCGAGTGTCTTCTCAAACCCATAATATTTCTTATTATGTCATATGAAAGCCTCAGGAAACATTCTGAGAAGTTAATACCAATATCACTTTGGGATTTTTTTTTAAAGCAGTAGAAGAAAGCCATTTTATTCATATTGTATCATGGTTCAGAGGAATGTGGAGATCTTTATTGAAGCAAGCCATTTCATAACCCTGTCAAGGTGCTTTGAGGGAGAAGTTAACTGATTTAATATCAGCAAATCCTGGAATGTTTGATGCTAATTATCTCAAAAGGGACTCCGTTGGACGTACATTCCACCTGGCACATCTCACCGCATATTGCTGTTGCCCTCCTCTGCTGTGACTGGTCCTAGACAGGAAGAATGGAAGCTTATTTGATAAGACACCATGGATACCTCAATGCGACATGTGCAAACCTTCTTACACCTGTGAATCTGTTGTCATTTTCTTTCCCTCTCCTTTGCTTCACTCTCTTACACAGAGGAAAGCCTAACCTTCCTGTTTCTTTCTTAAGTTCCCCATTTTAGAAACAGTCAGTAAGAAATAAAAAATAATATCTCTTCAGAACTGGGGTGTCTTTCTTCTGCCAGTTTTTGAAATTGTGTGTGCTTTAAGAATGGAAGGAATGGGTGGTGTGTATGAAAAGTATCAACTGACCAAACAGTCCTTGCGTCATTTCAATTGTGTAATTGTGAAACTGACGCATAGGCAGGTGACCTGATCTTGTCTAGGCTTAGTGTGTAATTCACCAGTTTGTTTATCCTAATGAAACGTATATCAAATTGACAAACAAATAGATATACAGTAATTTCCTCTTAATGCTAAAAATCTCCAAATTCCTCTGACATATGAAACAACATAAATAAAGCAGATTCTGCTGCTTTAAAAGATGATCCCAGAGTGATATTGGTATTAACTTCTTAGAATTTAATGTTTCTGGAATTATCATACAACATGAATGTCTTTCAAACTTTCACTATTTTAGTACCATGCTATAAAGTCTATTTCATAGGCTAGACACCTTCACTCATTTAAGTCTCTTTAGGTGTCATTTTCAGGACTCCAGTATTAATCACTTGATTTTTTTCATCAGCTTCCTGACTCACTGACCTTTAAACTCCTCCTCTTTGTAAACCTCTAACCTTACAGCAGTTCTCTCAGTGACCTCTGCTATTCTTATAACTAGTTAGAACAGCTGGTAAAATGAGTGACAGCAGTTGGAGAAATTCATTTGTATTGTGTTCTCCTTGCATGGCATCCCAAGATGATTAACAGATCCTGCAAGTTCACACTCACGATATATCCCAGTCTTATGCCTCAGAGCTAGCAATACCAGCACTGAAAATGACTGACTCCTCAGCAGAAAAGGGTAAATCAAACTGTCTCCAGAATCTCTTTTTGCATATGCACATACATAATATATAATTTTACCGAAATGAGCAAGTGTGATCATACCATATGTACAAATTGATGGGGAGAAATTTAGCAAGCTTTGATTTGATGTATTTTTGATTTTGATTTAGTTTCCACTTCCTTTCTTCCTACTCTATACACCAGCATCCACCCTCACTTTATAAACACACATCTAGAAGAACTATCCTAGAATGTCTGTATTCCCCCCAAGCTACCATAATTAAAAACATGCATATCCATATATAAACATATACATATGCACCCTATGGATATACAGTGTAATTGATCATTGATTTAAAAGATGAAATCATAATATCCACATTTTCCTTCTTCTTTCATTAAGTGTTATCTGGTAGAAACGACCCCAAATAAAAAGTTATAATTATAAATAAATTTGTACTAAATCATTCACTTTCCTACTTCACTTAAGCTAGCATTTATTGAGCATCTACTATGTGCCATACTAAAGCCTGGGATTTATTCAAATTTCAGAATTGAAAAGAGATTAATAGTCCAGCTCTCCTACAGAATAGGTGAGATAATCAAGACCCAGGAAATATTAAAGATTTGTTCCAGGTCTTGCAGCCAGTTCATGCCATGTCTCAAAACCCAGTTCTTATAGCCCTCATGTCCAATGCAATTTCAATCATATTCTATTTAGTACCATAAATTAATATGAGAGATTAATATGACAATTACTTACAACTTAATTTGGAAGTATCCCACAACATAATACAACATTTCAGGCCTAGGAGGGAGTTAGGGAGGGGCAGGAATGCAGGAAAGTGCCTGATAATGATTTATTTGTTGGCTGTGTAGATAGACGAAACTGTCTTTATTGAACTGAATTTATTAACCAGCAGAGACTCATTAAACTCTAGCATTTAAAGGGGCATCAATAAAGGAAAGAATGCAGTATTGAAGAGTGTGTGAGAGACCCTATGAATAAAATCCACTCCCATCATAACAGAGCACTTTCTAGAGAGAAAATCATGTGTAGATTATGACTGAAGATCCTCCCTATCCTCCAAACATGTAGCTTTTTTCTCAGAGCTGGAAAACTGTATTGAGTGCTAGGAACTTGTTCTTCAAAACATCGAAATTTGCAGCAAAATAGGAGTTGTCATCATGTTCATAGAAAAAACAAACAAACATCAAATAGCCTTATACATCACATTCCTTTATGATGCTTCCATAAGTCCATTTGTTAAGAGTTTACATGATCTAATAGATTTATGTGCATTGGTGTCTGCCCATTGGCTCAAAGGTACCCTGAATGCCAAATAGCCCTTTCCATCATCAAATAATTTGGAGCCATCTATTCTATGCTGGGCACTATGCTGGGCACTATTCTTGGCACAGAATAAAAGGAAAGTATGGCTGTGTAGTCCTTCCCCTATCACAGTCAAGAAATGTTCTCCTGAATCTCCCACATGTTTATTCCTCCAAATAATTTACTGTGACATTCACTGACAAAATAGAGAGGAATGAACAAAAGTTCCATCAAGCCAGCTAATATCTTTGGTTATTATAAAACTGATTGGGTCTCTTGAATGCATTTCAAAGACTCTGAATACAGTCCTTGAAGGTGTTATTCCAATGGAAGATATGAGCTACAGACCCCCTGAGACACCTCACTACAGAGGACACCTCCATTCAATCAGTAAGTGGTGAGCTTTCATATTGGAGAGCAACCGAGAGTTGAAAAAAAAATCGCTTTCAGTCAGTGTTTTTCTGTGGATGTTAGATATAGTACTAGATTTGGGGCCTTTATTGTGCATATGATTTTTCTTTCAGTGTGCTGTGTTTCTATGCAAATAATCATAATAGCTTGGATTTACTTCATACTTATCAAGTGTCAAATTCTGTTAGGTACTTTATAGATATTCTTATACAACAACTTTGCAAGTCAGATAGTATTATCTCATCTTCAGAGAGGAGGTTCAGAGGGTTGAGGTAATTTGTATAATGACACAGACCTACAACTCAGAGCAGAGATGAAGCCCAGATCCCCGGGCCTCCAAAAACAGGCTGACTGCTGGCTGTGCTAACTCACAAAGCTCTGGGGCAGAAGAACACTGGGAGGGAGGTGGGACAGGGGTTGTATTCCAGTGGCTTGAATTTTAAAGGAAAGCCAAATTGCCCAAATCTGAATTTTAAACATTTATAGAATGTGTTCGATATTACTACTCATATATCTCCTAGTCCTAGCTTTCTATTGAATGTCATCCCCACGCAAGGGCTGTGAGATGCAGTGGGAAAGGAAAGCAGATTGACTTTTCAAGGAATGTGACAGTTTCAAAGAAAGAGAGAAGGAGAGAGAGAGAGAGAGAAAGGAAGGAAGAAAGAAAGAAAATGTACCATTCCCAGTCCTGACAGAAAATATCTCTAGGGTAATTATGGCTGATCCAATGCTTATTTTTCTGAATAATCGGATAACCTAGCTTTCAATGCATGAGGATGCCTCTGTCCTTTTAATAGGTGAAGATCACAAATAAAATAAAGATGACCTAATTGACACTTTATGTGAAAAAATTCTCTTATGATAAGTCATAAATATAATTATCCACCTTTAAAATTAAGCATTCCACAGCTTTTTTTTTTCTTTTTGTCTCATGGCACTGCACATTGAACCCAGAGGTGCCCTACACATCCCCAACCTTTTTTTTATTTTGAGCTGGGGTTGTGCTAAGTTGCTCAGGCTACCCTCAAACTTACAATTCTCCTTCATCAGTGTCCCATGTCTCTGATCTTACAGGCATTTGCCACCATGCTTGGCTAACATTCTAAAGCTTTTTATAATTGTTTTATATTCATTTCTACCAAAAGCCTCCTTTGCAAGAGATGCCTGGTGATTGGTATTATGTTGCCATTATTTATTCAAGAGCTTATGCAGTGATTGTGACAGTTGGGAATTAAATTGCAGCCAGGTGACACATTGTATATGCTTTGTGTCATTTCTTACATGTTGTATCAGTATAGGAATTTTGAAAATATCAACATTGGCTGAGAAATCCTGATGTCTGTCAGTTTCTGCCTAATTAGCACTGTTTGATAAATGATTAGGAATTCTGGGTTTAGCTGCTTGGTAATAGAATTTACTGTTTGGTCAAGGTTAACATTATATAGATAAAACTTGAATAATTCCTCACACAGGGGTTGGATCTTCCTCATCTTTATGGGTTTCCTAGATATTTTTACATTATCTAGATACCTTGATAAACTAATTTCATATATTAACAATATGCTGTGACATGAGTCCAATGACTAAGAGTGTTCAAGACACTCAATATCATTTTCCACTCTTGACGGGCAAGTGTGGGTGCTCTTGGCAGATGAGCTTATTGTAACATACATTGTCTTATGATACATTTTTAGGAAGGTATATCAATGTAAAAAATGTTCCAAGAATTCTACAGTCAATCCAACAGAAAACCTTTTGGTTTTTCAAGTTTAATTTTATTACTGCTCATTATTCCACCTGAGTTGTTTTTATTTTGCAGGATTTTAAGTTCAGTGGGTGAGGATCTGGGATCTCAGTATGTGTGTGTGTGTGTGTATGTATGTGTGTGTGTGTGTGTGTGTGTGGTGTATGTTACTGTTGTTAATTACATAAGAAAGGCAAGTTCTCAAATGTTAGGAAACATGAGTTCACAGTGAGGATAGCAATGTGTTTACAGTGCTGCTAACTCTTTGGGAAAATTTTGTACTTGTTCTACAGGAAAAATACTGGAAATTATATCAACAAAATCCAGAAAAAAATGTCAACATTTATATCTCGTGATCACTCAAAATAGGGATAAGTATTATTTTTCATGGAGATGAAATGTTCATGTTTTGATGCTAAGATATTTGGTATTATATTTTTACTTATATAGAGTCTACATTAATTTTGATTATATTATTTCAGAATATATGCTTTTTCTTTGTGTATGAAGCCAGTTTGTTAGGCAAGTGGTCAACGTAAATTGCTTACTCTCATTCAGAAAACCAGCCATCTTTATGCATTTTAGAAGCAGCTATATACAAACAATTGATATTTCATTATATATGCCCACATATTTTTCTTTACTGCTTTAATTTACCATGTTAACTTCAAACACTATGGGTTTGTACTGAAATCTTCAATATCTAGGATGAGCCGATGTCTCCCCCTGGCTTCCTCTCTTTTCTTAATGTGGTATAACTATTCCTCTCATCTTCAAACCTTAGAGTTTTCCTTAGTGACTCCTCTTGTGTCATCCATAACCATTCTGTCACGACATCCAGAAATTTTGCCTTCCTGTTATGCTTTTCCACTATTCTTTTAGCTTCATTTCTGGTGCTTCCATCTCAGACCTCTATTAATACAGTCAATTTATTTTTTTAAATCTCTTTGCCTATCTTTTTTTTTTCTTTCTCTAGTTCATCTTGTATATCAAGGTTGTTCCATCTTTTGTATCTGCAAATTTGTCCATGTAGTAGACATCCATTGTATTGACAAACCAATTTAACATGAAATTTTAAAACATTTGTCATAATTTGTAAAAGAACAGTAACCTATTTAAAAATTACTTACAATAGAAATTATAATAATGAAAAAGCAACAACTATATTAATGATGGGGGAAGGAGTATGTTTTAGTCTTTTACCAGGTGTCTATATTCATCTGTAAGAGAGTTTGAACATTAGAACCCAGAGTCCATTTTTTCATTTATTTTTTACTTCTATTAAATTAGAGAGACAAAACTCATAAGTCACTGAGAAGAGTAACAAATGTTTGGTGGTCTGTCAACTAGATCTGTTCTTTTCTAATTGTACAAGGTCCAAAAGTTGTGCAGAGAGTTTTCATTGATAGACACCAAGTGTACCATTGGGAACTCATTAGATTGAGGGCATGCCCTTCTCAAATGTAGCTGAAATGTTGAAAATACCAAGATAGAAGACAACTACAAAATGGGTTCCTAATGAATTCTTGGTTGGATTTGTCACTGATAGTCGCATATTTAGTTTTGGCATTCAGATGTGATAAATATAGCCATTAACCACTGATTTCTTTCCTTAATGAGTTCAGAATATCTTTAAATAGTCAGAAAGAAACCCTTGTCAACTAATCCATTTATATTAAAATTTATCCCTCTTAGGAATAATTCTTCTTTCTCCCTAAATATTAAAATATTATCATTTGATATCTACAAAGTAATAAATGAAAGCTTCTCCAAATATTAGATACACAACCAAAGCAAGTCATGGAAAATTAAATAGTTTTACTGAGTGTTTTTTAAATATTCCAACTTTATATCCATTATTTCGAATACTTGTATGAGGATCTTCCCTTGACAGCTAGAATTTGTGGCTATTAAACCAACAAATAAACCTAGATCTTCTGTTCCCTACCCACTTTCTTACACAGTGTGCTAAAAATTGTGGCTATAATCTGATCACATTCACAGCTTTCCTTATTTTCTTCATAACTCAGTCTAAGTTCAAGAGACATAATTGCACTTCCAACTGTGAATAAACATTGTTGGACTACCCTGAGGTGTAATTGCTGCTATTCATGTAGTAGCAGCTTACTTTGCTGGAGTTATTGATGATATTCAGTCAATACTGGTCTCAATACTCTTTTTCTTATCAACATAAAGACTTTGAAAAATTATCCTTAAGAAACAACAAATTCCTGACATTACTTTTCAGTGATGAAGCCACTGATTATTTCTCCCTTTTATACATAATGCTCTGTTTTACACTGTGAACCTGATTTTGTCCAATTCTGACGAAAAATATCTACCAAACAAAACATAATAAATCATAAATATTTTTGACATTGAGTTTCACTAATATTATACATTCTCTAACAGCATTTCATAAAAATTTTATGATTAGTTTACTCTGCTTTTCTCCATAATGAACATTTTTACAACTTTGCATGATGTCTCTTTAGTTTTGGTCTCTCTTCTACCTTAGTGGAAAAACTTACCAATACTTTCCTTTTGAGCTTTTATGTTTCACTTGTTTTGGAAAAATTGAATAGATTTACCTGGATCCTGCCTTGAAAACGAGCTTCTCGGTTGAACTGTCTTCTTCTCTTCATAATCCCTGTTGAAATTAATTTTGGTACAATCATTTAGGTAGTAGGTTGCCTTGAAAACATTTGTTATGCTGTCTAGAAATGTTATTGTGTACTGGTTTTCAATTTCAATGATTATCTGCACCTTTTGGACAAAGGGGACTGGCTTACACACCTATGCATATGTGCCAGGGTTTTGGCACTCTCTAATTAATAAATATTATATTTGAATAAAATTCTGTCACAAGATTTTGTGACCCTCATAGATTTTTCCTACACTCATATAAAACAAATGTAAGAAATTAATTTAACAAGATTAACCTTACTATTTGATAAAGAATTCTGACCCAAATTTCTCATCATTTCTTTATACCTTCCATATTTTCTGATCTGAACTGGTAGCATTTTAATTAATAAATGAATTTAACAAATATTGAAACATTGTGTCCTATGTGTCAGATACTCTTCTATATACTTTACACATAGTATCTTTTTTTTTTTTTTTTTTTTTTTTTGGTGCCAGGGATTGAACTCAGGGGCACTCGACCACTGAGCCACATCCCCAGCCCTATTTTGTGTTTTATTTAAAGACAAGTTCTCACTGAGTTGCTTAGTGTCTCACCATTGCTGAGGCTGGCTTTGAACTTGTGATTCTCCTGTCTTAGGCTCCCAAAGTGCTAGGATTACAGGCGTGCAGCACCACGCCCAGCCACATATCATCTTACTTAACTTTCAAGATAACCCTCTGAAGTAGGTACTGGTATTATTCATATTTCATATGTAAAGAAACTGATTTGCTGAGAGGTAGCATAACCAAGGTCAAGGAACTGGTCAATAATGGAGCAAGATTTGAACCTACATTTTTTGACTACTGTGCTCTAGGAATTTAGACAATAGCTTTCTCTAAGAAATAAACTGCTTTTTTTTCATCTTTATGATATCCCTATAGACTGACCATTAAATCATTCGAATAAAAACAACCATGTGCATTTTAGTGAAAGGAAATAAAGATACATTTAAAGTAGTTATTGCATCAGTGCTTCTTTATTGGACATGAGAGAGAGGAATTCAAAGCCTAAGAAATGGCCTAATCTGAGTCCCATGAGACTTCCTCTTCTAACGACCATTTTGCCATGGGTCATTATCCTGTTAATATGCTTTAGAGCCCAGTGTCTTGTATGAATTTGTAAAATCTCTGAAAGCTATCAACCTATAACAGATATATATCACAGAGTCCTCAATAAGATAACAAACTGTTGTTTCATAGAAGCCACCTTTGCTAGGACCAGCTCATCTCATTGGATACATATTTACTTCGTGCCTTTTAATCTGAGCATAAATTGGACCAATTTCCCCTGAATAATGAATGAAGTTGTTCTGCCTCTTTTCCTAATTAGCTCTGGGAATTATTTTATAAGTTCTATTGGCTCATTCACCCCTTATGCTCAGTTCAGAGACTTTCTGGGAGGTACACAGTAACTCACCATCCTTTGGGTTCAGACTGCCACTCATACTGCCTCAGATGCTCTTTTCCTCTTGTTTTTTCATTTTTGAAATACAGGGCTCCTTGAATTTTTAAACCTAGTCCTTTAATCTTTTTAAAAGTAGTATTCCTTTTATGAATATGGCTCTTAATTGCTAGGGTTTCCTAAAAACTAAAGGAAAATTGCAATTTGCTTTAGAAAATACTTTCATCCATACCTGCTGGCTATATTGAAGCAACCAAAGTAAAGTGTGGAATTGAAAATTATTTGCAGTATTAGAGGAGTGCAAATACTAAAGGCAGTTAGTTAATTCTATTACCAATAATGTTCATAGTTTCTTCTTAAATAATCATGAAGATTTAGGTCTAGGTTAAGTAATTAATTTCAATGAACCTTCTTCAGAAGTTGGAAACTAATGAGACTCCACATTTCTCTATGATTTTTCACAGATTTGATATAGTAATAAATCATAATATATTCCTGTTGCCCTTCTCTTTACTTAAAAATACATGTCACAATAGCTGACTTAACTCTTGATAGTAAAATAAAGAATTGGTGGATAATCATCTATAAAGAGTTAACATATAGAAGTTTTCTTGTAATCCTGTAATCCCAGCATTTAGGAAGGCTGAGACAGGAGAATTGCGAGTTCAAAGCCAGCCTCGGCAAGGGCAAGGCACTAAGCAACTCAGTGAGACCCTGTCTCTGCATAAAACACAAAATAGGGCTGGGGATGTGGCTCAGTAGTCCAGTGCCCCTGAGTTCAATCTCCAGTACCAAAAAAAAAAAAAAAAAAAAGAAGAAGAAGTCTTGTTCTATGTGAGTAGAATGAAGGAATGACAGAAAAGAAATTCTTAAATATTTATGTGTGTGAGCAAACATTGACCCATTAACTACCCAGAAGAGTAGTGTTATATGGAGAATTGGAATGACCTACTCTAGAATGGTGGTCCTTGTTTTGGAACTGAATGTTAACTCAGAAGATATTTATATGTTTGTCTAAGTATCTTTACAGTGCACTATATTTTTGCACCTTGTGTATAAAAGGAAGAAATAAAACCTATCATGCTTATCTAATGACTTAGCATCTTAGAGATTTAAAATTTTTTTCTTGTGATTTGTAACTTGATATGTTAATTGCAAAATCTTCTATTTTTGATTTGATTTTCCTTTGTTGTATTTCTTACCTCAGACAAGCAAACCTATTCCAGGACACTGCAACCAGATTATCGTCCTCTCCAGCCCATTGAAATTTTAAATAAAAACAGCATGGTCACTGCTTTCATGGAGATCACAGTCCTGTGAGGGATTTGGATAATAATCAATTAATCTCATAATTAAATATAACTTCAAATAAGAGCTTCAGAAAGAATATAGTAATATTAGAGTCCAGATAAAGGAATATTATTACACTTAGCAGGTGTGCGTGTGCTGAGCAAAGGGGTTGATATTTAAATAGCAGGCCGGAGTTATCTAATCAAAGTGGTAAGTATGGTGGGTGAGAAAGGGTCTTTTGTGAAGATGGAAAAACACGTGTATATATGTCCTGCAATGGATAGGAGCACAGAGGTTTTGAAGAAAGAAAGCTGTGATCACAGCTCAAGGAGACAGTGAGTGAAAGGAACTCAGAAGCTGATGAATTAAGTACTGGGAGATCACGAGGTATCTTAAGCTTCCTTGCATTTAAAGAATTGAAAGTCACATGGAACATGTGGAAGGGTTTGTTGGGAGTGATGGCACTGGAGAGGCATGGAGGGGCCAGACAATGAAGGTTCTTTTGCATGAAGGACTGTGAGCATGACATCACAATCAGATGTGGAACCTAGAGAAGTCTCCCGGTGGTTTTGAGGGTGGCTTTTGTGGGGTGAAGCATGAGACTGTAAGAGATTTTGGAAATTGAAACTAAGGCCATGGACAGGGGAATGAGAGGGAGTGCATTGTTTACATACAAAAATACAAAAGAAGTGGAGCGGCCAGTATTTGGCTACCAATTACTTGTTGGAAGTGAGGGAGGGGGTTGCCCAGCATGAATTCCGGTTTCCTGGCTGAGATAAACAGGCAGAAGATACTATTCTTTCACTCAAATGGGCATCATGGTAGGAAGAAGAAGAGTTTAAGAAGAAGAGTTTAAGAAGAAGGTGCTAGCCGGGCGTGGTGGCTCACGCTTGTAATCCCAGCACTTAGGGAGGCTGAGACAGGAGAATCGCGAGTTCAAAGCCAGCCTCAGCAAAGGCGAGGTGCTAAGCAACTCAGTGAGACCCTGTCTCTACATAAAACACAAAATAGGGCTGGGGATGTGGCTCAGTGGTCGAGTGCCCCTGAGTTCAATCCCCAGTACCAAAAAAAAAAAAAAAAAAGAAGGTGCTAAATTTAGAATTGTTTAAACTTCCTTTCTCAATACCTCCTCCCTTACAGGTCCTTTTTTCTGTTTCTCCTGTGGAAATCCATGATCTATTGTTTTCTTTAGTTGACTCGATTGTAACCAAATATACCTGTTCAACTCTTGCTCCATGCCTCTTATGAGATTAATTGAGAAACTGCCATTTTTCATCTAAGACTTTTAATTATCTTTTATTAAGCTCCCAGAGGCTACTGGGCATAGATGCCTCATAAGTAATTGTTAATAACCAACATGATTATTTGGGGCATGACAATGTGGATATTTATTTTTGCCAACTAATCAGTGCCAGTTTCACCCTGGTAGGAATGATTAGAGAATGGCGAAGGGAGCTTTTGCCCCCATTAAGAGAGCTCTGTGCCTTTCTCTTCCTCTTATAATGACTCACTCAAGGTTGGCACACAGGACCTTCAATCAATTAATGTGAATGATATGTACAATTTTTAGCTTAAAATGGACTTTAGAGGGTATTAATCTTCTGCATAGAGTCTGCAGAATATTTTTCTTTCAATTATATCATCATATATATTATAGCCCTTGAGTCTTTTCAAAACATTGAATCAATAATTCAAACACCTCTAGAGATCTATCTGCACATCATTTTTCTCACATGTTGATCTTTCATGTTGATCTTTAGAAATTCTTCAGAAGTGTTTAATTTTAGATTTTTGCTATAACTTACTTGACATGGTAAGAGTATTGTCCATAGAATTAGATTCCTGGTCAGAACCCAGTTCTATTAACTGCTGGGATTTTCATTATGGAATTGTTATTTTAACTACACTGAGTCTTAATTTCCTCATCTGTAGTTCAAGTTTAGTTGATGTTTAATTAAAAGTAAAGCTGAGTGCGGTGGTGCATGTTTGGGAAGCTGAGGCAGGAGGATTGCAAGTTCAAAGCCAGCCTCAGCAACTTAGCAAGATTCTAAGCAATTTAGTGAGACCTTGTCTCAAAATAAAAAAAAAAAGAGGGGGGGGTTGATGATGTAGCTCAGCAGTAAAGTGCCCCTGGGCTCAATCCCTAGTGTCAAAAATTAAAAATAAAATAATAAAAATAAAAATTTAGAATTAATAAATTATACCAGCACAGATCACTCAATAGCGCTCTACCACTGAGCTACAATCCCAGCCCCCTTTATTTTACTCTTGAAGGGCAAGGAAATACATTCCATAGGCAATCCTCCCACTCTCCAAAAAACGTCAGTCAAATACAGATAAATTCTAAGTTGAATCTTAAAAATTTAAGTGAAGTTGTCCCTACAAAGAGAAGAAGCAAGAGCATCTGTAGAAGACTGGGAAGGAGAGAAAGAAATGATAAAACAACTGTTGACATAGTTGCTGATGTCATTGCTTGGTAGTATGAAAGATGAGAGAAGTGGGCAAAGGGCATATTCTCAAGGGTTTTCTGTTTGAATGAGAGTCTGTGTTTGTCAGCCATCTTTAAATCTATATGTCTAAAATCCAACAAATATACAGACCAAAGAGGCATAGAGGATATCTATTCCTATCTCAGAATAATAAACTGTATTCCTAAAGGAAATTTTTGTTTTACTTGTAAGAAATGCAATAAAATATAGAATAGGAAATCGTGAAAGATACAAGTTCCTCTTAAAACCGTGAGCAATGTAAAAATTCCTAAAATATTGCTCTGATGAAAACTTTTAAAAAAGAGAACACTGAGAGTTTTCTATCAGAGAATAGCTCAAATTATGCCTGATTGCCCAGGTTAATGGTTATAGGTTTTTTCTTAAAAACTACTTTAATAAATAATTATTGTTATCCTGAAATGCTGAAGTCTTTAAAACAGACAGATGGTAACGCTTAAATGTTGGAAATTATCCTGAAAACTGAAGTATAGTAGAGAAGGTATATTGAATCATATACAGGCTTGGTCAGAAAATGAGGCACTGAGAGGTAAGAGTCCAGTTTCTGGTTCCTAGACACCCAAAAGTACGCTCATGCTGGGTTCTGTGGTTGGAGCTGTGTAATGCCTGTGCCCTACAATGCCAGCATTTGCTGGAAACTCCTAACCTTTGCTTTTACAACTCTTCCAGCCAGGAATATTAGGAAAAAAGTGGCAAATCATGATTGATAAGTTTGTTCTCAGCAGCTCTGTTCACTGGTCTTTCAGCATTAGGCACATTGCCTCTGTGTAACTTTGGTCACAAAGCATGAAGGGGATTGCTGACATCTTGCATTGTAGAACATAATATATTTATTTAAGGACTTTTTTTTTTTCAGATCTTATTGACTTTCAGCAGTGAAATTAGTTGTTAAAAAGCATTTACACTAGGGTCATTTTTGAAAGGAAAAGAATGATTTTTACCTTCTGTAAGACTGCATTCCTTGAGGGGGTTGTCCATTCCAAACTCTGCAAGATGAAGTAACTCATTTTTCTTTTTTAAAATTTATCTCGAGTGCTATAGAGGGAAGCAGTAAACAATTATTAATATTCATGCATCAGAGTTTATAAAGGGGAATTGTGAGGTTTGTGATCCTTCTTTATACAAAATAAAATTTAAATGATTTGAATGGAAGCAAAGGAAGAGAAAGGGAGATGAAAAAAAGAAGGGGCTAACAGGTAGGGGAGGTTGGTTGTAGACCAAGCACTTACAAAAGTTCATTCTATTTTTATGCATCTTGTACTTTTCCCCAAAGGAAAAGTGTTACAAAAATTTAGGTGAGATTTTCTATTGAAAATGAACAAACATTTATGGAAAGAGGTAATAAGTTGTCTCAGCTGAGTACACCTGATACATCTAAAGATTAATGCAAACAGCATATTTCATGGTCACTAAAAGAAAAGCATGGCCTAATGTATGGTGTTATTATTTACTACTAAGAAGACTATATATACATAAATAGAGATTGCTTTCTCTACATCTTCTTTCAGCTTCAAGTGGCTTTTGTTAAAAACACTAGTTACTCAGTAGAATTTAGAAAGATACTAGAGAGTGTTTTCCACCCCCCAAAAAATATAATGATATTTAATAGTTTTAAATTTTTTATATCTAGTTTGATATATGCTTATACCACATGAAAAATCCAATGTATTGGTTATCTTGAAAGGTTTTTGTTTTCTAAAGAGATTGAATTTTCTAATATGTTTAAATGATTGCAATATTGATATTGTTCATTGTTTTTTGGGGAAGTGTACTTACATTTCATTTCTTTGTAGAGATATTGATGATGTGTTCTTGTTCTGTAGTCTGGACTTGGCAAAACATTGCTTCTTAATTTGAACTCTGCTGTGTAACCTTCAGGGGAAATGGCTCTATAATACCATTGCATCAACTCTTTTAGCAAATTATATTATTAGATATCCATTTATAACTTACCCTCTAAGTGATCTTAGTCAAATCATTTGATGTCTTCGTTTCGCTTCTATGAAAATTTCTGTAGCAACTGCTGTCCTTGCTTGTGTCAAAGGACTGCAGTCTTGGATGGCTTCTCTGAAGTTTATTTAACCCCTCATGAGTGGATTCTATGTAACAAGGAAGGAGTTTGAGTAGATTCCTCAGATTAGTTTGGAAGGGAGGTTGTGTCAGCCTGAAGTACATTGGTAAAAGATCATCTGCTTATAAAGAATGCAAGTGGGCAAATGGAATAGGAGAGTGGAAGAAGTACCTGCACACAGCACCAATCTGTACCATGCTCCCTGATTCATGCTTTTCATGCATTGTGTCATGAAGACTCTGAAGTCTGAGTACTATTAGAGATAGATTTTGACTAACTTGCCTAAGACACTGTGTACAATCGGTAAATGATAAAATTTGAATTTGACACAAGTCTGACTGGCTTCTAATTACTTAGCACTTTCTCTATAGATACTGGAGAAAATGGAACATTGAGTATATCTTAGCTACACAGATTAAAGTATCTTAGTTTTCTTCTCAAATCAGTTAAAATTCTAAGAAGCAAAAAGAAAAATGGATGTGTAAATTTTGGATGAACTGGCTAGCGATTGCTATTGTTTTGCAATCTGTAGACATTATGGCTAAAATAAGTCACAAGTGCAGATCAAACCTTGACGTCCATTCCACTCTGGGAGACAAATGCAATCTCTGCTTTCTGTGTGCCTCTATCATGCTGTGTTGAAATCTGAAGTAACTATATTCATTTCAACTTGAGCTCTTGCTTTCTAAATTAGGAAAAACATATAAACTCATTGGCTCTGAAGCTCAAAAAAGCAAAAGTTATGCATAGAACAATTCAAGTAAAGTACTATAATCTGATTCTTTATTACATTTTAATTGCAATAGATTTTAGACATTGAAATAAATCTGGAAAGTAACTTTCTGATATGATATGATTTGCCTGTAAGACACATGTTAGATTATTCCAACACCAGTTCTTAAATGATATTTTCTATGCTTGTCTTGGATAAGTAATAGTCATGCCAAAAATAATAGAATTATACAGCTGCATCCCTTGGTCTTCATCCTCATTTTAGGTATAAGAAACAGAGGTATTAGGAGATAAAGTAATGAATCTGAAGTTATTCTGAAATTTTTATAAAAATATTACATTCTGAGCTAAGATAAAGATCCAGATCTCTAACTTTCAGTTCCGTACTTATTCCCTTTTATCACACTGCCCAAAGTATATCAACTATAATAGTACCTATACCACATATAAGAATCACTCCTGCCCTCTTGTCCAAATGTTGCTTAGTTTTCTTTACTAAGTAGGAGGAATTTAAAAACTTTCATTTCTGGGAACAAATGATATTAACTGGTATAGCTAGATTATTGTTTTGCATAGACGAGTCAATGATTATAACTGGTGATGGGTTGGCACTAAGTTTTCAGAATTTGACCATAATTGAAGGAGGAGCTCCCCGAGATACTTTCCAGTCCCACAGTCTTCCATGGAAAGTACTCAATCCACAATGCCCACCGAACATTCTGCTCCTATGGCCTCTCCTAATAGAGAATAGGTCAAGGGCATTGACGCAATCATAACAACTTTGTAGATTGGCCAAATCTTTAAAAGATAGTTTATCATGAAAATTTCTACCTAAAAATGTGTTGTGGTTTGACTCTGGAATGTCCCCCAAAGTTTTGTGTGTTGAAGATTTGGTCCCTGATGTGGCAATGTTCACAGGTGAGGCTTTGGGAGTTATGGGGGAAGTGATTGGATCATGAGGGCTCTGACATCATTAGTAGATTATTCCATTGATAGCTGAATAGACTACTGGGAGATGTGTCCTTGGGGGTTATACTGTAGCCCTGGTCCCCTCCCACCACCACCCTCTCTCCTTTCTGGCTGCCCTGAGTTGAGCAGCTTTCTTCATCATGATGTTCTGCCTCATCTCTGGCCCAGAGCAATGGAGCCAGCTGACCATGGGCTGAAACTTCTGAAACCATGAGCCAAAATAAACCTTTCATCCTCTAAGTTGTTCATGTCAGGTTTTTTGATCACAGAGATGAAAATCTGGCTGACACTAGAAGGATGGTGAATAATTAGCTGGGTCAATCAAATTCTCCTTTACTCTGGAGCTACAAAACTACAAAAAGTAAGGAAGAAATCTGAGACCATGATTTAAGAGGGGCCATGAGAAGTCACACACAAAGCCAGGTGTGGTGGCACACGCCTGTAATCCCAGCAGCTCGGGAGACTGAGGCAGGCGGATCTGAGTTCAAAGCCAGCCTCAGCAAAAATGACATGCTACACAACTCAGTGGGACCCCATCTCTAAATAAAATACAAAAGAGGGCTGCAGATGTGGCTTACTGGTTGAGTGTCCCTGAGTTTAATCCCCAGTACCCCTCAAAAAATAAAATAAAAAAAAAAGAAGTCACACACAAGTTAGAATGATAAGAAAGCAGAGGAGGTGAGGTTGAGAAGTTAATGTACACAGAGTAAAGGAGGTAGCATGGATTAGATACAACAGCTGCAGGAAGACCAGAGACACAGTGAAATGCAACACATCACAAAAGTGGTGAAATAATGCACATATGATTTTTAGGGGATATAAGTGAGCCAGCATACTTGAAATGCTTGAGTCCTGTTTTACGAGTTCCACCTCCTAAGTTCACTTTTTTTACTGCACATTATCCTTATAATAACCTGTCTTTCCATTTTTTTAAAGATGACTTTCTCCTGTTTACCTAAATAATACACCTGATGCAAAGGATAAAGCCTTGATAGCTTTTTTTAAGCTGTTTATATGTAAACAAATATACATATAAAACAAATATACATATACTTTTTTTTAATTAATATATTTTCCACATTTTTATTGGTGCCTTATAGTTGTACATGTTGGTAGGATTTATTAACAGGGATGTCACATTCCTGATGTTTGCTCTTTTCTGAGTATCAATCATATGTGCCATGATCCTGAGTAGCAGACCTTTTATTTGGCCTAGTCTGATTCGCATCATCTTTCATATAGCACAAAGCAACAGTGATAGAAATAATCTCTAGAGTATTCTCCAAGTACCTTTCCAAAGCTGTTATGCTTCACACATTTCCTTTAACCTTTATGTATCTGCCTTGCATATGATCCTCTTGGGCCACTCTTGGCAACATATTTGGAAGTAGATATGGAACTTGATTATTTTTAAATGAAAAAAGAAGAATGTGCACTAGAAGGAACAGTAATATAACTTATGGGTGCCATTGAGAACCCCTTTGCCCCATTATTCCTTCCAGGCCTCTTGTGACCCCTTTCTCTCTGATATATTATCTTTGGCAAGCCTGATGTCCAGAAGATGCCAATGAAGTTGGCTGAATATGAAATGTTTTGGAAGAATGGCTTGTGGTTGAAATTTCTTTTGTCTTTTAATATATAATATATATTGGCCATTCTGGACTCTGTGCTTATGTTAATTCTCCATATCTCAAAGGAATCACATGTAGTAAGCAAATTCTCATGAATTATATCCACACAGTTATGTTGTGAATGTATTACAAATTTAGTCAGATTAATACTGTTCTAGGCTTTGATTTGTTATCCAAATCAGTATTGTCTGGTAACAAGGGAATGTCTTGATTTGTGTGGCACTGTGCCTCCAAGGAGTTTATGGTACCAAACACACATTTATTTTCATTGTGCCCTATGTCATTTTCTGAATAAGACTTAAAAAGTATTGTTTTACAGATGGGAAAATGCAGAGCTGTTAACTTGTCCTTACTAATAATGGAAGTGATTGGGAATGAAATGAATAAATACTGCACCTCCAGATTTGTTACGTAGTTATGTGGTCTCAACAAACTATGTTACATTTGAATTGTGAAATACCCATCTTAGATAGCACTTATTAAATAGGTATTATATACCAAATCACAAGCTGTACATTTGAAGATTTTGTATTATTTCCCAGGAAAGAGTCTTATAGGTGTGTTAAGTAGAAGTGTTCATACAACACAGGACTTGGAGCAGTTAAAGCTCAATTGATTTATTTTAGTAAACACAGATAAGATTACTGTATCTTGAGTTTTAGAAATTAGCAGGAAGTTACTAGTTGCAGTATAGTTGCAACTAGGAAAGGAAAGGAAATAATGACAAGGATATAATGAAAGGAAATAATGACAAGGAAATATGCAGGAAGAGAATGTGTTATTTTCTTTTTGTAACATTTAACATAAGGCAAAAAATAAAACTTCTAAAAATAGCACTTTGTGATAGACACTATCACTCTGCTAAGGAACATGACATTCAATGGCATCCATTTCTTTTTTTGTGGCCATCCTAACCCTGATCCTAAATTGGATAGGATTGAAGTATCAGCATGAAGTGAAATAGGTTAACATCTCCTTAGTATTACACCATTTTCTTCAGGCCTCCTAGGTCAATGAGTGTCGTGCATGGTTGCCAAGTCACTGAAGAAACAACATTAATGTGAAGATCCTTGTGCAGAAAGGAAACCGTAATTCCTTCTTACCCACTCCATGTAGATTGTATGAAGCTTATTTAAACTGTGAAAGGTAAAGTCTAACTAAGAAGAAGTATGATTATTCAGTTGTTGCTTTTTCAAGTCAGGCTGATTCACTGGTTTACATACCAATTACAAATGATAATAGCCCCCTATCACCTTCACTGTGAGCTGCTGCTCCAAAGGGAAGTCGATATTGCAGTCCCTCTAATTATAAGAAGAGGCAGTTTAAGAAACTCTCAATACCTTTCTTTTTTTTAAATACCTTTCAATTTCATACTTGATCATAGACTTTTCCCTCTTATATAGCCATAAGACAAGGTTCTCTCATTTTCTCTGATGATGAACTCTCTATAGCATAAATTGAGAGAGTCTCCTAGAACTCTCTATCTAAACTTAGAACTTTGAGAACTTCTGTCTGTCCTTTGTGTCCTGAGAGGTTGTTTTATACACTAAGGATAATTTTTTTAACTATTGAGTATACAACTTTCCCTTCCTACCTTAGCAGAGATTGCTTCCCAGGAATGGAAACAGTTTGTTTCATTCTGACATCATCACCACCACCACCACCACCACCACCATCATCATCATCATGATTGCATTGACTTGTTAATACTTTTACAGCTAGGCATGGTCTGTAATCGTTACAAATATTATCCTAATCTTCACAATTCTTAATACAAGTGCTATGATGCAATAGTTAGAGATGGGAGAAGTCAGGCTTAAGGTCACATTCTGTTGGAACTCTGATTTCATACTATCTCTCCCACTGTAGAGCCCACACTCTGCCCTCTGCCATACCCTGTGAATGGTATCACGTTTTCTTCCTTGCCCGTGGATAGAAGGCCATCTGTTTATCAAATTAAGTCTGTCCTTTCTTCCTTCCTGTCCACCCCTTTTTCCTTCCCTTCCTATTGAAAATGTCTCCCTGCTTCTGTCCTGGAGACACTTTTTGCCAAAGGAAAAACAACACTACCTATGTCCCTCCCCTTGTGGAGCCTGCTAGGGGAAGGAGGAAGCTAGGGAAGACTCAAATTTCATGACACACTGAAGCTCATCTGAAGTCGTCTAAATGTTCAAAGAAGGTGGAGAGAGATGATTTACTTCAAAAAGAAAATGGGAGGAATTTAATTTTTTATAGGGTTAGATTCCTGAAAGAAAATATCCCCAAATGGAGACTGTGTCGACCAGGAAACATGGTGCACTAACTAAATGGCACTTCAGAACAAAATTGCCTGCTATTGAATTTAAAGATGCCTGTATTGCTGATGTAACTGCTCCTTATATGATACTGAACTCTAACCACGTGTATCATATCCTACACACGGGAGACAACAGAGGGTGACTGACAGGCAGCTTTTGATATTAAAACTTAAGAGCCAAGAACAAGGAAGGAATACTGTGGGAGGAGAAGCACTAGAGTTGAAAGGATGGAATTTTCCATAAGGAATATGAAGATTTCTGATACCTGACTCCTACTTAATTTGAGAAGTGTAAAGACTAGACGACCAGAAGATGAATTAAAGCCGCTCAGCAAGGCTTTATTGAAAATACACGCTCTCGGGCGAATCCTCCCGTCCATCAGAGTGTGTCCTGGAGAATGGCACTGGGGCTCCGGTGCACAAAGAATTTCAAGAAAGCCTGGTCAGGAAGGGGAGGGCTTAGGGGCAAGAAGAGAAGGCCAGAGTCCTTCCTGGATAGGTCAGGAAAACCCACTGATTGACAGGAGGCATGTCTATTGGTGCCCTCAGTGTCTGGCTGGCTGCTCCGCTCCATAGCCGCTGACCGGTCCCCCTAATTGGACATCCTGGACCCTGACTCGACCTAACAAGAAGACTCATCGTTTCTGCAAAACGTTCTAATCATATATCGCTCAGTTTAGTACCACAGTTGAGAACAATGTTGTCTCTAAATTACCTGTACTTTTACTGATTTTAGTAATGAACAGAAGACATTGAGGAAGACAGTACATTTATTATACTTTTTTGGCAGCTATATGCACCAGTTTTATTATAAAATAGGATTAAAACAATGTTCAATGTTGTCAAGTGTAAAACATTTTTTCCCTAAAATAAATGAGTAGTGAAGCATTTGAAAGTCTCCCAAACTCAGAGGCACCTAAATGAGTTCTTGTCTAAGTAATAGTACTAATATGTTATGACTGTGTTATTTTGAAATATATTCAATTAACAAAACAATTGGTCAGCTACCAAACATTTATTGAAGCTTAGTCTCCTAATCAATGTGGGATACAGAAGGATTATAAGAATTAATATTCTCTTGAATGGAGCTTATCTTCTAATATGAGGGACAAAACAACACATGGTATCTTAGGTTGGACCATTTAGTTACTAAGTATGTGATATTGACTCAGTAGAAGGTGGTCAATCAGTTAGGGTATTATGAAATTAAGATGAGCAAGATTCTATAAATTCAGAGCTGGTAAGAGAAATAATGCAGCTTAAAAGGCCAAACAGCAGAGGACAAAAGACACAGTACACAGCCAATTAAGGAATCTCCCTGCTGCAAGCGTAAGCTCCAGGGAGATTCACTTGGAATCCCTTGTTCTGCTTCGTTTCATTCTCCAACTCTACCAAGGACCTTTGGACTAAAGACTTTCCCCCTAGGCACCTGCCTTATTACTTCCATTACATGGTGTAAACACAATTTGCTCATCCAAACAATTGCCTGACTGCAGTGCTCCTTATAGCTCAGTCTGATGACAGGAACACAAAATCGCCCACAATGAACATTATTAACTAATTGACTCCACTAAAACAAAAGATGATTTTGGGATAATCCAGAGAGTTAGACATAACCCAACAAGAAGAAATAGGTAGAAAGAATTTTTGACTTAACAGACTTAAAAGTTCAGTTTTTGTGATGTTAAAAGTAGATGTAATGGTTCATTTTTCCAGGGGCTAGTTGACTTCTGAAAGCAAGGTGTATGGTCCTATTTAGAGCACTTTTCAACAACACAGAAGAAAAATTTTCAGGAGCATTTCATTACTTAAATCTACTACACAAAAGATGTACAATGATACAAATTCATAAAATGTGTATCTTCAGGATGTTCTTGATTATTCCAAGGAGTGTTTCAGGTCAGAAGAGGGGAGTTATCCATTACGACTGGAATCAGTGGAGGGATACTGGAGCATGAATGTCAATGCAATGTTAGATGTAAACTCAGATAAGTGTCACCTGCAGTGATATGATCAATTGAAGACTACTCCAAATAGTTCACCTTTGAGAAGACTAATTGGGATTGCTTTCAATTTCTCATATTTGTGAAATGCAGAACCCTAACCTTGCAGTTTAGGAGTTGACTAGTGTCACAATCCTTCTGGGTAAAAAAATGTGAACCACTAGGACCTAACATTTTTTAGAAGTGGGAAGGTCTCTGTGTGAGACCATAAATTAAGATACTCAGTTTTAAATTAAAATATTAGATTATCACTAGCTTAATTTAAAAAAAAAAGAATGGCCTTTCTTTTGCCAACAGGACAGAGATCCAGTGTTTCAAGTACTGCATTGGTTTAGCTGAACAATTTCTGAACATCTGAGTGACAGATTATCTAATAACACCTTTTCTTTTTCTAAGTTTTATTTCCATATTTTTATATTGCCAAAGAGCAAGGTAATGGAATAATTTTACTTTCTGAGTAGATTTTCCTTCTGAAAGTTACAATTTTGTATTTTGTCCTCAAAAAATTTTGTAATTGAAGTCTATGTAAGACATAGCACAGGAAGAACCTCTTCTCCCTACTGTCTTTACTCCACACAGAGTCCCTTACTTTTCCATGTCTGTACTCTGATTCATATACTCTGCTGTTATGGCACTTAGGAGATAATATTGTAGTAAGGTGTTTCTTTTGTTCTAGATAAGTCCTTGTCACATTTCCCCCTTTATTTTATTCTGAGGTCTCTAGTTATTCAGGCATTCTCACTAATAAATTTAGGCATGATTTTTCTCACTGAAACTCAACATCTGCTCTGTGTGTGTGTATGTGTGTGTGTGTGTGTGTGTGTGTGAGAGAGAGAGAGAGAGAGAGAGAGAGAGAGAGAGAGAGAAACCCTGGGAGGTGTTTCAGGCACCAAGAATTGTCTGCACTGTGCCTCTTCACTTATTTTATGGCCAGATGCTGTCATTTTAAGAGGCTGACTTTGAAAGTGAGGCTCTGTGTTATACTGGAACATTGGAGTGTAAAAGCCTTGTTTTTTGCACTTGAAAATTTGCCTTATCTTCATGTTTCTAGATAACTTACTTCCCTCTGTGTTTCTTATTTTCTGAAGATAAAGGTACCCTTTTCTTAGCAGTGAACTTGGAGAGACAACAGGTTTAGGCAGAATCTAATATTATTATTATTTTTACAATCACATAATAATACATAACAATTTCACTCTTGTTTTTTGTTTTGCATTTTATTTACTTTTGTCTTGTCCACATGCTTTATTCCTACTCTGTTTCCCTTTTTCTATTTCCATAGTTCCTATGCCCCTTTTAAATGAAATATGGTTCTCTTTTCACAGTGCTATGTACATGTCCTTCTCATCTTCTGGAACCCATTTATCCTACTTTTCTCATTAAATATGCATGTTCTTTTTTCATTTGCACTGTTATTGTACCTATTTTTTTCTCCTGAACTTCTCTCTCTCTCATCTCCTCGCTTAATAGGCCTCATCTCTTTTCTCTAAGAAATCCCTTTAAAAGATTCACTTTTTTTCTATACAGTCTTTGTACTCAAGGGTACAAACACCTCAGGAGGAGACCACATCTTTTGCATGTTCTTTCTGTTGTCACCCTAATTAAATGAAAGTCCATGTCCAGATGAAGGTAGGAAGCCTGATAAGTGCACTCAAGCAAAAGCCACAATAAACATGAATGACTTGGAGTAAATCATGTTGTCAGTAGAAGCAGCATTTAGATGAGCAAACCGACACATAAAGAAGAAGAAAGTGATTTCTCACCTTCTCAATAACATATACTTAGCTCAATTGACTAAAAGTCGAAATGAAAAATATAAATCTTTCAGCTTAGAGGGTTGGATTGATTCCTTGGGTAAGGCATCATTTGCCCATGTTTTACTGTTTGGATGACTGTATAAAAGACCTGTGGGAGCCATAATTTTTTTGGAGGGCAAGCTCCCTCACCCATGCTCCATCTCTAGGAAGGGTAGGTAAAGTGCCAAAAGAGCCCTTCTCTTTTGGACTATATAAAACACTTCCAGTAATTATCTCAAATTCCATTTGAAATGCCATATTTATTAAGGCAATCTGGTATTTTTAGACTAGTTTCATCATTAAATAAAAATGAAAACTCAAAATTTTTCTATGTTGGTGAAAATTGATTTCTTTTACTTTTAAAAGAATTTGAAAGGAAAAATCACAGGGATAATTTTATCACTTGCTTAAAATGGGTAAGAAAATACTGTACTTTGTGTGGCAACTGTCCTACTATGAAGGCATTAATTTTATTTTGTTTTTTAATGTTTGCTTGCAGTTCACTTTGAAGAGGAGTGTCCTTCAGGCTTGTTAGGTTCAAAGGAAAGAATATATTTCCTAATAATTTAAAGTGTCTGTGCCACCATTGGATATTAATAGTAGAACTAATAGCAGAATTGCCTAGCACAAACTTGTACTATCCTTCTCCCAGATAAGTAAATGTTCCTCACTGTACTTTTGATGATAAATAGCAATAACTCTTCATATTTTACAACACTGACTTTCACAAAGCTTTTTCATATTCATTACCTCACTTAATTCTCAAAAACAATGCTGTGAGCTAGGTATTATTTTTCACATTTAAATGTGAGGAAATTTATGCTCAGGGAAGAAATGACTTAGCTGATGACACAAAGTCTTAAATCCATTTCTTCTTACTTTCACTCCAGGGTGGCCCTTTCTACATCACTACACTGTTTCCCACTACCATGGTTTGTTCTTACCTGATGAACTAACTAGCTAGTGTCTTCAACACCATACCATAGAACAGCTAATGTTTACTTAGCACCTACTCTGTTCCAGACCCTGTTCTGTATTACCTACTTGAACCTTCATGGCACATACAAAGTAGGTAAATATTATCTCCATTTTACAAACAAGGAATTGTAGGTCTTAAGTAACTTGCTCAAGACCTTATAGCCAATAAGTAGGTCTCATATCTGGACAGTATGCTTTCAGGAACTGTGTTGTCAACCACCATCCTTTCTGGCCTCTTAAATTACCAAAACCCCTCAAGATTTTGTAAATGATTGTTCTCATGAATTGCAGAACCTGTGGTGAGCTTCTTAATACCACTCACATTCATAAGAATTTCAAGTTATTATCTTGGTGCACTTTGAGTAAAACAAATTGAAATGTGTTTAGTTAGACACAATTGATTCTAGTCTAGTGAGGTGTCAAGAATGGTGCTGTTGGAGGCAGAGCAAGATGGCAGCAGAGTAGGGTCTCCACTGATCATCTCCTCGCAGACACACCAATTTGAACAGATATTCTTGCACTAAATTACCTTCATAAGAGCTAGATGTGAAACCATAGTGCCTGGTTTTTTTGTTTTTTGGGGTTTTTTTAGTTGTCAGTGGACCTTTATTTTATTTATTTATATGCGGTGCTGAGAATCAAACCCAGTGCCTCACACATGTGAGGCAAGCGCTCTACCACTGAGCCACAACCCCAGCTCCATAGTGCCTGATTTTAAGGATAGTGTTATTGTCATAAAGATGCTAATTTTAAGACCAAGGATTTCAATTATTCAATGAAATAAAATACACATATTTATTGAACATGTGTTATTTTCAATGGTTGTGTTAGGCACCTGGATAATACCCCCATGAAGTTTACACTGTAATAAAGGACATTCATTTGAACACAGACACTTGGTAAATCTCTTAAAGGCACAAATATTCATGGAAACATTAAAATCCTTTAGTATGTAGAAAGCAATGAAGGTTTAATAGGAACGGTAGCATTAGAGCTAATCTTTGGGTAAAAGTGAGGAAAATGTCAAATTGTAATACGTGGTGTATGATTGTTCTTTAGGGAACATCTCATCATGTACAAACTTTTTAGAACTTAGTCCATGAGTCAGTAAGGACTCTATGTGAAGGTGAGAATGAAGTGAATCTATTTTAAAGCATACTGTGCAGCCATAAGAGGAACCTCAACTAATATTAGTTGAAGAAAACTTCTGTGTTTACCCCATTCTTCCCTGAAAGGGAATGGGGACCTTAAGAAAGATCAGCCACTCCTGTCTAAATTCAATTCTAAGGTTTATTTGTATCTACTTTTGGTGGAACATGCAATACTCATTTTGATTATTGTTAAATCAGTATGATTTCCAAATGAATTTCTCTGACTTTTACATTCCTTATTAAACTGAAAATTCAAGGGTAATGCAGACAAGCATGTCAGATGATTTTATCAAGAGAGATTTTCGTCAGTAGCTTTTTAAGACCTCAAGCAGGGTCAGTAGTTCTTTCTTTTAGTAACATCAAGACTGAGAATTTCTTTACTGAAATGAATCACCATTCTTTCTTTTAAATGACACTGGAAGTATTTTCAGTGGTGTTTTAGTAAGCTTTATTGTTGCTGTGACTACAGGACCTGACCAGAACAATTTTAGAGGAGGAAAAGTTGACTTGAGGGCCCTCGATTTCAGAGGTCTTAGTCCATAGAAGGCTGGCTCCATTCCCCAAGGCTCAAGGTAAGGCAGAGCATCATGGCAGAAGAGTGTGGCAGAGGGAGGCAGCTCACAAGGTGATCAGATAGCAGAGAGAGAGAGTCTCCACTCTGGAGATATAAAATATATACCCCCTAGCCATGCCTCCAATGAACCACATCCTCCAGCCATACCCCACCTGGCTTTAGTTACCACTCCATTAATCCCATCAGAGATTAATTCACTGATTAAGTTAAGGCTATACTCTAATCATTTCTCCTCCAAACCTTCTTGCATGTCTCACATATGAGCTTTTGGGGGACACCTCACATCTAAACCATAACAAATGAGAACTGACAAATAGAGGGATTGATAATAAAGGAATATTATTAGACTGTCAAGAATCATGACAACACTATCAAGCAGAAGACATTGTATTTAAATTTTTGCTTGCAATTTCTTCTCATTAAGTGTCCTGATTATACTGAAGCAATTCAGCACTCATTTCTTATGTGGACTACCTGTGGCAGCTGAGCTGTAAATGTAAATAAACCTAAATTTCATGTCTTCTCTATAATAAAGCTTCTTGTCAGAATCAAGTGGTTCACTAGTTTTCATTTAGCAGGAGATATATATATCTTGACACATACCAAAGATGAAGTACAGTGTAGTATCCCAAGGATGTACTAACTGAAAACTCTAGTTCCTATAAAATGCCCAAAATTCACTCTTATGAAATTCAGAGAAGAAGGATTCTGGCTTGTATATTTGACTTCTAGAAATTATTTAAGAAAAGTTGAAAAAATAGGTTCACTTGTAACTTCTTCACAGGCATCTACTTCAGTATTCAAATGTTTATTCAAATAAAGCAACTACTTTGTATAAAGCATTGAGTTAAAGAGGAGGTAAGGATATGGAGATGAACAAGATGGTCTTTCCCTCTGGAATATTACAGTTAAATGAAGAAACAGATATATAAAGACTATAAGAAGAACCATGTACAATATGGGACCTTAAAATAAATATCACACATAATTTTTGTAAATAAAGGACTATAAGAAGAAAAAAAAGAGTACTTTGTTTTCTGATTGGCAAAATGGAAGAGGAGTTTGTATTTGAGGTGGCAATTGAACTATGCGTAAGATTTTTACAACTGTAGAAATAAAGAAAATATTAGTGGCAAAGAGAAATGTATGAAAAAGAAACATAAATTTGTAAGTTAGAAGGGTGGTGGTATAGTGGAAGTACAGGTATGCACATAACAGGGCAAAAGATAATTATGAAAGTTTTGTTGTAAACATCTTCTAAGCCCTACTAAATATGTTGACTTTCTTGTGTAAATGATGTCAATGATAAATATTTTAAACTATAAAGATGTAGTCTGGGACAAGCTATTTAGAATAAGTGTTGCAAATTACAGTAACTGTGGGTTACTATTGTCATGTGTCCAGGATTATTTCCTATTTTTGCAAAGTGCCCTCCCCTATTAACAGTTTAACTTTCTGCAGTTTCAGATACCAAAGATCTACTGTGGTCTAAAATATTAAATGGAAAATTCCAGAAGTAAACAAATAATAAGTTTTAAATTGCACACCATTCTTAGTAGTATGATGAACTCTTATACCACCCTGTTCAATTATTTTCAGAAACTTTGTCCAATGTGTCCATGTTGTATATGCTACCTGCTCAATAGTCACTTAGTAACTGTTTAGGTTATTAGATCAACTATTGCAGTGTTTCTGTGCTTGTGTTCAGATAATCTATTTTTAACTTAATGGGGATTCCAAAAAATGAGAGTATTGATGGAGGAAACTTGGATATACCAAAGAGAAGCCATAAAGTCTATCCTTTAAGTGAATAGGTGAAGTTTCACAATTTAATAAGGAAAAAAAAACTCATATGTTGAGGTTCCTAGGATCTATGGTAAGAGTGACTTTTCTATGAATGAAATCGTGAAGAAGGAAAATATTCATGATAGATTTGCTTTCACCTCAAACTGAAAATTTACAGAAGTGGTGCATGGTAAGTGCTTAGTTAAGATACAAAAGCCACTGAATCAGAGGGTTTGATTCTCTTCACAGTTTCTGATCTTAGGGGGGTCTTAGAATATACCCTCTACCAATGAGGGGAGACTCCTGTATTTTAGTGAACTATCTTAAATATACATTTTTTCCTTGAAATAGAGCTCGACATCCACAACATCTTACACTTCTTGTAACAAATTATATTTTTAACAAATTATATTTTCAACAAATTCACATGAATAAGATCTCTTCTGTGTCTCTTCTGGTTCCACTTCCCAGAGGAAACTACATTTCATCTTCGAATTGAGACATCATTTACAATGAATTTTTTAAAAAATATATAAACTTATAAACTGCTTTTTCATATCAATAAACAATTATTTGTAATTTCTTATTCAATATTAGGATTGATTGCCTTAATTTTTTGACTATTACAAATAACATTATGAGTATTTTTACATTGATAACTTACAAAGTAAGCCTTATTTTTAAAAACTTTTATATTTAGAGAAAAATTGCAAAGATGGTACAGAGAATTCCCCTATGTCCTTACTATGTCATTAGCATCTTACATTAGAATGGAATATTTGTTGTAATTAATGAAGAAATGTTGACACATTATTTTAAGTGACAGTCCATAATTCATTTGGATTCCTTAGTTTTTACCTCACGTCCTTTCATTTCTCTAGGGTTTCATCCAGGATGCCACATTGTATTTAATCATTGTCACCTTAGCCTCCTCTTCACTATAACATTTTCTCAGACTTGCCTTGCTTTTGAAGACCTTTTGTCATTTTTTAGAAACACTAGGTCAGGTATTTTGCAGGATGTCCTTCTACTGAAGTTTCTCTCTTGTATTTCTCAGTATTAGGCTAGAGCTATATGTTTTAGAAATGAAGATGACAGAGGTGAAATGCTGTTTCAATACATTATATCAAGAGTACATTCTGCGAACACAACATTATCTATGTTCACCTGTTTGAGGTAGTGTTGTCAGATTTCTCCACCATAAAGTGAATGTATTTTTGTCCTTTCTACTATTTTTTTAAAAGGTATCACTCTGCATAGCCCACACTTAAGAATTTGGGAGTCATTTTCCAATTCTGTTTTTTGAAGTGTTTTTTTGTAGTTGTAAATGGACAGAATGCTTTTATTTTTTTTGCTTTGTGGTGCTAAGGATCGAACCCAGTGCCACAGACTGCTAGGCAAGCACTCTGCCACTAAGCCATGCCCCAGCTCCTATTTTCCAATTCTTATAGATTCCACTATCTACAAAAGTTTTTTTTGAATCTTTTGCATGGGCGATCTGTCTCTTTTATTCTATTTATTTACTTATTAAATCATTCATTTATGTCTGTATGGACTCCTGGATATTTGTTTTGTATTTTGGGCTACAAGGCAATATGAATTACTTTGTTTATCAAACTGTACCAACTTTGTTCATGGACCCCTATGTCCTTTTGACATTATCCCATCAAAGGGAGTGTGTGTGTGTGTGTGTGTGCGTGCACGCGTGCGTGCCTACACACTTAACATTTCCTTGTCTGGAAATACAAAATTTTCCAAGTTCATTATATGGAGAATGCTTTTTTTCCCCAAAGAATCCTGATTCCTTTAATAGAATAACATTAAAAGTCAAGATTTTAGTGCTTGGTGTACTTGTTGCTACTGTGTCCTTTTATGTTTAGGCGTGATTTGCCAACAAAGCAAAGTAATATGTGTGCATGTGTGTGTGTGTGTGTGTGTGTGTGTGTGTGTACTAGCTGTGCATATATAACTATATCCAAATATTTTGTATGGAACTATATGTATTTATAAAGTGGTACATGAGTTCATATTGATGTGTTCAATTGTATGATCACCTGAATCATTCCAGCCTCCTCCCATTATTTATCTGTAAATTCCTACTCCAGAAGTGAGGAACTTGACTTCTACTATCCCCATAGATTTCCTTAACTTTGAATTTCAGTATATATATAATAGAACAAAAAATGAACCCATATTGCTACGGCAAAACACTTTATCAACTAAGTACAGTGTTTATGTTCCTTTTGCTTTTAATCTTACAGAATCCACTTATTTCCAAATAACCCAGTAAGCAACTTTTGCCCCAATCATTTTTAGTGTGATTATATCACATGCTATATTTGTAATATAGTTAGATTCCTTTGACATGGTCTACAGCCCATGTCAGGATAAATGCATACTATAAAATATAGAGTAATTACTAAAAAAATAAAAATAAAAATAAGAATTCAATTATGTAGGAGATCAGTACGAATAAAATTTAATAAGTTGATCTCAACATCATTGTCCATCAATTTAACCTAAATGACAAGTATAGGCTACTCCATCTAACAGCAGCAGAATACACATTCTTGTCAAGCTCACACAGAGCATTCCCCAAGTAGACTTCATTCAGGGCCAAAATATGTACCTTAACAAATTCAGAAGAGTGGAAATCACTCTGAGAAACTCTCCCAGTAAAGATAAAGGACAAATAAATGAAACATGAAAGAAAAAGCGAAATTGAGTAAAGATATTAAATTGTTAATATTCATAAATTTCAGAAGCAATGAAAAAAAGTAAAAGGTAGTAAATATAAATAGTATTATCATCCAATATGTCTTGTAATTTTTGAAATTACATAAATACCTAAGAATTCAAATTGAAGGGCAAAATTGAATAAAAGAGCATATACTTCAATACCTTATTGTGAATTTTAGCACACCAAAGACCAAGAACTATTTCTGGGATAGAAAAGGAACAAGAATTAAATTGCTATTGCTGGAGATAGAGTGAAGAGAGGAGGAAGGAAGGGTGAGCCAATAATGCTGGATGCACAAAGGCAGTATGTTGTTCAAAGAAAAGTACTTTAAATATGGAGTTTTATATCTTGATAAAATACTGTTTAGATATGAAGGTTAAACAAATTTATTCCTAATTTTATGGCTAAAACTGTGCTTTGAAGATATCACTGTAATATTATTTAGTGATAAATAGAAATGTGCTAGTGAGCCATGAAAACCATGGAGGAACTTTAAATGTATATTTCTAAGTCAAAGTAATAGTCTGAAAAGACGATATACAGTGTGATTCCATCTGTATGACATTCTGGAAAGGCAGAACCATAGGGACAATAAAATGGTAAGTGGTTGCTAGGTGCTTAGGGGCAGAAAGGGAGGGATGAACAGGTGGAGACCAGAAGATGTTAGGGCAGTGAACCTATCTCTGTGATACTGTAATGATGGACACATGATATCAAGTATTTATTAAAATCCATAAACAGTGCAATGCAAAGAGAGGCCCTTAACATAGACTATAGATTTAATAATGATAATATGTTGATGATGTTGGTTCTCTTTTTAAAATTGTAACAAATATACTGCACTAAAGCAAGAAACTATGTATATGTGTAGGGGCAAGGAGGGGATGCATGGGATCTCTTTGCATTTTGTGTTACATTTTTCTCTAAGCCTAAAACTGTTTTTCAAATAAAATATATTATTATATTTTTTAAAAAAATAATACTCCAGAAGAAAATTATGGGAAGACATTAAGGTAAGCACAAGAAACATGGGAATATGAATGAGAAAATTGTCAGTAAGGTTTAATTTTTGTAAACAGGCAATAACAGGAGAGAAAAAGTCTGTAAACTAATCTGACCAAAAATTATTAAAAATAAAACATGATGTGGAGTTATGGGGTGTATAGCTCAATAGGAGAGTGTGTGTTTAGTGTGTGTGTGGTCCTTGATTCAATCCCTACCTCCAAATTTAAAAAAAAGCAAACAAAAAGTCATGATGTAATGGAATGGGTTGAGAGGTCGGGCTCAGAGGTGAGAGCATAAGAATATTATAGGATACTTGTATTGGGGGCAACATAGAACCATGTAAATATACATATATATGTATGCATACACACACAAAGGGAAATTAATACAAGTATTGTCTTCATACAGTGAAAGTAACTAAGGAAGAATACAATTTGAGACTATAATTGTTAAACCAGAAAAATCAAATTTGGTATGTCTAAGAGAAGGAAGGAAGGTAATATAAAGAAAGAAGAATGGAAAGTGGAAGGAACTAATGGAAAAGGAGATAGAGTGAAGAGAGGAGGGAGGAAGGGTGAGCCAAAACAGAGGACGAGAGAGTGGTATAGCCATTCCATAGATTGTGTGAATTAAGGGAAGATGCTAAAGTTTTCTGTCTTCACAAATTCTTAGGTTTCCCCTGAAGTTCATAATGGAGAGCCAATGGAAACCATGTTGGAGCTTCCCCGATCTGTTTTGTGAAAGTTTTTTGTAGTATATAGATAATTACATGTGTTCTGCTCTTATAAAAATGGTTTGACTGGTCAAGAATGAATGGATATTATCTATTTGTAGGAGAAAAAATAAATACAATAACTTTCAAAGTTTTAAAAAATGATAACTGCTCAAAAACATCTATAGAATCTGGTGTAACTGCTAGTTTCAAATATTGCTATCAAGTTATTGAACGATGATTCTCAAAAGATATCAAAAGTAATTTTGCACAAGATTTTTTATTTAATTTAACCTAAAATATTTCAGAAGCAATTGGTGTAATGCTTTAGACACTTGACTGACAGTAAAATTTTTTGCAATAATTCAAATGCCTCCTCAAAGTGGATGAACAGAAACAAAATGTTCAGTAAGATGAGTGTTAAATTATTATTATTTAGTAGAAAAATGATCTGAGCCATTTTCTTTTGTTGCTTTTATATAACATATAAGCTAATGTCAATCCCATTTTATTCTTTGTATTTATGCTTAAATTTTCAATGCAATGTAGGTCACTTGTGGGAGCATAAAAAGTTTTGATTTGATTTTTCATTAATTAGATATTTCTTTGTTCTAGTTACTTTGCTTAACATATTAAAATCATCTCACTTTCTCATTGTCTATCCAATTTATTACCTTAGCCTAGAGTTTTATATTTTTATATTTTGGAACCATGCACAAAAGGAAAAGTATGGAGTTTGGGGGGAATTATTCAAATAGCTATCCAAAGTATAATGAATCCACATTTGAAAAAGGGGAGTTTTATTCTATATTAATTATATATCTTTATTACTACATGAATTATATTCTTCAGATATTCACTGAACTCTGTAAGTTGATTTTGGTCATGTGAACGTAGATTAAGTTGCTTTTGAAGCATGATTTGGCTGTGTGCAATTTGAACTGGGAGCACTTGTTTGGAGTATCCAGTAGTTATGGTCAGATTATAGAAATAACTAAAATACCAGAACTGTACAAAAAGAGGAGACATACATTTATTATATTTTCATGGATATAACACTGTTATTCATAAAACTTTGCATTATATTTAATAGCCTGGAAAAAAAGGATATTACTGTTTAGGCCCTGTGACTTCCAGAAAAGAATGACTTAAAATGTATGTTAGGCAAAATTTTTAGGAATAGCTCAAATTCTACATAGCTGATATCCAATATCTTTGAATATGGTGAGTTCTCTCTCCCATGATTGCATTATTGTATGTCACTGTTGACCTTATAATGGGGGAGATAGATTATCTTGGTGAACCTGATCTAATCATGTGAGCTATTTAAAGCAGAGAACTTTCTTATGCTAGTGACTGAAGAAGAAGGCAGTAGGGAAAGGAACACATGGAAGAGGAGCTTGATATGCTGTTACTTTGAAGATGGAAGGGCCACATGAGAGGAAATGTGGTCAGTTGTAGTTTGCTGGGAATGAGGTTCACAGCTGACACACAGCAAAAGAAACCAGAGCTTTGACCTGGAACCACAGGAAGCTGGATTCTGTCAATGACCTGAAAGAAGCAGACTCTTTCCAGTTTCCAGATAAGAGACCAGCAAGTCATCACCTTGATTTTGACCTTGTGATACCTTGACTGGACCCAGCTGAACCTGCCAGGACTTTTGACCTACAGAATTATGAAATATTACATGGGTGTTATATTAAGTTGCTAAGGTTTTGGTAATTTATTATACAGTAATACACAATAAATATAGCATCCAAAATAGTAGCTGTTATTGGTCTCAGGTGTCAGAGGGGATTCTGTTCCATTGTTGATATTTCAGATGGTAAGGCTATTTTGCCTCACATGTAATGACTTTTAATTTAAACAAATTAAAGTTCTAACATCACAGAAAAGACTATACACTCTTTCATTAACAGTTTCAGTTGCAATTCTCTAATGTGCTAGGCATGGTGGCACATGCCCTTAATCCCAGCTACTTGAGAGGCAGAGACAGGAGGATTACAAGCTCAAAGCCAGCCTCAGCAATTTAGCAAGGCCCTGAGTAAGTCAGCAAGACATTGTCTCAAAATAAAAATTAAAAAATAGAGCTGGCAGTACACCTCAGTTGTAATGTGCTGCTGGGTTCAATCCTTAACACCAAAAAAAAAAAAAGTTTCAGTTGCAAATACATGAAAAAAAATGCTCAATATCATTTACCCTCAGGGAAATGAAAATCAGAACTTCAATGAAATACCATCTCACTCCAGTTAGAATGCTATTATTAAAAAAACAAAAAAATAATATATGATGGCAAGGATGTGGAGAAAAGGAATGCTTATTCACTGTTGTTGGGAATGTAATTAGTACAGCCATCGTAGAGAACAACATGGAGGTTCCTTTAAAAACTAAAAATTGATCTACCATATGATCCAGCTATCCCATGTTGGGGTATATATTTAATGGAAATGAAATCAGCATACCAAAGTGGTACCTGTATGCCCATGTTTATTGTGACACTATTCATAATAGCTAAGCTATGGAATCAGCTTAGGTGCCCATCAACAGATGAATGGATAAATAAAATGTGGTATTACATACACAAAGGACTATTATTTAGCCATAAAGAAAAATGTAATCCTATCATTTGCAGCAAAATGGAGAGAACTGGAGCATATAATATTAAGCAAAATAAGCCAGATACATAAGAACGAATACTCTACTTTCCAATGTGGAACCTAAAAAAAAGTCTATCCAAAAGTAGAATAATGGCAATAGAGACTGGAAAGAGTATGTGCGGAGAGGATGGAGAAAGGAAGACTGGATTTGATCAGTGCACACTGTACACGTGTGGAACTATCATACTGAAATCTTTTAATATGTGTAATTAGTACATGTTAATAAAAATAATTTTAAGAATTTTCATTGTTGAGATATATACATACATATATATATATTTTTTTTTCCCATGAGGAATTCTCTAAATCCAACCACTTGCTAAGGTACTTTTAATGCTGGTAGCAGGAGGCAAAGCTCATACTAGAGGCCAAGATGCAGGATTTCTGACCTGGAAATCACACAGGCTCTGACCTTTATATTTTAATTGACTGGGCACATAATCTCAACTTTTCCAACCCCGTTTGATCATTTAACCAATTCTGTTCAGAATCCTCTTTAAATATCTACTGAAGGCAGAGGCATTAACTAGATTCAAAAGCAATATTATAATAAGAATCTCCCTAATAATATCATAAAATACAAAAGCAAGCTTGTTCTTAATAGATAATTAAATAAAGTCTACAGGAAATAAGCAGCTTGTCCAAGGTCACTCTCTGCAACTGAGAAAACTGGGACCCAAAGAGATTCAATTATTAGTTCAAATGTCCTCAGCCAGTTCATGGCAAAGACAGAACTGCAATCCAAGTCTCTTGATTTCCCATGTATTTGTACACTGAGTTGTGCCAAAATGTCATTTCTACAGGCTTGGCTGCAGATTAGTTTAAGGATTAAAATATAATCCCAATTTTGCTGGCCAGAATATCCCTGATTTAGAGACAGGCTGTGATATTCTCTGGGGTAACAAATTTTTAAGAGCCATTTTAACATAGATCTGCCTCCAAGATATGTGTTGAAATTGACTAAAAGGCAAATCTGGTGCTACATACCTGAAAAATGGAAATGGTGCCTGTACCCAATCCCGCTAAGTGTATGTGACTAAACCATGGTTTATTCCCTTTCTCACCACCCACCTCCCAGTCCCAAACTCTACAGAGAAAAACTACTGGAAGTTATGCCATATCATGAAAGCTAAAGAAAAAAAGCTCTGGGAATAAACACCTCTCTTGGATCAGTATAGTTGGGACCAGTGTATTTCTGTTGCTATTTTCTTCATCCATTTGGCCATACTTAAAGAATGTGTCTACTGCTTGAGTTCCTTGAACCATTAAGACATATCATTTCTTTGATGAATAGGCTGGGCTGCTTAGCAAAGATGAATGTCAGCTCACTTTTGTTCTTTCACATATTTATTAGAGCATGTTTTCCCAGTGGGTACAAAGCATGACTTTTTTGAAGCAAGTTTGTACTATGATGTTTTCCCTGCTGAATCTGAGACCCATTGAGAGTAGACACCAGGAAGCTGCTAAACATATATAACTATCCCATTCACACTTCTTCAGGAGTCTCAAACAAGTTTAATTATAAGAAAAACACTAGAAAATATTTCATCTCCATTGCTAGGGGAGGAAAATAACTTTGTTAGGAGAAAAGATTCATTGTAAGCTTTGATCTGCCTAGTTTAGTTTCTCAGTGTGAATATTTAAAATACTAAGTATCTTCATGATTAGAGTATTATGCACATATTTATATAGTATAAAATATTCTATATTATACACTGATATATGTGGATTTAGACAAGAAAAAGGGAAATATAGAAGTCGCACCATTTATTTGAGAACAATTGACCATAATAGGTCAGGTTCATTATCTGTATGGAGATCCCTGTACTAACTTCCTGAAAACTTGTATGAGCCTTAAAAGATGCCTTTTCTCTTTCTGTGACTCAGAGTGCCAGAAAAATCTGTGAAATTGCATATCATTTGTGCCTGCTAATCTTGTGTCCTGGTTCTTTCCATCACTGTCATCATGTCAAAAGAGCACTGTGAAAATATGCTTACTACTCATTCCTCCTACTTTATCCATGTATATTCAAAAATTTAGAAGGTCACAGGCAGGATGTTTTCCAAGACATACTGTCTTCAGCACATGGTTCAAGATTAGGTGGATCTGCTGATGACTTTCCAGTCCAAATATGGTAACCTTAGTCATACCATTTCATTTCTTGGAGTTTTCTGACTCTTGTAAACTCAATATGATAAATGCAATCTACTGAAGATTCTCAGAAAATACATAATGGATAATATGATTATATAAGATCACAATAATTCTCTGGAATTTGGTAGATGCCAAAGTATATCCTACCTCTCCTTGCTTCCATTATTCCCTTACCCAAGCCATTTCATTTTCCCCTCCTTTCTACCAGAAAAGCAAACTGAGTATACCAATAAGGTGCATTTTATTGTCAGTTGTATATGCAGTAGCCTACTTTACATTCATTAATTCAATCAATAAATCTTAATTATTTTCTACTCAGTATCAGATACTTGTATAAGTGCTAGGGACTCAGCAAATGAACAACAAGCCATTACTCTACTGAAATTAAACTTCTAGTTGGAGGAGAAAGACAATAGATAAGTATATAATATAAGTTGATAAAACACAAAATGAGATAAATACATCAAGAAAGGGGATAGAATTAGAGGGAGGGCACTGAAAAAATCTTTGATGATATAGGTATGGCTCACTGAGATAGCGACATCTGAGCAAAATTGAGAAGGAGGTGAAGGAGTGAGGATGCTAATGTATAGAAAAGAATATTCCAGGCGGAATCAATTGCCATTGTCCAAGCAGTGAGGTGGAAGCATGCCAGATATATTTGAAGAACTGTAGGGAGGCCAAGTTGGACAAAACAGAAGAACAGCAGGAGATACAGTTAAGAGATGGAGGATGGTGAGGGAGTCGTTAGACTGTACAGGTCTTTGGAAGCCAATGGAAAATAAGGGAACCATTGGAAGGTTTGAGGAGAGAAGTAACATGATTAAAAGGGACTTGCTTTTGGGCATGTTGAGGAAAGAACGTTGGAGCAGGGATGAGGTAGAAAAAGGAGGCAAGTCAGGAGGGAATTGCATCAGTTCAGGTAAGAACTGAAGGTTTAGACCAAGGCAATAGTAGTGAACATGGTGATAAATTGTCAGATGATTGATATTTTGAAGGTATAACCAAGATATACTGATGATTTGAATGTGAGATTTAAGCCAAAAAGAGGAGCCAAAGATGACTTCAAAGTTTTTGGCTTGTTTACTAGAAAGATGGAGATGCCATTAATGAGATGAGGAAAACTGCAGTAAAACACCATCATTCATTAAAAATTACTTACAGTCAATGTTGGAAAAGCACTACAACGAACCCTGTTGGAAATAAAACAAAATTGCATATTTGCTACCATCTTTGTAGAGTCTGGGAACTAAGGGCTTATTGTAATAGCAGCACGTTCTTGGTCCTTTTTGTCGGTATGTTATGTAATTGTTCAACTTGGGATTTCACCAGGACCAAAGGTTCTTTTGAGAATGGCCAATTCTCTGAAATACAGTAAGTTCCAATGTAAGTGTAGTTTCTCTTCACGAGGAATTGCAAAATAATTGTTCTACAGTTTGGCTCTTTAGTATCCCCCAAAGGCCCATGTGTTAAAGCCTTGTTCCCCCAGAGCTATGCTATTGAGAGGATGTGGAAACTTCAAGAGTGGGGCCAAGTGGAAGGTTTTAAAAATCATTAAGTGACATGCTTTTGCAGAGGATTTTGAGACCCCAGTATCTTCCTCTTTTCCTCTTGGCCATGATGTGAATGGCTTTGCATCCCCACATGTTCCCCATGGTGCTGCCTTACCACAGGCCCAGAAGCAATGGGGTCAATGAACCATGAACTAAAATGTCCAAAATTGTGAGCCAAAATAACCTTTTTCTCCTTATAAAGTTGGTTACCTCAGGTATTTTTTATAGTGATAAAAATCTAACAGAAATCCTTAACTATTGTACATAATGGGACAGTTTATGTCTAATTTGGTCAACTTTTGGTTTACTTTTCAGGTTCTAGAGAATCTATCTGGTCTGATTCCCAGGACTCTGAAATTATGCTCTCTGTCAGCTCTTACTTTAAATTCTTCATACAAGATCTTATCCATTGTATAGATTTGATCAAATTCCTAATTCATTTTTAGCTAATTAAATTTATTGTGTTAATGACTAAGTGTTCCATTGGTGTCGAAGGCCTAACTTACTTATTAGGGAAAATCATTGGGTAGTATTACAGCTTATGAACACACTCACCCCCAGCCCTCCACTCTGTTCTCCTCTGCCTACCCATAATATTAAGACTAACTCCCATCTGATAGAAGAAAACCCAGACAGAGAGCCCCATGTATCAGCTGTTCATTATGGCAAGGATCAACATTTTCTTGGCATTCATGATAGAGAGGGTGATATAACCTACTGATAGTCAGAGCTGAAACAAGATTCACTCAATGACCAGGATGTCTGCTTTCCTAAGTACATCTATTTAAAAAGTCTCTTAAAACAATAGCTCGGGAGTTACTTTTTATGACCTTAAACAAAATTAGAAGGGTTAAATGTATTTTCGTTATCACAGAAAGAGAAGTGCATATAATTAGGGTAAAGCCAATATCATTGTAGAGTTCAACATGTAGTGTCCTAAAAGAAAACAAGGCAAAGAGTGTGTGTGTGTGTGTGTGTGTGTGTGTGTGTGTGTATATATATAAAATTATCATCTACATTGAATAAATCCCTAGGCTGTTTTTCAACACCATGCAAGTGATCCCAGTAGAGCAGATTTACAGTATAGGCTCCTTCTCACTTCATTCTCCCCAGCCTTTCTCCATTAGTTTTTCTTATACATAGAAATAGAGCAATAAAGAAAGATTCAGTATACAAATCCTGCTTTCTTTTAAATCAACTAACATCAAGCAAGTTGAGCACATGCTTGTTATGTTACTGTTAATGTTAATCCTCATATTGCATAATAGAAGAGAATGGTCATTTTACCATGCTTTTAATGCCACTTTTTTCTTTATTGCTTAAAATGTCAGTCTCATTAAAAAGAGTTATTATTTTGTTTGCTTCTTGGTTTCAATAGTTTGCTTGTTCAGCATTGCCCATTGTGTTTTCTCCAGGTGACTCATTTTGTTTGAAAATAATTTACCCTTAACACTGACACATTTTTGTGATATTGTTAAGTGTGGCTAGTGTTATCTTCAGAAAGTTGCAGTTGTCAGAGTAAAGAGAAATAGAGGTGGTGTTCTATTTTTGATTCCTTAATGTATCAAACTTGAGGTCCTATCGTGTTTTAGAGGAATGATGGATATAACTTGCAACTGGAAGTTGAATACTCAGCACTGTCAAAAGAAGTCTCCATTATTCAATGAGATTATTAGGTGTTTGCTTTAAAAAGTAGTATTGGATAAATAATGAGGATGTACTCTCTGAAATCACTGGTTGGCCAGTGATGATAGGATGCTAAAGTGTAATGGGTAGTGAAACATGAAAAAGAGATTACACATAAAAATTTACTTGGGGTGGGAAATCTCTATAGTTGCTAACCTAGGATACCATCACAATAGTTCTCAGCTCCTGCAGAGCCCATGAATTGGTTTTTCTTTAGAATATTGGGAAATTTGCAGGTATTTTTCATATTAGGACCATAAAATTCAACTATTAGATTTTCTTACACTGGTAGTCAAACTTCTAAAGTATCCTTCAAGATTTAGGTTCCATTTGTACACTCATATTCAAGTTTCAGCACAATAGCAACAGGCTTTACACATTGCTAGATTAACACTCTGCCCACTATCCTATTCTGTAAGGTTAAGCATTCATCAAAACCTCAGAGGGATTAAAATAACAAAACTAAGCAGCCCTTCTATCAGACATTCCTTTTTAATCTGCTATTTTCCATTGTTGCCTCCTGTCACATTTGCAACTGATTGTTACTATTATTTTTTTGTCAAAAAATTGTACTTTTATCAAAATTGTTGTCCAAATTCTTCTCTGAGGATACACAGTGTCACTTGTGGATGGTTTTGACATTCCTCTCTCTTTCCTTTTTCAGAGTAAGTATTTGGAGGAAGCTGTAGAAATTCTGGGGAACTTGGAAGAGTTGATTCTTGCTTGGCATTTATGCCTCTTGGCTTGGAAGCCAAGAAAATTTACCTGGCAGCCTCCAAATAACCAGAATTCTAAAAAAACATTAAATGAGATTCCCCTCCCTATTGTGTTCATCAACTGTCCTTCATTTTGTGTTTGTTTGCTTCTGGTTTTGGTACTAGGATTTGAACCCAGAGGTGCTTTACCACAATCCCCAGCACACCACTCCCCGCTTTTTGGAGACAGGGTTTCACTAAGTTGCTGAAGCTGGTCTTGAACTTGGGATTCTCCTGTCTCATCCTCTGGAACATCTGAGATTGTAGATGTGCACCACCATGCCAGGCAACTATGCTTACTTTTAGAAGAGCTTTTGTTCTCTGAACGAATGCTGAAAATCTGTGGCAGCTAGAATAGCATCTGTTAGGCCAATCTTATGTGAAACAAAGGAAAAACAAGTAAAAATCCCAGAAAACAAAATGTAACAAGTGTGAGAAAGATTGGTAAAAAAACTGGTGGGCAAAGAGATGTGTATGGAAGGCAACAGAATATTTCTTGAATAAATCCCACTTCTGAATCTGAAACCTAACATGCCACAGTAACAGTAGATCAGTCTTTGGGGAAAAGAGGAGCTTTATAAGAGGGGAAGCAAGCAAACATTTCTTGGTCATTTTCTTTGCTGTGTGGCTTTCTGTAAATACTGGAACTTAAACTGTTTGTTTTATTGAAGCTGCTGGATGCTAATAGGTTATTGATGATAGCTATATGTGGTAAGCACAAACAATGCTTAGGCAATGGGGCATCAATGGGAGTCAGTTTTTGTATAGAAAAAATGAGCATCAATGGCACACGTCAGTGGGAGATTTGTAGTAGATACTTAGGAACACAGTGACATCAAGGGACAGAGTAGCTCGTGGAATTACTGACTGTAGAGAGTTCCAAGCCTGGTAGAAATCTCAGATGGGAATAAGAGAGACTATTACCATTGCTTTACAAGAATGTCAGCTTCGTGTGAAATACAATGAGACCTGAAGGTGAGGTGCTGCTCAGTTACTTATAACTTTTTAGATTGAAATAAGAAAAAATAGCAAATTGCTTAGGTTTATTTTTTTGACTATTGGTAAATCTTGTAGCATTGCTTTACAAGAATGTCAGCTTCATGAGAATTACCATGAGACCTGAAGGTGAGGTGCTGCTCGGCTATTTATAACTTTTTAGATTGAAAAAAGAAAAAAATAGAGAATTACTTAGGTTTGTTTTTTGACTTTTGGTGAGTAATTTACAAATAAATTAAGTAATTGAACAAGGGAAAAATGATGTCTTTCTGCTAAATCTTAGTTTCTCTGGAAAATGGGACTAAAAGTCCCACATTTCAGAGTTGTTGTCAAGATTAAATGACATAGTAAGTGCTAAGTTCCTAGTGTCATATAGGGCACTTACCTCATGCTCAAGAAGTAGTATGGATTATTAAATAATGAAGAGATCATTTGGAGAGCTGTGTGTGTGTGTGTGTGTGTGTGTGTGTTTTTGAGAGAGAGAGAGAAAGGGGGAATGAGAATTCCTTTCTCTTTTGCATTTGTGTGACTGCATGACTTGCTCACAACTGAGCTGAAGCATCCATCATGGAGAGCTAATTTAGGATTGTTAAAGGAGACGTGAAAAGAGAAAGAGAGATGAAATCCAGCTTTAATATCTCTCATGGGGAATTTTCAGAGCACTGATAGACAGGAGGAATGAAAGCCAGACTGTCAACAAAGGAAAGGTTTTATTAAAATCACCATCAAGATGACTGGTGGATAGACTAGATCATACAGTTTTACATAAGGGATGACCTGCTTAGACAGAAAGAGAAAGAAGAGAAGTTCATCCCTTCTGATCTGAGGAATATGAGAAGAGAGGAAGATAGGAAATACAGGACAGTCTTCCTTCTCCAGGCTTTGTCCAGGAATGGAAAGGTATTTTATATTAATTAAAAGAAATGCCAGCAGCAGGAAGAGGAAAACACTTTGTTCCAATTGAGCTGCAAGATACTGGCTGGCAGACTCCAGCATCAGATCCCAGGTGGACCTTATTCAGGAGACACTCCATACCAGGGACATTTCCAAATTTGGAAACCCTGTCTGTCCATTCTCCTGTAGTCCTGAAACTCACTATATTCTGTATTCTCAATGCAATCTTGGAGAGTAACAGAGGAATAAAGGGAAATGTGAAGTGATTGAAATTATTGGGTTGCACTAATTTTAGTGCAATTGACCTGATTGCACTAATTGCAGCCGTACCCCTGCCCCTTTTGAGAACATCATAATCCACCTATACCATACAGTGAGAGTCAAGAGAAAGATGCAATGTACTATAGAAAAAAGAAAGAAGCTGCATCATCACCCAGAAAACCTAAAAGAGGAAAAATTAATAACCCTTCCCTGATTACAATTATGGAAGTATTAATAAAATCTAGATAATAGCAGCATACTCTCAGACCTCATATAACCGATTTCTTTTATAAATTATCATGCAAAATGCTGGGGTAAAGTGATCTCCAAAGGAACCAGTCATATCTGCCTCTACCTTGGTTGTCCTTGTTCTTGATCTGGCAAGCTAACAGCTGGAGGGATTGGTAGAGCCAAGTAATAGGAGGGGTAGGTAGGAGGTGAAATAGCCAAGCTAAGCTGGAATGAGAAGATACAAAGAAGCTTACATGGTAGAATAGAAAAAGCATGAATTTTGAAGGCACATGGATGTGATTTATTTCCAGTTTGTCCTCTCCTTGTGTAACCTGCATTATGGGTTGCGTTGTGTCCTCCCAAAAGGTGTTGAAATCCTAAACCCAAATACTAGTGAATATGACTTTATTTGGAAATAAAATCATTGCAGATGGCCAACATAAGGTGAGGTGGTTAGGGTTTATCCCATTCCAACATGGATGTGTTCATATAAAAAGAGGAAATTTGGATGCAGAGACCAATATAATCATAGAATTAGATGAAGACAGAGATCATGGTGATACATCTACAAAAATCTACCAAGCAAGGAATGGATGATGTGTCTACAAAGCAAGGAATGTCACCAATGATAGCTAGAAAACCACAAGAAGCCAGAAAAGAGGCCTGGAACAGGTTCTTCCCTATAGCATCCAGAAGGAACCAATCCTGCCACCACCTTGATTTAGGACTTCTGGGCTCCAGAATTGTGAGATAACACATCTCTTTAAGTAGCCTAGTTTGTTATAAAGCTCTAGCAAGGTAATACAACCTCTTACTATTTCTCATCAACAAATTGAGTATTTCTTCACACTTTATACCAGTTTAGACAGTTTACATAATAAACCGTCAAGCAACAAAACTGTAATGAAATTATAGATCAATTAGGGGCTATGAAATATGTGAATATAAATAGAAAAACTGTATTAGAGAAAACTACAAAAGTCTATGTGGTACAATTGACCTTCTAATTTGTCTCTGAGCTTCCTGAAAACCAAAACAAAAAGAATTATGTGTTTGGTCACATAAATCTTATTACAGAAGAAAACCATTGTAGTTCCTTAGGAGAAGTGAAACTTTTTGTTAGCCCTGAATTCTTTTAAAAAAATTTTTTAAATTTAACTTTAATTACAATTTTTCAAATTAATTTTTAACTAAACATAAAATCATGATCATTATACATATTGATGATGTACCATGTATTGTTTCAATACATGTATACATTGTGTAATATGTCAGGCTGAGCAGGTCATCTGCTCAAACATTTGTTATTTCTTTATGGTGAAATCTTCAAGATCCTTTCTTTTAACTTTTTGAAATATACAGCAAATTATTATCTACAATCATCAGAACCTCTTGTACTTGCTAAATTGCACAGTCGACAATGTACTCAATGATATTTTATCAAATTCAGTATATAATCCATAATCAGAAGTCTGTATAGAGTTTGGTAGTACAATCCCCATTTTGTAGTTAATATTTATACACATGTAATTTCCTCTTTCTTAGAGTTATATCAGATCTTCTAAACATAGAAAGCTAAATAGGCATAGCAAGAAATAAAGAATATATGTTATTTTCATGAGTGAGGATCTGGCTTCATGTGATCCATGTAAGTATTATACATATTTCTCCACTACTCAAATGCTCAGAAGAATCTGGCAAGATAAGTTAGCTGCTAACCTCACATGTAGTTAAGTTTAATCTGAACTTGCATTTCATCTTTAAATATAAGAATTTTATTGAAAACAATGTTTCCTTAATAGTGGCTCGATAATTCTAGTCTGACATAGTGCAGTGTGTGAAGACATGGTTAGAGAAAGGACAAGTCCAAAATGAAACATGATTTTAGACTCTTTGGGAAAGCCTAATCTAAAATATGAAAATGAAGTTAGACACTATTTTGAGAGATATGCTGTTTCAAGAATAAACAACTTTATCAAAGCCTATTGTTAGAAAAAGCAAATCCATGTATTCCTTTTGATTCTGCTTGCCAGAGCCATATGAAATAATGCAGTTTTTTAATTTTTAAAATAGTGAGTCATTCAACTATTTTAAGGAATATTTTCACAAAATGATTATCAAACTGTTTTGAGCAATACAAATCAGATACTACTTCAAAAAATTCCAAGGGATTTCCTAAATTATTTTGTCAAACTAAAATCATAGCAAACATATGTTGCACATTGGTTTGGTTCTATGATTCACTTGTCAACACTCTCAGGGTTATAATGGGAATTTTTTTTTTTTTGAAAATTTCTCTTCTTACTACCAAATACCTACTTTCTCATTTTTTATTCTGAGTCATTTCCATTCCCATTTTAGTTTTTTTAAAAATATTGAGTATAATAACCAGCCCAATTAAATGTTGATTCTATGAATAGCAAATATGATAACATTTTAAGAAAGGAATTGGGAGATGGAGGTGGATAGCTGAACTTGGTAATAACAGTAAATGGCCACAATCAGACACTATTGTGAGCATGGCCTTTGCAATTATCTTTCTCAGCAGGGACACGCAGCCACAGTGCTGGCACAGGAGTTATTTGATGACTTGTTATTTTATATTTCTAAAATTTCCAAAAGAAATGACATCAAATATACAAATACTTATTTGTAGGATTTAAAACTTTAAGAAACATCTTAATCCAGAAAATGCTAAGATGTCATAGCAAGAGAAGAGACTATTAGAATTGGGAATGTTTATGAGTAGCTTCTGTTCTGTCTACTGAAGATCTCAGTTATTTCCTTCATCTTAGAGTTGAGATTTAGAGTAAGGAAGTGGAAAAAGACTTATCTGTGCACATTTGGTATATGTTTGTGTTTGCAGTCCTGAAGGACAAATAGAAATAGAGTTGGTAAGCCTGGCGCTGTGGTGCACACCTGTAATCCCAGCACTTAAGGTTAAGTTTAGGGTTCAAATTGTGAAAATGTGTTCATTTAAAATGTATAACAGATTGAGACAAGACAATTATGAGTTCAAAGCCAGCCTCAGCAATGGCAAGGTGCTAAGCAACTCAGTGAGACCTTGTCTCTAAATAAAACACAAAATAGGGCTCAGGATGTGGCTCAGTGGTCAAGTGCCCCTGAGTTCAATCCCCGGTACCAAAAGAAAAAAAAAAAAAGAATTAGAGTTGGTACATTTAGTCACAGTCTATCTTATGGAATATACATTTGTAATTCAGTTTTCCTATGTGAAATTTAAAAGCATTTCAACATAAATTGCCCTATTCTTTTCTTGTTTTGTTCTTTCTCATAGTTCTCTATAATGTAAGTCAGAAGAACATTGCAGGAGAACAACTTTTGCATGATCAGGGGATTAACTAAACTATTTATTTCCCAGGCTTACAACTGAAAGGTGGAATTACTGTATCTTATTTTTTGGAACTTATTCTATTGTCTTTCCTACTCCTATCTCCATTTTTAATGGTGTGTCATTTATATGCAGTCTAGTGCACTGATATTAAGTAGTACATCATGAGCATTTTTTACATATTTACTCCTGTGTAAATACCATGCAGAAAATAAGGAGCAATATCATTATCCTAGATGTTCCCATATGTTCCTTATATCTCTCTTTGAAAGGCAAATACTAATTCATCTTACACTCTCTACTCGTTTTGTCTATTGATGAGTTAAGAGCAAACTGATTCAGAAAATGTATGTTCTTTGTATCTTATTTCTGAGTATAACATCTTTTAAAAATTTTCATCTGTATTCTAACGTGTGTCAGTAATTTTTAAGTTATTCATTTTATGTGTTCTTTATATATATATATATATTATAGTAGAGTATATTTTGATGTATTTACATAAACATGGAGTATATCTTATTTTAATTAGGATGCCAATACTGTGGTTGTATATGATGTGGAGATTTATTGTGGTATATTCATATATGTACACAAGAAATTTGTCAGATTCATTCTATTGTCTTTCCTACTCCTATCTCTTCTCCTCTTCATTTCCCTTTGTCTAATGCACTGAACTTCTATTCTTCCTCTCCCATCCCTCCAGTTGTGAGTTAGCATCCACATATCAGCAAAACATTTGGCATTTGGTTTTTTGGGATTGGTTTACTTCACTTAGCATGGCAATCTCCAGATCCATCCATTTTCCAGCAAATGTCACAAAGTCATTTTTCATGGTTGAGTAATACTCCATTGTGTATATAGTCCATAATTTCTGGTGATGGATATCTAGGTTGGTTCTACAGCTTAGCTATTGTGAATTGAACTATTATAAGCACTGATATGGCCGAGTCACTATAGAATGCTGTTTTCCACAGTGGTTGCACGAATTTTCAGTCCCACCAGCAATGTATGAGTATGCTTTTTTCCCCACATCCTTAACAACATTTATTGTTACTTATATTCTTGATAATATTCATTCTGACTGGAGTGAGATGGAGTATCAGTGTGGTTTTAATTTGCATTTCTCTAATGGCTAGAGATGTTGAATGTTTTTTCATGTATTTGTTGATTGATTGTATTTCTTCCTCCCACTCATTTGCCTTGGCAACTGTGGAATAAACTATGTCTGTGTAGGTCTATTTCTGTTCTCTATTATGCCCCTTTGGTCTATTTTCCTATTTTTACCCACTACCAAACTCTTTCAACTTTCTATTAGATGTTAAAGACAGTCTTGGCTACTCAAGTTCTTTCTCATTTTTATTTAAACTTTGGAATCATCTTGAAAATCACCTATCTCTCAAAAAAAAAAACTTTCTAGGGTTTTGAATACTATTTCATGAAACCCATAGATGAATTTGTTAGAAATTGACATCTTAACAACATGTCAGGCTCTCCACTCCATGCACATGAATAACGCGTGCATTTATTTAGTTTGCTTCCCTTACTAATGTTTTTATTTTGGAGTACAGATTTTAATGCATTTTTATTAGATTTACTCCTAGGTATTTGATGCTTTGATGCTATCCTAAGTGGTATTTTTGCTTTTTGAATTTTCCTTTGTTATATGAAATAAAGTTGATTTTTGTATATTGACCTGGCCAGCAGCCCTTTTAAAATCGCCTATTCATTGCTTATTCATTGCAATTTCTTGGGCATTTTGTATGATCATGTCATGTGTGAATAAGGATAGTTTTGTTTTATTTTTCTTTACAATCTTTATACATTTTCCCACTTCCCTTGCTTTTTTTGCAATGGCCAAAACCTTGAAGTGTTGTTAAATTGGTGCTAATGAACATTCTTGTCTTGTTCTCAGTATCAGGGGCTCACTCAATCTATGTCATCATCTTATCAATTTTCTATGCAAACCATAATTTGTATTTGGTAAAAATACAACATTATATGCCTATTTCAAATTTAATTTAATTTTTTGATCTTATGTGATTCCCCCAAGAGTCAATATATAACAATTATTCCATAGTTTAAAAAGCAAATACTTATATTTCAAGATATCTTTATAATTCAATTTTAACTTCAGAAAATATTTAATAGGGAGATATAATTTATAAACTTGTATAATGCTTTAATGCCCCCATGTTTATTTTGGATTCATCATATGTTGCTTTAAGTTATAGGCTGTTTTTTAAAAAAGTATTTTATTCTCCTCATTTTAAACACAAATTCAGAGAAAAAAAATGTTTTAAATTCCTTTGAATCTCTTAAGGCAACTAGTATAATGCCTTGTCTCAATGAATGCGAGTTGATTGCTTTAGCTAAACATTTACTATTATTCTTGAAATTGTATTATATATTAAAACTCTACTTAAATAACATTATATTTTGTCATAGTATTGCTGTAGTAAACATTCAAAATGTATTCAAAATTGGTCTTTTATGGAAAAGTATGATTTTAAAGGCTCTGTTAATAAAACCATCAATATGCAACCAAGCATGTGGACACGTATAGCTATAAGTCACAGCAAGACACTTGAAAGCCTTCAGAATCATCAAAAAATGTATCTGTTGATCTCAATATTTTATTAACCCAAATTTTTGTAATCTTACTTACCATATGCACTTATGAATTTGAGTCATTGCTTAAATCATGTCCTGAATCTTCTGACTCCATATAATTTTATTCTAAACATTTATTAATTAACATGCCCAATACACAAATAGTACTGCTTCCAGCCAGCCTATTGGTCATATTAGCAGAACGTTTATTTCTTTCTGTGCCAAGCTTAGAATCAGATTATTTATTTAATAAGTGAGAAATACACAGATATATCTGTAATGCTGAAACTTTGACATTTAGAGGTAAATCTAGTATTCGAGAGTTCCATTAGGTGTTCTAAAGTATATTTAAACTACAATTATATTAAATTTATTCTAAAAGTTAATGCAATCTACTTACAGTAGAGGAGAGGGATCTCTCAGAGTAAATAGAAAAATGTTTATTTACCTGCAAATTGTGTTGACATATTATTTGACTAAATTCTGTTTAATATGATATATATAATCATCTGCTCCTGCAAAATGTCAGTACTCAGATTAAAGTAATTGTAGCTCTAAACTTTATAATTGCATAAATTTTTTTTACTGTACCTGGTATAATAATTTTATGTGTGAAATGAATGAGTGCACAATATGTCAGTGTTTGAACATTTTGTTTTAATTCCTTTAGCCATTGAGCCACAGTTTGTGCTAAATGTTATTACCACTATAACTCAACAATAAGGACATTTAACAAAATTATGCCTATATGTGCATTAGGAGGATAGCTTTCAAAATTCGTTTCAGTACAACCTTTTGGATTATCGTTTTGCATTTGTACCTTATACTTTTTACCATACTGAGACAGATGCATATGCATATAATTATGCACATATTTTCAATGTTGGAAAATCATTTATGGTCACGTATATCAAGGGACTTGGATGCTTAACTGGGTCACATCTCAGGAAATCTTTAGAAAGTACATTTGGAACATTTTAACTGATTTTAGTTATATAATCAAATTTTACACATGCTACCTGATATTTTTCTTAGAATTCCTTTAGAATCACATTGGTCTGTTTTCTTGGTCACATAGTTAAAGACATGGCTAAAGAAAAGAGTGAAGGGATGTTATAAGACACAGTGTTTTCCAGATTTCCTATAAAATATAGAAAGCCCAAATTCCACAAAATTAGAATAAAACTTGATTTATAGTGCAGCAAAGAAAAACCCTGGAATTTGCAGGAAAGGAAGCAAGCAAATTTGCTAACAGCTGCAAGTGAGTATGATGGACTGCTCTGCCTTTGGCTGGCCGTTCATCTGTTCTCTCTGCAGCTTCAGGGCAACGCATCTCCAGCTTTTCTGCAGAAACTAGTCTTGGCATTTTAATTGCTGAGGTGAACCTACTGGTGACCAGCTGCTGGGATTTCAAACCAGGAGCCACTCCAATCCTTCCAAATAGTCAGGGAAAGGTTGAGGAGAGGAAGCTGTACCTTGACCCAGAGAGCGACCCACTAGTCCTGAGATTCCAAAGGCACCTGGAGAGAATGCTTTCAGGTAGAGAGGCAAACACTCAGAATTCTCTGGAAAAAGGAAAATGCCTGAGGCAAGATTCTTGAGCTTCACTTAATTAGGGTGAAATCAGAGACTGATGGAAGAGTGTAACTGCAGATTAATATTAGACTTTCTCTGGAACATAAGCTGTTGGAGATGACCTTGTAGCCACCAATGATTTCACATTAACCACTTTCCCAATTTGGGTGGAATGCTGTAGGGTAAATTGGATCCAAAAACACAGAAGTAACTATTTGCAGGAAGCAGAACAGAGCACTTATGGTGCAGTGAAAAAGCACTTGATGCCACCTCTTTTTTAGCTAAGTCTTTCAAATAATCTAAGCATAATGCTCTGCTTTCCTATCTACCCAAACTGTCATTCCTGAGCAGTTTCTTACGCAGCTTCTGTTGCATTCAGTGATCCAGGCTACTACAGCAATTTCATCCCAAATGGAAAATTCCATTACATGAACTTCTTGAATACAGAAAGCTATAGCCTCACACCTTTCCCCCTGCAAAACTATACGAACTTCACTGCCATATTAAATTGAGTGAATGGAAAGTTCCAAAGCAAGGCTTTGCATTCCATAAAACTGATGAAAATAAGCTCATTCTTAGAACTGCAAATTCTAGGTTTTGGGTGTTAGACAAGAGGGAGACCCTGTAGCATGCAAAGAAAGGGAAAAACAAAGGAATGAAGCAAGACTATAGTATTCTGCTGTTCTGTTGTGCTTTGGCATGGAATTATGAGTGGAACTAATGTTACATAATGCCCTGTATATTTTGGAAGATGATTGAGAAATAGCCCTGGAAGCCAATGAAGATTTATTAAATTAAGGTTACCTCAAGCTTAATTTTCCATCTTTACCAAGCCCTATAGTTAGTTGACATCTCTGAGACTCTTGTGGGACCCAAAAGTCCCACAAGGACTTTGGAATCCACAATTCAGAATCACAAAATTAAAAAAGAACTGAAAATCT
>CM053403.1:100542055-100564866 GCA_028644305.1 Xerus rutilus
TACAAATAGGACTGGGACATTGGAGAGAATCCCAAGAGGGAGATAAAATATTAGTTTAGATACCTGTGGCAGTCATGTGGCTAGTGCTATGGTCTGAATGTTTGTTTCCCCCAAAATTTATATGTTGAAGCCTAATCACCAGGTATTGGTAGGTGAGATTTGGGGAGATGAGAATGTACTATTTATGAACTAAGAGGTAGGCCCTTACCAGACACTGAGTTATCTGGTAGCTTCTGGATTTCCCAGGCTCCAGAACTGTGAAATGTACATTTTTGTTGTTCATAAGCTACCAAATTGATGATGTTTTGTTCTAAGAGCCTAAATGGATTAAGACCTTTGAGTATTTAGTACTATACAACTAATTCAACTTCTTTATAGTTTCAAATTTATAAAACAGATTAGATATTATTTATCCAGCATACAGATTTAAGTGTCTATATTCTGGCAAGTTGCATAGTCCAGAAATCTGATTTTGAGTAGGCAAACAGAATTACAGTAAATTCTGTATCATTTAGAAATGTGGAAAACGAGAACACTTTGTTTACCTTGCTTTTGTGCTCAGCAGAGAGTGTTAACTCTAATAGTTTATTGCAAAAAATGAAAAATCCTAAATCACCATTTGTCATAATTTTAATAGCTGTGTTCCATCATATTCCTATGGATAACGTGCTCATTACAAACACCCTGAGACTCAGAAGTTCTCTAGACATGTTTATATTAAATGCATATTGATCTCTACATTAGATGTGGCTGATTTCGGTAGCTATATTTCATGACCCCCCGGGCCGTAAACACAGAACAAACTTTCTTAAAAGTAAAACCGTATTTGTTTAATGTACATAGGAAAATCATTTAATAATAGAAACATAGGAACTGGTAAATGCTAGTTCAATTTGGAAACTACATAACTGCTAGATATATGGATTGCCTGGTCGACTGAACTGAACATGCAAAAGGTGCTCCAAGGCTGCTGAGTATACATATTTGACCGAAAGACATGTGACAGTAGTGTGACTTTTACACTTGCTTGCTATGAATCCTCAGGGATGAGCATAATGCCTGGCAGATGCATGCTTCACAAACATGTTGAAAGAGTGAATGAGTAAAAGGATATTTACAGTGGTAGTTAAGTATTGAGGCTAAAATTAATAAGAGTCCCAGGAACTGTAGATTGAGTTCTTATTCCCTGTGTTACTCAGTGGTCCGGCTTTGTGTAATTGCAGCACTAGAATTGAATTGAACAACCAGGATGAGGGGGGTCATGTTTTGGGGATCAAGCCTCTTTTCATCATGAAAGCTTCTGGGTGGCCTCTGACATAATGTGTTTAGTTATCAAACATGTCAGCTAATACCACAGAGAGACCATATGTATTAAAAGTGACAGACATAACAAGGGTCAAAGATTAAAGGTGAATTGCAAAGGGATTTTGACTCCATCTCTGTTGTTTCAATGTTTTCTGGTCGGTTGTGCACATTAACAGAAAGAATTATGAGGAGTCATGGTGAGCGTAAGTTCTTTTCTCAGGCTGCCCTCCAATTTTTTTTCCACATTGAACTAAATATACTTTAAAAGCTTGGATAATTACTGTATATCTATGTTATTTGTGGGATAGTGAAAATAAATTTGAAATGTTCACCAGTTCCTTGTTAACTTTCATTTATCTAATTTTTTTCTGATTACAAAAATAGTATTGATTCACTACAGAAAATCAATGAATAAAAAACACTAACATAGAAAGTTAAAATAATGTGAAATACAGCACCCTAAATATGATCATGTTTGTTGTACATTCCACCAAGTATAATTGAAGACATTTTAGCCCTTAATCACACACAAATAACTATTAGAAAACTTTGTGCCCACCACTTTATAATACACCATAGTATTTACAGAAATTTCTGCGTGGCCATGAAAATAATATATAAACATAAGGAAAATATAATCGTGTTATTCCATGTTCAGAAGTCTAATAAAGTGCTATCCTGTGCAGGGATACTTAGAGCCAATGGTATGGTTGTGAGTCCTTTGAGTGCAGTGGTCAATATCTTTATCTTTGCATCCCCAAGGATATTAGCTAAAATTTTCAACTAGCACTTTGAATGAATGAATACTTGTCAAGTGAAGGACTAATTTCTTGTTACAATAAATTCAGTAAGAGTTTCTCAAGAGAGGTTCTGGGTATGGCCTGCAATCACTAATAGAAGCTTCAAGCTCCATGGATGCACAAATTCCTATATTAATAACATCTCATAAGTCATAAAAATGATGAACTTTGGAAATTGCATGTAAAACAAGGTTTGGAAGTTTTATTCCACTCTCTGAATTATCTACTGGTTGTCCTATTTGGGCCTTTTGCTGTTCTACAGGTCAATACTACCCTGTAGCAACTAACTAACTAATTAACGGAAAAAGTAATTAGAAACACTCTGACATATCAAGAAATTAGTGTCACCTACCCTGAGGTTTCTTTGTCACTTTAATATAATCTCTATCTCAGGGAGATCTAAACTCAGGTGTTTCCTGACTCAGAACCACTACTTTTCTTGCAAAGCAGATTTATTTATAAAAGAAGTCTCAATTCTCATTAGCTGATTGAAATGTTATTCTTCCTCAAAAGTTTTGGGATAAAGATACAACCCATGATAATTTTGAGGCAAAATGTGTGTGTTTGTGTATAATATTTGAGTTCCATTGATTTAAAGAATATCTCTATATATCTCAATATGTATTTAACGCACTAATTGCAAGGATTTTCTCTTTGACACTGGGGAGCTCTACTCAGAATTAAGTCATTTTCCCCTGGGAAGCATTATAATAGGTCTATCATGTGCTTAAGGGGCTTGACTAAATTCTGTCCCACTCTGTTTCTTTAACTGTAATTCTATTGAAAATGATGCTGTTTTAGAGATCATAGTAAGGCAAAACATCTCTCAAAAGACAAATATAGAAGAACATCAAGTTACTCTAACCACATTTGGCAACTTATACGATCTATCATTCTTCTCTTCCTTCTTACCACCCTTGCCACAAAACCAATGCTTATTGCATGCAGGACACATATTTTGACATGGTTTCCTGCTTGAAGAGCTGTGTACTCACTTGTCTTCTTTATATCTTTGAATTCATGAGTATACTCAGAGACTAGAAGACCTGCCTGGTGACAGATGCCTAGATAGACCCTGCAAAGTGGTGGTGGTTTTGGTGATAAGATCCAGGACTGTGGTCCCTTAAGACTTTAGGCAGAAAATTGTGACTTTGTTAGCAGACTGGATAGGGGTGTGTCCATCTCTCAGAATCAGATTCATGTTAAAATAGTTCACATATTACACTAAATATCAACCACAATGCCAAGATTTTTTATTTACAATGAGAAATATAACTGTTAAATAGGCTGTGTGCTCAAGTCAACAACGACTCACAGAATCCTGCCTCCCCACAGACAAGCAACATGGGAATCCACATTATAATCAGAATGCCAGATGATCAATTTATAATGAGAAATGCATCTGCCTAATGAAAATATACTGGAGTTAGCCTGACAAATTCATTCTCTCTCTGTGGATTAGTGACATGGGTTGCCAAATTTTCTGAAAGTTGCTAGAGAATATGAATTCAAAACAATGGGAATAAGTTGATCTTACATTTTGCTTTCCAACTAAGATGGCTTTGGCATTCTTACCTCTACCACACTGGGCTAGCCAAGAAAACTATATTGCTTTAGTTCAAAGTGGGTAATTCAGTGTTTGCTTTTTGCCTTTTCTTTTTCATTGTTTTTCTTAACCAACCTCTGTCCAAAAAGGGCTTAATGCAATCAATTAGGCTTTTGTCTGTCACAGTATTGATTCATCCAGTCTCAATCATATTTCAGTCCTGCAGCCCCACAGTTACTTCCCTATAATCTTTATTGATGTTTAGAGTATTTCCAAATGCTCAAATATGCTTAGTTTATTGGTCTAACCTACATTTGTTTAATCATATCCTTTACTTTCAAATCCTATAAATCAACTTGTAATAACCCCTGGCTCTGAAAATATCCTTGTTTCTTTTTTTTTTTTTTTACTCTATTTTCCAAATTGGCACAATGGTGACTTACAGGAAAGAGAATAATGTTCTCTGAGCCTAGTATGTTGTACAAATTTAAGTAAGAGTAAGACTTACTTTGAAAAAAATACAAAAGACATTTCAAAAATTTTTTTAAACTGGATTCTCTTATCTTAGGGATAATAAGGAGATGGTTTCAGGAATGAAGATATTTTCAGCATTAATGAGTAGACTTCCAACATTGCCTGAATGTACTTCTCCCATCTTCCATCATACAACTGGAGATGTAAAAATGATCACCATAATAGTGCCTGAGTGCCCAACTCCAAAGATGTCAAATTCTTCACAAATGGCAAACTTCAGGGTAATCACACTCTGTCTCATGAGCAAACATGATCAATTTCTTTTTCTGACCCAATATGACAAGCATTTATAACTTGTGTGAATAAATCTCTTTACAGAATATGTATGATTATGTGCAAAGATTAATATAATCTGGAATTCTGAAGGTGCAACTGTGTAAGAACATTCCTTATACCGAGGAAAGACCTGGGGCTTTACATGGAGTCCTGTCTGTTTGAACTTCACAAAAGTTCAAAGGTTTGCACATGGCCTAGAATGGTAAACATTTGTCCTAAAGCCATTCTTCAGCTTCTGACTTGGCTTGTGATTTAATTGTCACCTCATTAATATGGGCCACTGGGTACAAATTTGTCAAAACAAATACATCAAGAGGACTGAGTGAAATGGTTCATGGTTAGGGATTTTTACCACTCCTGTCTCCAACCGCATCCCCCATGTTTCTTAAACTTCCAACTTCAAGAGACTGGTTTCATAAACATGCCCTGTCCTCCAGGTCAGTGGGTTAAGGATCAGTTCAGTCCTTTTGAACTTTTCACTTTTTCTATGTAAATATAAGCTAAGTACTTATTGGATCTAAAACTAAGAAGTCTGGAAGAAAAGGGACCTTGTTGGATTAGTGAAGTGAACAAAATGTCTGGATGGCTCCTCGCCTTGCCTTTTTGGGCTTTTTACCCTCCTTTTAGTAAGTTACACCTCACCTTGAGGATTCCACTATTTATGCCTTCTGGAGTTTTTATATTTTAAAAAAATAAAAATACAGACAAGGATTGTTTGTAACCCTGATTATTTAATTGCCAGTCATGAAATTTTCCAGGGAAAGAAAAAGAAAAACTTAAGAAACTAAAAATCATAACTCAAGGGAAGTACCTATATATAAAGGATGTCTATGTACAAAATTTGCATGCAGTCTATAAAATAAATAAAAGAGAACTCAATAATTGCTATGAAAAGTATTGCATATGCAAATACATATTGTTTTTTATCTAGGTGTTCCATAACCATACACACATGAAGTGCTGCTTAAGTGTCTGCTGAAGAGAAGCAAGAGTCTCCTGGCCCATGTTCCCCAATCTCAATGTCATTCCCTAAAGGAGTCTTAAATTTAATTTTATTTTTTATGAATTTACTGGTTCTATTTTAGACAATATAAGAGAGAGCTCAATAATTTCTTGTCTTTTTAGATTTAGACAATTCACTCTGCAATATGAAAGGTGAGACTTTTCTCATTTATACTTGTCTACCCTCCTATCAATCTTCTACTAATGTAACTGTAATAGAACTGTAAGCTGTAAGCCATTTTATTATCCTGTTAATGTGCCACATTATCTATTCCCTTCAAGATGAAATCTTCATTTCTTAGTCCCATGTAGTTTCTCCAACTTTTCCTCTCTCATTTCAGGTCCTACTCTGTCAGCCTTTCTTGTTGATTGTTGATATTAGAAGTGTATGCTAAAAATTCAAGTCTTTGCCCAAAGGTTAATTTTAAAAGTAAAGCAATAAATAGCATTTACATTATTATGACTATATAAATATCATTTAATATCAGGTCAAGAAGTTAAGATTACACACACACACAAACACATTAAGGAACCAATGTCATGACCTCTAGTTCACTGAAAAGATTCCTAGCATTCAAGTTAAAATCATTGACATTGGCTTAAAATTAAATTGCATTTCTTTCATGTATTTTACTTTTATTTATCATATCTTCATACTTTCTAACTATCGTACTTCTTGTCTGTCCCCTAATGAAATATGCTTCTGGGAGTCTTCCTTTTTTCTAGTCCACACTAGACTCATAGCTCCTAGATCTGCCACAGAGCTGACATTCTGAGTTTAGTTTTATTGTTCTTCTTGATTAAATCTTGTTTTGATATCTTCCTATTTCTTGGCTTCTACTTTCATTTTATTATAGTACATCATATAGTAACTTCCTAAGGAAAAATAAATAGGAGATAAATGTCCTGGTTCTTGCACTTGTATGATGCTTTGGCTGAGTATAAAATTCTAGATTGAGTTTTCCTTTCAAACTTTGGACCTTCTCTTTCATTATTCTATCTTTCCCCTTCCTGTCTTGCCCAGTCCTTCCCTCCTTTCAGTTCAATTCCCTTCCTTTTCATTTCCTTTCCTTTTGTGGTGCCAGGAATCCAACCCAAGTCCTCCTTCCTGCTAGTCATGCACTGTACTACTGAGCTACACTCCAAGCCCTAGACTTGTTTCTTTTTTTTCTCTCAAAAAGCTTTTGAGATCATCTCCTCATATTAGGCATTTAAATGTGTTCAGTGATATGCTTGATCTTTTTGTACTTATGATGACATGTACTCTGTGAGACTTCTTAGTCTGTAGATTAGTGGATTCTTTCAGCAAAAGCAAATTTATTTAAATTATTTTTTAAATAATTCCTCCACTTTCTTTCTTCTTTTTCTGTGTCTTCTAACTTTGACTCTAGAGTTTCCAAACTTAATCTTTTCTCATAATTTCCATTGTTATATTTTAGTCCATACTTCTGAGAATCCTTTAGATGCATCTTTAATTTCTCTGTTTATTTTAACAACCATACTTTTAGTTTCTAACTACGGTTTCTTGCTCTTTATCTTCCATGAAAGGAAGTAGTAATAGCTTTTAGTAGTAATAGCTTCTCCAGTTTGTCTCAGATTTTTTTTTCCTATTTCTTAAATTATCTCTGTTTTGGCCTGCAAATCTTAGTCCTGATCCACAATGCTGCTAAATTTCCTAACATGTTTAATATGCTTGATTGTCTACTCTAATTAATGAAAATGGCTGACTGCTGTGCCTTTCTTTTGTCTTACAGAAATATGTATCTTTCAAATTTCTATCCTGAATGGGAATCCTAGGAATAGGGGAAACAGGAGAGGGTGAACACGATCACTTTAGGGTTGTGAGTTGTGATTTGGTGTTAGTGGGTGCTGTGATTTAGATACAGTGCTAGCATGTCCCCAGAGATTCATGAGTTGGAAGCTTGGTCCCATTGTGATGATGTTCGGAGATTTTGGAAAGTAGGTGAATCCCAATGGAAAGTTTTTAGATCATTGAGGGTGTGCACTCAAAAGAAATTAAGGTAGTTCTTATGAGACCTTGGTTAGTTCTTTTAATAGTGAGTTGTCATAAAGAACAAGCCTGACCCCTCCCTGCTCTCTGGCTTCCTGTCTTACCACCCCATCTCCTCTCACACTATTTCTTGCCATAATGCAGTCTGCTATGAGTCCACACAGCCAAATGGGCCTTGGAGAGATCCAAACAGATGTAAGCACCATGCTCATGAATTTCCAAAACTGTGAACTAAATTAACTTTATTTCTTTATTAAGTATCACAGTAAAAACCACAGTTTTGGAGTTACCTTATAGCATATGTTAAACTGTAGATTCTTCTGCCTATTAACTTTAACATAGGGCAATAAACAGTATTAACATTATCATGAGCACATAAATATCATTTAATACTAGGTTAAGAAGTATGTTAGTAATATTCCCCCACCACCCACTTTTAAGGACTAGCATCATAAACTTCCAGTCTTCTACCTGCATCACCACCATAATAATACCCTTCTGTCCTGTTATGCACTTCCTCCTATCTGTCTTTTATATTTATGCTATTTAAGTAGTACATTTATATGCTACTTATATACTATATTTATATAAGGTTATACTATATAAACAGTTAGTAGGCTATCTGAATGCAGTGAAGTATATACTGCCTTCTGGAACCACAATTGCTTAGCTAAAGCTAAGTCTATAAATTAATGAAAGGAAACTACATTGTTATCATTTGGACATGAGGTTTTCCTCCAAAAGCTCATGTGTTATGCAATGCAGGAATGTTCAGAGGTGAAATAATTCGATTATGAGAGCTGTGACCTACTCAGTGAATTAACTCATTAAGTGGATTAATAATTTGAAGGGGCTACTAAGTGGTAACATAGGAAGATGGAGGATTGCTAGAGAAACTATGTCACAGGGGATGTTTCCTTGGGGTTTATATTATCCTGGGCTTCTTGCACGCGAGCTTTCTCTGCTTCCTGGCTGTTATGAACTGAGCAGCTTTTCTCCACCACTCCCTTCCACCATGATGTTCTACCTCGCTTGGGCCAAGAACAATGGAATCAGCTGATCATGGACTGAGCCTCTGAAACTGTGAGCCCAAAATAAACTTTTCCTCCTCCAAGTATTTGTCAAGTATTTCTCCAATATTCTTGTCAAGTATTTTCATCTCTGACAAAAAAAACTGACTAATACATGCTTCTTTTGGTTTTAAGTGTTTGGAGTATTCTTTAAAGCACCAAACCAATAGTTAATTATTACTACATTTACCTCTGATATTGTACTACCTCTGAGTGTATAATAAACTTCTCATCCCTGGAATTCCTCTTGACTCATACACCTATTTCCCAGCATATCAGTTTGCATTCACATTGGTTTCTGAGCTTTATTTACCTACCTGACAGGTACATATTTTCTCCAAGATACTGCAACAATTGCAGATAATTCCAGGCTTTCTCCTTTCTCTTGTGATCTCTGAAAATACCTGCACTGGTTTGTCATATACAGTGTTGTACACCATATATCCTTCCCTGGTGACATTTCAAAATTAGCAGTGTGGATAACCATGCAGTATAGCAGACTTAAGGCTCCTGGTTGTCTTCTGTTTGCTGACTTGTTTTTATTTTTTTCCTCCTGTCACAACTAAGAAAATTACATCTAAATTCATTTGTTTTTGGTGAATTCACAGAGCTAGGTTAGATAAGAAAGGAGTTATAGCACGTAGCTGTTGGCCAGGTGAACTTTTGAGAAGTCTTACCTTATAGAAGAGAATATGGAAAATACCTCTGTAGCAAAGTAATAAGTATGAACCACATTCTATTCTGTGTCATTTTAAAATGGAAATTACAGGTAGAAATTATAAAAATAAAATCTAGCCTAGAGAAAAACAGGAGGAGAAAACTAGAATTCCTGGAAAATGATATTATATGACAGACACACAAGTACTCAAGAGGATATAAAATTCTGAAAGCCTCTTAGCTAGGTGTAAGGCAGAAGGACTCCCTCAGTTTATGCACTTTTGAAGCATGTCAGTTGGAAGAAGAGCATGTGATGGTTGACAGTTCTACTATTTTGTGTAGTGACCTTTTAAAAAGGAAAGGTCCTTTCTGAGATATTTTGTGTTCACTCATGCATTTGTCATAGAATTTGCTTGTCAGGCTGTGTGTGTGTCACCCCAAACCTTTCCTCAGAGCAGGGCCTGCTTCACTGTGAGAAGAAAGATGCTTTAGGGGTGTCATTCAGATGGGCAGAAAGAAGTCTTCCTGGGTTTGTCTTGCTACTGAGTAGTCAGGATCTTCAAAGTTTTGGAAATATATTAAGAAGTATTTCTTCAGCCTTCAAACTTGGGAGGAACTGATGTTGTCTAACTTTATACAATTTTCCAGCATTATTTGTATAGATCTGCTAGAGACTCCGTTGCCTTGAGCAATCTGACAGCCCTCATGGAGTGTTCAGTAAATGGTTATTGCCAGAACCAATGAGTGCTCTCTCTAGTATTCAAGAGTCCATCACATAGAGGGGAGTGCCTTCCTCTTAAAATTCTCTCAAGTTTCTACTCCCCACATTCTATTTAAGGAAGACAAATGCCATTGATCCAGTTCAGAGACATATCTTATGTGCTGTTCTGAGTCAAGGATGGTGCCTGACCCTGGCCTGATACTCTTCGCTTTTCACTCCAGAGTTCTTTCTGTGAAGCATCCCTGTCCTCAGATGCACTCCACTTTCCTTCCCTCTCCATTGCTGTTGTTCTCCTGGAATCCCCCTTTTATCCTACCTCTCATCTAGTGGTTGTGATTGTTTTGCACTATCTGTCTTCCTGAGGGCTAGAATCATGACCTTTCTCTGTAAACATCCTGATTTCTAAGTGGCCATATGATGAGAAATTCAGTTTCACTTTGGTGCTCTTTAGTGTAGCAGCTTGATTAATCTTAAAAGTCTTGTTTTTTAGTCGAAGGGAATAACTTATATTTCTGGAAAATGAGGGAGGCATATGAAAAATGGTGTGATTCTTGTACTAACTTTGAGTGAATTATAAGAAATAAAATTTGAGCAAATTTCATCAAGTGTACCTGGCTACACTGAGTATACTTTGTCCTTAATAAATTGTCTCTCTGTTAAAATAACACTTGGCAGATGGAGTCTATCTGTCTTAACAACTTGATGGTTTATCACCTTGAGAGCCCAACAAGTCACTTTATGTCCATCACAGAGGCCATGTGTCCTTGGAACATGAATGATTCTCTGTGGCACTCAGGTTTCTGAACTGGAGATGGTATCTGTCTCTTAGAGTTGTGTGTGAGAAAAGAGATGTGTTTTCTTCTGCAAGTTTTGGAAGTACTGATTAAATGGTGATCCCTTTCCTTTCTCACTGCTTGACTGCATGTCCATCTAAATGATTCATTCAAATCATTCCTTAGGTTTCATTAAAAGAACTGTGCTTGTTCTTTATATTTAACACAGACACAATTTGCATTAGTTTTATCTAACCCATTTAATAAAAAATTTAATAAAAAAATCCCTGATGACAGTTATATTCTCTTTTGGAACTCCTCAAGAGTTGAAATTGCTCTGATTTTTGATAATGTGAATTAGGGTAAGATGAAGTCCCTTGAGGACAGTATTGAATGTCTGGGAAAAAAAACTACCATGCTTGAAAGAAGTGAGAAAAGACTGCTGCACTATATGTAGTAGAAGCTGTTATTTGATTCTATATCACTTATGGCCAGAGAAATGAAATGTTACCCTCCATCTGTGTATAATGAATCAAATTGCACTCTGTTATCATGTAAGCCTAAATAGAACAAATAAATAAATTAAATATGAAAAAAAAGAACTCAAAAAAGTTAACAACAAAAAACCCCCAAATAACCCAATCAATAAATGGGCTAAGGAACTGAACAAACACCTCACAGAAGAAATACAATCAATTAACAAATATATGAAAAAACATTCAACATCTCTAGAAATTAGGGAAATGAAAATAAAAACTACTCTAAGATGTCATCTCACTCCAGTCAGAATGGCAGTTACCAAGAATACAAGCAACAGTAAATATTGGCAAGGATGTGGGGAAAAAGGCAGACTCATACATTGTGTGAATGCAAATTGGTGCAACCATTATGGAAAGTGTATGGAGATTCCTTAGAAAATTCGAAATGGAACCATCATTTGACTCAGCTATCCCACTCCTCTGTTTTTACCTAAAGGACTTAAAAGTCAGCGTATTACAGTTACATAGCCACATCAATGTTTATAGCCCCTCAATTCACAATAGCTAACTCTGGAACCAACCTAAGGGTCCTTCAATAGATGAATGATTTAAATATATATGATTTTTAAAAATGTGGTATGTATACCACATTTGTATATATATATATATGATGGAATATTATTCAGCCTTAAAGAATAATGAAATTATGGCATTTGCTAGTAAATGGATATTTCACTTTCATGTCATGCTAAGTGAAATAAGCCAATCCCAACAGACCAAAGGCCAAATATTTTCTCTGATGTGGATGCTAATTCACAATGGGGAGCAGGTTGGGAAAAACAGAATTACTTTAGATTAGATAGAGGGGAGTGGAGGGAGGGGATGGAGTGTGAGGGTAGAAAGGATAGTAGAATGAATCAGACATGATTACTTTATGTACTTATATAACTATACAACCGGTAGGATTCTACATCATGTATAACCAGAAGAATGAGAAATTATATTCCATTATATATGATATATCAAAGTGCATTCTACTGTCATGTATAACTAATTAAAACAAAGTTAAAAAAATAGAAAGAAAAAAAAAGAAGCTGATATTTTTGGCATTTCTTGTACAGGCAATTGCAAAAATGTAAATGTTCTTTAATTATTTTCAGTTCTAAGATTGATGTTTCTTACAAGTGTAATTCCAGGCTGAACCAATTCAAAAGATGAACACTTCTAGGTTGATTATCAATGCTGAAAGTCTTTTTTTCACATGTGGAAAAGCATCAGAGATGAAAACGGAATTACATAAGCTTCATTGAGTATCATTGAAGTTGAAAACAGTGATATAAAACGCAGAAAAGAATTCCAGAAGAAAACAGCTGCAACTAATACATCTGGAGAGAGAGATCTCCATCAAAATGATGCTTAGAGAAATCAAAACCATTTTGAGTGATCTAATTGTTAGTGTGACCAATGCTTGATGGAATTGTTAGTGTGACCAATGCTTGATGGAAGGATTCCACATTAGTGGTCATTTGTAAGGGATAATTGGACAATATTTGTATTGTTCAAGCTGGTGCAAATGAAAGAAAGGCATTCTTAACAATTATCCTGGGATAACTGACTTAAAATGGAGACTATATTGGGAAAACCAGGATATATGGTCCATCTGGCAATAGTTCAGTCATTATGCATCTGTGTTATAAATGCCAAATAATATCTTCTAATGAAAGGAACATTCAGCTAAGAAAAATCACACTCAAAATATTTCAGAAAGTTGTGAAGACTCATTAGTCATGTTTTAATTTAGGATCTTTAAGATAGAGAATCTAATCCCTTCAATAATTAGGAAAGACACACAATGGAAATAAAGATCTTATTACTTCCAATTTCTGGGGGATACATGGCATGCCCAGAGGCCACACACAGAGAGTTAGGGATCAGAGACAGAGAAATCATGGGCAAGGGGTATCTGCTTTTATTGTGGCAAAGGGTGGAGAATATAAGCATCAGGGGAGCGCAGTAGTGGTTTGGCAGTTTAAAGTAAACAGGGACAACATTTGAAACAAACTGACCTGAAATTGACCTGAAAACTCTTGCTAGCATGGAGATGCGATCTTGAAGTCTGAGTGACCCCCAAGGCTAGGTATGAGGATTTGGGACCAGAACTACCTGACCTTGACCACAGGGACACAAATGGCAAATTATCATCTCAGTTAGATGACCCAACAAAAAGCATGCTGAGGCAACAAAAAATTATAACTCTAGGTCAAGGTGGAAGAGATGTTCTGGAAAAGTACAAGAAAGTATTTCTCTGGAAAGAGGGAAATGTATGGCAAAACACTTCTAACGTCCTGGGTTTTCAGGTTCTCTCTAGCTGTCAAAACCATCTGTCCCTTAAACTGCCACTTGACTGGTGGTATCAGCTGGCCTCACCTTAGTGATGATTTAGCAAATGACTCCAGAGCCTCATAGTGTTGCCACCTTTTAGCTGTCCAGGTAGGAGAAATTCAGCCACCAGCATGCACAGCAGGTATCAGATTCCAACCTCATAGATATTTTTTAACTTTTTACTGAAGTCTGTGATTAATAGTTTTATAACAAAACACGTATTAACTGAGAAATGTGTAGATTATCAAGAAGAAAAATTATTTTGCTGAGATCAGATTGGTCTAAGCTAATCCTTTTGGAAATGTCCTTAGCCTTTTGAGAGAGAGTGGATCACATACTTGTAAGGTCCTCCCAGCTTCTCTTTTCTGTGTTTGATAGCTCTTAAACCACTAGTTTAAGAGCTGTTAATGAAAAAAAGTATAAAATTTTATGCACCTATTAAATAAGAACCATATATTAAGCATACACTTTAAGTAGAGACACTGAAATGCCAAAATAACAGATGGGGAAAACAAAATTCTGTGGAAAAAAATTGACTTGAAAAACATAAAAATGTATATGATGCTACCAAAGTTAAGGGAAAAATGAAATTAGGGGATGTGAGTTTTAATGTTTGTCTTTCTGTTAACTTGCTTTATAAATGTGTACAAGTTAAATGTTTTTGTATTAAAAGATATGAAAATGCTCATGATTATTCCCAGGCTGCTCCTGCTACTTCAATGATGATTCTCATGAAACAAAGTGTTCCAGGTGGGAAAAGACTCTATAGCCACAGACTTTTTGACTTTGAGAGTGAGACTCAACTTTGGAGCAGGTTGCCAGGCATCTGACTCTTGGAATAGTCCTATTTAGATATGAGGTGTCCCCCTAAAATGCATGTGTAAGATAATGTAAGAAAGTATAGAGGTGAAATGTTTGGGTTATGAGAGCTTTAACCTAATCAGTGGATAGATCCATTGATATGGATTAACTGGGTAGCAATTGTAGGCAGATGAGGAGTGGCTGGAGGAGGACTGGGGGACATATATTTTGTCCCAGGTGTGGAGTTCTCTCTGCTTCCTGATTATCATGTCCTGAACTGCTTTTCTCCATCAGACCCTTCTGCCATGATTTCTGCCTCACTTGGACTCAGAGCAACGTAGTCTGCTGTCCATAGACTAAACCTCTGAAATCATGAACCCCAAATAAACTCTTCCTCCTTATTCTTGTCATGTCTTTGTCATAGCAATGAAAAATCTGACTAAAACAACTCTTTACGTACCTCCACACTCAGAAGGTTGGGATATCACACTTGAACAAAGATTAATCTTCCAATACATGAACTATGTCTTCTGTACTCCCCATCCAAGATTACTGAGGAAATGTAGAATTTTATTCATACACTGATTAAATGGTTCTAAAGAAAAGGGAAGAAAAAATCACACATTCATCTCATCAGGATTTACTTTGACAAATTTTGCAGAAACTTTTAAAGCTGAAAGCACTTGGGCGCATTTCTTTGTACTTTGTAGCCATTGTCGACTTTTTTCAATGCTTATGTAGTTTCCCAGAAGAGAATTTAACCTTCAAGATGAGTCATTTGTTCCCAAACTCAAATTTTATTGATATACCCTCCTTGGATTTCTTTCCCTTGCTGAACATGTTTTCTAAGAATGGGATGGCATGGTTAGTGTAATGATCCTTGATCTATGAGTCAGAAAGCCTAGATTCTAGTCATTAATTAACTTTGTGGTATTGTGAAAATTAATTAACTTCTACAGTTTCATCTTCTAAAAATTATGTAAGATAGGCTTTGAGCTAAAATTTCTTAATACTCCAAGACCTTGAGATCATGGCCATGGGCATGATAGGACAGGACAGACGATTGTAAAGGTGATGATCATAAGGTAAAAGAACATGAACAGGATGTCAGACTTAACCTGGGAAATAAAACCAGAGAATGTGCCCCAAATCAGACATTGTGTTAGCACAGGACGATGTGACAAGGATGACAGATCCAACAAAGAGGTACACAGAGGTGCTGGGCTATTCTCAGACTCAAAAAGTGGTCTCAATGAGTAGAAAAGCAGAGGGACAAGCAGAATGGAAGTCATAATATTTCCTTGTTAGAGGGCTTCTTGGAGAAGCAGAGCTCTGATCTGTGTATGGCCTTACCTCTCTTGGGGTAAAAGAAACTGTTCTCTGCATAAATTCTACATGCATTCTGCCCTCTAGCCCCTTCTTCAACCAAGTCATGGGCTTTGTATCCGATGACAGTAGCAGTGGAAGACTGCCACATTGTTACCCAGGTGTGCCCTTAAACTGCCTTTCTGCCACCTGGAACTACAAACATAGATCTCAATGCTATTGCAGGTTTAATCCAAATGATATCATTGAGAATCTTCTTCATTATTATGGGTTGGGACCCTGATTAAAGTCTATTGTAATGTACTGTTTGTTTTAGTGAATAATGCATGTGTGGAATGTGGGGTGCCCTTGGTGTGATGGCAGAACAAACCAGAAGAGGATGGCATTTGTGAGGAATGGTATTGAGAAATCTCTCTAGTTTGATAGGTAGGAAGTAAAGCACAAGTGGCATGTGGATGGTCAGATGTCATTTCCTTAAAGAATGGGTGGAGGGGTCTTCAGGAACTATCTGCCTATAGACCTCAGACTTACACTAGAACTGTGTTTACTGGAATCCTGCTGGAGTTCAAAGTGAATTTGTCTGTGTTTGACACATAATCCCCTACAGCAAGACAAACATCTGGAGATGAATCATACGTTTTGAATCCTGTTGGGAAGGAAGGGGGTGAGAGCCAAATTGAAATAAAGCATATTCTTATAGGCTAATGATGAATATTCTTGAGTCTGAATTTTAGGGGACCCAGTATTACAGTTGCAGTGAAGCACCAACATAGAATCTGCTTGAAATCCAGAGTTACGCCTTTGTTTGTATCACATCTCTGGAGGTAGGGTATAGAAAAACTTTATACCCTGATGGTGTGTGCATAAAATGGAATTTTCTAGCACTGGTTAATGACCTGGGTATCAGAAATCAAGACTCTGTGGTTGAGATGCTGTTAAGTGTGGAAACTTCCTTAGAGAAAAGGACACTTTGATTGGAGCCATCAGGGTAGCCCAAATCCTGACAGTGAATTTGGCCCTTTCTCCAAAAGATGTTCATAACCCTGAGATAAAATCCAATCCATAAGGAAACACAAGGGTGCACAAACCTTGGATTGGAGTTGTTGCTGAGTGATGAAGGCAGTATTCAAGCCACGTGGGGAGATCCTTCATCTTAGCATGTCTTTCTTAGATTCTTCTGCAAGTGGTCTTGAGGACCTTAGTCCTGGTTGATATTCTCGATATACCTCCTCAGTCCTCTCGTTATGCTGTGCCCACACATCTTTCTCTATAAAGGGTTTAGATATAGGACTATCTCTAGGGCAGCTCATTCATGATAGACTGCTCTGGGTAGTTTCCAGCTGGGCATTAGTAAGACAGTCCTATGACTCTACTCAAATAATGTCAGTGCTTAAGATGCCAAATAGAAACAAGTTCACTTGGGAAGCTCTAAGAAGTGTCAAGCCATAGTGGAAATTGCATGTAGTTATTTAGGTAACAAATAGATAATAAGATCATACCACATGCTAGCTACTGATCTAGATATGGAACTTCAACTGGTAGCCAGATAGACACAAAATCCACCATTAGGGAGTTTTAAATCAAGTTTTTCAAAGTCAAACAGCCTGAATTCTACTGATTTCCCCACTGATGCCTTGGAAAAATTACTTGAATTTTTCTGAATGTCAATTTCCTCACATATAAAATAGTCATTATAATCCTGCTTTACAAGACTTCCAATTAGGTGACATAATATCTTTAAAGTATCTGATAAAGTGTCTAACAATATCTGGTAGATGCCTAATCATCAATGAACAGAGTATTTTTAACTATAGAAATTTGGACTCATAGAAAAGTACTGCATTGATTTTCTCTTCTTCATAAAGGGCATCATTATCCACCTAGTAACTCAATCCAGATTTTGATTCCTCAACTTTTTACTTTCTGTATCCAACCTATCAGCAAGTCCTACTATTTCAACTTCAAGTACATCTTGAATCCAATTACGTTTCTCTGTCCCCCTCTGTAATGCCCTAACCTGAGCTATCTTCATCTCTCACCTAGGCTAGAGCAAAAACCCTGGATGGGTCTCCCTGTCTGCACTCTTGTCTTCTTTATAATACATTCTGTGTGAAGCAGCAGCCCAAGTAATATTTTTACAGCACATAGCACATCATGAGGGCTCCTTGCCTTAAAATGTTCCATTGGTTCCTGTTGTCCTTCAGCTTAAATCTGACGTTGATGCTATAGCCAGATTTCTCATTCTCTTCCATGTCTTCTCATACTACTTCCCTATACTCACACCCAAAGGCTGCTTCCTTCCACTCACTCAGCCTCACTTTGTCCTCAGTTTCACCACACACCAAGCTCTGTGCCACCTCGAGGCTGCTGCACCTGCTGCTCTCTCTGCTTATGACTCCTCTCTATATTCTTTGCAGAGCGCCTCCTTATCCTTCCACTCTGAGCCGTACCTGAAGCAGCCCACATGCTGGCCCAGACTCCTTTATAGTAGTTGTTGCCATTTGTTTGTGTTTGTTTACTTGTTTTATCTCACTCATTGGCCACCACGAGGGTAAAATTCTTAACTGTCCAGTTCATTTTGGAATGCCTAATGCTTGGCTTGTTGGAAGACATTTATTTCTTTTGAAATAAATGATATTTTAGAGTAGAAAATTGTAGATGACATAATTGGCCAATATTTTTAAACTGCACAGTGATACAATATGCATTTTTTAAAGATTAGCACTTGATTTATATGTGAATGAACTTTTGAAATTTGGGGTGATTATTTCAGGTTTCTCTTTTTTCCTTATTTTTTTATTGCTTCTTTTTAGTTATACATGACAGTAGAATCCATTTTGACATAATTATAAAAGCATGAGATATATCTTGTTCTAATTCAGTCCCCAGTACCTCCTCTTCCCTCTCCTCCTCCAACACCTGCTCCTTTTCCTCTGCTCTACTGATCTTTCAGTCATTTACCCATTTTTGGTGGAGTGATACCAGGAATTTAACTCAGGGGCACTCTACCACTGAGCCACATCCTGAGCCCTATTTTGTATTTTATTTAGAGGCAAGGTCTCACCGAGTTGCTTAGCACCTTGCTTTTGCTGAGGCTGGCTTTGAACTCAGGATCCGCCTGCCTCAGCCTCTTAAGTCACTGGGTGTGTGCCACTGGACCCAACCAATTATTTATTTTTAAATTAATTTCTTGTGGATGTACATAATGGTGAAATTCACTGTGTTATATTCATGTATATTCATATATATATAGTAAAATTATGTCAGAATAATTCCACTGTCTTTTCTTTTTCCCATTCCTCCTTTCTTCCCTTTATTCCCCTTTGTTTCACTGAATTTCTATTCTTTTTTATGTCCCTGCATTGTGGATTGGCTTCCACATGTCAGAGAAAACATTTGACTTTTGGCTTTTGGGGATTGACTTATTTCACTTAGCATAATAGTCTCCAGATCCATCCATTTACTGACAAATATTTTAAAGTCATTCTTCTTTATGGCTGAGTAATACTCCATTATGTATATATGCCGCATTGTCTTTACCCATTCATCTGTTGAAAGGTCCCTAGGTTGGCTCCATAGCTTAGCTATTATGTTGCACTGCTATAAACATGAATGGGGCCGTGTCACTGCAATAGGATAATTTTAAATCCTTTGGGTCGACACTGAAGAATGGGATAACTAGGTCAAATGGCAGTTCCATTCCTAGTTTTTTAAGGAATCTCCAATACTGCTTTTGAGAGTGGTTGTACCAAATTGTAGTCCCACCAAAAATGTATGAGTGTATCCTTTGCCCACATCCTTGCCAACATTTATTGTTCTCTTGTTGAAGGCTCTGTTTCTAAAGACCCCACAAGTTGGGTACTGGCATCTCCCTGTCTGTGAAGTGTTGCTGTATTGTCAGTCCTGAACATCTACATTCTGAATTAGCATGTTTCTTCCTTCTGTGCCACTAATGGGGTGATTTAAAGCAATTTGCAACATGTCATTGTGAGTTGATATTCCTCATATAGCAAGGGATGTGTGGGTAGTAGAATAAGAAAATCTCTGAAGTATTCTTTCATGATAATACCTCTTGAAAATTATGCAGAGAGAGAAAGCATTCTTTTTTCTTTTTTCTTTTTTCTTTTTGCATTCTTAAGCAATACTATTTGAGGGAGTATATGATGGATGCCATGGTGCAGACTTTGGAGTTAAAGGAACCTAGGTTTGAAGTTCAGCTTTGCTCTTTACAAAGTATGGGAACTCGGCTATTTGAACTCTGATCTCTAAAGTAGTTTTGATAATTTGATTAGGTCATTTGTATAATGTGAGTCTTTAATAAATGGCAGCCAGTTAAATTTCAGGAAAACAGGTTGTTGGTTAGGTGATAGAAGGTCTATTAAGGGTATTGCTAGCTTCATCTAAGATCCTTTGAGGGTAAAGAGAATGAGAGGCAAGCTAGAGTCCTTTCTTTTCCAGGTTCTTACACTGTTTTTTCTCTTGTAAAAGATGTGTCACATACACATAATTCACCCTGCAATTAAACAGTAAGTAGAATGTGGCTTTCACCAATAAATAAACTCCAGCCAGGTGCTTTAAGCCTGAAGAAATTCTTTCAGATCATGAGTAAGCACTTTTCAATACAGAATTGCCAAAATACAAAAGAACACCAGCCAGCCACTCAAGCTCCTGAATGAAAGGCCCTTCATCGTTTCATCATTCTGTTTCATTTTGGGTGTATCATTTCTTCTGGGAAAATAAAGTTCTAAACTTCTGGGAAAATAAAGTTCTAAACTTCTCTGGCAGTAATATAGGGTGCGGTCAAAGTAATTACCTACCTCAGCATTCTTTATCACTCTGTGGCCCTAATTAAAGAAAAGAAATGTTTCAGCTTCTGCTATTGTATCTTTTCACTTGAAATTGTAAAGCACCTTTCTTCAGTATCCTTTAATTGTTCTTACAAAAGATTGTCATGAAACCCATAAGTTAACATCATTTGCTAATAATCATCAGAAAACCTAATTCCATTTTCTCTTTTTAACTACTCTTTTGGATTTCAACTAACAACATATTTAAGTAAGAGGGCAAATAATGTAACTGCTAATTTAGAGGATTTTTTTAAAAAGTAAGTCCAAATTTTAATTTCTCAAGACTCTATATTTTTAGTGGAAAATAAATATTTTTTAACTGACTATGCTGTTTTCTGAAAACTAAGTAGCTCCTTATTGACAATGATGACACTCTACATACCTCTGTCCTCTCCACTTACTGTAATTTCAAAATATTTGCTGAAGTTTTCTGGTCCTTGTTCATTTCTATTACTAACATCTGTCACTGTGTGAAGGGAAATTTTGAATGAACAGATGGAATCTTCCTAAACTAGCTATTGTCCTAAATATGATGTCTGACATTAGGTCTGGGAAACAATTCGGTCAAAGAGATAGGCCGAGGATATTTTTAGGAAGTCAGACCTTCAGGGAAATTAATACTAAGACAGTGCTGCTTTCCATCTCTGTAAATATTCCTTTAAGAGACACATACATCTATTTAGCATCTTTTTTCTCATTCCTACCCCTTGAGTGTTCCACATCATACCATATCTTGTTGATAGAGCATTATGCAGAAGTTGGAGGCAAAAGATCACTAATACAACCTTTCCATTTGGTCCTGTAATTTTTATGCACAGAGCTTCATAGAATTTCATTTCAGGTAAATAAGAGGAATTTAGAACTGAGGAGAAAGCTTAGGCTCTGCCAAAATATACCAAGGATTACTAAACTTGGATGCAGAAAATAGAACACAAATATAAAAATGGAAAAGTCCTGGTAGATTTCTCAACAGCAGATTTCATCCTTCAAAAGCAGAATCCTATCCCTCTCTTCTTGGTGGCATAATTCCTTATCATGTCATTATAACATAAATGCTCTGTTTTTATGCATCTCTCTTCTGAAGCCTAATTGAGTGTCTAGAAGGCAGATGATGCATCAAATACCATCTTTGTTTCACAGAAGGGAAATCTAAGACAGAAAACTATAGCTACTCTCCAGAGAAAACATATCTAAGCATTTGCTAGCAGTCATTTAGGCTGCATCTATGTAATTCCACACATAAGGATGAATGTCAGCTGTTCATTGAATGATGCAGGTGTTTCCAATACACAGTTGGTTATTTTTGGCAAATAGTGCATTCAAATAATTTAAATTAAAATTTTTCATTTGGAGTTTTATCACTATGCAGGCAATCATAGATTAGAGAGATTTTCCTTTTTCATGTCCTGCCTGTTTTATTCGTCAGGTTCTTTTGTGCACATTTGTAGTAAATAATATTTCATCCTAAACCAAGGTGGATGACTTTGTAATAGCAGATATTACAAAAAAACATAAAACATTGCACAAATCTCACCAAAGATATCCTCCAGAAAGCAAATAAGACAGCCAAGGTTCTCTACTGGAATCACCAAAATGTTATTGTTAAGAATAAGTTAATAATAGTTTCACAGCTCTTTAGAGAGGTATTACACTGGGCCAGGGATGCTGAGCATGAAGTAATACTTTCTTTTATGGCCTCTCAGCATCGTTAGTATGGGTCTGCATTCTTCCCTGTGATGCACAGATATTGCTATATCTACTTTTGAGGGGTTTTGTATTCTTTCCAGCAGTCGGATGTCATCTTATAGAAGTTTGAGTCTCATGTTTAAATATATGTTTAAAGAAGAATCCAGAAGATTCTAACTGCAGACCAAAGAATGTGGCTTTAATAAGCTGGTTGTTATGCTTTGAATCTGGAATGTCCCCCCAAAAGCTCCTGTGTTAGGCAGCCTATCAGTGTTAAGAGGTGGAATGATTGAATCACGAAGGCTGCAAGCTTATCAGGGGATTAATAGTTTGAATGGACTACTGGGTGGTAACTGTAGGGATAAGGCTAGAGAAAGTAGGTCACTGGGGGCATGGCCTTGGGAACTCTATCTGTCCCTGGTTCCTTCCTCCCCAACTCCTCTCTTTCTTTCTTTCCCAGCTGCAATGAGCTAATAGCTTTCCTCTGCCACACCCTTCTGCTCTGAAGTTTGTGGCTTGGAGCCAGCTGACCATGGACTAAACCTAAATGTTAAGCCCAAACTAAACGTTTCCTCCTCTTAAGTTGTTCTTGCAG
>CM053403.1:100565366-100695908 GCA_028644305.1 Xerus rutilus
CCTATATCATTAACACCACTAAACCCAACATACTCAAAAACAACAGCTGTTCAAAATTCCTGGTATTGTGTATTTATGAGGACTTTTAAACCATACATATACACAAAATTGAATTAATAATACCAGGTGATGGTCAGAAAATGGAAAAGTCCAAAAGTTATGTTTGCTTCCCTTAAACAACATAATGAAAACATTGCTTTACTAAAATAGAGGGGTAAAAAGGCTTCAGCCAAATATCTTGAGTTAGGCTCACAATGCTGCTACTGTTGCAAACTTAAAATCCAAAGAGTTGCAGATCTATATACCTGTGTGTGTGAGGAGGGTGCAGTATTATTGCAGTACATAAAATGAATAATGGGTTATTTCTGTGATAATGTGGCAAACCTCACGTCAAATCTCAAATTTGTCTTCCAATGGGAGATTCGGACTACAAACAAAAAGTATTTGAATTAAGGCAAAATTTTAAGTTCCCAAGTTTCTTTCTACTTCCCAGTCCCACCCATTAAACTCACTAATCTTCTGTCTTTAAGATACCTGGATAATGAGCTACGTGAACATTTGGAAATAGATCTGGTTTGTTCCAAACTTTATGTTAGATATGGGTCAGTTGTAAAACAAGAGGAGTGGCAGTTTAAAAACATTAAATTTTATTTCATCCTGTATGATACAGTGTCTATATATTTTCTACAAAGGTGGGGGGACGTGAAAATAGAAGAGAGATCAGTGGAGTAGAGAAGGGGGAGAGAGAAGGAGGAAGAAGAGGGACCAGAAGTGAGAGAAACAATGGAAGGAAATTGACTAAATTATGCTTGTACTTATATGAATATCACAGTTAATTTCACCTTTTGGAAAAGCTATAAAGCACCAATTAAATACAACTATAAATGAATAGAAGAAAGACCAATAGGATAGAGGAACAGAATCAGGGTGATGGAGGAGGAGAGGGAAAGAGGAAGAGCTGCAGACTGAAGGAGAGAATGTTAGATTCTATGCATATAGGATTAAGTCAAAATGAACCCCAGTATTATGTATAACTATATAATGCACTAAAAATAAAAATAAGATGTTATATACATGATAATTCAATCAGATATTTAGATTTGACTCTTTCCAAGTAGACCACAATAACAATAAAGAAATCGAAGCAACTTTTGAAGGAAATTTCCCCCAGAAAGATGACTTGCAGAATTTTTCAAAGTGATAGAAAGAAGCTAAGTCATGAAATTTACCCAAAAAGAGTACTGTTGGTGTGAAACAAATAATTGCTTTACTTGTCCTTGCATCTCTTCTCTGGAATTTCCCTCTTACCTCTTAACACATAGAGAGTACCCAAAAGAAGAAAAAATTTAAATTAAGACCAACGTGAAGTGTTACACCTATTATAATGTCATTATTCTCATTATCCTTATAGAAACTAAAAATGGAGTACTCAGGGTTTGTACTGTAACTTCCTGCTACTTACATGAAGTGACTATTTTTAGACTCATCCCTCTTATTAAAGACATTCATCATAAGTTCATTTATGAAACTGTTACCTTAGACTTTTGGGGGGAGACTTTTCTGAGATTTCAAATGAGGTCTCAAAAGCATGATTAGAACATAGTCATTTAGTTTCCCAGCAAATGCTGATTCTTTCCAGGAAAATTCTATAAATAAAGAAGCAAAGCTGGTTGTCAGTGATTTGAAGTAGCTGGGTTGGATTGTGAATATTAATGTGTAAATTACAGCTTGTGCCAGTTATATACAACCAGGGCTTATGCATATTTTCCAGTGGTTTATTTAAAATATCATTTTGCATACAAACACTGGTCTAATTGAGTTTGAAAAAATTCTAAACGATATCATTTATTACTTTAAAATGTTTTTTCTTGAAACTTTAGGAGAGATAATAAGATCCACCAAGAGTAAATTTACAAAGTTTGCTTGTACCATTTGTGGAAAACCTTCTTTTCTCAGTAATTCTAAGTTAAAGTGATAGGTAAGCTAAGGGTCACCAAATACAGCATTGAAAGGACCAAATTGGAATATATCTTGGCAGCTGGTGGTATGGTATAGCACTCTCAGATGAGAGATCTGAATGAGAACTAGATCATGTGATTGAGGAGCCTTCTGAGTGCAGAGACAAGGCCAGGACAGGAGTTTGCCACTGTTCTGTAAAAAGTAGTGTATATATATTTGAAGGAGTGCCTTTAATTCAGGACTATGTTAAAGTAGGAAAAATTAATTCATAGAGATAAATTAATTCCAGACTAGATAATCAACTACATTTTCTTTACTATCCAGTGGCCTTTAGTGTAATCACAGATAAGCATACCTAAAACTACAGGGACATTTTGGAGTTACTCATAAACCCCTAGGTCACTAGTCTATTGATAAAACTCTTAGCTTGAAGGAGACAAGAATTTTCTGTGTAATCATTGCACTGAATCCTTTGATTTCAACCTAATTGATTCTCTGGCATTTAAAATTGATGTGTACTATCCATGGGAATCTTTCTGTCTTCTTTTACTGGTCATCTTCTTGTGTCAGAACAAGTCTGCTAATTGAAGAGAATCTTCAGTGTCTTTCCTACTTGTCTCTATGGGACAGGACATTTCTTCTTTGTGCTGGAGATAGTTTTGGTTGTAAAGTTCTCACTGAATTTTGTTTTAATCTTTTAATTCTACTATTTGATGGCAATGCTAGAAGTTCTATAGTTACAGCTCTTCCCTTAACATGAATGTTGTCTTATAAATGCCTTTGGAAAAAAAATGCTCATAATTCCTTCCTTTTAAACTGTGGTTTCTATAGTACCAGTTTTCTGACATTCTTTATTCTTTATTCTGACATTCTTTAACCATCAAACTGAGTGTTCACTGCAGGATTTATCTGTCATTACTCCAAAGGCAATGACATATGTTGATGTCTCTCACAGTTAAATATACCTCTAACTGCAATTTATAATTAAAATTGGTACCTCATGTGAGGTTATATGGATGATTTGCAATTTAGCTATTTCTGAAATTTGAGTTGGTATTCAGAATTTAAGGAAAGCCCAACGCCAAAGGTATGGATGCAAAGTCCAGAACAGATGTCTGAACCCATCAGTTTGGGATCTATTCACCTGAAGTGATTTGCATCACACAAAGTTAGGATACTATAACCAGGTGTGATGCTCGGTGCTCTGCTCTTAGCTACATCATATCATATACCATGTTCCTCAATAGAAGGGAGGACACTTCAGGCAGGGTCCTGTGAAGTCCTCATATGGCACAGCAAGATTTAGTGGCATTTTGAAGAGTTACAAGTTTTTCATGGCATAGAAATGATGCTCTATAACATTTTCTTAATACTAGGTATAAAGGAACTCTCTTATAAACGAGCATCTTGTTAATGAATATTTGGGTATACCAATTTAAAGTATGTGATCTAGCATATATGCCTTTGATGTTTTAGAATGAACATTATAAAAAAATAAAGACAAGCAAGGGACATTCTTAGCCCGATTAAAAAGATAACACGTATTTTTGGCCTATACGAACCATGTCACTCAAATAGTTCAGGCAGTTTGCCAAAAAAAGACAAGACAAAGTGTTTCTCCTTTTTTTAAATTGCATACCACATTTATTATAAATACAAGGGGAGGAATGGTAATTATTTTGGATACAAATAAAGTATATATAATTAAAATTTCAAAAATGCATTGTCCTAAGTGACTAGCCTCCAGCAGTTATCTTTAAGACAAAGTGTTTCTGAATGTACCAGTGCATTTAAATAGACTTTCTAGTTCCGTACTTAGGTTCATCGATGTTTTCATATTTTACTGAAGTTTAAGCTAAAGCGCTTTGGTGATCAAGATTTAACTGAAGTCAAATAGGCTGTTCTTGCTCCTTCCTTTATAGCTCTTACCTTCTTAACTTGACTATGCCCACTTTGCATTCCCATCCTGGTCTTCAAGGTAGTAGGTATCCTAACCACCCCTCAAGAACCTGCTCATAGCTTAGCTCTATCAGGAAGCTATCCTTTTTGCTTTGAGGCAGGATTCAATCCCACCTCATCTGAAAACCAGTGGCCCTTTGCAATACCCCTAATAGCACTTTACAGCACCATTTACAAAGGCTGAAGGTGAATTGTCTAGCTGGACACTCTGTTGCTGAGAGTGAAAGCCTCTGAAGGTCAGGGTCAAGGTCTTCCTCATTCCTGTATCCTCCATTGGGCCTTAGAGTTAATGAGTTAATGAATATGCAATAAGTATCTGTTGACTATTTAGTCATATAAAATAAGTTCCAGACTAAATCTGAAAAAGTAAACCTTGTAGAAAGTAAACTCTCAGACCTATCTTAACTGGTTAAAAACAGTCTGGAATGGTGAATGGCTCCCTAAGCAAGAAATATCTTGTAAAACCTGTTTCTAGACTTCATAGAAATTTAGGCTTGGCAGGAAATTTAGAGGTCATCAAATTTAAACTCTTGGTACGTTATATTTGAAAACATTGATCCAAAGAATGAAATGATTTTCTAAATGCTAAACAAAGAGTGGCTGAAATAGGACTAGAACCTGAATTTTTAAAACCTATTTTAGATTCCATTGTACGAAGCTGGATTACCTCCCACACACTATCTATTTTGGTCTCTATGTCGTGGAAACAGATGCTAGATCTATGTCAAAACGTTTGTAATTTTCTGGATGTGAAGAAGTATATGTGTATCTGTACTGTGTTGTGCACAGGAGTCCCTGCTGGAGGGAGAAGAAAGGCAGTTAGTAGCTGTGGACTGCCCAGTTGCACCCTGTGCACTCATCTCTGGCTTATGCGCACTCCAAAGCAATAGTGCAATTGCTGGAAAGTGGTGACACGCTCCTTTCATCTTGGGTGCGTATTTTACATTGGGCTCTTGACAATGACAAGAATGTACCTCTGCAATGAAAGCCTTCCTGACCATATAGTGTGACCCACACTTAGCAGATGGAAACAATTAATGTGTTTAAAAAGCAGATTTCTGCCAGGCAGTTAAGCATGCAGCTTTTGCATATTAAACCTGAGTGTTTTGTTTCCTTCTGTGAAAAACAGTAATATACTACTACCACTACTACTACTAGGAATAGTGGATAAAATATTTCATGTGTTGTTTTCAAAACGAAAAATATAGAAATTTCAGGGTTTTTTTTCTTTCTAGGGTAACTGTCATCTTGCATAACTTTGAATTCAAACTAAAAACCTCTAGCAAAATAAAAGTGGAACTTTTAGCCACATGACATTATGTACAATAAGCAAATGCAATGGTACAAAAGTAGATTAAGAATAAGACTACAAGTGGCAAAATGACAGAAAACAACACATCTTAAAAGCTAAAAAATTTATCACAGTGATGATAGGCAGCATACATTCAGAAAAGGAGGGGCAGGCACTTTGGGTGAGGACAACTATAGGAAAGAAGGAGAAGGGAAGGGAAGAGTATGCACTTGATAGGGAGCTGCAAGAATTTCACTGGGAAAGGAAGCTTTCTGGGAATAAAAGCAGTGGTACATTTTCTGTCACATATGTTCCAGTATACTTATCTGTGTTACTTTTTCACCTGGCTTTATAATATATGTTGTAAAGCAGAACTCCTTTGTTACTTTTTCTAGTGGTTATATTTGTCAGTCTTTTTCAGAAATTATAAAAGGTGTATTAGTCAGATTTTCAATGCTGTGACCAAAATATCTGACATAAACAACTTAAAGAAGTAAAGGTTTAATTCCATGGTCAGCCGGTTTCGTTGCTCTGGGCCTGAGGTAATGCAGAACATCATGGCAGAAGGGCATGGAAGAGGAAAGCTGCTCTACCCACTCCCAGTATTCCATTCAAGTTATTAATCCATCAAATGGATTGATCCATTGATGAGATTACAGTATCACAATCCAATTATTTCTTAATAATCCCACTTCTGGATATTGCCGCATTAGGGACAAAGCCTATACATAGCACCTGAAATTTTGCGGGATATTACAGATCCAATCATAACAAGAAACTCTTCTGTACTGAAAGTTGCAAAAGTCTATCAACAGAAGGTTCATATCTTTTAAAGGTTGCAAGACACTGGACAAATCATTTAACTTCATTCAAACTGCTTTCTACCACCAATTCTCTGTGAAATGGTGATAGAATTATAATTTCTATAGATGAGAAACAAATAAAAATAGCTGAAAGTGCTTAGAAAAATTTTAGCATAATATACAAGTAAAGTGTATTATTAACTTTGATTGTGCTTCAAGAATTGGTAAATTATGTGTAGCTTAAAATAAATTGAGTCATAGTCATGGACTAAATCTCAAGAAGTCTTAGTAGGAAGTTATTTTTGAAAACATGAGTTTATCATAAAGACATTTGAACTTCAGAAGGAAATAGACATTCAAATTCTTTTGAACCAACTACTTTTTAAAATTTATTTATTCACTTAGGTATACTTGACAGCAGAATTCATTTTAATTCGTTGTACAAAAATGGAGCATAAATTTTCATTTCTCTGGTTGTACATGATGTAGAGTCACACCATATGTACAGTCATAGATTAACCTAGGGCATTGTTGTCCATCTCATCTCACCATCTTTCCTGCTCCCATTTACCCTCCTCTCCCCTGACTCCTTTTTGACTGAATTTCCTGCATTCTTCCCAAGCCTCTTCTCCCATTAAGGATCAGCATCCACTTATCAGAGAGAACATTTGGCCTTTGGATTTTGGGGATTGGCTTACTTTGCTTAGTGTGATATTCTCCAACTCCATCCATTTATCTGCAATTGCCATAATTTTATTCTCTTTTAATGCTGAGTAATATCCCATTGTGTATATATTCCAGTTTCTTTATCCATTCATCTATTCAAGGACATCTAGATTGGTTCCACAGTTTACCTATTGTGAATTGAGCTGCTATAAACATTGAAGTGGCTGCGTCACTGTAGTATGCTGTCTTTACATCCTTTGGGTATATACCAAGGAGTGAGAAGCTGGGTCAAATGGTGGTTCCATTCCAAGTTTTCTAGGGAATCTCCATACTGCTTCCCAGATTGGTTGTACCAATTTGCAGTCCCACCAGCAATATATGAGAATGCCTTTTTCCTCACATCCTCACCAACATTTTTGTTTTTTTGTATTCTTGATAACTGCCATTCTGATTGGTGTGAAATGAAATCTTAGAGTAGTTTTGATTTGGATTTCTCTAATTACAAGAGATATAGAACATTTTTTCATATATTTGTTGATCGATGGTGTATCTTCTTCTGAGAAGCGTCTGTTCAATTCCTTTGCCATTTATTGATTGGGTTGTTTGTTGTTATTAAGTTTCTTGAGTTTTTTATATTTCCTGGAGGTTATTGCTTTATCTGATGTTCGTGTGGCAGAACATGATGAAGGTTTGGGTCTACTTTTTCCACTATTAGGTGCAGGTTCTCTGGTATAATTCCTAGGTCCTTCATCCACTTTGAGTTGAATTTTGTGCATGGTGGGAGATAGGAGTTTATTTTCATTTTGCTGCATATCAATTTCAAGTTTTCCCAGCACCATTTGTTGAAGGCTATCATTTTTCTTTTTTTAGGGCTTTGAGATGTAGTGTCAGGTTGTTTATTTGGTGACTTTTTCTTCTTTTAATAAATAAGCTTAATGCAATGAACTTTCCTCTTAGTACTGCCTTCATGGTGTCCCAGAGAATTTGATATGTTGTATCAGAGTTTTCATTTACCTCTAAGAAGCTTTTTATCTCCTCCCTGATGTCCTCTGCTATCCATGCATCATTTAGTAGCATATTATTCAGTCTCCATGTGTTGGAGTAATTTCTATTTTTTATTTTATCATTGATTTCTGATTTTATTCCATTATGGTAAGATAGAATGCAGGGTAGTATCTCTGTTTTTTTGTATTTGATACAACTTGCTTTGTGGCATGACATGTAGTCTATATTGGAGAAGGATCCATGTGCTACGGAGAAAAAAGTGTATTCACTCCTTGATGGGTGGAATATTCTATATATGTCTGTTAAGTCTAAATTATTGATTTTTTTATTCAGTTCTATAGTTTCTTTGTTTAATTTTTGTTTGGAAGATCTATCCAGTGGTGAGAGAGGTGTGTTAAAGCCACCTTGCAGATTACCTGTACCTCACTTGAATCAACTCTTTGATTTTACTACCAACATTAGAGGGAAATGACTTGTACATGGTAACATGACTAAGATGAAGTAGGAGCAGATTTGGGACTAGATTTTTTTTTTTTTTTTTGGTACCGAGGATTGAACTCAGGGGTATTTGACCAATGAGCCACATCTCCAGTCCTATTTTGTGTTTTATTTAGAGACAGGGTCTCACTGAGTTGCTTAGCACCTTGCCATTGCTGAGGCTGGCTTTGAACTTGCGATTCTCCTTTCTCAGCCTCCCAAAGTGCTGGGATTACAGGCATGAGCCACAGGCTTAGATCTTAATATAAGTCTAGGAAACTCTCCGTTTAACCCATCATACTCTTCATTTGTCTATACCACTGCCATTCTCCTCATCATTTTTATAACCAAAAAAATGAAAATAATTTTTTAAAAAGTTATTTATAATTTTATGATACAGTTAAGGCAGTTCACATTTATTTCCTCTGTTGTCAAGTGAAGGAATTGAATTAGGTGATTCACTTAGTTGCTACAATCTCTAAATGCTTATGAAATAATATTTTCAATGACATACACAGAGGTCATGGTAGAAATAGTGAAGAGAGGCATTTTTTCGAAATAATGACAAAAAGACTAAACTAAGATGATTGACATTAAGAACTTTACATTTTAACCTTCTCTGATTGGAATCACTATAAAGGAGCTGAAATAAGATTCAGTTAACAGTAGCCTTCATTGCTGTTATGCCAACCATCATTATTTTCACACTGTTACACCACATCTCTTCAAGGTCAGAGTGAATTGCTTGTGCCAGTGTGGGACTAACAAAGGTCAGATTGGATTAGGAGGCAAAGTCAGGTTCCAGGATTACATGTGATGCACTGAAACTCCTAAAGTACAGGGTTCGAGAAGAGCTGAAAGGGAGAAGGGACAAGAGTTGCTGAAATCTTAAAGCAAGTTGTCAGACATTTCAAAATGATAATGTGAAACAGGAACCCTCTTGATAAGGGCCAGCTGGGCTGGTGAAGAGCCAGAGCAAGGAAAACCAGCCAGCAAGGGTGAGATTCTTGACCAAAGTAGTGAGAGCTGGTTTACGAGTCTTTTGGGAGGATTATGACCTTGATCGAATGGTTTACTTGCCTTAATGCTCCTACCAATATGTTGTTTGAAGCTTGATGTCTGACTTATATGGACAGACATAGGAAGTGACTGTGTATTTTGGAAAAAAAATTAATACCTTTATAAAAATTTTAAGAGGAAGTTTAAAAATTTAAAGCAAAATTTTAAAAAATGTCATTTCCCAAAATACGTAAAACCCTTTAAATACTCTGACATTATAACATGAATCTAAGTGTCAGAAAAGGAATTGTATGTATTGATAAGAAGCTTATTGAAGAACATTAAAGAGATTTGATTATTTTCCGACTTAGAATTACTTTGCCAAGAGGGATATAAAATTAGTTTTGTAGTGAAATCATTAGGTATTTTAATCTCAATTTCTGAGGCTCTTCCTTGAGAATTCTAGCCAAGTGTTTGCCTCCTACTTTTTAGTTTGGTTCTATCACATCAGAACTAACATCTTGATAAAGTGTTTATCTTCCCTTCACCCAGAAGGAAATAATAATTTTTTATTTTTATTTTTTTTATAAAATACTTGCTATAAATACCTTTGGACACAACCACAACTGCAATTATTTAAAAAATTTTAAACATAGTATTTAATTCCTTTTGCTTATAAATTTGATCGCTGATCTTTATTTTCAATGCAGCATTCTTCAATGTCAGCTATGGATTCGTTGTTTTAAATATAACATGGAAAGATGGTGTAAGTAGGATTGAGAAAGACACTTGGGCTCTTTGACAGTGTCTCATGGCGTTTGATCATGGTGTCTCATCAAGCAGTCCCCACATCCTCTGGATCAATGCCTATGTAACTCTAGACATTTGCATAAACATAAAATATGCAGTCATTTAGGTATTTTTACTACATGATACTATTTACTGAAATGCTTCTAAATTATTTTTAACAGTGATTTGAGCAAGAAGTACTGACTTTTTGTAATGTCAGAAGACATGTAGTATGTTGTGCATTTATAGAACATCTTTATAATTTTCCAGACAGGAAAAATAACATCTCACTGATTAGATCTGTTCTAGTAGAGTTTTGGACAGAATAAATAACCCCATGCCTCATGACTGTCCTGATACCTTCTATTTATAGCTGTCTTCTGGGCGAAGAACATCACAACAGAATGAATTAATTGTTGTGCATGCCATTATGTCTTCAATATTGTAATATCAACATTTATAAAAATATCAACTCAGTACAATAAAAAATAGAAAGTGATTGCCCTTTTTTGTCTCCAAAGAAGGAAAAATATTACAGACCTGAATGTTCTTTCACTGACTGAGAAGAAATAGAAGATGTAGAAGCTTATAGATCTTAAAAACATAGGAAGGCAAGATGGTGGAATGTGACTGGGGCTACCTTAGTTTGTCTCTCTAGAAAAACACTGTCTGAGAAGGAGATCTTCAAGAGCTTGGACACCTGAGTCACTGGAAAGAGCCAACTATACTGGGATAAGTATTCTAGGCCGAGAGAACATCAAGTGGAAAGGCTAACAGGTGACAATGACTCTGGCCACTGTAGCCACAGTTCACTGTACAAGGGTAGTAATGGGGTAGTTGAAAGTACTTTGTATTTTATTTGAAGCTCCACTGCAAACCAATAGATAGTATTGAGCAAGAAATGGCCTCATGAGTGTTCTCATTTTAAAAGACCACACTGGTTGTTCTGTAGGAAGTCAAAAGAAGCAGCAAGGAGATCAGATAGGTACTATTTTAGTGCTCCAGAAAAGAAATGATGTTGCGTTAGACTGGGGTGGACCTAATAGGTGAGTGCAAAAGAAGAAGAGAAAGTGGAATTTATTTTGGAGGAAGAGTCAACACAGCTTACCAAAGAATTTGAGGTAATTAGGGAAGGAAGAAAAGCAATTAACACCTTGGGGCTTCTAAGTAAGTGGATGAATGGTGGCAGCACAATATAAGATAGGGAATATTGAGGAAATAAAAATTTCATTAATTTAAGATACTTACACATCCAATTAAAGATATGAGTAATTTCCTAGAAAAGTCCGAAACTCAATGAGGTCAGGCTACAGATAAAAATTTGGAGGTAGTTGGAATATATTTAAAGCTAATTGGCTGGATGACATCATCCACACAGAGAATATAGATGGAAGAGTCCTGAACACAGCCTTGGGAACTCCAGTGCTAAGGGTGGTAAAGGAGAAAACCAACAGACTGTGAAGAGTCAGTCAATAAGATGGGAGAAAAGTTGATAGTTCAAGGACTAGTATCTTGAAAGCATCTCAGGATAGAGGAAGTGACGATTAAGATGACAAAAAGGTTTGCATCAGCTTTGGCAATGGATTGGTTGGTCACATGTGTGATCTGGATGATGTAGTTTCAGAGAGTAATGCATTTAAATAGTACATCAAACTAAAAGGCATGTACTCTGGCCAAAGGAATAGCCATAGAAGTTGGCATACCACGTGTCTTACATGTTTTGGTTTTGTCCTTTGGATTCTCCTGTCAGACAGGCATAGCTGTTACACAGAATCTCAGATCTTGATAAGAAATGATTCTGACAAGATCCAAGAAATCCAAGAGTGTTAAACACCTCAGGTTTATTGTTAGCTCTTATTTCCTGAATGTGTTTGAGGCCTTGACTCTATTAGGTAAAATATGACTTCATTAAATTGTCTGACTCTAATACTTTAATTTAGTGCCAGGGACCACTTTTAGTGTAAAATATTTTGGCACAGGAATCCTTTCTAAACTACTTGGCTTTTATCACTCTGCATCCTGCCTTGCAAGCCTTTTCACCAGTGTAACTCTCACATTTGTGTCTTGCCAGATGATAGTCGAGAAAAAAGGGCACCTGAGTTTTAAACAGGAAGCACAAAACAATTTAAAGTTGTTCAAGAAGATGATGAGCTAAAAACTCATCAGTATGTGAGTATGAACCATAAATAAGCATAAACATACTGATTAAAAAATAAAAATAGCTGGGAGCAGTGGCACATGCCTATAATCCCAGCAATTCAGGAGGTTCAGGCAGGAGGATCATGAGTTCAAAGCTATCCTCAGCAAAAACGAGGCACTAAGCAACTCAGTGAGACTTTGTCTCTAAATAAAATACAAAAAGGACTGGGGTTGTAACTCAGTGGCTGAATGCTGCTGAGTTCAAATAAATAAATAGATAGATAAATAAATAGATAAATATAATATTAAAAACTATTAAACATTTACCAAAAATAAATAAATAAAACTCTGAATTTCCTTGCAGGTGTTTATCACTGACCTCACATTACTGTGGGCAGCAATAGAATCTCTTTAGCCTTCATTCTTCACATTTGTAAATTGCCTAGATATGCAACAGGAATTGCATCTTTAAATATGTAATTATAGGAGCCCATGTATTTTAAGGTATGTAGTGACAGGCTGTGGGAAGTTGGTTTGAATGGTTCTCCCAAAGAATATGTCCAGATGCAGAAGCTGGGAAGCACCATCTGGTCAAAGAAGATAAATGGCCTCATGTAAGGGTGAGAAGGCCTAAGAGGACAGAAAGGAAGACAAGACTGGGGCAGGAATGGAGGGAAGTCTGCTGGAAGGAGAATGTTCCAATAGTGAAGCAATGCAGAGTCTGTGGCCCAAGATGTCAAACTAGTTATTGGAGGTCACAGGCCAGGCGGGACTGCAAGGGCTAAAGGGGAACAAAGACAAGGCTCGTTTGGCCTGGATAGAAACTGGTCAAAGAGTAGGAAGACTATAGTTAAACTTTAGCAGAACTGAAAAAAATGAAATAAAAAATGCAAAGCTGTACTCAAAAAGCTCTCAACTGTGTGTAGTAGTAGAAAGAAACAACCTCCTACTGTCACAGATATTTGTGTTAGAGCAAACTCCGTGGATGAAGGTAGCGTATGGATGCTTGGATGTGGGAGTTGACAGAGTGCATGGGGAGTAGGGAGTGGAGGAAACACAAGAAGCTGAGTCTATGCCTGGGAGGTGCTTAGCTCAAATCTTCCCTATCTTTGTCTCCTCTTCCCCGCCCCCTGTTCTTCTCCCTCATTCCTTCCTTTCTCCTCTGTGCCTCCCCCTCCATCTCCTTCCCCTCCCAGTTCCCCCCTCAGCCCTCCTCCTCTTTGCCCTCTTTGCCCTCCCCTCCTCCTCACTCCTCTTCTCTTTCTCCATCAAGCCTTTTTAAAACCCATGCTGATAGGAACAGCAACGTAGTCATCTTTCACCATCAGCACTCCTACAAGGAACAGTGGGTACGATTTTAAGTGGTGGTAAACTCAAAATAACATTTATATTGCACTTTACAACACATAAAACACTTTAATGTAATTAACTCCTTTGATTTGATCATCACAATAATGCCTGGGGCTGACAGTCATAAACATTGTTACAGATGAAGAAGCCAAAATTCTTATCAGTTCAATTTGTTGCCAGAGGCTTAGTAATTGGCAATGTAAGCCAAGCTTGTCTCCTGAGCCTGTGGTCCTCTGGTTCCAAATGCCATGCTCTTTTCATTGTACAGCACAATCTTATTTTTATAAGAAGAGAATTTTCTTTTTTCTTTCTTTTCATGGTTTTAGATACCAAACAAAAATTATTTTTTTATTAGATATACGAAAATGAGGCAAATTTAGGTCCTTTTCCCATTCCTAATGAGGATGCCAAGGACCAAGAGGCATCTGGCCAATGACAGGAGAACCAAAGAGGCTGAATAATTAATAGGGTATATTCTAAATCCAGAGGCTGTCAAAGTAGGCAATGTCAGACATGCTGGAGTTGCCTGGTTATTCAGGACACCTAATGACACAGGGTCTCAGTAGTAAAAACTTCAGGGGATCTGAAAAAGATAACAATTTGTTATGTTATTTTTAGTTCATCACAAATGACAGTCTGCAGTTTCATCAGATGATTACAAATGACATATTTTGGGGACATAATAAGCAATGCAATGGACAAATCTGTTTATTAATACCACAATGTGTATTTCTCCCGTGAATTGGTTTTATTTGGGCTTTTTCTGGTATCTCACTTCTGATGATTAAATTATACCCTAAATAGAATATACAACTCTATGTAACCAACCTATTCTGGTTGACATTAAATACAGCATAAATGGAAGCTGAAAATAACCAGAAGCATTTAGATTTCTGGTCTCATTCGTCTAATCTGCTTTTCCTTTTTTTCTGGGATGCAAGTGATTCTGAGCCTCTTGCCATAGTTACAACTTCCCTGGGCCTCAGGACCCTGGATTTGCATTCTCAGTGAAAAGAGTTCCAGGGTAATCTCCACCTGTGACTGCTTATGTGTTACACACACACAAAGCAGGCAGGGCTGCTCAAAACAGAGGAAACAATGATCCAGGATAAAGAGAAAGCCTACCCTTCAGAGAGCAGGAAGGCAGTCAGCAGTCTTCCATACCTACTTATTTGTGGGAAACAGAACTATTTAATTTTTTGAGTGAAAGCAGATTTGGAGTATGAAAAAAAATATGACCCAGATCATGCTGGTTTCTTTTATTTTATATACAAATAGTTCTGCTGAAGTGGGCTTTTTAGCTATTGACTCTAAAAGGTAAACTTGATTAGTCACAAAGGCAGCTGTAAGTGTAATATTTAGGGCAAAGACAAGGTTAACAAGCCACCACCCCCTTCCCAATAATATGCTGGATGTGTTGTGTTTAATGTGGAGCCAAAATTTAAACCAAAAAACCTGAAACCCCACAAGTCCTATGTATTCCCCTCCATAGTTATAGAATGAAGAACTGTCTTGTATATATCTTTTCTCCCCAACTGAATTGAAATTTTGGATTTTATAATTTCTGTACTAATATATCTTTATATCAGGTGTAGTCTTTTGATGCTTTCTGGCTATGTAAAGCATATGAAATGACTTCAGTTCATATAGGCTTTTCTTTAGTTAGTCATTTAATGTTTTTAGCATATCTTTAGACAAGGACTTTGCATTTAAACTTGGGCAGCTTAGTAGTTTTCATCAGAGAGTGGACTGGGGTTGGATCTACTTGTGATGCTTTCTCTTCATAGGAAGTCTTGGAGAAAAAGCATCCTTGCTTCCAAATACATTTTTAACAATATTCAAGCATTTGAAAAAGAAGTGAGGACTTCTGTATGTTAGATGCTAGGGAATACAGAAGTAAAGAAATTACACTATTTCTGTCCTCAAGGAATTTATACTCTAGGGAAGAAGACCTAATATAAACAAACACCCTGATAAATAAATAACTGTAAATTGTTCCAAGTGCCACTGTAGAAAATAACAGCCATGCAAGCTCCCAGAAAGCATCCGGCTGGTCCAAAGAAAAGTCATCAAATATCTTCCAGGTATAAGAAGAATACAGAATTTAAAGTCAGATAACCTGGATTCAATCACCACCATTTAACTAGCTGGGTGTTTCTGGGCTTCTGTTTCCTCATATACAATAGGGGTATTAGATTAGTGCCCTCCACGGTCTTTTCTGGCTTCATCCACCATTACAATGATGTCATTCTAGAATTTCATCTTGGGGGAGCCACAGGGAAATTTTTAAAAAGGCGAGAAGACAGAAGCTTGGTGCAATGCAGTGTTTTTCAAGCCACAGGAGTCTAGAGAGGCAGCTGCAGAGCTGTGGAGGAGACCCGTGAATAGAGGTGGAACTGGGGACTTAGGGTACCTCCCCCCTCAGCGTCTCTCAGACATGCCCTGCTTTTATCTGTTGATTGTACCAGCCTTCTGAGGAAGATTTCATCTAAGGAATTCTCCTGCTAAAAGAAGAAAGCATTTTAAAATTACTGTTGTGGCCCTAATAGATTAGTCTTTGGAAACTAGACAATTGTGAATTCCAAATAATGCTATAGCACTTTAGTGAGTTTTTATAAACCCCTCGAGTCTTCATCTCATTATCTATAAAATGACACTCAAACCTATTCTGTGGGATCTCTCAAGGCTTATAAATACTGCCTGAGAAAGAAGAAGTTACTAAGGAATGCAACACAACACATAATGTTCTAATTACTTATATTTCTAATTAATGTGCACAAATTATGAATGTATTATCATTAATATTTTTTCAAAATGTGCTATGATGATAAAATAAATCCTCTGGTGAATTGGAATAGTACCACTTCACATAACAATTTCTGTGCTTCTATTTCTTTTACACCCAGGATTTCTTTTGAGTAGTAGAAATTTATCTGGAAACTTAATTCCATCCCACTACAGAGAGCAGTTCTTGATGTGCCACTAATTCTGCCAAATGGATAGTCTTGACTGCTCTCTGAGGATATAGAATCATATAACGGAAAGTAGAGTTGAGAAAGGAAAGGCACAAAAGTTGTATGTACATATGGCGATCAGAGAGAAGCTTCAGACATATTTGGTCTGTAAACACCTGTGGAAACTTACATGCAACTCTTTAGTTTTTCCAGATTTTGCTCATGGGAGAGACACTTAATTTGTTTTTTGAACTTAACCATTATACTCTAACATACATGCAGATTTAATCATTCTGGTCAGGATTTCTTTTTATAAAAAACAGACTCCTTGTGCATATAGCTACATGCAGTTTTGTTTTGTGGCCAACTGACCACCATATGAAATCTGTTTTGGTTTTAGAACTCTCTGCACATAGACAAATCATCTTAGGGAATGTCAGGCAGCATAGTCATGAGCAAATTCGGTTAAGATTACAGGAAAGACATGAATCTGATAGTTTGGCACTTCTGGACTTACTTTGCCTTCTCTGAGAAGGGTCCATGAGTTGCAGTTGGTGCTTTAGCCCACCTTTTCTTTCTGAGTACCAGGGATTAAACTCAGGGACACTCAACGACTGACCCATATCTCCAGCCCTATTTTGTATTTTATTTAGAGATAGAGTCTCACTGAGTTGCTTAGTGCCTTGCTTTTGCTGAGGCTGGCTTTGAACTCATGATCCTCCTGCCTCACCTTCCCTAGCCTCTGGGATTACAGGCATGCACCACTGCACCTGGCTAGCTTACCCTTTTATATGATGAGCTAATCAAAATATGTGCACTCCAACCTTCTTTCGATGTCATGGTTAATGTTGCAGAGATCTCTTCAGTAACTTGACTACTTTAATAACACATTCATCATGAAAACATATAGAAAAGATAAGCTGATGAAAGAATTAGTGGACAGAGTTGAAAATGCATATGTAATTACTTCCTTTATTAAGACCTGGAACTGAGTTATTCTATTATACATACACTTCTGTCAGAAAAATCAGATTGAGTGAAGAATAAAAGTTGTTTTTTCTTCCTGCAATACTCATACCTGTTAATATTTTTAAGGGCTATTTACAATAAAATAATTATCAGACTGAAATCACATGTTGTGTTAAAATGCTAAAATTTATACTGGGAATAAATTAGGATTTATTTTTAGACTCGAAATTAGTTATATAAGAAAATAATATATAGTAATTTTTCAAGTGCCATTAGGTTTTTGTTTCCCATTTTGGCATTTGCTTTCAGTTGACCAAACACAAGGATAAAAATGACAGCTATTTCTCAGTTGGCATTTGAAAGACAAGAGCAATAAGAAACCCAGAAGAACTTCTGGAGAATTTTCATAGGGAAAATAAGCATATTGACATTCTTTGACTTTTGTATATTGATTTTTGGCTCCAGCTGCTCCAAAGCCATTAAGAGTTAGAGTTACTCATTCTTGATTTTTTTTTTTACTGTCAGTTTTCTTATTCATAATGCTGAATAATTGCAGGACTACTTAACTTTATTTATGCTCATACTCAGTTTTATGGTGAAATATTCACAAGGTAGCCTGCTGAAATTCTTGCAGGTAACTAATAAAATATGTGGCTTTTAATAGACCACAATTCTTAGGTTGATTAATTTAGTAGATTGATGTTCTAGTAAAAGAGTAAATCCTGTGAATTTTAGTGATGGTCCCAGGCTGGTCTTAAACAACTACTGTGTTAAAAATAACAGTATCTCTTTCCTATAAAGACAACCTGAAGGCCCTTGAAATATGTACAGGTTCTTAATTTTTGTTTAACTTATTGATGGACTCTGCTTAATTAGCTATGAAAAGAATGACTCTATATCCCTATGGTAGTATCTACTTTCACTGCAAGCTTATAAAAGATTCTTGATAGAGACTGACATATCTAATAAGTTCTCCCACTGTAGACTCATAAAGTGTTATGAATATAAAACTAAATGGAGACAGCAAGAGAGAGAGATGTGAATATAGAATCATATAAAAATTTTAAACCCAGAAAAAAAATGGGCAGTGTTGTATGCAGACCAATGATGCCCTAAAGATGTCCATGCCCTCATCCTTAAATCTGTAAATATACCTTATGACAAAGGGGAACTGAATTATTGATGGAATTAACATTAATGTCTTAGTTCATTTGCATGGCTACATCAAAATACCTGAGATTGGGTTTTTTATTAAAGAATAGAAATTTATTTTCTCACAGTTCTGGAGGCTGGGAAGTCCAAGACCAAGGCCTGAAAGGATTCGGTTGTCTGCTCAGGACTGCATCTTCCAGAAGAAAGGAACACTGTGTCCTCCCCTGGCAGAAGAACAAGCTACCAAATGCTGCATGAAGCCTTTTAGAAAGGCCTTAATCCCATTTACAAGGGAGCTACTTTATGGCCTAATCACTTCTTAAAGGCCTCACCTCTTAATCCTATTGCTTTGGTAATACCTGAATTTTGGAGGGGACACATTCAAACCATGTTCACTACTAATAAATTGACCTTGAAATAAAATTTATTCCTGGATTATCCAATGAAATCATCACCAATCCCCTTAAAAATGGAAGAAGACAAAAGAGAAGGTGAATGGCCTTGCTGCCATTGGTGGCCTTGAGATGGAGGAAGGAATTTCATAAGCTAAGGAATGTGGGCAACTCTAGAAACTAGGAAAGGCAAATAATCCAACACAAGCCTCCAGAAAGGAACACAGCACTGACAGCATCTTGACTTGAGCCTCATGAGGCCAGTTCCAAAATGCTAACCTACAGAGCTGTAAGATAGTTCTTACATTATTTTAAGGCACCACATTGGTGATGATCTGTCACAGCAGCAATAAAAACTAATTCAGTTAGCATGAGACAATAATGTGGGGTTAGACAGCTCTCTGTCACTGAGACAAAGTTCATGAAAAAAATCAACCTTTAAGCAGGAAAGACTTATATTGGCTCACAAGTTTCAGAGTTCTCAGTATGTGGTTGCTTGGCCTCTTTGCCTTTGGAACTATGGCAAGATAGAACATTATAGTGGAGGATGTGGTAGAGGAAACTATTTACTTCAGGGCAGTAGGAAAGCAAATTAAAAATAAAAAAGAGGAAGAGGTCTTCGTATTCCCTTCAAAGGAATGCCCCCAATGATCTCACAGTCCACCACAGGTCCCACCTCCCAAACATCTACCATTTCTTAGTTGTGCCACAGGATAGTAACCAAGCCTTTAGCACATGAGCATTTGGAGGACATTTAAGATCTAAATCATATCAAATGTATATTTAAAAAGCACACAGTCAAGAAACATCTATTAAATATACTCATTAAATACAGCTTGCTTTCTTCTGTGGCATCTTTGATGTAATTAAAGCATCCTTCATGAATCAGGGTGAGAATTATACTTAAGTGTCTATCAATTGCCACAATAATAGCAACGCTTATGATTTCTCTATTAATTGTACTAGGATGGTGGGGCTTAATGAAAAGAGCAGTGTGGTGGAAACCCAATCATCATTTTACCCACACACACTTACATCATTCATTCTCCACCTTGTTCCCAAAGTTCTCCATTAGTGTGAAGGGATGCTGCATCTTGACTAGCTCCAGGCACAAACACAGTTATGCTGCATGAACAAGTTGATTTGGGAGTCCAGGAAAAAAATATTAAATATATATTATGAGAATTTGAAGGAACTTTTGAGACCATCTAGTCAAAAAGTGTGAATGAAAAAATTCAGTCCCAGGGTCACTCAGCTGATAGATCACAAAACTAAGATGAGCATCTAGGAGTTCTGTTTCCAGTTGTGTTGTTTCTGTTGCATAATGAACTCCAACTACCGGTATACATTCCATCTACAGATGGTACACAATTAGAAATACCGCCCAGTCAAATAAAAGTGAGCCTTTACATCCAGGCAGCCAAAGTTAATTATCTGTGTATGTTCTCTAAAGCTTTCCCACTGACACCAAGAAGTTCAAGGGAAAAATAAAAGTTCCATATTTAAGGGTAATTGAGAACATCATCCATAGATATTAATAATATGACCTTTTTACCATAAGAATCATCAAATCATTGTCATAAAGAATAATGAGTGTGTCTATCACCTCATTTGCTGGCTGCAATCTCTACTATTGAATTGTTAAGCTTTGAGCTCCTTTCAATGCAAATATGGCCAAATCTCTTTTTTTTTTTTTTTTTTTTTTTTACTTTCTAGTTATGGAATTTTAGGTAAGTTATTCATCTTTCCTAAGTTTAGTCTAGGCTTCTTCTGTACAATGGAACTGACTACACTATGTCAGAGAATTATTATAAGGTCAAAGGAACTAATATTTTCAAACTCCATAGTGTTACTTGGAGCATAATAGATACTAAATAAATAGTAGATATTTTATTGTCAGGCTTTTTTTCCCTGAATTTTGCTAGAAATTCTGAAGACCATGATTATTTAAATGGAAAAGAAAACCCTAAGTAAGATTCTCAGGATCTTGAAAGGGAGAGACAGAGAAATGAAGATCTGTACATAAAAGGGAAGGCACTTAAGGAACTTCAAGGGCCCATGAGTGAAAGGAGAAGCTAGGAAAAGTGTCAGAGAAGGAATGGCCAGCAGAAGGTCAGAGGAAAGAAGAGGCGGGGAGAATGGGAGTAGACAAGTCACATTGTTTTATAAAGGGGATAATTGAGGAAGATGTGAGGGAAGGAAGAAAAGAACACAGCGAGTGGTTGAAATCACCTGTATTTTCATCTGATTCATCTCTTAAAGGAAATACTTTCTAAGAGTGATCTTTGCTCTTTTGTGTGCTAGTGAAATAAGGTGAGAATCTCTCTTCTTTTTTTTCTAATGGTGACCCTGAACAAGGGCATGCTCTCCTTTGAAAAATCCCTTCTGTCTGAAGTGATATTACAATGTGATCAAATAGGGTCTCCTCAGTTTATGTTACTGAGATAAAGTGAATGATGTACTTGACAGATCCTTTTGAACTACCCCATCTGAGAACTGGACCAAAGACTCTCTGATCCCAAATCACTGTGCTTTCAATAGCTTTTACTGTTCTCCACAGTTCCTGCATTCACTACCCAGAAGTATGAGATCTGTCTCATGAGATGTAGATGAAGTGGAATAATGAAATATTTCCCAAACTCATCTGGTGATGCAAACAACCAAAGGCATGACTGTGTGAAGATTCTGATTCTTACATCTAGGTGATTCTTATCATTAGACACTGAAACTTGAAAAAAATGCAGAAATTTCACAGGAAAGCAAGTTATCCTAGTGACTGGGCAGTTCCTGCTATTGTACCATGATCCTCCCAATAAGAGAAGTGGACAATTTGACAAAAAGGCTTAGGATCCATCTTTGTACACATGTTATCTTTGTTTTTGTTGAGCTGTCTTATTGCTGAGAGTGATGAGCATTTTATGGTGATCCTCTTGTTAGTACTCCAGAAGCTTCTCTCCTCTGCAACATCTTCATTGTGCCTTCCCATCCAACTTGCTATTGCTCCTTCCCTGCTCCATGTCATGCCTGGAAATATGAGGTACAGTCATACCATGTGACAATTAGTTGTTTAACATTTATCATTTAACATTTATCTCTTTAAAGCAGAGATTATGTCTTATTCATCTTTGAGTCCTCAGTACTTCACCAGCCTGGCAAATGGTAAACAGGTAAACAATAAATACTTAATTCAGTGACTACTCAAGGTAGATTCTTATGAAGATGCACATGGGGAATCAGAAAGCTTTCCTTATCCCAGGAAAAGAACAGGACATGGAGGGAAGAAATGTGCCAAAGATGACCCCTACATTCTGGCATCTCTCCATGTATGTTTCCTTATGTCTAGAATTGGTGTAGAATTGACAGCAGATGTCAAATTGACCTTTATTACGCCATATATGAGCCTTTGATACTTAGAATTTTAATTTGTGCTCAGATCACGAGGAATCTTATAGAAATGAAATGGAAAAACAGGTAGTAATAATGATGATTAACTAGTAAAATGTTATTTTGTGACATGAAGTTGAGCAATAATAGTTTTTTGTCAATTTGAATACCACACCATTACATTTCTGCCTCAAATGTCATAAGCAATACATAATGTAAAGAATTCGTGAGCTCCTCTATTTAATGGCAAAGCATCACTGGGATGTTAGGACAGAATTTACACTAATTTCATTAATGATCCCTTTGAATTGTCTTACTCCCTCTGAGAAGATTTCCGCCAAATCATTTGGCTTCTCTCCTGATTTAATTGTTGGTAAAATGAGAATTCACCCGAAAGTGAATCTATGAAGGTTTTATTATAGGAAAATCTTGGATCTAAAACGCTGAACCAAAGTTGGATGTGGAGGAGCAGAAGTCAGCTCCAGCTGCTTCCATTCGAATGAAAGAGTTGATAAGGGAATTGACCATTGAAGTCAAGTCTATACACTTTTTATTTTCTTCTCTCCATCCATCTTGCAAAGCAAATATTGAAGAGAATATGGATGTTGCATTCTCTATAGTGAATTTCTCTGCTTCTTCAGCAGGAAGAATGAGAGAAATCCTATTTGCATCCATTTAGCTGTCTTAACAATCCCCACCCCAAGACTAAGTTAACGTTTGTTTATGGCCTGGAGCAGCCAAAAGGGAATAACAGTAAGTTCATGCATAGGGTAGTTGTGGTGGAGAGCAAGAGTCCCTTCCTCTATAAACCTGAAGAGATTTGCCTGCAAAAGTCTCCAGTCTGCTTTTAGGTACAGTTGAAGAGATGAAAGGGATCCATGGCTTATTTGACAGAGCCGGGTCTTTGGCCTCAGATACAATAGGTTGGTTTCAAATTGCACTTTATGGTGAGTTTTGTGAAACTCACCATAAGACACTTCAACTCTCTGAGCCAGAGTAGTCTCTGAACAATTGTAATCACAGTGCTATGCTCTGGAACACCTATATCATTTGTGGGGCCCCATGCATAATGAAAATATGAGTCCATTTGTTCAAAAACATGGAGTACTTCAGGACTGTGATACAGAGCAATTAAACCAGGCATGGGATCCCTTCAGAGCATGGGTCCTTTGTGACTAGGCAGGTCATACATCCAGAAAATTGTCCCTAGCTGTTCAAGTGGCTCTCAGATATTGTCTTTTGTATCCATGAAAAGCATTTTCCCACTAGCTGTAGGATAGATTTATCTAGTGGGAGGCAATGGTTAGGACACTGGAGTGTGGGAGAGAGGGGAAAAAAACAAGTTACTTCGTTCTTTCCCCATCTCCCTTTCTCTACATTTCCCTCTTAGAAGTATCTCCAATTGTGATTGCTCTCCCCTGTGTGTTCCAGCTTCCCTGGGAGACCCACCTTCTGAGTTCTCACTTTTCCCACTAGGCAGTCCCCTGAAGGTAGCTGGGCTTCTGTATTCTGATACCATGAACTATTATCTCAATTTTTCCAGTATTCCCAGTGATAGCTGCTTCCTGACTTCCTCACTGTTCCATATTTAGCATTTCAGCCACCGCAAGCCCTTTTTAAAGGGCTCATCACTATTAAATATGCCTTATGCTGCATGGAATATGATACAAAAATCTATCTTGAAAGGTTATTACAAAGAACACATTTGAGAAGGTTTTCTAAGCATTCATGAGTGATGAAATCAATGTAATGGGTCAAAAACAACATTTTAGAATAATGCAGAGTAGAAGAGAAAAATTGTGGTGCACTGTGTGTATTAAGGGAATAAGTATGGTTTCATAAAACTCACAGTTGTCTGTATGCATGTGTGATGTGTATGTATACCAATTCATGACATAAAAATGTATTACTTTCTTGCAGCTGGGATCAAAAAAAAGAGCCCATAGTGTAAGGTTTCTGGCACATAATAAGTACTCAATAAATTGTAGCAACTGTTGCTGCTATCCAAGACCATGTCATATAAACACAATCCAGTCAAATAGTCCAAAGAGTTTACCAGTCCAACTCACTTTAGCTCATTAGGATCATTCCATGTAGTTAGGCCAGGATGTACTGAAATGCCCAAAGCACTGACTTACATTTGTTTGATTATACCTAGCCAGGCCCAGCCTGAGTCACCAGCCTTGGCTGAAAGAAAAGCCAGCCAGGTCCAAAGAACAGAATCAGTTTTAAAATAACATTTCATTTTCCTATGAGTCATCACAAATCTGCCCCTGCAGCGCCTTTCTCCTGCAGCTGAATGTTTTAAAATGGGCAGGTCTCACCCAAGAAAGTGGGAATCGGCAGGAAGTGATAGGATAGAGCAGCTTTCCTGCAATGAGCGTGTTAGTAAGAGTACACCTTCTGGCATTTTTCTCTTTCAAAATTATCACAAGACTATCGAGATAACTGCTGCCAGATATCCATGAGACTGATAATTGGCATATATTATCAACATTCCAGCACTTGCTAAGTGAATAGAAAAACCAAAAAGTTACTGGTTACTTTATTCTGCCATAGCCATTCCAATTGTAAATGGGTATTGTTAGGTCTAGTGAAAGAGTTTTTGCCTCTTGTCTACATCTTGTCCACTCATCAGATAAGGAATCTCAACTTGAATCCATCAAACTTCAGAGAACCATGGATCTGAGGGTTATGTTTTGTGTTAGATTTTTATCACTATGACAAAAATATATGAGAAGAATGACTTAGAGGAGGAAAAGTTTATTTTGGGCTCTTGGTTTCAGAGGTTTCTGTCCCTATATGGCAGACTTTATTGCTCTGGGTGTGAGGCAAGGCAGAACATCATACCAGAGTGATGTGGTGGAGGAAGGCTCTTTAGCTTAAGGCAGCCAGAAAATAGTGAGAGAAAAAGGGAGGAGCAAAGGACAAGATATAGTCCCCTCAGGGCAAGTTACCAGTGACCTACTTCCTCTAGTTATGCCCCACCTCTAGTTATGCCCCACCTGCCTACAGTTCCCACCAGTAATCCATTCAAATTATTGATCCATCAAAGGGATTAATCTATTGATGAGATTATAGTTCTCATAATCCTGTCTTTTCCTCTCTAAATAGTGCTACATTGCCTAACATGTGAGCTCTTTGGCAGACATTTTTAGATCCAAACCATAATATGGTTGGAATTTCATATATCTCCCAAAGGCTCATGTGTTGAAAGCTTAATCCTCAATACAGCAACATTCAGCAGTGGGGCTTTTAGGAAATGATTAGATCATGAGGGCTCTGACTTCATCAGTGGATTAATCCATCAATGTATTCATAATTTGATGGCACTTATTTGGAGGTGATGGAACCCATAGGATGTAGAACATACTAGAAGACTAGTGGGTCCTTGATGGCATACCATTGGAGACTATATCTTGTCCCTGGCCCCTCCCCCTCAATGCTTCCTAGACACCATAAGATTAAGTGACTCAGCTCCACAACATCCTCCCTACCGTGATGTTCTCCCTCACCACAGGCCCAGAATCAACAGAGCCAGCCAACTATGGACTGAAATTTCTAGAATTATGAGCCAAAATAAATCTTTCTTCCTTTAAGTGGTTTTGCTCACAAACAACAGTGATGAAAATCTGATTAACACTGAGAAACAGCAAAGAGCTATAGGAAAGGTGGACTTCTCTGAGACTACCCAGAAATCCTCCCAGGACCAAACCAGCCCTTATTGAGCTTTCCAATACTGGTTTGATAGAGTGGTCACCGCATTTGTATTGTTGCTAGTCTTTAATATCTATAGAGACAACAAAAATATTTATTTCTATTACTGCAAGATATAGTGTCTGCCAAACTCAAGGGACAGAGAAACAGAATAGAAACTACTAACACTTATACAGGACTTACATTGTGCCGATGCTGTATGGAGTACTTTGCACATAAAAATTCATTTAATCCTCATGACAACACCTTGGGTAGTCACTGTTATTTTCCTCATTTCCCAACGGAGCAGACAAATAAAGATGGCAAATAACTTGCTCAAATTCACACAGCCAGTTAATAGTAAAGCCAAAGATCAAACAAGGCAATGAGGTTGTTAAGCCATTTCTCTTTACCACTATGAACTGGGAGCTAGAAAGTGTGATTCTAATTTTATCATTAACAGCTCATCCGATAGGTTGAGGGAATCAACCCCTCACAGTATCCTTTCTTCATCTATAAAGTAAAGAAATTGCTCAAGGTCATTCAGTCCCTTCTAGTAGCCCTTTCCATCATGTTTCTTTGAGCTTTAGTGCTGAAGGATTATAATTACTTAATCCACTATAGTCTGTTGCCCTAAAATATTTCACTCAGTCAATACTTTTCTAAACAATTCAAGTATAGATATTTTTCTACTTATCCACTCCCTTGCTAAACATGAGGAGGCCTCATTTTCTGGGGCTGAATATCAGTCTCCTACTTTCTCTTCCTATCTGACCTCAAATTGCCTTTTGTCCTTTGGCACCTAGGGAATAACTCTAGGACGCTTTCTCAATCTCAGAGTTTGTCACACCCACCCTTAAAGCAGTGCTGAATTAAAGGGTGTGACTGGTCTGAGGGGACTCATATGTTACAGTGGACCACTGAGGAGAGATACTGGAGGAAGAAGGAGGTGGAGGAGACCTAGCACTAAACAATGTTTCCAATTAAGAGAAGTGGAAGGTCAGAGAGAACCACCCTCCTGGAGGGAGCTCTCTACCACCTGATGAGCTGATTAAATATCATGCAGCAAAAAGTAAATGTTTATTCCAAGCCAGGTGCTTGGACCGTACAGAACTATATTAAGCATGAGTAAGTGGTTTAATTGATTCACCTTTCTTCCACTGTTAGTGTGTTCTTCCTAAGTGGCTGACACAGAAAATCTTTTGTGATTCTCTTCTAACAGCTGGCTCATAAAAGCATAAACTCAGAATATTCTGTGAAGAAATTACTTTAGTTTTCTACTTTCTTTCCTTAGATTTGTATTAAAATGGTAGTAGAAAAACAGAGTTAAAGCATACTGTTCTAGCTGATTGCTTTATCAAAATTAATGGAACTATGTTTTGTGATTTCTTTTCCAGTTTTGAGTATTGTTTATTTCTTGAAGATGGAATCCTGGTTAAACATTGTGGACATAATATAATCTGCGAAATCAACCAAAAGAATGTCTCTAAGGGGGATTCATAGTGATTAGCATGATTATCTCACACAGATATTTCGTTTTGTAATTTCCAAATTACTTTTATTTTTTATTGGTACATATTAGTTATACAGAATGAATGGAAGATTTCTTTGTGGCATATTCATATATCCATAAAAACAATGATTTGATCAATTTCACTCCCTCATCCTCCCCTGATCTCCTTCCTCTACCTTCATGGAATCCCCTTTTCCTCCTGCTTTTTTTCCCTCTAGCTTCCACAAATGACAGAAAATATCTAATTTTTTTTTAATCTGACATATTTTGCTCAACATTATAAACTCTGGTTCCCTCCATTTTCCTGTAAATGACATAGTTTCATTGTTCTTTGTGGCTAAGTCTATTCATCTGTTGGCACATACATAGGCTGATTCCATAACTTAGTTATTGGAAATTGTGCTGAGATGAGCATGATTATGCATGTACCTCTAAGGTATGCTGACTTTAGTACTTTTGGATAAATACAAGGAGTGGTATAGCTGCATCATATGGAAGTTCTACTATTAGCTCTTTGAAAAATCTGTATATTATTTCCATAGTGACTGTCCATTTACTTTCCAACCAACAATGTATAAGTGTTCTTTTCTCCCTTCATCCTTGACAACATTTATTATTTTTATTTTTCATGACTGACATTCTAACTGAAAGGAGAAGTAATAATGTAAATATAATTTTGATTTGCCTTTTTATTTATTAAAGATGTTGGTCATTTTTTCATGTAATTGTTAGCCATTTGTGCTTCTTTTGAGAAGCATCTGTTTAGTTCCTTTGCTTGTTTATTGATTTTTTCAACATTGAGTATTTTTTATTTTGAGTTCTTTATATATTCTGGATATTAATCCTCTGTCAGAAGAGTAGCTAGAAAAGATTTTCTCCCATTCTATCAATTGTCTCTTTCTTTCATTGTTTCCTTTGCTGTGAAGAAGGTCTTTAATTCAATGCCATCCCTTTTATTGATTCTTAATGATTCCTGAGCTATGGGGGTACTATTCGGGAAGTCTTTGCCTGCTCTCCTATCAGTTAAAGTGTTTCCCCTATTTTTTCTTCTAACAGTTGCAAAGCTTCTGGTCTTATACTTAGGTCTTTAGTCAATTTCGAGTTGACTTTTGTACAAAAAGAAAGAAATCTAGTTTTATTCTTCTACATATGGATAACCAGTTTTGCCAACACCATTTGTTAAAGAGTCTTTCTTTTCTCCAGTGTGTTTTTTGGTACTTTTTTCAAGAATCAGATGACAGTAGCTGTGTGGGTTTGTCTCTGTGTCTTCTTTTTTTTTAAATTAATTTATTTTATACATTTCAAGTCATAGTACATATATAGAACTCAACGTTTCCATTTCTCTGGTTGCAAACCAGATAGAGTCACACCATTTGTGTCTTCATACATGTACCTAGGGTAGTGATGACCATCTCATTCAACTAACTTTACTATACTCCTTCCCTTTTCCCTCCCCCGTCCTCCCCCCTGCCCCATCCAGAGTTCCTCCATTTCTCCTATGTTCCCCATTCCCACTCCCCTTATGTATCAACATCCACTAATCAGAGAGAACATTCAGCATTTGGATTTTTGGTATTGGCTTACTTCACTTAGCATAATGTTCTCCAATTCCATCCATTTACCTGCAAATGCCATAATTTTATTCTCTTTTATTGCTGAATAATATTCCATTGTGTATATGTACCATGTCTCTGTGTCTTCTATTTCATTCATCTACATGCCTGTTTTCATGAGAGTACCATGCTGTTTTTGTTACTGTGGCTCTGTAGTATAATTTGAAATCTGGTATTATGATTTCTCCAGCATTGTCCTTTTAGCTCAGGCTTGCTGTGGCTATTCTCACACAGGTATTTCTCGTTAATAACATAATTTGCATTCAGCATGATATGTTAACCAGAGTTGACTATTTCTTTCATTTTAGGGTTTTGCTGCTGTTAGATTTACTTTCTAGGCATTTTTTTCATCCATGTACTTTTTAATTCATTTGTTTAGAATGATTTGGATGAAAAAATATGTTAAGGTCTCAGAAATGTTTTCCATCAAAGTCAGAATGGAACTCACCCCACTAGCTTCCTTTTTCTTTCTCCATTTCTGACTTTCTACTACCTCTGTGATTTGCTAAGAATATGTCACTTGCCTTTGAAATTCATGGGTAACTCAGAAGTTATTATAGCTAGTGATCGTATTTGTTTTGAGGGTGAAATGAGGAATATAGAGGCAGTTTTTACTTAAAATAAATATGAATCAGTATTCTTTTTGTACTCAAGTTGCCACACACATAAATATAAAGTGTTTATTCAGAATAATCTGGGCCTGGTTCTCTGAGAATTTGTGAAATTCATTTTCTAGTTAAATATTTCCCCCAAAGTAAATCCAAAGAATACTATCTTCACCAATATGCATTTTGGAAAAGTTGTCATGGTCTAATAAGTTTAGGAAACCCTGCAAACTCTTTTCTTCTCCTTGGGAATAAGAATTTGCATTAGCAGATTTAGCATGAAGAACTCCTACAGAAGAGTAACTCATTTACTTTTCATCTAGTATTACTTTTCCAGAGTTATTAGACTCCATCCACATAAATCCCTACTTTTACTCTGAGAACTATTACTTCTTATCAGCATAAGTCAGTTCTTCTTGCAATATGCTTAGGAAATGGATTCTTTATGGAATATTGATAATAGTTATTTTGTTGAGCACTTACTATGTGCCAGGAACTGTGACAGATACTTCAGTGTTGTGATAGCTATGTATTTATTTGGGTGCTTTAGCAAGAACTGAAATGACTGCTTTAAACAAGAGAGAAGATTACTCTCATACAAAGAATTCTGAAATGTCAGTGAGGTATCAGCCAGTTAAGTGAATCAGGGCAACATTCTATGACTAGGACTCAGATACTTCCTGTGTTATGACCTCACATTCTTCTCTCTAGGACTGAAACTAGCTCATTACATCTCATCTAAATCCCTCCCCTCAGAAAAGAGACATCACTAACAAAAGAGAAAACAGGGCAAACAGCTTCCTGTTAAGTGCCTGGTGGGTATTACGTTCATATTCCATTGCCTTTAACTTCCTGGCATGGCCACACCCAGTCTACAAGCAATAAGTGTAGTCTCTTCTTATGGAGCATCTATGTACCTCTAACTTAGGAGATTCTGTTATCTAAAGAGAAAAAGGAAAGAATGAATATTATGAAGCAATTAATTTTCCCTATTGTGCTTTTACCTCATTAAATCCTATAATCAAGCCCATGAAATAGGTATTTCTGTTTCTAGCTCACTACTGAAAAAACTAAAATACAGAGAGGGTAAGACTAAAGTCAAATAGTAATTACTGGCTTAGTCTTGGATACCAAGCTATCTAATTCCACAGTCTGGGTTCTTAAGTAATATACATGGTTACAGTACTTTTTCAAAACAAATTTCTAATAGTTTCCTTCATTTCTGGGCCTATTCTTTTCAATGTTTATTTTCTAAGTCAGTGTGGCAGAGACTAGTTTCTTCACCCAAATCATGTCCCCTTTTCTTTCCAGATACCTGTCTAAATTCTATACTTCAACCTCTGGAAGGTGTGACTATATGAGGTCTAGCCAGTGGAATATGAGATATGATGTACACTTCCTCCAGCCTGGCCTGTAGAAACCTCCCACACTCCTCCTCCATGTCCCTTCCCCTCTAGCTGGCTGAGTTGGAAATGACACCCAGGACAACTAGAAGGCCATATGTGGAAAATGCCCAAGCCTTGTTTAACCTGAGGCCTTAATGAGGTAGTTAGTGAAGGAGAGCCACTCCAATAATACGTTTTCCCTTCCAAGCACTGTAATGTTAGCAAAGCATAAACTTCTGTTGTGTTTGATCCATTTTGAAATTTTTGAGCCATTGCTTCTATTGGCTAGTCTATTCTAAATAGTGCAATCAGTCAGCATGAGGTGGTGACAAGTGAACGACCTGGGTTAAAATGATGTACTTGCCATTTTTTTTATGATGTGACTTTGGACAATTTACTGAATCTCTCTGAGCCTCAGTTTTCTCAACTTTAAAATGATATTCAATTATAGAGTTATTGTAAGAAGTAAAATAATCTCTCTAAAAAAATCCTATTTCCTGTTACTTATCCCATTCCAGTAATCAACTTGTGCTTGTTCTAGATGCTGCACAACTTAAAATAAGTATGCCTTGGTATTAAGAAAATATTTTAAAAGATATGTGTCTTAGGTTTCCATATTGACATAAGAGAAATATCAAATTTACATTGCATTTCTTTGAAAAAAATCTCTCAGTGAAATAAGAGAATGTCAGTTTTGAAATCAATTGATAAACCTCAATAAAAATACCTGTGTGACCATTCACTAGTGGTAGCACATCTCTGAGACTTAGATTCAGCATCAGTAATTTTGGAATAATACTAGTTCTTTTAGGGTTGTTAGTTAAATAAATATCCAAAAGTCTGTGAAATCTCCTTGCACACTGATGATTTCCTTTTTTGCTCTAAATAGATTTCCCTATGAAACACTATTTTAGTCAGCTTTCTATCATTGTAACGGAGTACGTGGGATAATCAACTTATACAGAGGAAAGACTTATTTTGGCGCATATTTTTAGACCTTGTAATGCATGGTCACTTGGCACAGTTGCCTTGGGCCTGTAGTAGGACAGTGCATTATAGCAGGAGCACTGATAGAAAAGCTGCTCACATCATGGAGGTCGGGAAGCAAAGAAAGAGGGAGGAGAGGCAGGGTTCAAAAAAGCTTTCAAGGGCACACCCTTCCACTTTTCCTCTTCTTCCAAAGGCACTGTCACCTTCCAAGGGTACCACAGGCTGGGGATGAAGTCTTCAACATATGGGTCCTTGGGGATTCAGGATCCAAATAACAGCAGGTCCTTTTAAGTTTTACTTGGCGGCTGAAATCACCTTTCTTTATTCCAATGCTAGAACTGATTAGTAGTAACTAGCAATTTGAAATCTCTAGGAAGCAGATTTGCTTTTGTGATTGTAATACTGAGTTGCAGCTGATTCTCCCAACAATCCTATGGATTTGAGAGTTTTTATGAGGGAGGAAATTAACCCACTGCTGTATTAGCAGAGACGGAGGGCAAATGTTGGTTGCATCACCAGACAGGTGATGGTCACAGAGGGTGTGCATCTCACAACATAATACGGCTAATTTTGTTGAGGGATAGAAATGTTGTAGGTGATCTAATTGTCTCTAGCACAGTGTGCCTTTGAATGCTTTGCCTCAAGTAGAACATGATATAAACTGCAAGAGCAGATTGTCATTTGAAGGACACGTGAGCAAACTCAGGCTCCACATTTCACGTGCTAAGGTTGCCCTTACTATAAAACTCACAATTATGGGCTTATCATGGCATTTATGTTATAGACTTTCATGTTATATGTTACATTTATGTTATATGCAGTAGTTATAAACTGCATGAATTATGTACACATCAGCTTAGCCTCTTGCTGCATAAAGATGCACAAAGAACCTTCGTCACTGCGTTGTCTTTTTGAAAGAAAGGCAAAATCATTGAAAACAGCAAGTAAACTTGTGTTTAGAGTTGAGTTTTCATGTGTTTGTGTCCACTTTATGGCAGTATCTATGATGTTAATATATTTTGACTCAACTGAGAAAAAACCAACAAATCACATTGAGTGCATGATGAACACGGGGGTATAAGGCTTGCTTTCTTGCTGAGTGCTCTCTTTGGGACTCCATATAGACTAGGATTGAACTGGGAATCTTTCTTGGGTATTTGTTGTTGTTGTTTGTTTTGTTTTATTTTAACCTTACATTTGGAAGGTAAATCACAGAATCTCCATTTGCTGGTGTGTTGCACTTAATCTTCTCCTTTATTGAATGTCACTCTGAATTCCATATTTCATTTAAACTTTGTAGTGAAAAATCATTCTAGACACTACTGAGGCACTTTTCTGCTTTATTAAGAAAAACATATTAGGTTAAATCTAATTCTTAGTGGTCAAAAATTTCAGAGAATTGCTTTGTTTGTGTTATACATATTTGGAACAGAATCTATTTTGAGAATATAATAAGGGCTATGAGTAATCTTTTCAAAAATGAGAGTCAGAATTTTGCATACAATTTCTAGGTCCCTAAATCTCATCTTTGAATCCCTTTAAATAGACCTCAGTTTAAGAATCTGTGGCATAGAGTTTTTTTGGCATTCTCATTCTAAGCATGTGTTCTTATTGTAATAAAAATAGAGAGATTTAGCAAAATATTGGTTTACTCTTAAAAAATTCAGCATTCACTAAAATCATGACAATCTTTTTTTCATGTATCAGTCAGAGAATTTACTTATTAATTATTTCCTTTATCTGAATCTATCTTACTGATTTGCTGTTTTTATTTTAAAATCAGGGTGTCAAAAGAATAAGTCTGATTAATCAAGAGAGTTCTAGGGAGTTGATTCTAAATAGACAGGCTGTGTTTTAAGAACTCATCTTAATATCCTTTGAACTCACCTTATGAAAATAAATCCCAGGAGTATTCTTTAATTCCACAAAAACAAATATAAATACTTTTAAAAGAAATAACATCAACCAACTCCAAATGCCCCTTATTTCTAGCCGGGTCAAAGTGCATTCTCTGCGCTCCCTCTCTGTGCTACTGGTCTGCAGTGGGAGACTTGTGGGAAGTTTGCAGTTTTCACAAGGTCAGGAAGAGCTTTATAGTTGGCAGAGTTAGAGTTGCCCCAAGAAGACTTTTCCTTTTTCTTTTTTTCCTGCATCTCTCTTGACTTTGTCATCTCCTGGACATTTGTCATCTACTGGACACACATGTAGGTGAACATTTCATTCTTTTTTTATTCTTTATTTTGCTTTTTATTGGTTATTTTTAGTTATACATGACAGTAGAATTCATTTTTATATAATTATACAAGCATGGAATAGATCTTACTCTAAGTAGGATTCCTAGATTAGAATTTCATTGTATAAACAGACCAAAAATTTCATGGGTTTAATGCATTCTGAATTTTTAAGTGTATACAACCACTGAGAATATTGAGGGAAGATTATTGTCTGATTTTGCTAAGAACTTTATAAGAGTCGTTTTCCATTTTTGAAAAATCATGCAGAAGACAACAATGCTGTTTATGGTATTTGAGTGTCACCAAGGGAGCACACCTGTATAAATGTACCTGTGTCACAGTGAATCATGTGTACCAGAGTCACAGTGAATCCATGTATACATGTATTTTTACTACTTGCTAAGGAAAATTTATTCTCACTAATTCTAGATTTTTCTAAGTTCTTCAGAGCCATTTTGTTAAAGGGCCAAATGAATTATAACCTTCTCAGAGCTGAACTCAAGGGGGAAGTTTGACTATTGACTGCCAAAATAAAATAGTGGAAATTTATTTCTTCTGTTCTCAATAATTACCTGTGAAACATCCCTAAAGTAAAGAAATGTAGTTATTTATGAATAGATAACATTTAAATTCATTTTTTCCCTTTTCTCTTCATTCCAGAAACTCTCCATAATGCAAGATATAATGTATATAATGAAATTTTGCATAAGTGACATGTGGCAACCTAATTTAGTATGAACTAGGGAACCTAGTAATACTTTACTTCAGTGCTCTTGCGTTTCATTCCTTCATTACTTTTCTTCCTTTCCAAGCATTCTTTTGCCATGTATCAAGTTTGAATGATGGCAACTCAAATTCCCAGAACTCAAAATACCATTTCAACATTTCTATGCAATTAATTGGTGCTTCCTGATGAGCATCCAGTGTTCTCAATGCTGCCATAGAAGTTTCTCAAAGCCTGACACTGGACTAAGGCTGAGTTCACCCAGGCCTCCATTGATACCCGCTTAGGTTTCTAAATCTACAAAGTGAACCTGTGTCCCTAGTTTCAGTCACCCTATCCTATATACTTTTCCATTCCAATAAACTACTCCAAGCCCTTCCTGTTTCAAAGGCAACAGTTGTTAATACTATAGTAAAAAATAGCTAATACTTCTTGAATGCTCACGTGATGAACTAGCAAAGTGCTTTGCCTATGTTTTCTCATTGAAGTCTCTTAACTTATGAGATAAACTCTATTATTGTTCCTATTATACAGATAATAAAGTGGGAAATATTTTGGTTTGAATGTGTCCCCTCCAAAATTCATGTTGAAACTTAATCCATCCTGTGGTTGGTATTAAGAGATAGAGCCCTTTGGGAAGTGATGAAGTCACAAGGACTTTGCCTTCACAGAAGAGTTAGTGCTCTAGCAAAGTACTAGAAAAGACCAGCTTGGGCCCTTTTCCCCTTCCTCTTTACACCATGTGAAGATTACAGCAAGAAAACCTTCCTTCACAAAACACCAGCCTGCTGGTGCCTTGATCTCAGACTCCCCAGCCTTCTGGGCTGTGAGACATAAGCTTCTATTATTTATGAATTACCTAGTTATTGATATTTTGTTATAACAGCACACATAGACTAAGACAAATAGTATGTAATTCTCAAGGCTTCTTTATCATCATGCTTCCCTGCCTTGAACATTACATACTTGGATTACTGAGTCATTTTTCCATGGGGCGTTGCTGCCTACAGTCTCAGACTTTAGGAATTGTTTCTGTATTCTGTTGACAGATTATGCATAGATTACAAAAGTTTTCCAATCTAACTCCTATCCAGAGTTAATATACCTTGCCTATTCAAAAATCTACCATGACAAATCAAGTCCCAACTTCTTAGTCTGACATTAAACAACAACCATACTCTGACCCACTCCAGCCTCTTCATTTCTGCCTATTTTACTTACCTATGTGTTGATTCTTACGTGGTTGCTTCCTATATGGAATGATTCACCCTCCCACTCACCTCACCCATTGTTTCTGCTGTAGACAAGCTACCATTCCCCCAAGTCCTGTGATAGCAGGGAACTCATTTTCACCACCATTGACCCATCTTTCCCCTCGTCATCATAGCTCCCCTGGCATGTGATTGTATTATGACTTAGTTTTTATGTTTTCTCTTCTCAGCTTGCATATTGCATTCTCCATTTTGTTGGGAAGATTCAAATCCCTCTTTTCTCTATGCTTCCACTTGCCCCAGACATACCTAGAGCTCTTAAAAAGAGAATTAAAAATTCTCTATGTGCTCGTCTCTGCAGGACTGCAAACTCCAAGGCAGGAGCCATACCTTCATCACTGTGTCATCTCAGATCCAGAACTATTAGGTATTCCAGGACTGTTTTGTGAATGAAGAAAATGCTGGGGAAAAAAAACTTCAGAAATATTGTGGTTTTCTATACCTTTGCCTTGGACCTTGCATAAGATAATGGCTATTCATGAATGAATACCCCCCTATCCTGTTTTAATAGTATGATAGACTTGATCTATCTTGAAATACTATTAGGTAACAAACATGTCTTGTGTCTAGGGCCTGGAAAGCAAACAGTATATAATGTCTAGTCACTGTTTTCAGAGGCAGAGAGGGCAGAATTAGGGGAAAAGAATACAGTAAAATGAAATTTGGCCACAATACAAGGTTATTGTCTCCTTACCTCCCAAAAGTACTGACCATTCATCATCACAGCTGTTGGAGTTTAGAGATTTCTTCTCTTCCAAATGAGTGCCTTCCACAAAAGGCAGATCCCCTATGATGCCCTTAGCGTACAGGTGAGATTTGCCCTGGCTGTTCTATCTAAGTGGTAATATAAACCCACCTTCATTTATGCAAACAAGGACCCAGCCCATAGCGGCACTAATTCTGGAAACTGAAAACTTGGAAAGGAGCTGGATTTCCTTTGCACTCATTGTTGTTTTCAGTAAGATGTTTACCTCTTCAGTTTTCTCTCTGCCAAGTACAAATCAGTGTATTTCCAACATTTTAGTCTTAACTGTGCAGTGCCAGCTTCTACTGCTTATCCTCAATTAATGAGCAGCTACAGGAGAGCTTTACTACTGACATGGAATGAAAATCTCTAAGGATATGAAGTGTATCCCACTTCCCTGAATCCTCTACGAGCTATCTTCTATTAGATGAATAATCTATGGAAAATTGGATCGGTCCCAATCATGTCTATAGTTTCCTATCCCAGCAAACAAAGAAAGACCATATAAACTTTATTTAGGATTCCTTTGTCTCCTTATTTTAAAGCTTAAAGTGTAGGACAAGTGAGTAACTTGATTTTAGACCTTTTTTCCCTAGATGAGCAACTGGACCTTGGTCTGCTGGATTTTCTCTCTTCAATTTAAACTAGAATAAACCAAAGGTTTAGGATGTTCAAGCCTAAACTGAGCCCTCTATATCTTAATATATTGTGGCCACAGTACTGGGGCTACTATGTCATCCAAGGGACCTCTCAAGACAAGGGTGACTTTAGGCCTTCATCCCCACACCATGAACCTGAGAAGGAGAGAAAATGCCCACAGTAAGTTTACCAAAAAATAAGAGAAGAGAGCTTTACCTGTTTCCATCTATCTGCCCCATCCATAGACTATGGGTCCTTTGTGTATTTTTTAATTCCTCCTTTTTAGATGGAGGATGTGTATGTGTGTGTGTGTGTACATCTGTGTGTATGTGTGTGTATGTGTGCACATGTGTGTGTATGTATGCATACACACATTTACAAATTCACAAGCATGAGGAGACCTTGGGCTGACCATAGTCTAGAGTGTGTCCCATCGATAGTCTTTTTTTCACAGAAGGTGAAGGCTTCTATAGTCTCACACCTTCCCCTCTGGGTATAAAAGCATGAACATAAAAAGGAAGTCTGATTAGTATGAAAGCAAGGGATACTCTTCTTTTTCCTGCTTAGTGGCTGCACTGAGAGCTATCTATACTATCAGTGGAATAATGAAACATGATTTAGGAATATTCCTGCTCTCTTTCTCTCCTCCCCCCACCCAGCAATTTTTGATGGCCCATCTAATAAAGTAAATATATTTTATAGTAATATAATGGAAGGTAATGACATGATGAGATTATTCTTTTTCCCATTCCCTGCTCTAGTTTTTGGCTGAGTAGATCTAGTATCTTCCTCCCTAAGCCTAGCAGCTAACCTGAGGTATTTTCCTCCACTTGGTGGAGCTGTGCACATATGCGCTTAGGGGAAAGAGACAGAAGTCCCTCTGGATTCTTCCTCCAGCTGTTCAGGATTGAAAGATCTTTCCACTGCATCATCCTGGCTTTATGCAGCGATGACTTCCCCCTGATGGCAGTAAAATTTTAATTAGTGGGCAATGTGCATTCCTCTATAATGGAGTGTACACATGGCAGGAAGTTAAGAGGACACTTTTGCAATCCCAGTTTCAAGGTCAAACAGCTGTGGGATTCTGGGAAAACTGCTTTATTTTGCTGTGCCACTGTTCTTAACTAGGTAAAATGGGATGTAATTTTTGGTCTACTTCTATCTCAGGCTTGGTGGAAATTTAATGTAAACTTATATGTGCAAGTGCAAATCAAAATGCTTGTTGAATTCAACCAGTTTTGCCAATGTGCAGGTTTCTGGTGTTCAGTCTTTTTCATTTTCCAACCCATTTTTCCACACTACAAACAGAATGGATTTTCTCAAGGCAAATCAGGGTATAGATAATCTTTTAAAAATATCTAAATATCTTCTCCTTCTTAAAGAATAATAATCTCAACTCTAGTGGCCTTCAAAGACCGTCACAATAAATGCCCTTCATCCATGGCCAGTACCATCTTTCTGATATTCTAACAGTGCAATGAATGTCAAAGCCTTCGCTCTTACTTTTCAGAAGTTGGTCACATAGTTCTCACATCTTCCCCCTTCTTCTTTAAGTTGACTTCTATTAATTTTGCAAATTGCAGCACAGAGTCAATCTGGGTGGAAAAGCTTCCCTGGTCCTCTGTTAGCATTTGTGCTTTCACAGCCACCACACTGCTCCCAAATAAGATTCTATCAGATCATTTCTTCTCCAGAAAAGCACAGTAATCATCAGCACAATTCAATATTGTAACTCAGGCATTAGCACACTCTCAGGCTTATAAAAAGTACACAAGAAATATTTGTTCAATGAACAACTGGATGGTGTATTTTCCTAGGGCTGTCATAACAAAGTGCCGCAAGCCAGGTACCTTAGAACAAGAGGAATTTATTCTTTCCTAGTTCTAGAAGCTAGCAGTCTGAAGACATGATGTCAGCATGGCTGTCCTCTAGATGGAATCCACCCTGTCTCTTCCTGGCTTCTGGTGGTGGATGTCAGTCTCCAGCATTCTGTGGCTCATACTTGCTGTCCCTCTAATCTTTGCCTCTATTGTCACATGCTGTTTACTCTGTGTGTCTCTGTTTTCCTCCTCTTATAAGAACACCAATCTTTGAGTTAAAGCCTACTATAGAGACGCCTTCTTAACTTGATTGTATCTGCAAAAGCTGATTTCCAAATAAGGCTACATTAACATGCACTCCAAATTCAACATATACTTCTTTTAGGAGGAAAGGGGAGCATGATTCAGTCTATAATGTTTGTCAACAGATTGACAAAACAAATTGTTAACTGATATGAATGAAAAATTTTTCCCCTTGTATCTATATGCACAATGTATGTGTGTAATGTCTCTGTATATGTGTGTATATACACATGTACAAATGCATTAATTATTTTATGTTGTGTAAAAACCCCAAAGGTTAATTATCTCAAATAGGAAACATTGGTTTGTCTAAAGCACTTTAAAGACATCTATGTGTTTTAAATGTAAGTTTTTGGATGACAAGAAGTTATTTCTTAGCCAACTTGCAGAATATTAATGAGAATCAATCATTTAAAATTTAAGACATCTGAGGATAATAGAAGTTTTAGTCATGTTTGAGAGACAACTTTTACAAATTTCTTAATTAAGAAGATCTCTGTATTAACTGTTCTCTTCTTTATCACCTTCCTTTTCTTTTGGCCTGTCATCTGTCTTTTACTATCCTTTTCTTCCAAATAATTCATGTATGCTAGGTCTTTTCTCTAAGCCTCCAATTATGGAAAGCAAAGTTAGATTTCAAGAAAAAAAAAAAAAACAAATTATCTGCTAAATTGTTCCCTAATTTGTAGCAAGTAGCATTGTTAAAACCAAGTAGAAAGTCCCACAGAAATCTCAGGGAAAGAAATTTTGACTAATTAACATTAGGTAAAAGGGATCAAGATAGAAATTTCCTTTTGCTTTAATTAAAAATTTTTGAAAGTGGGCCATTTGATAAACTATTAAGTAAATTACTCCTCTTCTATAATGTTCATTGCAATTAGTGGGAATATTGAAGTCAGCGTTTGGCTCTAAGGACTACCCTCAAAAGTCCGTGTTTGCCTTGTTTCAAGCTTCAAACAGCTAAAGCAATCCCTGCACAAAGCCATGACTGAAAAGTCTTTGAAACTCATATTAGCAGGATCTACACTTAAACTAACCTTGCTGAAACATATATTTTAGAGAATGTAAATCCTTAGTTCAGAGAAAGAGGATTGTAGATTTAACAATTGACCAATGTACTTTTTCAAGCCCATTCCTTTGGGTCCCCTTAGAATTTCAGATTAATTTGGCCAAATACCAACCTTATCTTTTCCCTACTTTCCTTAAATATTTGTGGCTGAATAAACTTTCAGTTTTAGGATTGGAAAAGAGAAGAAAAAAGTGGGTTGAAGGAGAATGGACTTCAGGACACTGCATTGCTTAATGGCAGTTTGCATATTGCCTTCCTGTTGCCCAAGTCTAAATTGCAGCCCTCTAACACTTATCATCATGTGTGTGTGTGTGTGTGTGTGTACTCAAACACACCACCATATGGCAAAAGGCAGAGTTTCTAAAAATGTATATGGCAAAAAAGTGGTTAATTCAAAAATTTGCTGAATTCTATTCAAGGTGCTAACGATAACTTAATTTCTAGATTCATTTGTTATCAAAAATTTCTGCCTTGATAAAGCTGTTGGAATCTACAAGCACATTTGCTGGGCATGGTTCCAGTTATGAAATATTCATACCTTGAAAAATAAAATGTCCTGATGAAAATGCAGTTATGCTGTCATTTTTGAAAGAATAAATATAGAAATCCTTAAACAACTGGAAATTGGGAATAAACAAAAGTAGACTGCACTTTTATCTATTCATGTTCTATTCTAGCAAAAGCACCTGTTCTCCTAATTTACTTTCCCTAAACTGCAGGGCAGGAAGCTGCATTTTTTATCTCAGTGTTGCATAAAGTATCCATAAAGTCTAATATCCAGTAACCACTCAAGGCTCATGAAAAGAAAGGAATTTCAGAAAAGAAACTCCAGTTCTACTGAATCTGTCTCTATAATAAGACATCTATTTGCATACTGTGGTGATGCATTCCTTCTAAAGATAGGGATACTAATATGTGAGAAGCACTTAATAAAGAGAAAGGCATGGAAGCAAATAAAAGGTGTGTGTCATTTATATTAATGCCTTTGTGGCTGTTACTATTATTGTCTTATTCCCATGGGTATTGGAGGGCAGAATTTAAAGATTGATAAAGCATCATCCTTTGCTAGAAATAGTTATAGAATCATAAATGTTTCCTTTTTTGTGAATCATTACTGAGGTTGTCACTGTGAACTCCAAACTTTATTATACTGTAGCTGTCTTATTAAAAAGACATCTGAATGTTTTTCCTATTATGTAAACAAAAACACACAAACATGAACAGGCACTGAAAGTGAAATTTAAAAGGCAGGATCTTGTTTTGGTTCTTGTGTGTATATATATGTCTGTTTTTGTTTGGGGAGCTTTTGGTTTGTTTATTTTTTTTTGGTTTGAGTTTTGTGAATAACCAGCTGCACATTGAATAATGATATTAAAATCAGATTATTCTTTTGGGCGATTTGGGTATTTTTGGTGGTTGGATTGTAGCCATTATTTTCTTGTCATAGTAAATCAAGGATTACTCCCTTATTTGAGATAAGAAATAAAAAATGAAGAGAGAAGTGAAGGACTGTCAGGGAAGGCCCTTCATGGACCATGTGCACCTCTTCTGCATGCATTGTTTCCAAGATGACTGTGGAAGGTAGTTTTATGACTCTCAACTGAAGGATTAGAAAGTCTTAGACCAAGTGCCTCACTTTCCAATGCCATCCAACTCCTGAAACAGGCAACATTTCAACACAACCTGTGGACTGTCTGCTGCCTAAGGCTGAGCTCTTTTCCTCACATCATGCTAATTACTAAAAAGGCCTGAGATTGACATGTGAGACTGATAACTTCTTATAAATGCAAATGCAGAAAAGCAGAGGAAAGAACGCTTGCCAGCTCTGGCAGAGACAGGAAGCACAAAGTGAGAGATTTATTCTAGCCCTGCACTTAAGTGGTACTGTAATTTTAACATAATAAATATTTAGCTTTGTTTTTTGTTTTCTATCCACCAAGTTCTGTCCCAATTCTCTGGCTAATGGGTGTATGGGAGAAGCTCTTCATAATAAATTGTGGTGTTTGTGTGTGAATGGATGGAAGGACACATCAGAGATAATGTAGTGTTTACTGCTTTGCTATTAGCACAATAGGCTGTCTTTATGGAGTGTAATATTCAAATCTATGCACCAGTGCACTTTCAAATAGAGAATTTGTTTCCTATTTTCACTTAAAACTATCTTTTATTTTAATTAACAGGAATGCAGTTTAATCATTCATCCTTATAGTTAAAGGAGCTTTACAGGCTTATAATACTGTCAGATTCTAGGGCATATAAGTGAGAAATAGAAAGACAATTTTAGAGAAAAAATGGGCTTTCTTCTCTCCCCCCTTCTTCTCATTTATCTTCTGTTCTTCTCTATGAAGAAACTATTCTACAAGCTAGGAAGTTTCACTGATGGTGTATGATTTCACTAGCTGGATTCCATCTCAGAACATCTGTCAAATTCAGACCTGTCTGAAGCTTCATTCCAACATCATTACCCCAGGGGTTACCTGGAATGTGAGCACTTTTTTTATAATGTGGTAAGAGAAAGAATTTGTGGAAGCATCTATGGGTTAGAATCAGAGGTGGGTTGCTTTAACAACCAGCTCGTTAGGGGCTGCAGGGGGCAGTGCAGAAAGAATAGAGGTGGAGAAGAGTCTGAATTACAGTGTTGGTAAAATTCTGTGGTATATATATTCCCTCCATGGCCAATTTCTATGTTGTATGTTCCCCTTATGTTTCACTAGGGCTATTGAAGATGTTATAAGGAAGCAACAGTAATAGAAACTCATGTGGTTCAACTGATACTCACTTGTAAGTTGAGGTAGCATTTCATTCATACAATTCAAATAGCTAATAGTTTGGATACCTTAGTGTTATTTCTCAAGGAATTATTTTCATTCTTTCCTAAAGAGATAATAATAGAGATTCATGACATAATTCAGAAGATAGTTTTTGTGTGTTTTATCATGCATCTCATCATTAATGCTTTGTATAAAACTAGATTTATGAAAAGATCCAGGGATTTTACATTATTATATAATCTCCTGTTGGTTTGAAAATGAGCTGTTTATTTTCCTAGTATGTTTTCCTGATTAAGAAATTGAGACAGCAGGCTATTAAAAGTTTTTCTTAAGGAAACATAATGGTAGACTAGGAATTATCAAATTAAATAGCAATATTTTATTGTATAAAATTTTAATCATAAAGAATCCTAAGTGCACAGAAAATCCTCAAGAGTCCTCAAAATATACTGTATAGGATTTTTTTCTAGAGATATTCGAATTATCCCACTGGGAATTTATTTGTTTATAAGTATTTTTAGTATTTGATTAACATGTAATGATTGTACATGTTTATGGGATACAGGGTGATATTTTATGGAGTGCAGTATAGAACATGTACCGATCAAATCAGGGCAATCGGCATTTTTTATCTCTTTATCATTGCTTTGTGATTGGAGTCTTCAAGCTCCTCTCTTCTAGTTCTTTATAAAACATAATAGGTTATTATGAACTATAGTCAGTTCATTGTGCTGCAGATCACCAGAAGTTTTTCCTTTCATCTGTGTTTTGGTACTCATTATACAATGCCCCTGTATGTCCCCTAACCCCCTTCTTTACATTCAAATGGACTTTTAGGTTCCATGTATAAGATAGAATATGCAGTATTTGACTTGACTTCCTATGTCTGGCTTATTTCACTTAATATAGTGTCTTCTTGTTTCATGTATTTCACTGAAAATGATAAGATTTCTTTCCCTTTATAGCTGAATAATATTTTGTATGTATATCACATTTTCTGTATCCATTCATCTACTGATGGACATCAAAGTAGATTACATATCTTTGCTATTGTGAATATGCTGCAATAAACAGGCATCCAGGTATCTCTTCAGTATGCTGATTTCATTTCCTTTAGATATATACCCAGAAGTGGGATACCTGGACACCATAGGAGACCTATTTTTACTTTTCTTTTGAAACTTTCAAACTGTTCCCTACAATAGCTGTACTAATTTCTACTCCCAACAACAGTATGTGAGAGATGAGTTTTCTCTACATATTCTCCAGCATTTGTTAATTATTGTCTTTTTGATTGCATTTGTTATTTATTGTCCTTTTGTCCATTTTAACTGGGGCAAAATATCTCCTTGTGGTTTTGATTTGCATTTCCCAGATGGCTAATGATATTGAGCATCTTTTTTTCACTTATATGCTGGCTTTTTGTATTTTTTTCCCATTGGATAAACATAACAGAAAATTCATATTTTATTTTAAACTGTAATTCTTTCAAGTTGTGAAAGAAGCTATTCCATTCTAAGTTCAAAGACAAAGTTTCTTTTTTAAATTTTTAGTTATATATGACAGTAGAATGTATTTTGGCAGAATACATGTACATAAAGTATAACATTCTATTAGTTTTCCACTCTTGTGGTAATACATAATGTGGTACTACCCTGGTCATGTATACAAATACAAGACTAGGAAAGTTATGGCCAATTAATTCTACTGTCCTTCCTATTCCCCTCCCCCTTCCCCTTCCCTCCATTATCTCCTGTTTAGTCCAATCTATTTCTATTACCTCTCCCCAACCTCCCCTTTTTGGGTCAGCATCCACAAATCAGAAAGAACATTCATTCTTTGTTTTGGGGGGATTGGCTTATTTCACTTAGCATGATATTCTCCAGTTCTATCCATTTTCCTGCAAATGCCATAATTTTATTTTTCTTTATGGCTGAGTAATATTTCATTATGTATATGTACCACATTTTCTTTATTCATTCATCCATTGAAGGACACCTAGGTTGTTTCCATTGCTTAGCTATTGTTAATTGAGCTGCTACAAACATTGAAGTGGCTGTGTCACTGTAGTATGTGTTTTTAAGTCCTTTGAGTATAGACCAGGAGTAGGATAACTGGGTCAAATGGTGGTTCCATTCCAAGTTTCTAAGGAATATTCATACTGCTTTCCATAGTGGTTGCACCAATTTGCAGTCCCACCAGCAATGTATGAGAAGAGTACCTTTCTCCTCACATTGTTACCATATTTATGGTTACTTGTATTCTTTATAACTGCCATTCTGACTGGAGTGAGATGGAATCTCAATGTAGTTTTAATTTGCTTTTCTCTAATTGCTAGAGATATTGAACACTTTTTAATATATTTTTTGGCCATTCATATTTCTACTTCTGTGAAGTGTTTGCTCAGTTCCTTTGTCCATTTATTGAATGGTGCTGGGGAAACTGGAAATCCATACGTAAATTTAACCCCTATACCTCACCCTGCACAAAACTCAACTCTAAGTGAATCAAAGACCTAGGCATTAGACCAGAGACCCTGCACTTACTAGAAGAAAAAGTAGGTCCAACTCTCCAACATGTCAGCTTGGGAACCAAATTCCTCAACAAGACTCCTAAAGCACAACAAGTCAAATCAAGAGCCAATAAATGGGATGGTATGAAACTGAAAAGCTTCTTCACAGCAAAGGAAACAATCAAGAATGTGTACAAAATTCCTACCATTTGGGAGAAAATCTTCACCACCAGTACCTCAGATAAGGCATTAATTTCCAGAATATGCAAAGAACTCAAAAAACACCAGAAAAATTTTGTATTCTTTTGAGAAATGTTTAGTCACACCTTTGCTTATTTTTTAAATGGATTATTTGGTTTTTGTTGTTGAGATGTTTTTGAATTCTTTACATAGTCTGGATATTAATCCTTTGTCAGAAAAATAGTTAGAAAATATTTTCTCACATTCTATAGATTTTCTCTTCATCCTCTGGATTGTTTCCTTTGCTGTGTAGAAGTTAATTAGTTTGACATTATCCTATTTGTTTAGTTTTCCTTTTGTCAATTATGCTTTTCTTCTCTGTACACTGCCCAACTTTCAGGTCTCTATATGGTGACTATACATAAAAGACACTAAAAATATTTTTAAAAATCCATTAACTTAAATGATTAACAAAGTAATAATGTTATTTAATTTTAAAGCTAAATGCTTACTTAGTAGGGAACTCTAAGTAGGGAACTTTTTTTAAAGTGATTTTAAAAAATCTATCTGAAAGTATAAGTTGAAGTGATTCATGTTCAAATTAAGGCTTTCAAATGGCTGAATACCATTTATGTACATGGGTCAATCAGACTATGCCAAAATACAATAAAAAGAACCCTATTGTTTTAATTACTTCTATTCTCCAACAGCCTCCACCCTGGCATTTCTTGCAGATGTTATTAGTTCACTCATTCATTCATCCATTTATCGAAGACACATCAATCATGTCAGGTACTGCTTAGACAGTGAAGTTGCCAAAGTGATCAAGACACATACAAGAAACCCTTGTTCTCAGAAGTTCACATTCATGAAAGATTCAGCTTATTAAAAAAAATACCAGATATTGATGAGTATTACTCATATAATTAAGAAAAGATGTGACCTGACAAGAACTAGATGATGATTGTAGATTATGTATTCATGAATAAAGTAACACGTCAAATGAGACCTGGATGACAAGAAATAGCCACACATGCAAGACTCAGGCGAAAAATTGCAGGAATGACAAGTGTCTAATATGATGAACCTGAGGCTGGCATATGGTTCTTTTTCTTGAACAGACCACAGGCTGGAGAACAAAGGGTATGAAGAAAGCTGGGACAGCGAGGGAGGCAGGTCCAAATCATAAGGGCTTTATTAACTAGACTAAGAAGTTCACATTTAATTCTCTAAGGGGACAGAACATACTGGAGGGGGTTATTCTGGGGTGTGATATAATTTAATTTACATTTTAAAAGATCATTTGGCTGCTGCACAGAAAATGGACAGGACAGAAACCAGTTGGAGAGGCTAGTTAGAAGATTATTTAGGAATTCTGGCGGAAAGTGATGATGACTTGGTCCAGGATACTAGGAATAGAGATGCAAAGTAGATTCTACACATGTTTTGGAGATAGAAAAGTAATGATGTGCTAAGGAATTGGCATGTGGGGGTGGGAACAAAGAAAGCAGAATTAAAGGCTAGCTCTAGAATTTTCAGCCACTGAATAAATGGTGCTGGCATTTACTAAGATGGGTAATATGAAGAGAAGAGTGGACTTGGGAGACAACAATTCATTCTTTTATGTTGGCTATGTTCATACTTTGAGATATCTATTAAATATCTAAGTGGAAATATCATGTGGGCAGTTTGCTTTATAAGTTTTTATTTCATAGGAGAAATACAGAATGGAGATGAATTTTGTGAGCCTATAATACAAAGATAGTACATAGAGAGTACATAGAGATATAAAAGAGAAAGGAGCCCAGGTCAGAGCTCAAGGGCACTCTGAAATTTATGATGAGACTACGAGGGGTGGGGGGGGGAGGCCAACAAAATAAATTGAGAAGGGGCAAAAATAAAGTAGAAGAAAACTAAAGGGCATGGAGTAAGGCACATGGGTGTGGTGATTAGAATCTTTAAATGGAGTGGAAGAATGGTCATTTAAGAGAGTGATGAAATTAAACACAACACAAAATAGGATAATGTGCAGAGATAATTTATGAATTTTTTCACATTTTTTTATCTTAAAGTCAGAATTTTTGACTCTTTTTCAATGCTATATAGTGAACAGCATTGAGAAATGTAAGGTACTCCTCCAGAGCAAGAGAACAAGTGGCTAGTAGTACAATAAAGATAATATATCCCTCTGGAGCAAAGGTCAGACAGGCTTACTGCCCATTATAAAATATTCAGGTTCCTAAGCACATGGTTCCTATTCTATAATGTAGTCACTTGTGTGTTTCAGTGGCATTTGGTCTTCTCCATATTGCCAGGAGAGAAATGGGACTCAGGGAACCAGAACAAATGCTAACACTCTGACTACTGCTTTTGTTATAATACAAAGTACTTGATCTCTGACCCAAAACTTTCATATCCTCTGCTGGCATCCATGAAACAGTGGCAGGTTAACTGTGCAGGTAGAGTAGGCTAAAATCTCACATCCTTCACTCTTCACAGATGATAGACAGTTTTGATTGTTCCCTTGAGATCTGTGGTCATGGTGACCTTTTTTTCTGTAGCAGTGTTCACTGGCTCTGATGCAGAGAAAGTGCAAGTAGATGAATTTATGGCTTAGATCTTTAATATGAGTGGCTTACTGAATGATCACATAGCTCCTTTCATATACTGATAGTGTCTCACCACTGGAGTGTGCAATGCCAAGAAGACCAGTATTCAGACACTGGTGGGTAGTATGATAATAAATATGCCAGCACATTTAGATATTTCCAGGAGTTACTAAAATAGTAAATACTTAATCACTTGTTACAACCAAATTTTATATTCTTATACTTAGATGACATAATTTATATTAAATAATTGGACCTTATGTGATACCCTAATATTAATAGTACTTCACTGAGAGACCATGAACTACATTTAATTAATAGTAATAAATTATGATACATTTTTAGGGCATACAGGGAAGTAATTACATATTACAGAGGAATGCACTCTATATCTGGTTTATTAGGTTGAAAATCAATAAACATTTTCTTAAAGTGATTTAATTCATGAATTTTTAATTGAGTTGAGGGAAGTTCCTTTGTCACCTGGTTGCCAATGTCTCTCTGTATAAGACTATTATCCCTAAAGGGCAGTTAAGTAGATAGTGTCTATAAAGCAATTTAGTGAAAATGACATTGTCTCTACATATGAGCAATGCATGCAAATATAATGTACAGTGGGATTCTGAGTATTTGACAATCTGCTTTGTCTACAGTGAATTGTACAAAGGGAGAGCCATATGTGAATCCAGTCTTTGTATCTTAATTTATACTTTCTCTCCTACACTTCCTCTTTCCATTATTGCCTCTGATATATACAGGCACCCTAATCTCTCAAGTTCTGGCTGACTTGTCTCCATTTGGGTACCATAAAATCTCCTTCCTTCCCTTCTGTGTGCTGCTGCAGGCCAGTAAGTATTTATTCAATTCCAGTCTGAATCCCCTCACTCATTCCTAAGTATCTATTTTACAAGTAGTTCCTTTGCCAAAAGCAGCTTTATATTATGATTGAAGTTTTCTTAAGTTTGTCGGACACCTAATATTTATCTTGTGTCTGCTGAAATTCTTTCATTGTTGAAGGATCTAGGAATAGACGGTGGAGGATTTTGATATTATGGAATTATGTGTAGTGTCCCTGTTGAAGAGAGGAGGGGCAGAAAGCCCAATAAAGTCCTCTTCTCCTGGTTCTTCATGCCTTTCTCTTCTATATATCTAGCAACTCTGCCCAAGTTGGCAGAGCCAAATAGCAGTGACACAGCCTCAGTTATGACAGTAGTGCATGGATTTAAACTTCAGGGGCAATATACCAATAGAATCGATAAATACGTAATTATTGCACTGAGGACAGAATGTGTCTTTGTTCTCTATTGTTCTCTCTTTCATTTAAGCCCAATACCCATGAAAGACAAACATCTGAAGTTCAGCACAGGGTCACTAAGTTAGGGGAATACAAGCAAATTTAGGATTTTAACTCCAAGACATGCTGCCAATCACAAGATGGCTTTCCCCTGCCTGGAGCCTGAAATGGTAATCAAGGCCCATTGGTATACGCAATTCTAATGGTGCAAAGCACATGTGAGCTCCTAGGCCATGTGGGTGGGAGAATCACATTTTTTTTCAGTACTGTGGATCCATCCTAGTGCCTTGTGCATTGAAGATTGAAATGTTGTACCCCTGAGACACATCCCTACTATCTCACAACAATTTTTAAAGCAAAAAAGACTGAATTTTGTCTTCCTTATTTCCTCCCTGACCCCCTGGTCATATACTTTTACAAAAGAACAAATAAATGAATGAATGAATGAATGAATGAATGAATGAATTGTTTACCTTAGCATGGCATAAAAGAGTCCTTGATATTTTGACCTCAGGCAACCTTTATACATCTCCGATTTTCCACTTGCTCAGTAACCAGGCACACCCAAAGAGTTGAGTTTTCTGCAGTACCACTCCTTCTCATAATTGTATGTGTTAGTATAAAATGTTCCCTCTGTCATGCCCATTTCCAGTACATGAAATTTCATTCATCATTCAAGGTCAAGTGCAGTTATCTCTTTGAGGAAATCCCTACATACTCTCATTTTCCCCTCTACTACGTATAACTTTCCAGTGTTTCAGCTGTCAGAATGAATAAACGAGGAGAGAAAATCTGCTTAATGGCCTGGTGGATGACAGAGAATGGAACAGAAAGGAGAATCACATAACAATTCTTTCTACTGGCACAATCATGAAACTAAGATGAAAAGGAGCCTGGGTTTTATTTGACCAATCATAAACTGTCATGAAACAAAATGAGATATTACGGCTCCTTTCAACCCTGGTAAAGTAAAAAAATGTTGAAAGAAATATCACTGTTATATAGATAAATATTTTAGAAATATTTGAGACATGTTTTTTAAAAGTAGAGGCCAGTTATGCATGTTAATATGTCAATCAGGCTTTTAAGAAGTGTAAAATGTGTACACTTAGCTTTAAAAAGGTAAGATTTGTACATGGCAGATTGAGAATGTATGTTTATTTCATGTACACAATGTATGATAAACTCTTAACAACAATCATATAGCTTACTTTTGAGGAAACTAAGTATCTCCTGAGTGTCATCCTTAATTCACTCTGAGGTGTCCAAGTAAGGTGTTCTTTTGTAGTAAGATTGCATTGTATCCAGGGCTCCTAGGATTCAGTAGCTCTAAGTTTTGTGGACACAAATGCAGTGGGATTTTGATACTTCTGCACCTGTTTGGGACCATGGCAGATGATGACACATAACCTAAAGACTGGTGGTTATGGCTGTTCATGTCAGGAAATAGTCCCTTTCCCTAGAAAGGAATTATTTGAACACTGTAGTTCTGGAGTTTTTAGCAACAACCCTGAAGGTCAGGGCAGTATTTCATGGAGATGGATTTCTTTCAGCCATACTTAGATATTCATTTAATGTCTGTGATGTCATCAGGCAGCAGTGTATCATTGGTTTTCCTGCATGCAAGGATTTCGCTGACACTCAAAGTCTCTGATAATCTGAATCCTTCCTGCCTATCCAACTTTAGTTTTCCTGTTCAGGAACATAAATCCTCTGTTTCAGTCAAGGAGCTATTCTTCCTGTCATTCCAATTTCTCTTCATTGTCCATGTCTTTCCTACCTCCTGACATGCACTCCCTCCTCCTTTCTGGCTAATCAAGTACTTCCAGGCACAGCCTGGGGCCCCATGGTCCTCACCTGCATTGACTTCTCTGGAGCACTTCAGTCCTCATATCCTTTCTCTGAACTTGATTAGAACTTACATTCTGATCCATCTTGAGTTTATGCACCATTTCTCTGTGTCTCTCTTTCTTTCTCGATTATTTTATTCCTGTAGTTAGTACTTATGAGCAACCCTTATTAGTATCCCAATCTCTTTCAAAACAGGATATTTGTGTTTTGATTCTCATGTAATTCTTAAGATATTTTGCATAGGGATAACAAATATGTAGTAATAGATTGGTTGGAAATAAGTTAAAAAGGAAATTAAGGCCAATAGGCCATTCCACAACACGATCAAGAAATGTGATACAGGCTGACAAGGGATTAAAAAGTAGTCACTCTATATAACTAAGGGTTTAGACTCAGTACAGATTTGCCACTAGCTGTTTAGCATTATTAGCATTCATTATAGAAATGTTAATGCAATCTTCACTAAGAACTTCGCATTCTTCAAAGAGACACAAATCATGTGTCCTTTTTTCTTTTGTATATTTGTTTTGTTGGCCAGAGAAGCATTTCACAAAACTCCTGTTGATGGAGGCATCCACCAGCCTATGTCCACAACTATGGTGTTTGTTAGATATGAGGAATTCGTTGAGTGTAATGTACATATATTCACATATTTAAAATAGCCATGATTTTTCCACTAATACCTGAATGATATTTTAAAAATTTATAACTGCCTCGTGTGGCTAACAGTCAGCATAGACATTTCATTTGTTCTGTGAAAACTTGTGACAAAATCTTTGCTAGCTCAAGGTGTGCTGCACAGCAAACAATAAGAAACTCTTATAATGCCAGTTGTTTCAGTCAGCTTTTTCGCTGCTGTGACTAAATGATCTGACGAAGACAACTGTAGGGGAGGAAAAGTTTATATGAGGGCTCACGGTTTCAGAGGTCTTAGTCCAGAGAAGGCCGGCTGCATTCCTTGAGGCTCCAGTTGAGGCTGAGAGGGTAGTGGAGAGGGTAGTGGAGAAAAGCAACTCACATCATGGTGATCAAGTAGCAGAGAGAAAGACTCCAGCTCCACATACAAAATATATACCCCATAGCCACACCCCCAATTAACCACTTCCTCCAGCCACATCCCACCTGCCTCTAGTTACCCTCAATTAATCCCATCAGGTATTAATTCACTGATTGGGTTAAGACTGTCACAATCCAATCATTTTTCCTTTGAACCTTCTTGCATTGTCTCACACATGAGCTTTTAGGGGACACTTCATATCCAAACCATAACACTAGTTAATATAACTCATTGCTCTTCCAGTTTGAAAATAAAGGATAGCTGTTTTATTTTCCGTGCTTAATTTTCCCAATGCTGTGAACTCTGTTCAGGCAAGTTGCCACTGCTGGAGTTTTGCTAGTAATCTCCAACGCCACGTGGAGTCTTTGGACTCTGTGACCATCCTTGAATGTGACTGTTCTCCTCCATCAGTTTCCTGGGCAGGCCATCAAACCAGCTATTAGGTGTCTGTTTGCACTGCATGAAAACAAACTTTAATGTAAAGAGATTTACAGCCTCCCCAAACTAAATCCCCAGGAGTCCCATTCCGCCTGACCCTAAGTGTTTTTAAATTAATAGGGAAATGGTTATCCAGTGAATCTGTTGGACCAGATCATTTTAGCATGCTGAATGTCCATGGCCTGGGGATGATGATGGTAACTTGTATGTGTATGTATTCTCCTGTGTTTTCATTATTTCCCATCATGGGACATAAGGAGTACTTGTCTATCCTTGTGGATGTGAGAGTTAATTCTTAGACTTCTTGGGCTGTATGATCTCTCTGAAGAGCACAAGAGAGTCTTGCTTTGGAAAATCAATATTTGGCATGATCATTCCTACCCTCACATGTTGTTGACCTTAAAAGATCAAACGTAGATCAAATCTACAAGTATCAGGTTACCAAACATATGATTAATAGGGAGAATTCTCTTTCCTGACTAAGGAATGTCAGCGATTGGTGCAGAGAAAATCTGCCTCCAAATTGGAAGGGCCAGAGTCTTAACTGCTATTGAAAACCACTAGCAACTCTTTCTTACATACAGGATCGGAATACAGAGCAAAATAAAACCCCAGTTTGGGGGGTTTTTTGTTTGTTTTTGTTTTTGTCTCCTTGTACTTATAAATTGTTCATTAGGCCAATGACATAATATAAGAATTTGGTCTCTGACAAAGAAACAAAATAATTTAAAAATGAACAATTTAAAATGAACAATGAATAATTTAAAAAAGAACGTAGATGCTAACATATACACACAAATACAGAATTATGTCAGGCATGTATTTTGTAAACTGTAGATTCCAGTGAAGAGGATGTCTGTTAGAATATGGATCAGGTATCTAAAGGGATTCTTATGTCTGTCTGAGGCTTAAAAAAAAATGTTATCTATGTACTTTGACTCATCTTAGTATAGTAAACATGAAGGAAACCAAGCTTGTGTTACATCTTCTATCATGTCATAAAGTGCCCAGACATTTACTATTATGTGTGATGTGAAGGCTTTGGATGTCAGTTGTAGCTGGAGTCCCCTGGCCCTCCAGCTTCCAAATTGCAGCTCTGACAGCTTTGAAACCTATGAGACTTGTGTGCTAGTGCCTTTGACTGGGCAGATCACACAGCAGATAGCCTATAGAGTACACTACTATGACTTTTTTATGGAAAGAAATCTATTTTTGCCTTCAAAATGATTTGCATATAAACTAATATTCCTGGATTTTTGTACTACTAATAAAACATACAATATATGAATAATCAATCATTTAGGACTCTTGATATTGAGTTACTCTGTGTTTAAATGACTTTCACCTAACAGCTACAGTAATGCAAGTATACAGGAAGCAACTGTTCTTCACCACATAACAGGCAGGGACCCAGTTTTTCTGGTTCACTGCTATTTCCCAGTATTTCCACCAAGCCTAACACAAACTCTCACTACTCCATTAAATTAAAATGAATTGTAGCAATATGAACTGGGTTCTGCATCAGATACTAGCCCAGCATGTTTCTCAGGGGACTGCTCTAGGATCAACACAAGAACAAGATGATGAAATGTAAGGAGAATTAGGGGCAATTTCATGAGCTTGGTCACTGCCTCAAGCTTATACCTCAGAAGCATTCCACCCAATATGGCACTCACCATCTTTTCTTTCAAAACTCAACAGGTCATACCCATTGAAAACAAAGGGTGCACATGCACACATGCATACATAGACACGCACACACATGTGAGCTACCAGGAATTTCTAGCAGTAGTAATTTGTTGAGAGTTGCTGCATTGGCTCATTAGCATATGCTTGATCACATTGTGATTTTCCTTCTTGTTATGCCAGGCACCATTAGTCTACCTGCTTTGGTGTACATTACCAATTAATGTTGATGTCCTCTCCCAGGAGGACATGATCTGTTCTTTGAGAAGCTCCAGTCAGAAAAACAGTTGGAATAGGGAGCCTGGTTTAAGCCTGCTGAGGAGCAAGACAACCATACCAGGCCAATCAGCAATGCAGACTGGGTGGCCCAATCACACAGAGGCATCTGGAAATGGTCAGAGACAAAGAAGTAAGGCTGCAAGCAGATCAGGGTCTTCTGGAAGCTTCTTTTGCCATAAAGCAAAGGACAGTCATTCTGAATAACAATGTAGGGGAGAAAAGAAGGAAGAGGACCAAGGAGAAGACCAGGAAGGGAGTGAGGGAGTGAGGGAGAGGGAGGAAGGAAGGAAAGAAGGAAGGAAGGGACAGAGGGAGGGAGGGAGGGAGGGAGGGAGGGAAAAAGGAAGGAGAGATAGTTGAGACCAGAGAAAGCTTTTTAGTCACAGAGATCACAGAGGGTTGTCACTACTAGTAGAGTTTTTGAATGTAAAAACAGCTGCATTCATTGTGTGTATTTATATAATTGTGTTTGTGTGTGTGTGTTTAGGGAAAACTGTGTGCCTGAGTGTAGCACTGGGCAGAAATTCTTGTTTCAACATCTGGAATCTAGCAGAGGTTTGCCTAGATTCTCATCCGTTCAGGACATTTTTAGTCCAAATGAGGCTACCTGTCTTGCCTGACAGGCCATCCACCAATCACTAGGCAGAGAGATTCCATGTGATATATTCAGGAATTCCCTTCATTGACTCCAAAGGCTGGTACCATTCTTAGGAAAGTTTTAAATATTGGTCTATATTTTCCTTTAGCTAAAAATGCCATCTCTCAAGATGCCCACTTCAGTAAGCACATTATGCATCAAATTGTTTCATGACCGCAACCAAAATAATGTAATCATTACAACAGATTCTTGGACCTATCCTAGGTTAACTTTTCTTTATTTAGTTGTAGTTTCTAAGTTTATTGCTGAATTTTGATGAGAGCATGTGTGTGCATTTGTGAGTTTCTGTGTCTATGTATATTTCTTTTCTGAAGCAGAATTAGAGTGAAAAGTACTGCCCTGTTTTCATTGACTTTTATTTTTCCATCTCCCATTTTTCCCCTCTGTTGGCATGCCAGTGGCAACACAGCAAGTCTGCCAAGATCCCATATTGGACTGGATTCCACAGTCTTTGTGAGACTGTGAGACATCTTCATCTTCACAAAGGCACCTGGCTTAGCCAACCAGGTAGGAAAATCTGAGAGTTTAGACACAACTAAATTTAACTAAATCCTCAATCTTTCCTCCACTCCTGCTTTTAGCTCTAATGATTGGGACAGGAAGGTACAAGGAGAGAGTTTCAGGAAACAAATTAGAAAAATCAAAGGGAAACAAATTACTTTGTGGTTTTCTGGAGAACTTGAATGAGAACCTAATGGATATCAACTTTTTTTTTTATCATACTTAGGTATACATGATAGCAGAATGCATTTTGATTCATTGTACACAGATGGAACACAACTTTTCATTTCTCTGGTTGTATGTGATGTAGAATCACATCATATATGCGGTCATACATGAAGCTAGGGCTATGATGTCCATCTCATTCCATCATCTTTACTGTCCCCATGCCCCCTCCTTTCTCTCTCCCTTTTGACCAAAGTTCCTCCATTATTTCATGTCTTCTCCTCCATTATGGATCAGCATCCACTTACCAGAGAGAACATTTGGCATTTGGTTTTTTGGGATTGGCTTACTTGGCTAAGCATGATATTCTCTAACTCCATTCATTTTGGATATCAACTTCGAATTTCTATGGCCTAATAAGATGAATGTTTATTTTTAGGGACTTTTTTTCCCCTAAAATAAAGCAGGTATGTATATAAACATAAAAGGAATATATTTACCATAATGAAATATTAGTACAGTTCTAATTAGTCTTGACCCTCAGGGTTTTTTTTCCCCCTGTGTTCAGTGCTCATCCTGGAATACATGATGTCAGCTGTAGCATCTGTTTGCCTTTGTCAATGATTTTGCTGAATTGTGCACTTGCAAAGTGTCCAGCCAAGATCTGACATCAGCTCATGCTCCACTTTTTAAGAATTAGTTCCAGGCATGGTACTGTGTCTACCCCAGAGGTTATGCCTTTTTCTAATTCTTATAAAAATGCTATACTGGGCCGGCTCTAAAGTTACATAATTGACAGAATCATCAAGTTTAGAACATCTCATGTAGTAGAACATAGACACTAATCATCAAGAGAGCCTGCCTCCTTGTGCATGCATGGCATTAGGATGTTTGTTATTGTTAACAAGATTATGAATATAGGTGCACTGATAATGTTTTCTGATGCCCTCTCTCTCCTAAAATTCAACTAATTCTCTGCTGGCTTTGGAAAGTTGGAGCATAACCTCCAGTTCTCTGAGCACCTTTAGTAAAGTATAAGGTGGCAGATGCTGCCTTCATGATGACAGTTTTTATGAGAGTCAATTCATTACATTAACAAAGGGCTAATATAAATCTTACCTTGGGTCAAGCAGAGTAGAAACAGCCAAACTGATAACGTCTTGAGTAGAAGTTTAGGTGTTTATCAAGGACACATGAGGAAATCTATTCACTCAGTGCCGCTAGAGCAAGGTGCAAAGTCACAATGTTATTTAGCAGGACATTTTTGTGAATTCAGCTAGGACAGGGAAGCTCTTTAATTGTATAGGAAATGATTCTCACTGGTTTCTCTGAGCAACTATCACTGATGTCTTTGTAATAGATCTTGTAAAAGGTGGTAGTATTTTTTATTTAGAACCTGACCATAAGTTCCTCCTGGCGAGCTTTGTTGGTTTCACTTCTGTTGGGAAAAAAGATAGACCTTGATAATACTCCCATGAGGATCCATCATAGCCATAGGTTTCAAAGCATATCATGCCACTGGTTTACTCTCCTGCTTCCTCCTCATCCACATGAAAATGTTTTCAGAAAGGAAAACTCCACAATTATTAGGGATCGCCAATCAATTTTAAAATAGCCAACTACTTCCCTATGCTGTATTGACTATCAGCAATATAGATCTGTACTTATTAGAAATATTTTCCCTGAAGAGAATTGCCACTTAAGATTTGAAAGCTTTAATAGGAAAATTGACCTTTCCTGAGCCTTAATTGTTCATTATCACTATCAAAGGATTGTTGAAAGCATGATTAAGTTTCATGCTTTGGTGGAAATAATTTTATTATAAAAAGGGTTTTTTGTTACTGTTACTGTTAATCTGACATATATTTGCTTTCTTAACAAGGCATCATTTAAGGAAGTCAGATCCTAAGCCAACATGGTGAAGATTTGGGCCTCCTTTTTCTTCTCTTAGGCTCAGAGTCTGTTCTACTGCCTAACTCTTTGATCCACTTTGAGTTGAGTTTCATACATGGTGAGGGATAGGTCTTTAATTTCATTTTGTTACATATGGATTTCCAATTTTCCCAGCACCATTTGTTGAAGAGGCTGTATTTTCTCCAGTGAATGTTTTTGGCACCTTTGCCTAGTATGAGATAACTCTATTTATGTGGGTTTTTCTGTGTCCTCTACTCTGTACCATTGGTCTACATGTCTGTTTTGGTGCCAATACCATGCCAGTTTTGTTACTGTGGCTCTGTAGTATTGTTTAAGGCCTGGTATTATGATGCCTCCTGCTTCATTCTTCCTGTTAAGGATTGCTTTGGCTATTCTGGGTCTCTTATTTTTCCAAATGAATTTCATGACGGCTTTTTCTAGTTCTATGAAGAATGTCATTGGGATTTTAATAGGAATTGCATTACATCTGTATAGCGCTTTTGGTAGTATGGCCATTTTTGACAATATTAATTCCACCTATCCAGGAGCATGGGAGGTCTTTCCATCTTCTAAGGTCGTCTTCAATTTCTTTCTTTAGTGTTCTGTAGTTTTAATTGTAGAGGTCTTTTACCTCTTTTGTTAGATCGATTCCCAAGTATTTTATTTTATTTTTTTGAGGCTCTTGTGAATGAGATACTTTTCTCTTTCAGTAGATTCATCACTGATGTGTAGGAACACATTTGATTTATGGTTATTGATTTTATATCCTGCTACTTTACTAAATTCACTTATTAGTTCTAGAAGTTTCCTAGTGGAATTGTTTGGATCTTCTATATATAGAATCATGTCATTTGCAAATAGTGATAGTTTGAATTCTTCTTTTCCTATTCATATCCCTTTAATTTCTTTCATTTAATGGCTCTGGCTAGAGTTTCAAGGATGATATTGAATAGAAGTGGTGAAAGAGGGTATCCTTGTCTTGTTCCAGTGTTTAGAGAGAATGCTTTCAATTTTCTCCATTTAGAATGATGTTGACCTTGGATTTAGATAGCTTTTGCAATGTTGAGGTATGTTCCTTCATTTTTCGAATATTTTGAATATAACTCCTAAAGTGCAAGAAGTAAAATTGGGAATCAACAAATGAGATCAATTCAAACTAAAACACTTCCCCTCAGCAAAGGAAATAATAACGTGAAGAGAGAGCCTACAGAATAGGAGAAAATCTTTTCCACACACACCTCAGATAGAGCATTATTCTTCAGGATATATAATGAACTCAAAAAACTTAACACCAAAAAAATAAATAACCCAGTCAATAAATGGGCTAAGGACCTGAACAGATACTTCACAGAAGAAGAAATACAGTTAATCAATAAATATATGAAAAATGTTCAACATCTCTAGCAATTAGAGAAATGCAAATCAAAACTAAGATTTTATCTCACTCCAATTAGTATGTCAATTATCAAGAATATAAGCAACAATAAATGTTAGTGAGGATATGGGGGAAAAGATACACTCATACATTGCTGATGGAACTGAAAACTGGTGGAACCATTATAGAAAGCAGTATGGAGATTCCTCAGAAAATTTGGTATGGAACCACCATTTGACCCAATTATCCCACTCCTTTAAGTCCAAAGGACTTAAAATCAGCATACTACAGTGATGCAGCCACATCAATGTTTATAGAAGTTCAATGCACAATAAGTAAACTGTGGAACTAACCTAGGTGTCCTTTAACAGATGAATGGATAAAGAAAATGTGAGATATATATACATAATATATACACTATATATATATATAACATATATATATATACACACACACAAAATGGAATATTACTCAGCCTAAAGAGGAATGAAATTATAGCATTTTCCAGGTAAATGGAGGGAGCTGGAGAATATCATGCTAAGCAAAATAAGCCAATCCCCAAAACCCAAAGGCCGAATGTTTTCTGATATGCAGATGCTAATTCACAATAAGGGAGTGGGGCAAAGGGAAGAATAGAGTTACTTTGGATTAGGCAAAGGGGAGTGAAGGGAGAGGAGGAGGTATGTGGTAGGAAGGATAGAAGAATGAATCAGACAATACCCTATGTGCATATATGACTGCCTGACCAGTGTAATTCTACATCATGTACAACCAGAAGAATGAGAAGGTATACTACATTTATGTATGATGTGTCAAAGTGTATTCTACTATCATGTATAACTAATTAGAACAAATTTAAAAAGTATAATTTGCCATTTCTTTAAATACCTATTATTTGAAGTAAGCTCTTAAGTTGTAAAGAAGAACTTTTCTTTTCTCCAGAAAGCTGTCCTAGAAAAGAAAAACACCACAAAAATGTGACAAAGAAAGAGCAAAAAAGGGAAGGAAAGAAGATTGAGAGATGATCATGAGAATTTAACAAAAAAATTACATGCTTAGCAAGGTGTAAAGCAAAAAGCAGTTAACATTAATTTCCTTCTTCCCTCTACACCTCACCTTCAGATCTCTCCTTTCTTTTTTTGGCATACATTTTGGCAGAGGCACATTGGGTGGGACACACAGATAAGGTGGTCCCCAAGGAAAGGAAACCCATGGTCTCATGAGCACTGCAGTCCATTCAACTCGGACTCCTGCCATCTGCTTTAAAACACATTCATTGTAATCCATGCAGAGAAGTTCCCAGCTTAGGAACTTTGTGCATTATTGTCTTTGATTAAAAGTGTGTGTATAGAAGAGGGGAAGGGCCCTATTGGGGGAAAAGATTTGAGGAAAGAAGTAGAGCTGGTGGCCTATACCTTATTTTTGAAGAATTTGGATCTCATTCTGGGAAGTGACTAAACCATATTGAACATTCTAGAATGCTTGGCAGCCTGTGTGCCATATTGTGAAATAAGTAGAGATTTCCTGGGATGGATTCTCCCACCTCATCTTTATGGATCTAACTCTTCCTCGGTATAAACTAACATGATCTGTCTTAGCTTCCTTTTTTCTGGGCTCTGAAGGTGATCAGGTTATGAAATTATTCCACAGTGACAGTGATTTTAATGTTCTTGTTACCATAATAGATTTTGTTTTGTATTTATAAAAAGAATTCCAGATACATATTTTTCCTCAAAAGATAAAGTACTTTTTTTAAAAACTATTTTCAATTGAAAAGCTCGTGGACTGTCTAGTTACATTTCTGCCCTGCAAAAATACCAAATATTTGGTTAGTAACTGAGTCTCTAGGCAATATATTGAACATGGAGAATATTAATATCAATATTAATTTATTCTAAACAGAAGTATTGGAGTTCAATTAAAGGAAACCTGCTACATTCAGGCTAATCAACAGCAGGTACTGCTGGACTCGCAGAGTAAACATCCTAATAACCCCACAAAGAACTTTTACTTCAAGTAGCCTTTCTCCAGTTTATAACTCGTAAATGAAGATAACCGTTTCGATAATTCTGTTTCAGAAACCTTTTTGCAAGTTGTTTTATTTACAATGCCAACTTTTAAAAGCCCACTAAAGTTAACTGGACAATAAACTAGGCAGGAATTGCTTTATAAAAAGAAGGAATGCTCAAAATGCCACTTTTTTGGAGAACCCATAGTTTGGTTTTATTCAGGGTAAAGGAAAAGGAAACTTTGAATCACATTAGGAAAAACTCAGCCATAGATTTGGATTCTATAGTCAGTGTATGTGCAATGAGGATGAATATTAGGTTAACACAGTTGTTTTGCTGCTTCACTTGTTTATTGTCTATCTAATATTGACAATTATATGCAGAGCAGGACAGTTAGTATTCAGACTGTCATAAGGACAGTATTCAACTGTCCTTAAGGGTTGAAACGTTGAACACAATAGTTTGCATTTCTGCACACCACTAGTTCTCTTCGTGTATATAGGCTTCCTCCTCTTTAGTAAAGTTATTTTGGATATCAGAGATCTTGTGAATCTCCCTAGGAGTTTTCCCTTGATCATAGTGGCAAGAGTCTTGCATGTAACATCAAGCAAACTTGTGATGCCTAAGTAGTTTGAAGCCAGAATAAGTTAAGAAAGTGTTCCTTCTTCAACTTTCAGGCATTCTTTTTTTTTTGGTACTGGGGATCGAACTCAGGGGCACTCGACCACTGAGCCACATCCCTAGCCCTATTTTGTGTTTTATGTAAAGACAGGGTCTCACTGAGTTGCTTAGCAGCCTCGCTATTGCTGAGGCTGGCTTTGAACTCGGGATTCTCCTGTCTCAGCCTCCCTAAGTGCTGGGATTACAGGCTTGCGCCACCGCACACTGCTTCAGGCATTCTTGATCTTAGATAAGGATTTTGTTTACTTTTCTTTGTTCTCAAAGGTGGAAGGTCATTCTTGTAGTGGGTGGACCACAGAATGGCCTTTTAAAATATTGCTGCATTAACATTTGGTAAAGGAACTGGATCATCACCTCCTTCCTCATCCCTTCCCGTATCTTCCAACCTCATCTTGATAGTCACAGGTTTTTTGACTATTTCTACATCAAATTCAAATATCTCTCCATCAGAACTCTGCCACTTAATGGAAGCCATGGTGTTCAGCCTAGGGAAGTCGCTGACAAGAGGAGAGTGGCATCCACTTAAGGATGAGAGAAATACAGATGACAGAGCCACTGAAAAAATAAGTTTTTGGGGGGTGTACTAGAGATTGAACTCAGGGGCACTCAACCACTGAGCCACACCCCAGCCCTATTTTGTATTTTATTTAAAGACAGGGTCTCACTGAGTTGCTTAACAACTCACTTTTACTGAGGCTGGCTTTGAACTCGCGATCCTGCTGCCTCAGCATCCTGAGCCACTGAGATTGTAGGCTTGAGCCACTGCACCTGGCTGAAAACATAAGTTTTGATAAAGATTTCAATTCAAAGACCCAGAAGAAGATGACATATGTTTGAATAACAGGCTATTCAGAGCTGTCCCTTAAATAAAGATCATTCCATTTGGCTCTTTATTACAGCTTTTAACCCAGGAGTTCCAGCTTGCCTGGGTTATTTATTCTCAACTTCAAGTGTAGGGCTAAGACCTAAGACATGCTTCTTATGAAGGGTTTGTTTCTTATTTTACTTTTTGACTTTTTGAGAGATGTGTAAAAGTAAAAAATTAATTTATAAAAATTATAAATTAAGTAAAACAAGCATGGTGCCAATGAGAGAGTTAATTTTCATATCAGCTTCACTACTCAATATGATATCATATTATTTACTTTTCTAAAACTTCATCATCTATTTTTTGATCAGAATATTAAAAGAAACAATTTAAAATATTGCTGATTGCAAGGGTAAATGTCTACTGATGAATAGCCACTCTTGTTCTGTTGGTAGAGTTTTTATGGAGCAAAATTTGGCAATGCACATCAAAATAATACCTTTTGATCAAGTACTTTCCCCTTCCTGGAATTTTGTTTTAGTCAGCTATTTTGCTGCTTTGACCAAAAGATCTAACAAGAACAATTAGAGGAGGAAAAGATTATTTGAGCGTTTCAGAAGTCTCAGTCCATAGATGGTTGACACTATTCCTCAGGGCTCAAGGTGAGGCAGAACATGATGGCAGAAGAATGTGGTGGAGAAAAGCAGCTCAGGACACAATGATCAAGAAGCAGAAAGAGAGAGAGAAGAGAGAGACAGACAGAGAGAGAGAGAGAGAGAAAGGGACATTCCACTAGCTAGGGCAAAATATATACCCCAAAGGCATGACCCCAGGGACCCAAGTCCTGCAGCCACACATGGTTGGCCTCCAGTTACCTCTCACTTCATCCCTATTAGGGGATTAATTCACTTATTGGAGTAAGGCTTTCATAACTCAAATCACTTCACCTCTGAACCTTCTTGCACTATCTCATGCATGAGGTTTTGGGGGACAATTCACATCTAAACCATAACAAATTTATTATACGTAGTTGATTGAATAAGTGAAAAACCAACTGTCTTCCTGAAGATATTCACTATAGCTTTGTTTAAAATTGTGAAAAAAAATGGAGACAACCTAAATATGTGTGATGGTCATAATAACCCTAACTTTATGTATGACTGCATATATGTTGTGATTCTATACAACTTACAACTAGAGAATTGATATGTTATCCTCTATCTGTGTACAATGAATCAATTTACACTGTTAACATGTAAGCCTAAACAAAACAAAACAAAATAAATAAATAAATAAATAAAAACATAAAAAAATACAGAAATAAACTAAATTGCATATGAAACTATACATTCAGTGAAAGACAATGCCATCATTAAAAGTCACAATGTAGAGGTAATTGATTTGTAGAAAATTACTGTATTTTATTAATGAATAAATTTTAGAAATCATAGAATGGTACTATTCTACTAAATAAATGCCTCACCAACCAATCCTATAACACTAAGCAAAACTTGTCAGTTATCTCTGTCCCCCCAATCTTCCTCATCTCCACTACCTAATCAATCATAAAGTCCTTTTCATTCCTAAGTGTCTTTCAAATCATTCATAGGTTCCTCTAGTTCTACCTCTATTCCCTGACCAAGCTTGGAATTCACTTAACACTTGTTAAATAGGCATTTAGTATGGTCGCATTCATAATAAAACTTTTCACACATATGCCTTCCCCTCCCTCAGGAAGAGACAGGTGCTTGAGGGAGATTTACCAAATTGCTAATTGTGGTTTCCTTTTAGGTGGTGGGATTCAACATTATTTTAATGTTTTTATTTAAATGTCTCCACATATTCTGAAATAAATTAAATAATAATGAATAATATACCCCTCTCCAAAAATAAAACAATCAAGAAATGGGGATAATAATCATTATTCTACTATTCTCACTGGATAAAAATAATGCTCTAATAAATGAGTATCTGTGCATGTCTCGTTTAATGTGAAAGCAAAGTTGTTATGCTTATTGTGGGCAATAATAATATATAGATAACCATAGCTGCTAAAATTTCTTGAATCCATATCCACAGTGTTTGAGTACCTTAACATACCTAGAGTTTAGAATAACTCTATGATACTATTATTAATATTCTCATATATATACATAGATATATAATACTATTATAATATTACCAAATATACTATATTAACAGTCCCATTTCAGAGATGGAGAAACTGAGGCAGAGGCAGATTAAGTGGTTTATCCACGTGGACACAGATAGTTGAGCAGAACCAGGATTAAAACCCAGTCTGTGCCCAGGGTGTGAGAACTTACTGCTATGCCATAATCCTATTACTCTGGGAAGTGCCAGAGGTAGAACTTAGCTCTACATATCAGACTCTTCCAACTGTGAAACCTCTCAAGGGAGTTTCATAGAGATAATTTTACCACCTCCTTTAACTTGGATTTTCAAGCACTGTTGAATGATTTGAGGAGTTAGATCACACCATGTGACCACTGTTGGAAGTAATTTAGTAAATTATGCCTTTCAATCTTAGAGGTGGATGACATGGGAAGGAAGGAGAAACTAACATTTGGGGAGCTTTCAGTGTCTTCTAGGTAATATAAAGACACCATTTCATTGATTCTTCACAGCACTCCAGGAGGTAAGTGTTACTATTTTCAATTGCAATCATAGATAAGGAAATTCAGATGGGGATTTATTAAGTAATTTGTCCAGGTCTTTACAGCCATTAAGTTGTAGGTCTAGTTGAGAACTATCCAGCTATGGCCCAGAGGCTGTGTGTTGTATAGCATAGTAATTAAGAGGAAAGATTTGGAGAAGGTAAATATTTGGGGATGACCACAGATTTCTGTGGAATAGTTATATTGATGTAAATCAAATGACACCATGAACCTCAGTTTTCTCATCAAGATGAGAATAATAAAAATTTTCCTGCTTTTCAAGAGAAGAATTTTAGTCACTCTGTGTGTTCAGTTACTTTTGCAAAAGCATCGTATAAGCAGTAATAAGGGATTGCAAAGAATAAGATCAGGCTTAATCTTTAAGAAGCTTGGACTCTCAGAGCTGAATCACCTGTTTTATGTTTGATTTGCAACGTTATAATAAATGCAGACAATTTCCTTTACTTGAAATTTCTATTCCATCTCACTTAACATCTTCCCAGTCTTTTGAATAAAGCATGTGCCCTGGGGCATCTGACCTAAGCTCCTTCAGGCTTCCTGGTCTGGAATGCCTTCCCTTCCCTCAGGAACTTCAAAGTGAGACTTCCCTGAGCACTTCAATCTGAAGGCATGCCCTTCTTGTTTCAATGTCTCCATTGTGCTGAACAGATCATTTAATACAAATTCTCTTGGAGTTTCTGGAACTCAGTGCCTTACAAATGTCAGGCAGCATTCTACCTCTGAGCTATATCCCTAGCCTCACTTGAAGTTTCTTTGTAGGATTTATGCATTTTCTTTAAAAAGTAAGATGTACGGTCTTTAATGCTCAAGTGTTTGTTTGTATCCTCATAGTTCATAGTACAGGAGACAATTCATATCTGCTGATTGTTTTGATTAGAGGAAAAAGGAGCAAAAGAATAAGGTAAATGGACATCACTTAACAGGAACTTTATATAATTACCTCACTGCAAAAATGAATTAAAACAGTTTTCTTCAGTCAGTTGGAATAGAAGAAATTTACCTTCCCTATATCTCAATGTCACAATTTGGAAAATAGAATTTAGCCATATATTTTGTCTACCAGGGTTGATATACAGAAACACGATGAACAGTTGTAAGCTCTTTGGAGACATAAAATTCAAGGGGAATACTAAGTAAAAGGACTGATCAATATGGAGTTTAGGTTTAAAACTATTTCATCTACTAGTGCTGGATTTCTTGGCAGTACCAACAAGAACTAGGTTTTGAAAAAAAAAAGTCTTATACATGTATTGATGGAATTTACTAAAATGCTTTATTACCATATCCATTTAATTATAAGAAGGCTTTCTTATATGTCAAATATAAGTCTCGAAAGACAAACAAATGACAATAATGCAGAGTAACAAAGGCTCCACAGCATTTGTAGACAGCATCTTTATTCATTTTTATGTGCACAAAAGAAACAAACAAAAGGTTGAAAGACTTCTAGAGTGATAAATGCCACAATTCAGTGGAAAACACACATTTTAATTTGAAAGCATCTCTCATTGAGAGCAAGTTTGGCAAGAGGGGAAAGAACCTTGGTGCTATAGTCTGAATGTATTTGTCCCTCCAATATATGTAGGAATACAATTCTTGGCATTATAGCACTAAGATATGGAGCCTTTGGGAAGTCCCTAAGTCATAGGGCCTCTGTTCTCATGAATGGATTAGTGCTCCTATAAAAGAGGTGGAAAGGAGCACCTGAGTGTCTTTGGCTCTTCTGCTAGCTCTCATATGAGCCATTATGAAGCAGAGAGAAAGCCTATACCAGACACTGACTCTGCCGGTACCATGACCTTGGATTCTCAGCCTCCATAACTGAATGGAAAGAACTTCTGTTATGTATAAACTCTCCAGTCTAGGATCTTTTGATAAAGCAGCACAAATGGACTTGTATACCTGGCCTACTGGCTCTGTAGCATCTCAGTACCTTTGAGGTTATACAGTACCTAAACCTTCAGATTCAATGTATGTTAAATTAAAAGGGAAAAGTATGTATGAAAAAGTGTTCCATCCCCCTCCTTATTGAAAATTATCCTCTAAATTGTTTCCTGATGGTAAAAACAAAATAAGTTTGAAATTTTTTGTGTGTACTTTCAAAATTCCAATCTTTGTCAACCTACTTTTGGTCATTTGTGCTAACATAGAAAATGAGATGTGCTGTGTTATCTCTGTCATTTTTTCAGCTGTAAACTGCATGGGGGCCAGAAATAGAAAAAAATAAATTGGGAATTTGCTAGGAAGAGGAGTAATAGCTAAGAGGTAAATATATGAAGTGGAATGCATGTCAACGATCATCTCAAGACAGCTGGTGCAGAAGTAAAAGTATACTTGACAAGAGCTGCACATGACCCAGAACCAGGGAAAGAATGGTATGATCATAGCCCAGGGAAGTTTCTAAGAATTAGAGATTAGATTATTTCTTGACACATCTGGAGGCTACCTGGTTGCAAGTCCTGGAAAATGTCTGAGAAGGGCTATGAGAAGACAAAAAACAAACAACAAAAAAACAAAAACAACAACAATAACAACAAAAAACACCTTAAGGACTTTGCTTCTTCACTGAATATTCATAGAAATTCACTGTTGGAGCCGGGCGCGGTGGCTCAAGCCTGTAATCCCAGCACTTAGGGAGGCTGAGACAGGAGAATCGCGAGTTCAAAGCCAGCCTCAGCAACTGCGAGGCACTAAGCACCTCAGTGAGACCCTGTCTTTACATAAAACACAAAATAGGTCTGGGGATGTGGCTCAGTGGTTGAGTGCCTCTGAGTTCAATCTCCAGTACCAAAAAAACAAAAAAAAGAAAGAAAGAAATTCAGTGTTGGAAAGGATTCCAGAGATGATCAATGAAAATCACATATATCCACCAAACCCTCTGCAGTGTTTGCAATGAGGAAAATGGAAGCACTTAACAAAGGAAAGAGATAGAAATTCTTAACCCATAGAGGCCTTACCCATGAGTTAGACTAAATGAAGCACAATGTAAGAAGAATCTAATTGTTTATAATTTAGCTATTTATTTTATGTCCAGAGAGCTCCACAATTCAAATAACTTTTTGACACCTTAATAATCTTAATTGTGCATGTGCTGTTCAGATATTCCATTAGAAAGAAAATTTGGTGAATAATGGTTAAAAGGAGATGCTGTAATCTAAAAGTTGAGGTGTTTATAAGGAGATAGCTTTTTGCTTTGTGTGTTGGTAATGGAAATTTGCAAGCTGCAAAGAATGCTTATGGTCCTTCTATTTGAAGAAACGCTGATGGCTTTGCCATATATTTCAAGTTAACTTCTATTTTTGAAGAGGAGTTTACAAATCTAAGAAACATATCTGAAAAAAACACAAAGCCCTGGTTTTAGTCATGCAAGTACTATGTTTTAAGGACATCTTGTCTATGCTCATAGCTCAGATAATATAGAGGAAGATCAATGATTATGAAATATTTTCCACAGAATTTCTTTAAATAGTAAACTACTTTGCTTCATATAACCCAGACATCAATCTATGCAGAATACTTTCCATTAATAGAGTTTGCATCCAATTTATAAGACACTCTGTATTACAAGTTGATTTTAAGTGAGTTGTTTGGAATCCGGACTAAGTGTCCCAAAGAGTGAGTGTTGAACTGGTTAAAACCACCCATGGTTCCACAGAAAACACATACTAACTAATGAGGCAAGTGGGCTTATCCACTTTCAAATAAAGCATAATTTTAAAATTAAATAAAGATAAATGAGCTTTCTGTCTAAATAAATTTGTCTGCTATGATATACACATACACACAGAAATTAGTATGCAATATTAAGGGGCACAAGAGCCTAAACTTATCCAGGAACCCAAGTTAAGAGGCCCTTAGGGTGGAGAATACTAATAATCATATATAATAATAATTCTTTGGGAGAAGCTATACTATATTTTGGTCAAGCATTAATGAGAAGGGGATTCTCCATCTCTCATGTGGCTGAGAATGAGAGCCATGGGGTTCTCCTAACTCTAAAAATCGAGCAATGTAGAATCTATGGTGGAGCAGAAGTGTTTTGATTTATTTTTTCTTTGTTTTGTTTTTTGTTGTTGTTGTTTGTTTGTCTTGTTTTTTCTTTTTCTTTTTATTTTTCTCAGAAGGGTGGAAAGGAGTACAGGGATGGACACATTATTCCCAAAAGCCCGCTGGCATTTTAATACATATCCAAGCCCACCAACTTTTCAAATGTTAGTCCCAACAAAAACCAGCCTGCTTTTTAATTAATTGACTTGATCCATTGCTTTTAAACCATGTTTTCCCTTTATTGTCCACTGGGCAAGAACTTTTTGCTACTCCTTGGAATAAATGAATATATCTTCTATCAACAATGAGAAACTGCTGAGATATGAAGTGAGCTCTGGTACTTTCTCTTTATTCCCTTCTGAGATTCCAAATGGGAAAGTGAAAAGTGCACAGTTGCTAATGTTGACTATAATAAGTGTCTGAAGTAAAATTAAAGCAGGGCTGGACATTTGGAGGATTTAATCAATGTGGGTCAAAACTACAAGTAGAAGAGATGCATGATGCTGGAGGGAAGCGGGGGAAGGATGGATGAAGGTAGGAGACAGTGCAGGGACCAGCTCACAGCCAGCTCCATAGGTAGAGGGAAAAGGAGCAACCCCAGCACGTACATCCCTTTACCTCTCTTCACTGTTGACAGCTTTTCTCTTTGTGATCTGCCCTAGATGAATTCATTGAGTATCAAGAGAAGGAAGACCAAGTACAGAAAGAAAGGAGAGAAAGAGTAGAGGTAGATGCCAAGTTGGGCTATTGAGGAAGAAAAAGAGGGAAAAGGGAGCTCTGGCCACCTTACCAGCTGATGTCACCACTCTAATTCAAGGGGATCATTGGTGTGCAAAGACAGTATGTATTAGATGCATGACAACTGGAATCTTTCTGAAGTTCTCTCACCGACAGCAAAAATATTGTATACTATTTGTTTTGGAACTCAAGAATTCCAGTGAAAAGCTTTAAAATATTCTTATTTGGGTTTGAATTTCCATGCCTTTCTGGCATCCCAGAGAATCTTAAGGGTGGAAAACTTCAGAAGATATGAGTACACCAGGAAAGAAATGGATAATAGTATTCTTTGTTGGATATAAAAATAAGTCTAGGGGCTGGGGTTGTGGCTCAGTGGTAGGACACTCACCTTGCATGTGTGGGGCACTGGGTTCGATCTTCAGCACCACATAAAAATAAAAAAAATATTTGTGCATCTACGACTAAAAAAATAATAAAAAAGTAAGTCTAAAAATTTAAAAAGTCTAAGCACAAGAACCAGAAGAATACCACTGGTGGTCTAAAAGTTCAAGTGGAACATTCAGAAACTGCTTAGTTCTAAGGGTCAGATAGCCACACTGGCTGTTGAGTTTTCTCTAAGTCAGCATAAGAGGAATGACATACTTTGGTCCAGGCATTAGGAACAAGTCCTACCCAACTCATACTTTCAGAAAAACAGCAAGCAAGTCCTTTGGTGAAGCTGTATTCTCCTGAAACTCTCCACAAGTTCTCTCTTGTCTGCTTTCTGTCTCTGATGAGGAGGCTGGAAGTCTATATAAATAAGTTAGGGTGTTCAAGCAGCAAACAGCAGAAGAAAAAATCAAGACTTCCAAGTAGTTGGGCAAGCTCTGAACCAAGTGCCCTATCTCTATGTCATTCTGGAGAAGGCAGGGCAATGTTGTAATCTCTCTCCTTCATTCCTCCTCCCTACTCCTTCCTTTCTCCCTTTCTCTCCCTCTCTCTCCCTCTCTTCTATGCCTAGAGATAGTGATATGAGAACCTGATGGTACTTATTTGTTTCTGCTTTCCTCCTTCCCCTCCTATTCTTACTTCCTTTTACCCATTCTTTCTTTCTTCTTCTTCCCTCCCTTCTTTCCTCACTCCTTCCCTCCTCCTCTCTGATCCCATCTTCTCTCCCTTCCTTTCTCCACAAGGCCCTCTTCCCAATTTCCACCCATTTTTTAAAAATGTAAACCACTTTTGAATTCTAGCCATCTGTTAATACAAGGCAGTGAAAAATGTTGAAGTCACATCAAATTCCACTTGCTCTGCCAGTTAAAAATACAGATGCTTCCTGTTTTATGCTTTCCTCTCACTTTCTCTGGAGTTTAAACATGAAAATATGTTCCATGATAAAAACCAGCACATATCCCTTTTCATCAGGAAGCATATTCCAAACAATGAAAGGGGGAGAAACTATTTTCCTAAGTCCAATAAGGATACCTGGATGTTGGAGGATTCATACATAGAACCATAATTTCATGGAGCAAGAACATAATTATTCACAACTATCACATTTTATAGATGAAGAAACTGGGATTGCAGGGGATTGTAATTGTTCTCATATGTGCTGTGCATCAACTTGCCAAATTTCACATCAGTTTACATTTTCACCCAACATGTTTGGGCCTAAATTGCTTCACAGTACTTTCTGCTATCCACAGTTTTCAGAAAAGGGTCTTTGGCTACTGGGAAATGCCAAATCATTAAGCAATGGAACATTAACTTTTAAGTTAGTAAATGTGCTGGAGTTTTTAAAAATAAAAAAAGCAGGACTAGATTTTAAGAAACCTGGGTTTGTTTCAAATCTGTTACTACCTGTCAGACTTGGAACGAAAATTTCTACCCCTGGTCCATCAAGAAGCTATGTCAGTTGATCTCTAAATTTCCTTCCAGCACTTTGAATCTTCCCCCCCCCCTTCACTTTTCCGCTGATTCAGAGTAAAAAACCCTGGCCAAGTTATTAACTGCCATAAATCTCAATTTTTCTAAGTGCAAAGGAAGAATAACACATTCTCTTGTTTTCCTAGCACAGAGATTCTAAATGATCCTGCATTAAAGTGGGAATCTTTAGAAATCACATTAAATATTTTATATCTATAGACATTTAATTAGTCACTAAAGCTAACGTAATATAGTGGCCATACCACTAGACTCAAGTTGTGTTATAAAGCACTGTACTGATTCTCATTCTTCTTTCTTTTCATCATATCTCTGTGTGTGTGGTGCTGGGGCTGGAACCTAGGGACTTTTGTATGCTGAGCAGTCACTGCACACCTGTACTACACTCATTATCACTATACTAATGTCATTATCATAATTTCACATTTGCTCATGTAATACTTTTCAAATTATATTTTGACATCTCCTCCCTCACTAGATTGTAAGATCTATGATGCTATGACTCTTTGGCTGTTATTACACCAATACCATGTATATTTTTCTGTTACTATAGTGCTGATTGTATTTGACACATAGTAGGTGCACTATCAAATTCTGTCAACTAAATGAGGAACTTAATGAGTGAAAACAAAGAATTTACAGGATTGGAAGCATAGAAAGAAAAATTTAGTGTTCAGAGAATGAAGCTGATGAGCATTGATGTGCCTGCTGGGCTAGGAAAGTCAGAATTTTTAAGTGCTCTGATAAGGGGTTAATAATGTTTGCAAGGTGCAACACAATTATATCAAAAATGACTGGTGATCAACATAGCCTTCAACCAACACTCAACATACTGCAAAAAGAAATATTTCAAATGTTAAATTAAAACTTCATTTCTTCCTATGTATAAAAAAACCCACCAAGCCAGGTTTGGTGGCCCACATCTGTAATCACAGTTGCTTGGGAGGCTGAGGCAGGTTGGTCACAAGTTCAAAGCCAGCTTTGGCAGCTTAGGAAGGTCCTAAAAACTTATCAAGACTCTGTCTCAAAACTGAAAAGAAAAAAAAAGTTAAAAGAGCTGAGGATGCTGTTCAGTGGTTTAAGCACTCAGGGTTCAATCTCTGCCCTGCCCCCCCCCAAAAGAAATACCAAGACAAACTTATAAGCAATTTATAGAGATTTGCATATCTCCATAAATTCAATTAAACCTAGAGTCAACAGGAAATACTCCCCATAGGCCAAATTTGAACTTTGCTTTGAAAAGTAATTATCAATTGAACAAAAATTGTATGGCTTATATCTTAAAGATTTTATTTACATGCTGATTATTCTCAATTTGTTCTTCTTCATACATTCCCTACTCATCTTCCCCAAACTCTTTTCCTTGGACACTGACATGAGCTTGGTCACCAGGACTTCCTGGTCCTCCATTTCAAGTGGCTTGGCCCAAAGAGAGGCACTGGAACAGATTTGTAGGATGAAGGGGGATTTGTAGGCATTCACTCTCCATGCTGCCCCCCTGCCTCATCATAGCTGACAGCCAGTTCTTTTATGGCCAACAGCTCCTGTTAGATGCATCCTAATTTACAAATGAGGGTCTCAGTGGGTCACCATTTCAGAACTAGGAGTGGTACAGGCTTTCTGATGCTATGACTGTTGGGGAAATTTTAAACTCTTCTTTATTTAGCCATGTTGGGGCTATTGTGTTCCCTACCAAAGATGAGGGATTGAAACAAACAAAAAAGTAAAAAGCCCTGTCAGCCTGTCACTGAAAAATTTCTCAAACAAAATATAGTTGTATTTTTCTCTTCTTGTTTGTTCAGTTAAGGTAATATATATGCCTTACTTCAAAACAGATCACAAAGCAGGGGGCCCTTTAAACTGGCTATTATAAGCTCACTGGCAGAAATAAACATTTCCCTAAGTAAAACAGAATAATCAAGCTAGGAAAAAATAGAAAAGCCACTCTCTCACCCCCAAACACACACGCATATGACACTGAATGGACATTCACAGAAAATAAATTAATAAGAGGTCAGTACTCTATTTCTGTTCCCTTTCCGAGGTATATCCATATAAACATTCCAGTTAGTCCTGATAATGCAGACTTGGAAAGGAGGAAACTTAGGAGGATAGCCCTGCTGAAGGAGTTGGGAGCTAAGTGTGGAGGAAAGGGAAGTGAGCACAATTAGGGTACTGAGGTTCAGACCCCAATAAAAGCTGCTCTGCTGTGTCCATCCTGATTGTTGAATCCATCCATCTAAGAGATTACCCTAGGTACCTATTCTGCTCCTCTGACCAGGAGTTTGACAGAAGTCAGTGCTGCTTGGCTGTGAGATAGAAAGCCATTGCCACTTCATCTGACATTAAGCACCCATGTGGTGAAGAAAAGACTTCCTGGGGGCCAACATTTTAGTTGACCAAGCAGTAGAAGCACTAATTGATCATCCACTAATCAGCCTTGCTTTTAGCAATAGAAAAACCAGTAGCTTATCCAGGATGTTTAGAACTATGAACTTTAACTTCTAAATACATTGATTGGTTAAAATAACAACAGTAGCAATAATTATATGGCAATTGGAAATAAAATTATTTCTTCATGTATTAGTTCAATATTTTCAAAATAAATGGATGTGTACTTGATAAAAATGTAGAATATATGTAATAGTTAGAATAATAGAATATATTACATAATGTCCTTTACCAAAAAGTCTTAACATTATCATAATGGTTGAGGTAAATGAATCTGAGTAATCCTATTATAATAGTCCTAATACTCATAATGGAATGAACCAACTTTTATTATAATTATGATTCAAGTAACATATATTTTTAGAGATCAGCTTTTTCATGATATGTTGAAATGGAACAGGGTAATAATAGAAGAGCAGTGATTTTGGCTAGCACATTAGATATTCTGAACAGAATTTATTTTCTCTATTGTCTTGCTGGGAAGATGTCCTAAGAAGATTCTTAGGGCAGATAAATAACTATATGAATCTGGCCTAGGAAGACAGTGTGTTTCTTCCCCTATGAAGCATTTGTAAATGCCAAATTGAGAGAAATAATGCAATAAAGAAGGATGACCTGGGAGAAATCTATAAGCAACATTCAGATACCTACAGCAGCTTCTGTTCAGGCCTCTGCTCACCTCTGTGAGTCTGCCCAGTTGATTTAAAGGGTCAAGATAAAGCAAAAACATTCAAATATGCAAACTGAAGAATATTTAATGAGTACTTATTGTGTGACTCAGAACCTTCCAAGTGCTTCCCCAGAGATCATTTTCATTCACTCTCACCTGACTCATGAGATAAATCTTCACTGTTATCTTCATTTTTCAATTGAGGAAACTATTAGTGATTCTCAGAAGCTTGCTAAAAGTCAGACCAGTAGTTATTGTGGGCTGGAGTTTTTGACTCTAGAGCCCAGGCCCTTAACTATTAAGTGAAATAAATTAACATCTTCATGTTCAAGGTATAAACCACACACACACACACACACACACACACACACACAAACACACCATTAAATATATTACAACAGTGGGGCTCTAAGTCTGGGTTGGTGCTATTGTCGTAGTACCTATGGACACCATCTGAATTAGCAAGAGATCTTAATGTGGCCCAGTTTTTAACTGTAATTAAATTTCCTGTGTCCATATTATTAAGATGTATTAAAACCAGGTAAAAATATGTAAGACTTTTTATTGAATTTTATAGAAAGCCTCCATTTACAAACACTACTACAGTCAAATGAATCCTTATCTTTTTTGGTGAGTGATTTCTGAATTCTTCAAATTTGGGGTTTTTTTGTGTGTTTTTGTTTTGTTTTGTTTTTTTGTGGTAGCAGGGGTTGAACCCAGAGGCACTTAACCACTGAGCAACACCCACATCTCTTTTATATTTTATTTAGAGACAGGGTCTTGCTGAGTTGCTTAGGGCCTTGCTATGTTGCTGACGCTGACTTTGAACTTGAGACCCTCCTGCCTCAGCCTTAGGAGTCACTGGGATTACAAGTGTGTACCACTGCACTCAGCTCCAGATTCTTGTAGCAAAGCCTTTTTAAAACAGCTTAGCTCTATCTATGGACTTGAACACCTAAAGCTTACTGTAATTATTGCCTTGTGACTTAATTATATCCCTGAATCACCTTGAAAATTGATTATGTGTAAGATAATGCCCACTTTACAGATGGGGACATTTGTAGTCTCAGATGATGAAGGTTAACATATAGTAGATGATATTTAAATGCCCACCTTGTTTCCTTTTCTAAGACCATACTGATGTTTTTAAGTATTATCAGAGGGGAGAAGTAATTATTCCAAGACTGATTTTACAACCATTAAAAAAATAAAATAGCATAGGTCACATCATGACCTACTGGACCAGAATTTCTGGAGCTATGTGTTATACTACCCCTTATTCCCTCAGCAAGCATTGTTTCTTTATAAATTGTGAATGATTAATTTTGATTAATTAATGATTAATTTTGAATGATTAATATATTTGTAATCAAACAGTTGACATGATTTGAAATTGGTAAATCACCAGACGGATCACTATCTAAAATTCTGAATGAATAAACAATTGGAAACTGGAAAGTGTCTGGCAGAGGCTCATTGAATAAGTTAATTAAGGATGGAGAAAGAGCTATAGTGTAATCTAGCAATATTGTCTAAATAGGTCAGGAGCCCATCCCTATGTGTATAATAAAAACCATTCATAAACCTGAAATTACAGAATTAAGTAGGGAGATGTATAATATTAGCATATCTTCAAATAAAAAGTAATTCACAGTTTATATGAAAAGCATGCAAGAAAACACATTTTATCTATGTGTTGGTGTGCTAGTACATGCAAATTTGAAAAAACACTTTATTATTTTTATGATTGAGTCAGAACATGGCAACTACTCTAACAAATAACCCCCTAAATCTTGATGTTTTGTTACAGCAAAAACTTACATCCTGTTACTTCAAATTCCAACACACTTGTTTTTGATTGGGTTATTCCTCTAAGAGTTGACTCAGGAATTTATTCTCTTTCTACATGGTTACAGGGAAAGATAACTCCTCCATCTTCAATACATGGCTTCTAAGTCATTCTGACCCTGTGCAGTCAGTGTACTGTGGGAAGAATGAGACTGTGGAAAAGGCATACATGGTCCAGTGAGTTGGTGCCCACCTGCAACCCCACTACTCAGGAGGCTGAGGCAGGAGGATGGCAAGTTTGGGGCCAGCCTGGGCAACATATTGAGACCTTGTCTCAAAACACAAAAACAAAACAAAAAAACAAAGAAGGAAAAAAGAGAAAAAGCACACATGCACATCCTCGCCCCTCTAAAACAAGTTTTTAACTGCCTTTTTTGGAAGTGACAAGACAACTCCTCACATTCCATTGACCAGAAATAGTCACATGGTCCCCACCTGGATTCAGAGAGGTTGGGAAATATGGATTGGCTCTGTGCTCAGAAAGAAGAAACACATTTGGTTATCATCTAATCAATCTCTGTGACAAGACTGGTTCAAAAGGTGTGCCAGAAAAGATAAAAATAATTCTATTCCTTACATTTTTGAAAATGAATTTATTCAAATAAAATATACATCACCTCTTAAGTTTGTATAAGAAAGCAAAATGTAAAACATGCAAATTGAGCTAGTCATTGCAAGACTTGACTCTGTAAACTACATACATATGTCACTAAATTGATATTTAAGAAATATTGGATGTCAGAAAATATTTTATCCATCATCATGGAATGCTGGCAGCCTAATGTACACCTGAAAATTGCCAAAATATTGGACCAAAGGGAACACTTATAACAGTCATCTCAGCTTTGTGAGTGTATATAAAAATGTTTCAGCTCAAATTCAGTTGTGTTGGTATTTCATAGGCAAAGATATAAATTTGGCTAAAATACAGAATTACATTGCAGCGAAATTCTAGCTAATGGAAAAATCATTGTATTTTCAGGCCAAAAACAAAGTAAAAAAAAATTTTGAAAAACAGAATTACTCCAGTTTTTGAAATAAAATAAAAACAATTTTTAAAAAAACACAAAAACTAGGGCCATAGCAAAGAGGACAATGAAAGGTCTCAATATCCAGGGTAAATATTTGCCATTCCTCCCATCGTCAGCAAAACTTGGTGATGTGGACTCAAGAATGCTGAGTTATGATTGATCGATTGTATGTGCCTTATGAACTGAACAATGGGTTAGCAAGTTCAGGAAAATTGTGGAGTCTACTACTATGTTTTGGGGGATTATAAATTTGAAGGACATTTGCTGCCTGAGAATACAAGCCTTGTGTAATTACTCCCACCTGCTGGTTAAAAGTTTTATTACTTGGGCATTAAATCTGACTCCCACCAAGGGGTGAGGAGGAATTCAGTGTGACCAACCACATCACAGGGCCAGGGAACACCATCCTGGCTCTTGACTCTTCTTTCCAACTCTCAAATGTGGCACAACTTATAGTGGGAAGCGTGAAGGCAGTGTTTACCCTATAAAGGAATATTTATTTCTCCTCTAAACAAAATCAAATGGAGAACATGGGAGGATCAATGAACCACCATATTTACTCTACAGGTTGTTCATCAATTGAGGGAAGCAAATCAAGAAGAGGATTCTTTCAGGCACATAAGCTTTGGTTTATGAGCCTAGGCACCCAAATGGCAGGAACTTGTTCTTGACTTTGAATATCTTGCACATTCTTCCTAAGGAATAGCAGGAACCTGCAAGGATAAAACACAGTTTTGATGAGCAGCTCTGCAAGTGGGGTCAGACTTTTGGTTCTAAGTTAATGGGAAATTTTCCATAGGTATCAAACATGCGCCAAACACCTATAAACATCCATGCTACCCTAGCTACTTTTATCCTTGGAAGAAAGCGAAGGAAGTTGAAGAAAAGGATCAAAAGCAAAAACAGTTTGAGTTTTGTTTCATTTTTCTTCATTTGTTGCCTCCAGCCCCACCAGAACTTTTGGAAGGAGAGTTCCAGAAATGTGATTTTATTATTTTGTCCCCAGGAAATGGGGTTATAGTCTTCGTAGTCCTCAATTGAAGGATATAGCTATGCCTTTTTAATTAACCCCTTTTATCCAGGAGAAAACAGCACAGGTAAAAACCTTGATATATCAGGAGTATAATTCATTTTGGGATTCTCAGCCTTGGACTTTGATAATAGTGACTGTGTTGAGTTCATCCTTTCCATTCTAAGAAGTTTAGTTAAATTGCCAACTTGGTTTTCTGTCCTTTGGCACCTGAAGGTGAAATCACAGGCTACATAGAGTTTATGAGCTACTAGCTCCTCTAATTGCCTCTGTGGGTTTAGTGTCAATGTCTCTGTATAAGGGGTGTGTGTGTGCGCCTGTGCGCACATGAGCATTCAATTTCTTTCTTATTTTTCTTTTCACTTTACCCCCCTTTCCCTACCTTTTCATCATATTCATTCTGTATTCTGTTCCCTTCATGTCTTCTCTTGGGTTCCCTGTGCTATGTCTCTTCTTTCTCTACTCTTTTAATCTGACCTATAATCATGTCATCACCTTTGTAATCTCTATGGAAAACTCTAGTTTCATTGTCTCTATTTAAAATTTTTGAAAAGTCTCAACCAAAGGAGAAAGCTGAATTTATCTGTCTTTAATATCTCTCTCTGAATTTGGAGGGCTCCCTGCCAACAATATTATTTTCTGAAACTCCTTGGATCTTGCTGTCCTCACAAAGCACACCAGCCAATAAGCTGCCTCTGGACATGAGCTTATATGTCTGGGTTGACTTTGCTTCTAGCTATTCTAGCCAATGAAAGCAGATATCTTAGCCCAGTGTTTCCCATATATTTAGATTTTATGGGACAGTAAAATATCTAGAAGAAAAATGAAAAGATTTTTTTATCTTTTAACACTTTTAAAACAAAAACTACCATCTAAAACTATCATTTTAAAAATTTTAACACTGTTTAAAAACTGCCCTCTATTGTAACTATTATTTAATTAAAAGGTACATTTTAGGACAGATACTCCAAACATAACTTGAATGAATGTAGCCAATAAAAAGAAGAAAAAAAAAACTACTAACCTTTGTTTTCTCCTTCCATGGAAGACTGGATATGGATATCAAGCAATATTGAACCAACTTTAGGTCTTTAGGTCCAATAAAATAGTTTCTTTCCAGTACAGATGATCATGACTTTCGGTGACTCCTCTGCCCTTCAGGGGCCATTCTATCCTGTTGCCTTTACGTTGAAGGTCACCATTCCATCTTTGGAATCCCAAAGGTGCTAGTGGTAAATTCTAAGTTCCAATGTAGAAATAGAGTCAATAAAAATTAAAATGAAATGGATCTGACCTGCACCCCCTCTGCCACATACTCAAAAGAGTAAATGGTTTCACTTTTATTTTTACAATAACATGGAATAGGTAGTGTGAGAGAGAGGAGGAAGGATGGCTGGGTAACAAAAATAAAAGATGTGGCCCTATTCTTTAGTAGATTGTAGTCTAATGGAATGGACATTCGGCCTGTTCATAACAAAAGATAAGCAGAAGTAGATACTGAAGAGAGAAACAATAATGCTGCTATTTGAGAGCAGAGAAAGGTTTTGTGTGTAATTATATATTTATGTAATGACTTGAGTGTTTTTTCCTTTTGTGGCTACAACATAAGCTCTGAAAAGCATTGTCTCCATCAGATATGTTGATTCCTGTAACTTAACCCCTAGCATAACACTCATTATCTAGTACCTGACCCAAAATATCTCCTAATCACCATTTGAGTGCCTGTGATATGTGTTGTGAAGGATACCAAGAAATTGAAGTTTCATTCATTGCCTTTAAACCATCTGAAAGCAGAGAGGTTTTCAAACATAGCAGATGTGTTTGGTCAGCTCATTGCTGTGTACACCATCACAGATGGTCACGGAGCCTTATTTCATTCTGAAATGGAATAATTTCATCCCCACTCAGCTTTTCCTTAGGCGTGGGTTTTGATGCCATATTTATCAAGACATCTACTTGGAAGCGGATGTCATGCTGTGAAGAGCCATTATAGACAAATGTTATAGCCATGTGCCAAGTAATGACTTATGCTGGGCAGTTGCTTAAAAGGCTGATTTGATTCATTTTATTTGCTATAGTCATATACTGCTTAGGGAAGGCAGAAATCTGTTCTGTTCTTTCTTTCTCTCTTTTTTTAAGCCAGTAATTATTTGCAGAGCTCTTTGGGCAAAGTGCTCAGCTCACACCTGGAAACGGAATCCTCGGCTAGACAGCGAGTGGCCATGGTGATATTTATATATCTCCAGATTGTGGTTTGCCAATTGAGATGCAGACATATGCAGAAATGGCCTCATTGTCATTCTTTGTTTTTGTAATATTATCTTTGGCTAGACAGATTCATTTTCTTTTTTCCTCCTTCTTCTACTGTCAACATCGTTTCAGCAGTGAGTTATATTATCCGGTGACATCAGAGGAAGCCACGTTACATGTGTCAGCTTGGCAGGAATGGCCCACTTATGGCAAATTTGTGACAAGCTGCATTTTTCCACCATCTTCACTTTGAGTGATGAAGTCTCCCTGGTTTGGGAAGTTGATGTGGACCTCCCTTGATGGCAACAGAGCTGTGTCAAATTGAACTGCTGTTCCTTCACTACCTAAGGGGAAGGAGCCTTGTGAACTTTGCATAATCCTTCCCCTCTAAACAGTAGGAATATATCCCCAGAGTTGATTGCCTGTATCTATAGGTAATGGAGGCTTAACTGGCATGAAAGTCAGAGCCAGTTTCAAACTCATCAAATTGAACAGTTTGTGTAATGATTTGTTACAACTGATGAAATGACCAAAAGAATAATTCATGGACTGTTTAGGGAAGAATACGATCTCCATTCAAAATGGACATTAAACTATGGCTGGTTTCACTGCAAGTCAGCAGTTTCCTTCTTCATTTTCCAGTTAGGTCTGATGTAGGCCACAGGGTATGGTAAAAGCCATACTTCAGGGAAATGGTTAGAGCTTTTAAACTAATGACTTTGAACTTGGCATGTTTTCTATTATTATTTTTTAAAAATCAGCAGTGGTATGTAATAAGGAATTAACAAATTAATGAGTAAGAAAAATTAGTATAAGTTTAAGTCAAAATCCAACTGAGGAAATTCCTACAAGCATGTTAAAATGACACCTCCCATCCCTATCTCTTGGTGACTGACTGAAAGCAAGTTATAGTTAGGATGCCACCTAAGCTATGTAAGTCAGAATGTAAGTGTCATGTTTTGTGTTTCACTCAACACCTTATCCTCAAGGCCTGGAAAAATGCCTAACACATAAGAAGCACTCAACGAATTTTGAACATAAGTGGTTGATGGATATATAACCCATCTCAGGTGAAGTACCTTTGCTTTATTTCTGAATGGGTGGACATTCTTTCAATAGAAGAGAAAAATATAATCTCTACAAAATAAAAATCAGTTCTGAGTGATATTCTTCCCAGATCTACCTTTCTTCACATAGATCTCCTGAGAGAAAACCACAGGGATTTGTGGCTGTCACCATCAATGATAGGTTTGGGATATGATAAAATGTAGAAAATGGTTAAATAAGAGAGTACATGCCTTGTCGAATAGAATTTAAAATAATAGCTCTCAGCAACAGAGCTCTGACAGGAACTCATGATGGGAAAATATAAACCCCACCCTGGTGATGGCATCTGGTACAAATTGAGAAATGAATTGGACAACACAGCAGAAAGTGTCTTCCGTAGCCCTTAAGATCAAACCCACAGTGATAAGTGTGAATCTTTGGAGTTTCTTTCTCTTTTTGAAAAAGGTAAAAGGGAAATATAAAGGCAAATAAACAACTTGGCCCTTCCCCTGCATATCCAACTCTTCAGACATGCATTTTTATATACTTTGGAAGTTCTCTTTATTTTGCAATTCCATTTAGAGAAAAAGTGCACCCCTCCTTGTCCACATTCCACAGTGTTCCATCACTGATTATTTATCACTCTGACACATTCAATAATCTAATGTGTAACTCAACAGAAAGAACAGTTACAGTAAGTGATGTGCTGGCCTTGTGAAAGGTAAAGAAAAATGGAAACCATAATAATGGTGAAAGAAGCAGATTCCAAGTGGGAAAACCAATTCTGGCGATCAGACAAAACTCCAGCTGATGGTATGAGTTCAAGAAATTGTATTTATCACAAACTTATGGAGCACCAGACATTGGGTATGTTACTGAACAACACAATGCTCTTTGCTTCCTGGTGGCAAGTTATCAACAATATTTCAAGCTACCATGAAGCCCTTCAAGGGAGTGTACTTCAGATTAAGTTAGCATCACTCCTGTAGCAACCCAGAGCTGGAATATGCATAGAAGTGAGTGTACTGTTGCCTAAGTCCTGATGCTGGTTGAGTTTAGCCCTTTTGCTATGAAAGTCAAGATCCCACCTTATCTGCCTTCTGGGTGGCTTTCTACAAAATGAGTGGAGTTTGAAAATTAACCAAGAATTTAAATTTATAGGAAGTGAGATGTTCTCAAATATGAAACCCATGAAGAGAGAATTATGAATTATGAATTATTTTTGGAAGAATAGGGAAGCCACTGGTTTACCATTTCACTCCCTCAAATTTATGTTCAAATTTTACCTTATAGCAGAGACCTCCTTGTCCACTCAATCTTTCATTACCCCTGGTATTTCCATAACTCCCCATGTCTATGTCTGACTTGTACTCTGACACATTATAAATGTCCTTATTTATTTACTTATTTTCTGTCTCTTCACTCTGGAGTACTGTTTCAAAGTTGTCAACATTATTCTGTTTCAGTTACTATAACAAAATACTTAGGGGCTGAATGTTTTATGAAAAAAAGAGGTTTATTCAGCTCACAGTTCTAGAGGTTCAAGAGCCCAGTGCCAATATTTGCTTAGCTCCAGTGCAAGGAGAGTCCTGTCACAACCTCTGACTAACATTGCCACCCCTTTAGGGTCCCACCAACTAACTCTAGGATCCCACCACCCCTTAACATTAGCACATTGAAGACCAAATTCCCACATGTGAAACTTTAGGGACACTCAAACCATATCCAAATTATAGCATCCCAGAATATGTTTGGAGCCTCCCATATAAGTTAGAGAGGCATCTCCCTTAGTGGATCTGTGATCACAGGCACTTCTCTATCATTGTCCCTGTGGCCATGTAGCTGAGATTAACACCTGTGCTGGGGTTATTACTATAAATGACTTTGGGAAGCTAAAATGCTTTAAGCTTCTAAAATGGATAAATCCTATGTTAGAGTTGATTAATACATAGCATACAAACCTCCAAGGGAGCAACTCAGCTTGATAAATGGAACTTGACAGACTCAGCCCAAGTCACAAGGCCAAGTGATACCTAACTATTCTAAGACATCCTGCTGTCTCCTTCAATGTGTCTGGTTGGCTGGCCTTCTTCCAATCCCAAACCACAGTATGACTGGTTTCCATAAAACTGATTGTCTGATTTTGCTTTTCCTAGAACCATCAGTGAAGAAATTTTGAAAGTTAATAGAGATGAAACACGCAGGCATTTGAAAATCTGAGGGTGAAGACATACCAACTTGAGAACAGGTCCAGCTGACCAAAAGAAAGTAAATTCCCATATCATTAACAGTTATGCATTCTCAAGGGTCAAGATTTCTGGGATTGAGCTTCTGAAAGTTAATGATCTGATGAGCTGTCAGCTTTTAGAGGGAATTAAGTTGATATAGTTGAGAAAATCACTGGAATCGGAGGGTCAGTTGTCTTTGGAAATTGTGGAGGACTAGAAGAGAGTGAAAACTTGATGATTGATTACCTCTATATTTCTGGTCCAAAGACAGAACTAAGAACTAATTCCTTTCTAAATGGAAGGAGTTTTACATAGAAAATATAAACACACAAACTGTGAATAACAAAAGCAAACTAGAATGATTTCTCTTATCCTTCTGTTATAGATTAAGTTGTATCACCCCAGAATGATATGTTGTAGTCTTAAACCCCAGTACCTCTGAATGTGACCTTATTTGGAAATAGTGATTTTGCAGGAGAATTAATTGAGATGAGGTCATGCAGGAGTAAAGCAGGCCCTTGATCCAGTAGCAGCAATATCACCAATGTGTTTATAAAAAGAGAGAAGACATGTGAACACACACAGGAAGAAAGACATGCAAAAGTAGAGACAGAGGTTGGAGTGATGCATCTGAAAGCCCAGGGAAACCCAGGCTGCCAGAAGCTGGAAGAGGCAAGGAAGGCTTTCCCCAAGAAGTTTTAGGAGGAGCATGGCCCAGCCAACACTTGATCTCATACTTCTACCTTCTGGACATGTTATACAATAAACTTTTGTTATTCTAAGCCACCAAGTCCATGATACTTTGTTACAGCATCCTTAGGAAACTAATACATATTGCTATATTCAAATGGAGAAGAAAAGGGAGAACCCTAAGTTAAGAAATAGAGCAAAAGGCTTTAACTTCTTATTACTCAAGGTAAGATGTGTATGCTGATACCTGAGAAGGGAGTTGGCATTTTCTGAAAAACTGTGGGATTCCCTACTTTGCCTGCTCAGGGGAGGAATAGCAAGAAATTCTGCAATGAGATAACTGTCACTGAGATGAGGGGGTCTGTACCATTGCCTCCCATTGTCCAAAGGAAGAGCTGTTATTAGGCTGATTTTATCCCCAGGGTCAGTTGGATTTAGTTCTGACTCTAGTGCAACTGACCATGCAGGAAAAACTGACCCCCAAATTATTTTGAAATGGTTAAAACCAATCATTGTCTTATTTTTCAAACATGACATTGATGCCTAAAAATCAAATCACTGAATTTTCATCAGCCAGTTGCATCAGCTAGTTTTATATTTAAGATGTTTAGGCTTCAATTAATTTAGGGAGAGAATGATGGCCAAACAAAGAAGCTTCCTTAAAAAAGGAAGTGAAGCAGGGTGTGTAGCCTTCAAAGTGATTGTTCTAGAGATACTTACAAATCTGCCTGTGCCTTCTAGGCAATACTTGTTTCTAATATTTCCTGGATCCTTTCCTTCTTCCCTCTCAGAGGTAACCAGAGTGGACTGAGAATTGTTTTCCTGTCTCTGTATTCCACACTCCTCACACCTACTCCCAGATCATTTCTTCCAGAATCATTTACTTTTGTCATTCGGTGGATTTTCTTGACTTCCTATGTGTCTAGCTTGTTGAGGGCCTGGAAGAGGAGGAGCTGATGAGTAGAATTTTGTGTTTGTAAAGGTGATCCGAAGTTTTTGACATTTGTTTCATTTATTTAAAGAAATGGGAGGAGGGAATACAAATATAAAATAATATTTTTGAACTGAAATTTTTAGTAAGTCATATGTAAATCTTAAGAAAAGAATGCTTTAAAGATCTATGCTTATAAAAATAACCCACTGGACATGAAAAATCTATGAGAATTATTTCTATTAGCTAGCTAATTCAAATGATTTCATTATATATTTCCATTTTCTTATTCTGCTGAATAGTTGAGAAGCATGTAATCCATGTGTACTTTGCACAGACTTGGAAGAGAAGAAAGGAAGGGACATTCATAGAAGGATTTTGATGGGTCGGGTACACTGGTGATAAAGTGTTCTACATGTGTTACCTGTTTAAATCAGGAATTTTCAATTAATATTTAGTGATTATGAAAATAACACATCTGACATTAAGAGAAGCATGGATGTAGAAACATTGTCTGAAAAACATTATTACTTCATCAATATTATTTATTTTAAAGCATAAACTTCATTACAAACCTAACTTATCCAGGTACTCATTTAATGAATATTTATTGAGTGTTTGCCAGGAGCTGGAAATGCAATGAGAACAAGGAAGTCCTAGTCCCTGACCTCATAGCCCTTATCTAAAAGGGACACAGACACATAAGCAAGCGAGAAAAGAAGTGCCTTGCTCAGAATTATTGCAGGAGGAGGGCTCTCTGGAATCGAAATCTAGATGCTGAGGGTAATTCATCAAGAAAAGAGGACAGGAAAAGGGAAGGAAGATGAGTCCATAGACGAAATTGCAGACTCAAAGGAGTTCTAACTACCCACATGTCAGCAGGGACAAAAATAGTATGGTAGGATGGTGGCTTAGGCTAAGAGAGACGAGAGTGAGAACCAAAGCTAGAGATAGAGTCAGAGGTCATGTTAATGATTTTGTGTTTTCGGTTAAGGAATTCCAACTTCGTTCTGAAGGTCATGGAAGACTCAGATTCAGGGCAGTAATTAAGAAATATCACTCTGGCTTTTGTGTAGAGAACAGACTGTGCGAGGACAAGATCAGAGTCAGAGAGGCCACGGGAGACTGTTGCTGCTGTGCCTTGAGCAAGACCTAGCTGCCAGTGTCATTGTCAGTAGCAATAGTGATAAATATATGAATCAAGGATGTGTTTAGATGGTAAGAGAGGTAGGAGTTGATGATTCATTAAATTCCAAGGTGAAAAAGAGGGCGGAGTTAAGGATGGCTTACACATAGAACATATGGGACTCCTTTCTATCCTGGGGTGGGAGACTATTTTAGAATATGCTAGAAATTGATGCACATAAGACCCCAATCAAGATTGCAGTTCTCGCTGGGTGGGGTGGTGCACACCTGTTATCCCAGCACTTTGGGAGGCTGAGTTCAAAGCCAGCCTCGACAATGGCGAGGCACTAAGCAACCCACTGAGACCCTGTCTCTACATAAAACACAAAATAGGACCGGGGATGTGGCTCAGTGATCAAGTTCCCCTGAGTTCAATCCCAGGTACCAAAAAAAAAAAAAAAAGATTGCAATTCTCAATGCCGTGCAGAGCATGTACGTTTAGATTCTGAAAACTGAATTTATAACTCATATAATTTCAGACCCATTTCTCAATAGGAATATAGAGATATAGAAAGGGTGGAGGAGTAGTGGGCACAGGAACAAGCTGCTCTCTAGTGCAGTGTCCTCCTGGGCCTCCCACTCAGTATTTCCAAGGTCTCACAGTCATCAAAGAGGGATGCAGTGCTCCTGTTCATCGGAGAGATCAGGCAGAGCTCTCTGGGAGCTGGACAGAGAGCACCCAACAGTAACTCCACCCTATGTGCATCAATATGTGTATCAACATATTTCAGTGAGAGAACTTATCCCTAGGGAAACAGATCATTTGTTTCTACCACTGAAAGATGTTCTTTTGTGCCTGTTTGAGAAAAACGACAAAATTTTCTGGGCTAGGAACATAGTAAGTGCTACAAAAGCATTAGCTGTGAATTTCAGAGTTACTATTAAGTAATTTGGCAAAATGCCTTCAGGGCTTTAGGCTCCTTGCTTCCATGTCCTGCACACTTTTCACTGAGCCTTCATGACAGGAGATGGCCTTTCAACTTTTAGCTCCATCAGAACATACAGATTCCCTACTACCAAATCCCTGTTGAACAGTTTGCCCTTCACATTCAGAAAATATTTGGTACCCATTAGCCAAGACTGTCCAGTCTGAATAATGATATTGACAATAAACCCTGATGTCCCCTCCCTTCAACCACCAATGCCTTGGACCACTTTATTTTCTCCAGTATGAAGCCCTACTGTTGTTATAGTAAGTGAGTCCTACTTTTTGCATTTAATCTCCAAATCTATAGAAGTCATAATTTATTTATATTCTTTTCAAGGACTGCACACAAAACATTGAAGACTGATATGCAACAAAAGCTGTGTTTGCTCCTGACATGAAGCAGCCTCTCTTCTAAAGCTGTTCCTATTCCACAGTGCCATCTTTTAAACCTGAGCATGCAGTTTTGTTTTGAGTTCTTTTTTGCTCCTCAGTTTGTTAGTACTATCTATTAAGTTTTTGTCAGGGAAATTTATGCTTTGCCTTGCCAAAGTTCCGTCCGGTGCCTTCGCAGTTCTTTTTGATGCATTGCTCCTGTGCTTCTTCGGAATGGGAGTTGCTGAAATTTCCTTCAGTAGGGATTTTTGGTTTTCACCCATCACCCTGTCTGTAGATTTTTGTAGATGTATTCTATAACCATGAAAGTCAGCCTTTCTATTCTCTCTAGCTGGTAAGCTATCTAATCTAGGGTTGTAATTATTCTTTCAGTGTCATGGAGACTTCTAGTATTCCCATGATGCCCAGGGGCCATTTCTCAGGAGAATACTGTTGAATATATATGTCAAATATATGATATAACAAAGAAAGCCAATTAAATTGAAAGAGTTAAATATTTTAAAAATTGTGATATAAAGTATTAAGATCTAGCAGCAGGGCTAATGACTTATTTTAGAAAATCTATAATTTCCTACGGTGACAAAAATCTAGGTACTATTGCTATTTTTGTTTTACTTTGCCTTAAATTATTTCTATATTGTCAAAATTGCATATATTTATCATCTATAACATGATATTTTGATATATGTATACATTCGGGGATGGCTAAATCAAGCTACTTAACATATGTATTACTGCACATATCATTTTTCTGTAGTAAGAACACTTAAAATCTACAGTTAGCAATTTCAAGTGATAATATATTGTTTAACTCTAGTTACCATGTTGGAAAAATATATCCCTTGAATTTGTTCCTCCATTCCAACTGAAATTTTATATTCATTTGCCAACATTTTCCCAGTTCCCTGGGAACTCAAAACCTGAGTAAACAATATTTTACTTTCTGCTTCTACAAGTTTGACATTTTTTTATTTCACCACCTATAATTGAGATCATGTGGATAATCTGTACTTGGCTCATTTCACTTCACATAATACTACTGTTACTATGAGTTTGATTTGTTGTTTATATTGGAAATCAATGAAAATACTGATTTTTCAGATAATTTTCTTCCCATCCAAGTTAATGTATGCACTGTATCCTATCCACACATGCCTGAGGGGTGTCTGGATCCTGCTTGTGGTCCTTTGTGCTTTCAGCTCAAATCAAATACCCATCTCTTCTACAAAACTTCCCCTAAGTTCACTAGAGAATTCACTTATCTACCTTGCTCCTATAATATCTTGTTCCTTCTATTGTTACCATTAGTTTTTCTGTCTCCTCTTTGTAAATATCTTTGTGTTTTATTCCCTTTTATTTCCTTAGTATACAGGACAGTGTCTGGCATATTTCAGGCACTTAATGTTTGTTTGTAATAAGTGAATTAAAACCCTAGACAGCTTCTGGTAAGTTTTCCCAGGTTACCAGTCAATAAAGGACCTGAATTTATTTATGCATTCCTACCAGGGGCACAGTGTGCAGGCATTGACCTTTATTAAAGATGGGTTTCCAGCAGTGCTTTCTTGGTTCAGCAGTGTCTTCTTGGCATAATCTTAATGTTCTACTCTGCTTTGTTATCCAATTCATCTCTCTTGAAGTCACAGTTATTGGTTTATAACTGAATCCTCGAGGTATATTAATACCTTATAAACATACAAATGGAAAAATTAATTGCATTGTTACACAAAAATATATTTTTAAGATTATCAGTAAACAAATAAGTACTTCTATTTGTAACTGGAAAAGTAACTGCTAATAGAATATTAGTTGTTTACAAGGCAATTATTCTGAAAAATGTGCTGGGAGATTATAAATAAACTTAACTATTAGTAAACAATGTGCTTCCAGAAAAAATTATTTCAATTAGTCTAAATGTATTACATTTACCAGTAAATAGCATGAACTAGCTTCTATTTAAGTGTAAATGTTTACTTCCTTACCCAGTTCCTCTATATCTATGTCAGCCATCCAAGATCAGCTGAGGTTGGCTCATGCGATGTTTCAGCCCTTTGTGCAAAGAGGAGGTGGGTAGTCTCTGAGAAATAATAAAAAGACATGCATTCTGGTGATAAGCATGCAGGATCAGAAAGAGAAAAACACAAGGAGCAGCAGAAAGAACTGGAGCTCTTGGAAAGGGGAGCATGAGCTTCTCTCATACTACACTCAGCAGAACATAGAGAGGTCATTCTGGAAGCGAACTAGGTCCTGCTTTCCCACTCTCTCCCTTTTTCTCTTATCTCATTTCTACCTGTATTGTCTAGGGCTAATTTCTAAATGGCTATACAATTCTTATAATTCTATATTTTAATTAATATAAAATATTTATACAGCAATGTTCATACCATCTTTCAATGGCTTTTTTTCTGTGAAAAATATTTTCCTATGTTTTAAAAAGATATATTATATAATAATAATTGAAATTTAAAAATGTCAACATTAGTGAAACAATTCCTTCTTATTTCTAAAATTTTCAAAGTGTTTGTTTGTTTCTTTTAAAAAATTTTGTTTGTACCACATTAATGGGAAGAGACAAATGGAGATGAAAACCTGTGAATTTAAATGAGGCCAAGTGAATATGAAATATTTGGAAAAGAATTATAATTATGAATATTTTCTCTTATTTTTTAGTCATGTTTAGACTTCTAATTTTAAGAGAGGGGAGAGAAAAGAAAGAACCTCATTAAATTCTAAGAGGACTATGGAAGATAAAGTTTTCATTACAATCAGTGAATAGTGGAGCTGTGACAGTGTCACGTACTTTTCCTGCACAACGTGCCTTCTAGCTGAAGGAGAGTCCTTTATTACAAACCCTCATTGAGATGATGGGAATTTGTGAGTCACACAGGCCGAGATTTCCAGCCTCACCTCATGTCGGACAAAGCTTTCCTATGCTGCCAATGACTAGGGTCATTGAAAGTCACTAGGGGACTTTCTCTGTCTCCTTCTATCTTTCTTTCTTTTTTGGTTCCAACCAGACAATATATTTGAATTTTATCCTTTTTTTTTTTTCCTGTTCAAGCCCTCTGGCTCTGCCCAAGGCAAAATGCTGCAGGGACTAGAAAGATGAAGGAGCTAAGTAAAATCGATAATGACAGACAGTGAACGCATATGAATTGCAACAAGCAAATGTTCAACATTGTCTCTTGAGTCCCTCACTGACATTAACAGCACTGAATTTCCTGATTTAATGTTCTCACAAAATAAAAATCAAATAACTAAAAAAGTGCTAACCACTTATGGTCTTCAGGTTAATAAATGTGCTCTTCATTAATCTCAAATTAGAATACTTGAGTAGACTCACATTTGGGATAGGATCACCCAGCCTACAAGGAATTTATTACCTATAAATCAGAGAAGAGATAAGAAAACACTTGTTTAGTCCTCATTAGCCACTTCAGACATGCTGTTCAGCTCTTTTTACAAAAAAAAAAAAAAGAAAGAAAGAAAGAATTAACGGTCCTGATGCAGGAAGCAACCTAACTCAGCTCTTTCTTCCCTGGTCATTCAGTTATTTCTTTTAAACCTTCTTTGTATTGGTTGTGTTCAGACAAAAAATGATTTTCTTTGACAACTAGGTTGACAACGAGGGTGTATTGTTTAGAATGGTGAGATCTTTAAAAAAACACAGTAATTCCTTAATTGCATTATTTATATGGTATACATGCACATATATGGATATTTATTGTTGATTTTTATTGTGTCTGTCTTAAACATTTCAATCAGTGGTAAAGAAATAGCATATCAGCACTTTCCATAGTATCTCCTATAAAAATTTATTTTGACACTTAAAACTCATTGGAAGCAAAGTTCTCCCATTTTCCTGAAGGTACATAGATACAATTTCAAAGCCTAATATTTTGATGTTTTATTTTTGCAAAGGACAAGCAAAATTAAAGCCCTACATATGCTTTAAATACCATGAATTTATTATGCACTGGCATTGTATTGATAAGAGTTTTATTTAGTCTCTAACATTTCAGGGATTGTGATAAACACTGTAACATTTAAAAACATTTAAACTATGATAACTTATTTTTTCAGTTACATGTTAAGTTTTATGAAAAATTAAGGGAAGTATCTGGAGACTGAACATATTTAGTAGAACTAAAAATGTTTTCCACAAAAGAAGTGTACTTGTTTTTACTTTAGTAGTAAGAGCTATTCCATATCCCATATATTATAGTGTACCATCCACATACGTCTAATTTTTATTTGAGATATAAATAGAATGTAAAGATTTAAGAGTCCCTCCTGAAGTAAATGCATATGTTTAATTTTCAGAATTATAGTGAAACTTCCTAGGATATTAAAGTTAAATACTGAGGCTGTGGGCTTCCAAGCATACTTTCTTGGGAAATCTTTAGAAGTTAATTTTAGTTAAGGACTTGGTGGCATCAAAGGAAGTCAGTGAGAAGCATAATTCTCAAGAGGACCCTTCAAGTTTATGATCCCTCATTCTTTCCTAATAGATGGCATTCTGGAGACTTCTTTATGTAAATCAATAATTGAAATCCATAGCACTTTCCTCATTTTTCCTGAGCCTATTTATTGTGAGGAAGATCTTCTGCAACATTCTGCATTCTTATTCCACACCCCCATGAACCCACAGGCACACACATGCACACACACATTGGCCCTTGAGGCACTAAGCAGGGAATAATAACACAGCGAAGTCAGCAATAAAGACATTTGTTTCTGTAAGCAAATAGGACAGAATGATGTTACTCTATTACTTCTGAATTCCTTCTTCCTTTGGAGAGAGATTGGAACATTTAATCATGCCAGGGCTTTCTCTGTTTAATATTACTGAATACATTGTCTTTTTTCCTTAATGTTTCTGTCCTAAACTAGGTTCCAATGATTGTTAGGGGTCAAACTGAAGCTAGCCTGGGAATAAGGTCAAAATAGCCTAACTGTTCATAGGTGCTTGCTCAAGGTTACAGCTGTGCAAAGTGAAGAAGGGGTTATTGTTATGCCTATTTTACTTAAGTAAAAAAAAATCAAAGCCCAAGTGGCCTGAATGAAGCCATAAGTTTAATTCAGACTGACTCTAGGTCCAAGGGAATGTTCATTTAACCTTTCTCCTTCTTTCCCCTTGAGTCACACATTTTCACACATTGACTTCTTGGTCGGCTCTCTCCAATGAAAACCCAGGAGAGCCATTAAAGATTGAATGACCAGGGCTGTTTTGATCTTATAGTTTCAATCTCTCCAGTGGCTAAATAAAAATTCCTTCTTCGATGTATTAGAAAAGCTAGTAAGCTGAATTGCTAGCCACTTTGAATTTCTCTTAAAAGTGATTCTTCACAATTGTGAGCAGATTTTTCTTCAGATAGTTTCTCAAAATGTTCCTACTCTGCAATTATTGTTCTGAGGTCAGTTCCTACAGAATTTCCTCCATAAGAACTCAAAGAATGTTTCTCACAATGTACTTAATAGCCAGCCTTACTCAGAGGCTATAAGAGAGAACCTGACTACCACACCAAAGTGTGGCACCATCTTGCCTAGCAGTTATGTGAAATTTACTTGAAAAACTGATTTTTCTGTTCTATCAAGAAAACAGAGGCACTTAGCATTGGATAGTGGGTATACAAATTTTAAGTCATAATTCAGTCTTTGCTGGTGGTGCAAGAGAGGCATGGAAATATAGAACCTCACTATAGAAAGTGTATTCTCCTTCTAAGAGCTTGCCAAAAATACAAAATCTCAGGTCCCACCTAGAACCTGCATATTCACAAGATCTTTTGGATTTTAATGAGAATCTATATTTTAACAAAATCTGAATTTTAACAAGATCTGGATTTTTGCATGTACAATAAAGTTCAAGAAGCATTGTTGGAACATTCTGAAGTCTGCTATCATGATTTCAATTTTGGTAGATGGTTTTTCACAGTATTTACTATAGACCCAGCCTCTCTACCCTATTCAGATTACTTCTAGAGAGCTCTATAGTCAGATCCATAGCTACTTAAGTGCCTGATCTCTACCACACAGAGATTCAAGGATGCTCTGGAGAGCTAAACCTTAGACCTTCTGCTCACCACAGGCTGCCTACAGTCACTTGCTCTCACATAGGCTGGTGCTCTTTCTGCTGTAGCACACTACCTTGACTGATTGTGTGCTCAAATTGTTGTGTTTTGGTTGCTAACCAGGGCATTGATGGCAGTTATTTTTAGTGAAGCACAGGGTCCATTCATTCAAATAGAAGCAGAATTGGAGCCTGTTGAATATTAAATGAATCACTTCCATTGTGAGAACCATCATGGTCTTAACAAATTTATTTCATTTTCATGAGTACTTACTAGAGGTTAAAGATAGGTTGCATTAGTGTACTGCTGTTTACCTGCCTACCGATGCTATTTGTGATTTCTATGGCATAGTATTTTGGAGTTATACAGCATGGTATGTTAAATATTGCCAGGGATACTAAGAATAGAAGAGCCTGTTCCTCATGATATTTTATCTTGAATTGTTTATCTGAAATAATAGGAACAAACAGTTTTAACTTGTTAATCTATATTTTCCTAAGAAAAGAATTAATAAGACCTTTGACTAAAGAATAAATGACAATGATCCCTAAAGTCAGGATATCACCCTAAGCTGCTGATAAATGCCTCCCTTGAGATTTGCTACCTGCACATGAAACATATCTGTGATTTGGGAAGCATCCACCTTGTTTCAACTGGTATTGCTGAAGGAGGTAGAACCTTTACAAATATCACTGCATTTACTTTACCATGTCCCTCTGAGAATCTCAATTGGCCAAATAGTTATTTACCAACACTGGGGTTTCCATTTGTGTTGGGTTACTGTTAGATCCTCATAGTTATGGAAGAATGTAGTCAATAGTTGTGTGGTATGCAACCTCTTCAATGCTTATGTTATATTACTAATATATTTTGATGAATTATAAACTGCTTTGCCTTTGTTACATTTCATTCCTTTTTTTAATTCAAAACTGACCAAGTCAGTCAGTTGAGAAGGGTACATTAATTTACTCAAATAGATATTTGTCAATGTTGTTCTGAAAAAACTAGGTACCAGTTGAATATATTATTATGTGCTTTCATTAAAATAGTAATGTAAATACATGTAAATCCTTTGGTCAAAATTTATTACCATATAGAAATGTTTTTTCTCCATATGCTTTAAAAAAAAATATTCTCCTCTGCAGACATTTCTTCTAGGACTCTTTAGAAAAAAAGGAGAAAATATTTCTAGCTGTCTCCAATATGATCTTGAAAGCCTCAGTGGCCAGATTATCATATTAATTTGATCTTAATGACACTCTCGGTTCACTGTGTTCTGTACTGAAAGCTAAATCTTAGATTTTTTCTTGAACAAATAAAGGCAACAGCTGTGAGGTTACAGTTCATCTTTTCATGTTCACCCCTACCACTGGCTGTGCAAAGTTGAGAGCAATTAACACTTACATAGTACTCTCAACTTTATTTTTACCAAGTGCCCCCAAAGCCACACTTCCAGATTCCTACAGAATTTAATGGCCAAAACAGCTATTGGGATAGTGTTTCTATTTAAATGTCACATATCATTCTGTTCCTGAGAATCCTCTTTGGTGTATATAAGAACTATGATTTTACCCCACGTGTAGCCTGACAACTTAGTCTGTCACATGAATGCTCGCAGAAGACACAAGACTCTTGGGTCAGAGATGAAGGATAGTTTATCACTACAGGAACAGTAGTAGCAGAGGATCAGGATTTGTGCATGTTCCCTAAATCTCTTTAAATAATGGTCCAGACAGTTATTAGACCTTCTGTTTGCAAGATGTGCAGAAATTGAAAGGCCACAGAGAATTGTTTTCCCACCATGAGTTTTTTAGATGTAAATAACTTTATCCTATGTTGGTAAGAATGGTGCAATGTGAAATATTATTGTAAATACATGTACTGTTAAGCCTTTTTTTTCCATAAGAGAAGAATTTACTTGGCTTCCTGAGCAGAATACAGTTTTCACTTATGTGATCAACTTGTTTAGATTATCTGGGTTAAAACATAAGTCAATTATATTTTTTTCTGAATACTGTATATGTTTAACTGGGCAAGTGAGAAGAATGGAGCAGGCAGAAGAGAGATTATATAGTGTCAAAGCAATATTCTTTCTCTTATGCTTTGTTGCCCATTTTAATGGTGTTGGTCAGCAGCCAGGAAAGAGAGCCAAGGAAGGTGGGAAAGATTTCAGAGTTGAGGGCAGGAAAGAGTCAAGGAAACTCCCAGAGGCTGAAATTGTCAAACCTAATCAGACTAGGCCCTGGAGCACAACACAATCAGATCTTTAGCCACCAGGGTCATTGATAGCTATGCTGGCCTCCCTGCTGCTTCTAGAACATACCAGACATGATTCTGCTTTAGGTTATTTGTCTGGCTCTTGTATCTCACAGGTTCATTCTTCCCTTGGATAAACTGGGCTAACTCCCACTGTCTTCAAACCTTCAGATGTCACCTTGGCTGTACCCACCCTGACCTGCAATTATCTACACACCCAAGCAGACACACAGGGACACAAATGAACACATATACCCAGTGGAACATTGAATTCACTTTAACCTGCTCAATTTTTTTCCTTCTTCCAACACACTATATTATTAATTTAGCAAGAATGTAAGCTCATTGCACAGGAATGTTCTTTGATTTGTTCCCATTTTTAGTCAGCTTTTTTGTCACTGTAACCAAGAATAATTTGATGACAAAACATTTATTTGGGGGCCTATGGTTTCAAAGGTCTCATTCCATAAATGGCTGACTTTGTTGCTGTGTGCCAGAGGGACAGCAGAACATTGTGACAGAGGAAAGCAAGTAGGAACATGGCAAAAGGAAAGAGAAAGAGCAAAAGAGAGACTTCCATCACCATAAACACTATACCCCATAGGCAAACCCCCAATGATTTACCTCCTGCAGCCACACCTTACTCACTTACAGTTACCTCCCAGTTAATCCCTATCAGGGAATTAATTCACTGATTGGGTTAAGGCTCTCACAACCCAAACATTTTTCCTCTAAGCCTTCTTGCATTGTCTCAGATGAACTTTGGGATACACGCATATCTAAGCCATAACATTCCTTGATGTTTTCTGGGCTTCTAGATCACTGCTTGGTACATAAAATAAATATTTTCAATAGATATTTGCTGAGGAATAAATGAATGAATATTACCTTTGGAATTTTTCATTGTTATTTGCCTTATTTCTAAAAGAGAGACCATTTGAGGCACTATTTCAGAACAAAAAAGACTAGGTTGGATTCTTTATTTGTGGGTGTTAAATAATAATAAATGAATGAATCATAGTTGTAGTGACCCTGTTGATGATGATAATGAATTACATTGATATAGTGCCTTTCTGCTTCTACCTTTCTTTTTTTGTTGTTGTATGTGGAATTCCCCTCAGTGTCAGAGTGATGGATTATCCTCAACTCTCCTAGGAAAATGGCTATTCTATCTTAATGTAGGCTTTTAGAAATGAAAAATAATGCCGAGTACAATCAACTTTTAATTATCTTCACTAATGGAGTGCTGATGCTAAGAAATAATCCCTGAATCATTTACATTTGACTTTAGGATGCATCTAGGGGCTTGTATTCAGAAAAGAACATTAAAACAGAAGTAGTGTGTGATAACAGAATAAAATCTGGTCTGGGAGTTGAGAAAATGGATTTGATAGAGGCTCAGCATTATGGGATTAATTGTGTAGCCGCCCCCCGCCCCCCCAAAAAAGATATATTGGAATCATAAACCCCAGTACCTCATAATGTGACTTTATTTAGAGTAGTTGGAGATACTGCTTGACAGAGGTAATCAAGTTAGAATAAGATCTTTTGGGTGGGGCCCAACCCACCAAATTGGTATCTCTATTAAAAGGAGAAATTTAGACTCAGAGACAAACCCACACATGGGGAAAATGTGTCATGGTGCTGGAGTTATGTTGCCACAAGTCAAGGAATTACCAGACACTAGGAGAGAGGCCTGCAACAATTCCTTCCCTCATGCCTTTAGAGGAAGAATTCCCTGTTAATCCCCTAACCTTATACTTCTAGCTTCAAGACAATGGGACAACAATTTCCTGTAGTGGAAGCCATCCCACTTATGGTAGTTGGTTATGACAGACTTAGGAAACTAAAACACTTGGTGACCCAGCTTTTTATTTGTCCATTTACCATGCAATTCCCTCATCTCCAAGTCTCTGTTTCAACATTTCTAAAATAAAAACCAAAGTCCCTTGCTGTATCATAAAGCCTTAAAGCTCTACAATGAAATCTTGCGACATAAAATCTGCATCATCCCTGCTTTTCCCAGTTTTGCAGTAAGCCTACCCCATCTTGGCGTCTTCTAAATTAGGAAGTTAATCTAAAAGAAAGTTGCACACATAATCTTCAAAGCAGATAAAATACATGCAGAAATGATTTTATTCAAATTTGAGAGTTTATATTTTATCCACCTCTGGGAAACTCAGGGTTTTAACATTTTCACACTTTAAAAAATAGCAAGAATAGCATACCATCGCATGATAGTCCAGCTCTTATCTCTCTTTCCAGTCTTGCTCTACACAATCCCACCCTCCTTCCATGTACTATTAGGAGAGCAAATGTAAGTATTCCCCAGGCCCTTGCATAGTCAATTCAGTCCAGCAGACAGAGTGAGGATGAGTGAAGATATGATTTACATGCTGCAGCACCAGAATATTCAAACCACCCCTCCCACTGAATGTTCTCCATTGCTTCATTTAATGATTGGAGTAAAACTAAGTGGTGAGTGTAGTCTTTGCTCCAAGACGTGTGAAAAGTAAGATCAATGGAAAACTTTGCTCAGAACCACACTCTCATTTTTAAAAGAGCCACTTCCCTTGTGATTTTCCCCTTACTACACTTCTCTGAATAAAGAGATAATATTCAACAGATGGTTATAGCGAGTATGGAAGTTATTCTCCAGAAGAAAAATACATCCATAACATCATTTTTACTGAAAAAAAGAAAGATTTCCAAATGTTCTTATAAAGTCACCAAGTTCTCAGTAAGTACAATTTATTCTTAGGAAATAACTAGAAGGACAGGATTATTTAAGTTATTTAATATTAGTTAAGGGAAAGGCATTTTATTATAACCAATGCTATCAATAGCACATTTCTGTAACACTTCTGACATGGAGAGGTTACTTCTTTGGGTACAAAGATTAGCCTGGAAGCAAGAGGTAGGCATCAAAAGCCCTTGAGCAGTTAAAATAGGTCAACACTAAAGCTCATGTGTGCTGGCTCTTAGTCAAAATTTATTTATACCCAACATAATTCTAATGTATTGACTTGTTTGGTTTACCAGGTCACATTAGCAGCCAGCACTATAGAATCAGGAAAAAAAAAATCTTTTAAAAGGAAATGAAAGAATAAAAACAACAACATCAGGCCATTAAGTGTGGGCAAAAATAGCCTCCAAAACCACAGTAGCATGAGAGTATCATTGACAAAAGTTCAGTCATCCAGAGTTATAATGGTGACCTTGAATCCTAGGACAGACATTGAATACTATGATTTAGAAGAATTCTGGAACAGTTGAGTGATATGGAAGGCCTCATTCCCTGACAATTCCAGATGAGTGAAGAGTTACTGTGTTAGTGTGTATCAAAGAATATGCAATAAAAGTTATCCTTACTGTTCTTTGTGTGTGTGTGTGTGTGAGAGAGAGAGAGAGAGAGAGAGAAAGAGAGAGAGAGAGAGAGAGAGAGAGAGAGAGAGAGAGAGGCACACACAGGGAGAAAGAGACAGAGAACCATGAGGATATATAGGACCTCATATATAGAGAGAGAGCGAGGGAGCACACTGGCGTTGTACACATAGTTGTAGTTCATAAAACAAGTTTTTGAGTGTCTACTACTATGTGCTTTGCACTGGCTGTGCTGTGGCTTTGGACAGTCATGATGATTGAGATGAGCTTGCTGGCACAGGGAGCTCCCAGTCCTGGAGCAATCACGGAAGGAGGATATGGGCAATCATGAAAGTATGCGGGAACAGGCGCAAAGGGAAAGCATGTCACAGGCTCTTCCCACAATAATCAGGGAAGGCTTTCTGATAAAAGAGCATTTTCACCAGCTCTGTTTAGAACTTTAGACTCAGAATAATTGTTGGTGAATGAAAAAGACTAGGTAAAGCAGGATGAGAAAACATGACTGCCCAATTCATACAATGAATTCAGTCTCTGAATCAATCAGGTGTTAGCGAAAACAGAAATGTGTCCAGCAGAGAGCCTTGGGAACAGAGAAGGAGGCACTTTTTATTAAAGTCTTAGTTTCCAAATGATGGATGCCAACAAGAAAATAGTTTAAATTTCCCAGAGATATCTTCGTTCCATTGTAAGAGTGATGGATTTTTAAAAGACATTCAAATAAAGCGAAGGATGTTAAACAGTATGTCTCAATAAAGAGACTTGAAGTCTGTGAACAAAAAGAATATTCATAGACATCCTCTTATTTTCCAGCAAGATATTATTCTATTCTATTTTCCCCCTATAGTTGCTCTCTTGAGTTTTTTAGAATGGGATTGCTAGATGCTACAGTTTGAACACTAGTTTTCTATTAGGTGTGTTACCTCTTAAACTGGAAAAAAAAACCCTGGCTTTCTACAAATTATCTTGTTCACATATATAGACAAGGTGATCTGCTATCAGCCTCCTCTCTTTATGCTCCCTGCTAGGAGGTGGCTTTGGCCTTGCACCCATGCTTCATTCTCTCTGTTAAAGACTTAGTCACTGAACTCATTGCATCATCTGCATACCCATGAGGCTAGCCTGGGCATTGTGTGCCTCTAAGTGGGCCTGACTCTTGGCCTTGGACAAGGTCTATCACTTCTGAGGACTCCATTTCTTTGCTGAGAAACTGAGAACTTGGATCCGATCATCTGTCAGGTTCCTTTCACTTTTAACCTTCAGAAATGTCTGCTTTCAAATGATTTGCCAAAAGTCACACAACCATAAACATCTGGGATACATATATCGTTGGCTTATTGTCTAACTTTGAACTAGTCATTTCAGCTAAACAAACTAAAAAAAAATTGGGACTGGCCAAGAATCAAGGGATAGAAAACTTCTTTTCTAATATTCAGTCCTTCATAAATTAAATTGTTCTATTGCCCTTAATGTTTCCTTCCTCCACAGTTTTTGAACTTATGGAGTCCTCTGACATTTTGAGAAGAAGGTTGCAAGTGCTTGTCTCAATGCTTGGCTATGCACCAGGAAAAGGTTCCCACCTTGCCACATCCTGGGAACATTTCCCCTGTGCTTTGTCATCAGTTAAGCTCATGTACACACACACACACACACACACACCATCCAGTGTTCTCCTGAGGATGAATGAATACTTCTGGGCCAAATACTGCATGAGGATTTTGGGCAACTTTTTGGCAGGTTGAACAACTCTCACATTCTTCTCCAACATCTGGAAATTTAGAGAAAGTTAAAAGACGGGTCAAGAGATAGCAAGAATTTACTGTGCATCTATTTTCTTCCTGAGATTTTACAAGTGTTGTGTCATTTGATGTTTACATAGATTTTCTGAGGTCAATATTAAAACCCATGCTCTAACAATCCATGCTCTGCTTCATCTTTTTGTCTAATATTTTCCCTCTCTGAGATTCCTATGAGTTTAACATTGGATCATCCGACTATTCTTTTATCACTTTTCTAAAATGCCTTTTGGGATTAAATTCTTGGAAACTGACTCAAATTTATTTTTTATTGCTTCTCTGGATGTTGTTAATTCAGATATTTAATTTCCAAGGCTGCTGTCTGTCATCTTCTGATCATTCATGTTTTGTACACACTGTTCTTTTTTCAGAGTTCCTATGTTGTTTTTCACCCTGAGAGTTTGTTGTTAATGTTTTCTCTGCTCTTTAATTTTTTTGTCATTTATTCCTAGTTGTTTATTTGAGTCTCTTTCTCTCTTTCATAATGGAGGATTTTCTCCATCACTGATGATTTCAGCTGTCCTCTTATATTTAAAAATAAGATATTGAAATGCATATTGGAAACTGTGTGTGTGCGCAGGGATAGAAAGCTATCTTTTTCGTAAGAGTTACTCCCAATATTAGTGTCTACCATCTTTCTCTGAGACTATTCAGTTTGCCAGTTTCATATCTGAGTGTTGTAAATCTAAGCACAGGCATTCTAGAACTAGGAAGCTGGCAGTGTCCCCAGCACACAGATTCTCACTAAATCCCCATTTTTCATTTCATCTTCTCCTATCCCACCACACTTTGCAATTGCTGTACCTGTTGTGTGACATATGATGCTTATTGACTTTGCTTTTTCAGAGGAAAACCTCTAATCTCTTGTGGGTAGATCATAACATAGGCAACAGGCCTGTGAGGTAACAGAGAGGAACCAGGTAGCCTAACCACATCTTACGCAGATTTTCAATGACTCTTGTTCTCTCTCTAAAACTTATACCTTCTAGAAAGTTTACTACCTTTGAATTCTGAGTCTTTTGGGGGGGTGGTATATTTTTTAGGTAAACTTTTGAAAACTCTGCCCATACCCTACCTGTTTGCTGGTGCCCAAGTACAAACATCCTTCATTCTAATTGCCCCGCTGCCACTCAGCCACCTTTCACTTTATCTTCCTAGATTGTTAAAATTCTTAAATTCTTATCCCTTGATAAATTTCCTTCCCACTACCTTTCTCCTTATGGGTTCCTAATCATTTTGATCTTTCATTGTCATTTTAGTGGTGTTTCAGGAGAGGCTTGCAAATAGAAGGGTGTGGTCGAGGCAGCATTCTGAACAGGAATCTAGCCTGAATTATTACTATCTCATATCAGGTTCCAGATTTTGTAATTGCAGCTCTAGACAGTACATAATTTCCTCTTTATTGTAGAACAATATGGTATAATTTATAACAGTTGCCTTTCCTAAACAATTTCATGGAATCTGAGTCAAAAGAACTTGGCAATCAGTTATTCCAACCCTCTCCCTGATACCTATATTATATTCCTAAAACATGATTTTACAATTTTGTAAATGATGAAGAACTTACTTTCACATTGAAATGGTCCACTACATTCTCAAATCCTGTTGTCAGAGTTAATGTGCTCTTAAGTATCCCTGTTAACTCCTAAAATCTGAGTCTTCTGAATAACAATGACTTATCACTTGGCACTATAAACAGTGACTGGCAAATACAAATCCTAATATAAAGAAATTCCAAATCCTGATATATAGGAAATAATGATGTTTGAATTTGTCAAATATGTCAAACTCAACTACTTAGATGTCCCTCTTGTGTACATATTATCCAAGTAGTTGCAACACAATATTGTAGCATCAGTCAAAGGGACCTGAAGAAGTCAACCTGGATCTCACAGTAGCAAGCTTGATTGCTTCAATTCTTGCTAAATGAATTGCTTGCTTGATGAGAAATATCTATGGAGTATTTTCAGAAGCTTCTTATATGAGAACTCTCAGATTTGAAAGAGGAGTTATTTTCTGTATATTAATCAACTTGTTAATTTCTGGTGGTTGTAGTCTACATGAGACAAATGCAATTGGCTAAATTCAAAGCAAGGATGAAAACTTCTACCAGATGATTTTTGTTTTATTTTTATTTGTAATATGAAAAACAGTATAAAAGAATCTTTGTCCTCCTTTCCATATTGTAATGAATAAAAGTTTTGGGGGCTTTTCAGATACCTTCAAACTTCTTTTTTCTTACCAATTCAAAATGTCCTTTGAAATCCATTGCTGTAGTTGATCTTTTAAAATTACAAGTGACTCTCAGGTTGCAAGTGATGGTGTGACTCAATGTATCAATTACTAGAATTTGGCTTCTGTCACTGGCTCTGTTACTGGCTGTGCATTCCTGAATGCAACCCTGATGTCACATGTGCTGGTGTCCTTGGGAAACTGTCAACAAACCTGTTCTTTTTAAATAATTGGATGGAGGGAAGGAGCAGTGTGAGAGATTAAAACCAAAAAACAGAACAGAAAGAAAGGAAGAATAAAAGGGAGATAGGCAGTCTTAAGATTTTTAGGGGTGAATTACTATATAATTAGCATAATTTTAGTAATTCTTTAGTTGTTTTCTATTTCATTCATTCTTGCATTCATTCATTCAGGCATTAATTGTGTGCCTATTGTAGGTCAACCACATTTCTATGAGCTAGAAATGAGGCTGGGAATAAAATAGTCATAAATAGTCATTTCTGTTCTTCCGGAGCTTACATTCATGTGACTGGAAGCCCAATTAAAACAAGTAACTGAGAAGAGATGATATCAGTGCCTAATCACGCACCCAATAGTACTGAGGTGGGTCCCAGAGAAAGTATCAATGGGAGAGAAACAGGTACATCAGGGCACATGGAATGTTATGATTGAGGGCTTTGTTGTTTTTGTCTTTGTTTGTTTGTTTGTTTTGGTGCTGGAGATTGAACTCACAGGTACTCTATGACTGAACTACATCCTCAGTCACTTTATTCTTAGAGGCAAGAAATCCCTAAGGTCAAAGAGGCTAACCTCAAAGTTCCATCCTCCTTCCTCAGCCTCCCAAGTAGGTTGGATTACAGGAGTGCACCACTTCACCAAACCTGGAATGTTGCAATTAAAAACCAGGAGATCAGGTCACTGAGAATGTAATACATTTAATAAAGATTTGAAGGAGCTGGGCGCAGTGGCTCAAGCCTGTAATCCCAGCACTTAGGGAGGCTGAGACAGGAGAATCGCGAGTTCAAAGCCAGCCTCAGCAATGGCGAGGTGCTAAGCAACTCAGTGAGATCCTATCTCTACATAAAACACAAAATAGGGCTGGGGATGTGGCTCAGTGGTCGAGTACTCCTGAGTTCAATCCCCAGTACCAAAAAAAAAAAAAAAAAGATTTGAAGGAGTTAGGTCAGCGCCAACATAGACATCTAGAAGATGTTTATGTCAGGAGAAAGCAATAGGTGCAAAAGCAGGAATGAACATGTCATGCTTGCAGAAGAACAAATTGGTTGTCCGGGCTGCATCCAACAGAGTGAGGTGCAAACAAGAGCAGAAGGGTAAGGATGGGTAAGTACAGATTGTGTGGGCAGTTTGCAAAGACTTCAGCTCCCACTTGGCACAAGAAAGAAAATCACTGGAAGATTTTGTACAGAGGAGTGACATGTTAAAAATTCTGTTCTAAGAAGATTGTCATAATCATTGCATCATTAGTGGCATGGTTTTATATGAACATATTTTGCTTAGTTTGTAGGTCAGCATTGGTAGATAAAAAGCAAAATGTAAGAGCACTTCTGCGGCAGAGTGACTGATCACATTTATTGTCATGGGGAAAGCTGATATCAGTGATATACCAGTAAGAGGAACTTTTGTCCTGATTGCCACAAAAATAAATGACTTTGATGTGAATAAGACTATATTCCCTTCATCTACAAACTGGAGATAATAGTGTCTTTATAATGAATTGTGAGAACTAAATGAGAAATAGTACTTGTGAAAATATCTAACAAAGTGCCTGAGATGTTAGAGGACCTTTATAAATGCTAATGGTAACCCTCAATGAATTATAATAGTAAATAAATTTAAACTCATTGGCATAAATTGTGACTAGAGCGAAAATTTTAAAACCTCTTCATGATTATCTTTTTGTCTTTGGTGCTTCATTATCATGCCTCCTATCTCATGAAATTTTTACAAAATAATCTGAAGTTTCTCATTCAGTTTTTGAAATATTTCATACCAGCAAATACTTTGTAATTATTTGCTTAATCAGAATTTTTTCAAAATTATATCTGTAGATGGGGTGATCATCAAAGTAGTAGTTTTGCTATGGGAAATACATGGAAACAAACATAAAACAATGATAAATTAAATAAATAATTTGTGGTGTGTAAGTAAGTAAAATGCTAGGCCATCTTTAAATTCCATTTTACAGAATAAATAATTAACCATTTGAACAAATACATGTGATACATTGTTAAGTATACAAACATGGGTGGCTTAGATGCTCAAAGATATACTGGAAGAAAATCCACTAAAATGTTAACAAGAATATGTTATATGTCTGGTACAATTATAAGTAATTTTCTTTCTCTTTCAATGTTTTAGAGATATTCCTGCATTGATTTTACATTACGTGTGTAATCAAAGATGGCCAATTCATATTACTTAAAGTACCTGACTCAGTAACTAGAACATAGCTCAACCTTATTTTCTTCTTTTCAGTGATTCTCTGACCATGTATGTATACTATCTAGGAAGCAGAACTGTAATTTGATAAGAATTTGTGATAATGACTAAACTTTTTAAACAAGAATTTGAGATAAGGAGATATAAACAAATATCTTTTTACATGAGAATTAAAATGCAGAGTGTTGGCCAAAGTCTTGTTCTTTTGCTTCCTCACATTGGCAGAAAGTAGCAGAACCTGTAGTGCACTGGAAATGAAAAAAGGAAGAGACTCAGGATCATTTTATGCCCTCAATTGTCCTTTGGAACAATCAAGAATTTGCCTGTCCACTGGTGCATATATGAAAACACAATTGGTGTAACTTTATCTGGTTTGCAACCAGAAAAATGGGAAAACTGAGCTCTATATATGTGCTATGACTTGAAATGCAATTAAATAAACTAATAAAAAAAAAAAAAAGTATTTGCCTGTCCAGTATAAGTCACCCTTTCTGTTTTTCCTGAGGAAGGCAAGAGTAGCCATTATTGGCTCCTGCTGTTGCCTGGGAGGATATGCATTTCCTGACAGTTTAAATCAAGACCTCTCCCCACTGGCAAGTTTGTGAGAAAGAAACAAGGCATGTACAAATTAAATATAACACAAAAACATGAGAAGTGAAGGTGGTTTTTACATAATTCAAACCAGTTTTATTATAAGGTGCTATAGTTTAGATATGAGTTGTTCCCCAAAAAAGCTCAAGTGTTAGACAATGCAAGAAAATTTAGAGGTAAAATGATTGGGTTATGGAAGTCTTAACATGGTCAGTGTATTAATTTAGTTGAATGGATTAACTTGGTTCTATCCATAGGCATCACATACTCTTTTGCCATGATGTTCTACCTGGTTTCCGGCCCAGAGCTGTGGAATTGGCCGTCTACAAATTGAGACCCTGAAACTATTAGCCCCAGAACAGACTTCTCCTTTTCTAATTGTTCTTGTCAGGTCTTTTGGTCATAGCAACAGAAAAGTTGACTAAAACATTAGGTGATAGAAAAGTGCTGTGTGATATCCCTCTTGTTGGCAGAGTGCTCATAGTTGCCTACCTCCCACAGTGTCTTGGACAGCCAGGTAAAGTTTTCCATTGCCCTACTGAAGACCTTTATGGCTCTTGTGAAGCCCTCTGAAGGGAAAGTAAGGATACATCATTACAATGTACATTTTTTTAATCAAAATTTATTTGGATACATAAAACATTAAACTCATATTTATGGGGTGCCATGTGATATTTCAATACATACATACATTGTGTCATGCTTAAATCATGGTAAATAAATCTGTATCTTTAAGTATCATTTCTATGGTAAAAAAAACATTCAAAATCCTTTCTTCTAGTTTTTTGAAAATATAGTCTGTTATCCTTATCTATAGCCACCCTGTTGTGCAAAGCACACACTGGAATTTCTTGCTCCTAATTATAATCTAGTACCCATGGATCAAACTTCACCTCTCTGTCCCTCCACCCTACTCCCCCCAGCCTCTGCTCACAATTACTATGAGATCATTTGAATGGGCAAGGATTCTTTTGGATAAGACCTCAAAAGTACAGGCAACAGAAGCAAAAGTAGACAAATGAGATGACATCAGACTAAAATTTTCTACACAGCAAAGGACACAGTCAACAGGATGAAGAGAAAACTTACAGGATCGGAGAAAATATTTGCAAGCTATTTATCCAACAGATCAATTTCCAGAATATATAAGGAACTCAAAAGACTTAATAGCAAAAAAAAGCTGATCAAATATTAATTAGATTGCCTAATTACTATGCTAATCAAATATTAATTAGATAAAAAGGGAAAGCATAGTTGGAGGAAGATTATTGGGGCCTAAATACCTCTATTAATTCCTCAAATTAAAAAAGAACTATTTTTTAAGCTGTAGAGCTTGGCACTATCAAAGAAAGATTAAAGTGTCCTTTTTAGCAACTACTTTCTTTGCCTTCTCTGTAGCACTTGAAATTTTTGTTATCATCAGGACTATGTCCTTCCATGACCTAAATTAGTATCCTAATTTTTGTGAAAGAAAAATGATGTCTTACTAAAATGACCACGACCAGAGCTTTACTATAATTCAGCTCTTCTGTTAGTCAATGTGCATTATCTATTTCCACGGTATCTTTAGTGATGAAATAAGACTATTTTTTTCCTACTTAATATGTAGATGTCAAAGGTATGGAAAACATCATTTGTATTTTGAAATAAATTTTATAACACTCTTTGGAGGAAGAAGGCCACTAAAATGTGACCGTGTTATAGGCAATTTTCATTGTTTTCTCCAGAAAAATGCAATATTAATACAATCAGGCAAGAATGATAACAAAAGCAAAACACATATCTCCAGATTTTTGAAGATGTTTCAAGGCCATGGCTTAATGCCTCTTTTGTTTTTCCTCCTTGGAATTCTGATTACTTTGGTTGAATGAAAGCAGATTTCCACTCTACCCTGTCAAGCATCTCTGCCTGGTCAAGCTACTCCTGTCTTCTTGCCAGTTCAATTGGGAACAATCTGTTTCCTTCTTAATTTTAGCTAATCTTTATGAATGAAATGTGATTAAATCTAGCACAACTATGGAAACATCATAATAGCATATGGGGAGCCTTCCTGTAGTGCCACTTTGCTATTTCCGTCCAATAACAAATTTTAAAAATCCAATTAGACAGTTTGAAAAAAGAGAGCCAGAGTTAAAAATATCTGACTGTTTGACTCGACACAGCAGGGAATGGTTTATAGGCCAATCACTCATGGTGAATAGGATGTTAGTGGTGAGAAACTCGCTTCTCCAGGCCATTAGAATAATAATTTTTTACTCCTCATACTGCTCCTAAAGCGTTCTACTTAATTATAGCACGTTAAATAGCAGACATTCTCACTCCCTTTATGGGAAGGAAAATCACGTTTATTCGCCCACACAATACCATCCTCGGGTGTTAAGGGATTAGAGTTGACCTAATGGGAAGACAAACAGATGGTTTAGGAAATGAGACATGATTTTTCACACAATGGTTAATGCTTGAGAAAATAAATGAGGTCCTCTATCTAATGTCTATGTGTTCTCATTGAATAATTCTTAAATGACCCTATTTGGTTTGATTTCTTAACTATATTAGAAATAGATGAATCAATTAAGAAATCACTTTTCACCTATCACATAACACATGAAATAAAATTATTTGGTGTAATTGAGGTTGTAAGGAAACGAGTACTCTTAACCAGTGCTGGTAGGAATATAAGGTGTTTGACCATGTGAAAACAGTTATTCTAGAAGAGAATCTAGGTTGTGATATAATTAAAGATGCAACAATAAATTGTATATGCAGATGCTCATTGCAGTGGCATTTGTAATATAGAAAAACTGGAAACAATATATATATGCAATAAAAGAGAATGGTAATTACATGAGAAATACAATAAATACAATGTTAAGTGAAAAATATGTGAACCATATCCTGAGAAAATTTTAATATACTATAAATATTGGGAAGAATATGAATGGCCTTCAAAATAAACAATGATCCTCATGAAGCAATATTTTTAATCATTTTTTCTTATACATACCTCTCAAGATTGTCCAGATTTTCCAAATATGCAAAGCATAGTACATCATCTTAAAGAGTGCAAAATGAATGCAGAGGTTAGTATCAGGGGCTTTGCATTGAAGGACTGAGCTTGAATCCTGCCCTCTGTCATTTACTTAAAACACAATTTCAGGAAATTACTTAGCTTCTCTTCTCTTTAGTTTCCTTATCTGAAATACAAGGATACTTATGGTGTCTATGTCTTCAGGATGAATTCAATGAGTTTCTTTATTTAGACTATGTATTAGTTAGCTTTGTGTTGCTATGTGGCCAAAATGCCTGACAAGAACAACTTAGAAGAGGGAAAGTTTATTTTGGTTATGGTTTCAGGGTTAGTCCATGGTCAGCTGACAGCACTGGTGAGGCAGAACATCATAGCTAAATGATGTGGCAAAGGAGCTCCATTCCATTCAGGACAACCAAGAAGGAGAGGTGAACCAGAAATGGCAACAGGGAAGATGAACCTTCCAGGACTTACCTTCTCTAGCCATACCCCATCTGCCCAAAGTCACCACTCAGTGGGTCCATTCAAATTAAGATAGATTGATTAGGTTTACAGCTCTCATAATCGAATTACTGCAGCTCTGAATATTCCTGTGTTAACACAGGAGCTTTGGGGGTACAACTTATATCTAAACAATTACAGACTATTTTAACAAGGAATAACACAAAATATGTCTTTCTTAAATGATCACTCTTTTTGTTTATTGTTATGAGAACAGAAATGCTAATATTAAACTTAAAAGATAGATTTCTGTGTGCTTTTAGCTGATTATTGATAGAATTCTTATACCATAAAATCCACCCAGTAAAGCATATGGTTTCATTTTTCAACACCATTACAGATGCTTTTCAGTATTGTACCAAATTTTCCATAACACGCATACACAGCACAGTATATCATATAGAAGGGTGTAAAATAAATGCAGAAACATGATTTTGCCAAATCATTATTTAAGGAAATCTGAAAAAGTGTTATTTTGAGAAATAAAATGTATTTGCTTTTATCAAACAAGCAAAACCCCATCTACTTGCAGATCAATCTCATGTAAATTTCTTTCTTTAGATTAGGAGAGGGATGCTGGATACAAGTTGTCACTCAGTAGCCAGGAAGAGATATATGGGGGCAGGCAATGAAACCAGCTTAATGCTTTTGTGTCCTGGCTGTTACCTAGGGGACAAAACTTGCTTATGGATGGAGTGGGTCCAGTCTTGAAGTGTTGATTTCTTTCATTCTTTAGATTTATCGTCTGTAAATAAATTTCTTCACATAATTCCTATACAATATGATGACCACAAATGGTTAATATATTGTGAGGATTGAATGCTAAAGAACTTAGGAATAAAACTAAAATGTGTCGTAAAGGTGTTGTCAAGCAGCAATATTTAAACTTTCTGGTCTCAGAATACTTGATACTTCAAGATCCCCAAAAGATTGTTGTTATTGTTGTTTATGATCATGTTTTAATGGAGATTATATCTATCAATTTTTTTTCATAGAATAAAATAAACCATGAGAATCCTCAGTATGCATTCCAGTAGTCATCAGAGCAATGACATCATCACTTCATGGAGGCTCTGGAAATGCCACTATAAATTCTTTAAAGAGTGAGATTGAAAAAGGCAAAGAACATCTAAACATTGTTATAAAAATAGTACTGACTTCACAGACCCCCTTATGAAGGGTCTCAGGGATCCTCAAGGAATCCCTGCCTCACACTTTGAGAACTGCTACCCTAAGGTATTTTTCCTCACTTTCTGCTACGCAAAATTATCTTTGGCATCTGAGCTTGTTTTAGGCCAAAATACAGTCAGCTCAGAGACTTTTAAGATAAGAAGAGATGAACGTCATCTCTAAGAAGCCAAAATATTCAAAAGCATACACTTAGTGAATTTTCTTCTTCCAAACCCACTGAGTGCCTCATTTAGCAGCTGTAGTAACCGCTGCTTGGAAGGTTTAATAAGAGCCAGTGAAGAGGTTTAAAAGACCCTGTGTGCAGAAGGAGTATCTCAAAGTTGCTAGTATTTGTTGAACTCAGCTTTATCTCTGTCTATAGCAGCAGCCAAATCATTCTTGTGATATTCTCTAACCTCTTTATTTATAGAATATCTGTCCTAAGAAAAGGAGAAGAGGAATTAAGTGGGTAAAGATACATATACTAAATACCAGTTTAGAAAATAATTTTATTATGGGATTTTTTTTCCTTCGTTTTTATTTGGTTAATCACAATACTAATATGCCTGCTTTATAAAATGCGAAAATAATACCTAAGTAAAATGCATAAAAAGAGAACCAAAACAAAGACAAAAACAAACTTATTTTTCTACAATCCTCTCCCAAGTAATATTTCTCAATAGATACCATATTGGACAGTGCCAGTATTATGTTTTCCATAGGTTTTCATTACTTACTTAGCATTTTGATGTCTTTTCTTATAGGCTTTTTGTTGTTAAATATAAAGGACAGGGAAAAGGGTTGGTTTTGCTCTCTTACAGGAACAGTATATCTCAGGGATAGTTCTTACTGCCAAATTCATGTCTTTTCTTTTATTTTCTAGGAATACAAGCCATGTCACTGCATGGATAAAGCTTCACTTAGTTAATCATTCATTGATTGATAGATGTTTAGGTTGTTCACACTGTTTCCATTTTATAGTCAATGTTGCCTTACCAAGAATAACTCTGTGCATAAATCCTCATTATGTGTTGGAATCCCAAGGGTTGTAGAATTGCTGGGCCTAAGATATCCTCATTTAAACATCTGGTAGGCTTTACCCTGCAGAGCGCATGTCAGTTTACACCATTGCTTGTAATTGATGAGAGCTCTATGTCCCTTTACTCTGAAACTGCATCTAAACACCTTTTGAAAATTGTCCAAAGTGCAATTTACAGTATCTTGTTTTATTTTGTATTTTTCTGATTCTGATTTTGAACATCTTTTCATATTTTTATTGGTCATTTTAAATTTTTTCTTCAGAGAAATATCTGCCCATATCCTTTAACTTTTTTTTTTTTGGTAACTGGGATTAAACCCAGGGTTGCTTAACTACTGAGCCACATCCCCAACCCTTTTTTGTATTCTATTTAAAGACAGGGTCTCACTGAGCTATGTAGGGCCTCGCTAAGTTTCTGAGGCTGGCTTTGAACTTGTAATTCTCCTGCCTCAGCCTTCACAGTTGCTGGCTATTTTTGACAGGTTTGTTTGTCTTTTTCCAACAGATTTGTGTGACCTGTTCATATTATAAATACTAACACTTAATGCTTCAAATATTTCCTTGTATTGCTGCCTTTTAACCTTGATTATACTTTTTTATCAAACACCAGGTTTTAATTTTTACATAGTTACAGTTGCCAGTTTTTTCAGTACAATTGCTGAGTTTTCAGTTTTCCCTCAGAACCATCTTCCCTATACTATCTCCAAGAGTGTCAAAATACTTCTCTAAAGCTTTTGTGAATTTTTTAAATTATATCTTTCAGTCATTTATACATTTATGACTATTCCTTTGAAGACAGTAAAATTTACATTTTTAAGTAGTTTTCCCTGAATAGATAGCTATTTGCCATACATAATTTGGTAAGACTTTTATCCTGTCCTTACTTTTTTGAACCCCTATTTACTTGAACTGTTACCTTGAACAAAGAGATGATATGTAACTTCATGGTTAAAAGTGCTTCTAGAGTCAGTCTTCCTAGATTTGAATCCTAGATCTAACACTTAAACATTGTGCAAAGTTCAATTTATTTAACTTTTTTCCTGTTCCACTGATTCCTTGGCTATGTAATGGGGTATATGTTACTATTTAGTATATTATACCATATGAGGATTAAATACAATAATACATATTCAGTATTTAAAAATGGTGTCAGTCACTTTAAGAACATTTGACAAAGTTAGTTCTTATTAAATTTTTCTAATTCTGTGAATATCTGGGATTTGTGTCTGGATTATCTTTAACAGCAATGTCAAATTCTGTGATATTCACTATGGTAGTTATTAGCCATATTGAGCACTTCAAATGTAACTAGAGTGAAGAATTAAAATTTTAATTAATTTCAATTTAGAGTTAAATGGCCACGTGTAGCCATGTACTATATTGGACTGTGCCAGTATTATGTTTTCCGTAAGTTTTCATTACTTATGCTTCATTATCTGAAGAAAGTTTTAACTCCTCACTAGGATTATGATCAGGATGAGATTTTTAATTTTATGAAATGATTTTTCTGAAGTGTGTTTTTTCTTTAATCTATTAAAGTCATGAAGTATAAATCTAGTTCCTAGTTAGAATCAATTTATTCTTGAAATAAACCTTAGACCCCATGGTTAACTTTGATTTTCTAATTTCACTTCAAGCTCCTCTGTAGTTACATGTAAAATTATTTTAATATTTTTCTTGTGCAATGACTATGATACTGAGATTGTGTCAGCTTGGTACAAAGAGTGGGGATGCTTTACAATGGAAACTCTGGAGTGGTATCAATGTTGGAGTTAGCTGTTCTGGAGGGCTTCAAGGAACTGGTTGTAAACCATCTGGGCTTGGTACCTTTGGGGTGAGGTGAGGTAGAGGACGAGATTTTTGTCTACCTTAGCTATTCTTTCATGGTGATGTTCTATTCGGTTGTTTGTGTTTTGTTTTGTTTTTTTAATCTAAAGGCAAATTTGAACTCACTGGTTTTCCAAAGAAAATGTGTCCATGGGTAAAAACATTTCCATTCTATAATTCTTTTGATGTTTAAGTAATTCAAAAACTGAGTTTGAAACTATAGGGGAGGGAAAGTTATTTTTCCAAAATTTCTCCAAATTTTGTGGCTGGGGCCCTGTGATTTGGACTGACAAAAGGCAAATGAACAAGAGAAATAAAGAAGTTTATCAGCCTGTGCATTAGGCTTAGTGACTGAATGGGCTGGATAGAACTTGGGCTTATATAGCATCTGAGCAAAGGAACAATGTTTAGACAAGTGACAAGATGAAGGGGAATGACTTTGAGTGTCTAGGGTGGCAAATTGTGGGAAGGCAACTATGTGGAAAACTTAGGGTAGGTAAAGACTAGGTAGTAACCTATATGTAGATCCCTCTGATACCCTTTACTTTTGTAAAGGCTGGGAAGGGTCTAGAATTGCTTCTTTTCTTCTTCCTAATAAGAGGAAATGGGAGACACTTTTTAAATTAGCATTCTATATTTAACCAAAAAGAGAGCTTTTTTTCCTGAATCTGTTTCTTATCAATTGCCTCTACCTCAAAATACTGTTTAGGCCAAAGGGTCATATATCTGGGTGACATATGGTTCTACCCTACAAGACCTATGTCAGGATTTATCCTTAAACATGTTTATTCCATAATTTTTCCCAGAGTAAAATTGGAACCTACAATAATGTTTTGTTAGACATTATATGTCTATTAAAATTATGCTATAGAAAAAAAATTTAATTCTCATATAACTGCTAGATTATGCAAATATTAACATTGTTTTCTTTGGATATTTGCATTAGGAACAATTCTTCTTCATTGTATGTCTCTTTTCTAATTTTTATTAAGAACTTAAAAAAAAAAACCCAAATCAGAAAAGGTTTGGTTAAGCTTCATCAATTAAATAAAACAAAATAAATCTTCTGGGTGCTTCCTGTCTCCAACCACTAAGCAGGAAATAAAGTGGATAAGTCCCTATCACTCCTTTAACTAACAAGCTCATGAGAGAAACAGCTAAATTATCTTACAGAAAAGAAGGCAAAATGGGAAAGGACAACAGAGAGTATAAGTTGGGGGAAAGTTGGACTAGGTCAAATGTCCATTCTCCTTGTCTATCTTCATGGTTGGTATTTTAAATGACTTGAAGTTTTCCCTTAGGATATGGTGATCTGATGAAATAGAAGCCATCAGTCAAATTGGAATTTCAAAGAAACAGCCATTTTTAGCATAATTATAGCCTATACACACACACATATATATATATCTTATCTGAAATTCATATTTAACTGGGCTAAATCTGAATTCCTTACCTTAGGAATAAATTATATTTGTAAAAGGCAGCATTTCACCAACATCTTCTTCAAAGCACTTGTATAAAACACAGCAAAAACAGTCATGGGATCATGAAGTTCAGGGGGCACTGCATCTGTAGCACAAAGCAATAGTCACCCATTCCAACAACCAGTATAAAGTGGAGTGATTCTGGCTGTTAACCACCTCAGTGGCCATACCAAGAAAAGAGTACAGATCTACACACTGTGATTCACACCTCTGAGTGTGCACTGTGTGCCAGGCACCACGCTAAAGACTTTACATAATTTACCTCATGCTTGTGAGAAACCTATTGGGATCACACAAGAGGAAAATGTGACTCAGAGGTCAAGAAACTTGTCCAAGGTCACACAGTGGTGAGAGGACACAGTTTGAATCTGTTGTCTGTTTATTTAATCAAGAAACATTCGTTATATGCAGTAGCCCATCAGAGGCTCTAAGAAATCTTAGAGAAACATTGTAACCTTTTTAAAATGACTATTTCTAAAAGTAACACAAAATTCTCCCAGAGTATATTGTATATTATATTCACACATATGTACATATATGTAGACAACATGGTATTAGAATCACATTATTTTTATATTATATTGTGTATAATATCATTGATTCTTTTTCTCTGAAGAATATCCAGTTTAGAATAAAACTGTTAGTTTTGTTCTTAGCCTAATAAAAATAATTACCATCCTATAAATATAATCAAGGGTATTATGTATTTTGATACTATTATAATTTTATTATATAGAACTGGCTTATAATTACTTGAATCACCATAGGAAATGCTACAGTATGTTTTTATTACATATGAAATATATTAGATATTAACATATTTATATTATTATTATATCATATATATTTGGTTCTGTTACTCTGCAGAACCTTAACAAATATATCCAGTTTAGGACACACGTTTTACTAGTTGTATTCAGCCTACTAATCCTAATTGGGCCATGGTTCTTTAGTTGCTCCATTTATAAAATTTTTTTTCAAGCTTGTGTAGCCCAGAGATTCTGATTAACTTGTCTGAATTCCCAAGGGATTCCAATGCATCTATTGAATTCTCATACCTATTACATTTATTCTTTCACTTTTTAAAAAGTTAAAATTCTAATTTTGGAAATATTTACTAAGTACCTAGAATGTGTTAGGTAATGTTCTACCCATCATTAGACAAAACAGACAATAGTCCCTGCCTTTGAGGAGCTGATATTCTAGTTCACCCCTAGCATATGCCAAGTTCTAAACTAGTATAGATAATGAAACTGCGTTTCTTACCTTAAAAATGTGTAAGAGTTAAAGTCAGGACTCTAGTCTTTCCTGCATACCTTTCCACTTACTCGGTAACCATGTTTGAGAAATTATAGGTACTTCTCTGAAACCATATGGCATTAATTCCTGAAAAAAAGAATACAGCTAATAAGATCATGGTTGGGAAATCTAATGCCAATTCAGTATTTGGAAAGCCAAATGTCTAGAGATCATGCAGAGATGTAAAACCTGAAGTGGGTCTGGTGGAGCACAGTAGAAATGATGGGGACCTTAACAGTAAATGATGGGAGAGGTGAACACTTGACACCAATTGTTGAAATTGGGCCTGAGGTGTTCTGAGGAAATGCCTATCACCCTTGTTATTTGGCCAACCTCAGATTAGGAGACTCCTCCAGATGACCTCTACATGATGAAATGGTTTTTTTTTTTTTCACCACAACTAAATGGAACTTGAGTGGGAAGCTACCAAGAGTCACAAATTGTTTAGTGTGTTAGTCTGCTGTCCCTCACTATAATGAAATACATGAGATAACCAACTTATAGAGAAAAGTGTTGTTTGGGTGTATGGGTTTGGAGGTTTCTGTCCATGATGGATTGGCCCTGTTGCTTTGGGCCTGTGGAGAGGCAGCCCATCAGGGCAGAAACATGTGATGGAACAAAATTGCTTACATTCTAAGCCCAGGTGTAAAAAAAAAAAAACAAAGAGACTAGGGTCCCACGATCTTCTTCAAGGGCATGTCCCAATGACCTAAGGGTCTCCCATTAGGCCTGACCTCCCAATAGCACCACCCTCGAAACCAAGCCTTTAACACGTGGGCCTTTGGGGGTCATATTCAAGCTATAGCACTTAGTATGGATAAAATACTCCTGGCTGTGTGCAGTCCATCAGAAATGATATTAAGGAATGGTTTTTTATCCCTGATCTCCAGAGAAGTAAGTGCCATCTTATTGTGGACCACAGCATCCTCATCTGTAAAAGAAATGTGCTAGATCAGATGATCGCTTTGGTTTTTTTCAAATGTTAACTTTCTGTAAGTCAGTTCTGTATTGTATGTATTAAAGAAGCACAATATTTAAGGCCTGCCTTTGACAGTATTTAAAGGTTAACAGATGCAGAATTAACCTGATCCTCTTTTGGCAGAGTCAATAACCATCCTTTGTTTATTCCAGAGAGGAAGAGCAAGACTTCTCTCCGTGGCCAAAGTTGTTATTCCTAATCTCAGTGCATGTCAGCACCCTTGGAAAACATAGGTTCAGAACAGGGAGATATTTATTTATTACATATTTTCTTCCAGATCCTGTGCTGGGTGGTATTAGCATATAACTTCATAAATTCTTGGTAATGTGAGAAAAATAGAGACCATCATTGCTTTTTCAGAAGTGTAATTTCAAAAACTGTAGTAAAATTCTGTTGATCTTATAGAAGTCATGATTTCTAATTGTGTTTAAACACGCTGGTCATGATTTAGCAATTCATACCAGAGTTAATTGGCAACATGCTTCTTATGTATACCATCACAAATAGAGGTCAGAAAATGTTACCTATGTAAATAAGTATCATCCTGGTACCAAAAGCAGCTCTTTTCTAACCTTTATATGATAGGGCTTTATTTTCACTTTTTTAGGGAAAAAACAAAATCTACATTCAGGTTTTAGGAATAAAGAGGACACACATTAAGAAAGTCATTTAGAAATCTATTGAAATGCTCCATCAAGAATTTATACCCTATTGCCCCAAAATACTATTATCTCTGTGCTTCATTTCTCCCTTCAATCACATATCGCCTACTTTACAGTTCTTATAATTGTTAGAAGACATTTAGGAATCTGCCTTTTTGTATGGTTGATAAGCACTGGGTTTCCTGCTCTATTCATGCACATCTGGGCATGTTTGTGAGCCCTTTAAGATGATACTCGAACACTGACAAATGCACAATGTGTTTTATTTGAAATAATTATGATACAATCCTTTTTTTTTTCTTTTCAAAGAAACAAATGAACAAAGTACAATTTCTATTGATTGGTTATTTTGTGATTTCTTAGAATTATACCTCAGTTGTGTTGAATGCAGTGATCAGATCCTAGAATATATTAAAGGCATTTCTGGCATCAAAGGCATCCCTAAAATCCTGTTTGTTTCATTCTTAGTGATGTCAACATTGCTGAATTTCATTTAGCCTAAGGCATTTTTCCACTTGCTTCAAATCTGAGCTTTACCTCCACCATTCAGACAGCCTTTGTCGTGCATGTGCAATGAGGCATTCCCAGGTCACCAAGAAAGAGGACAGACACAAAGTTTAACCTTGGCAAATACTGTGAAGGGCAATTCTGGAAGAGAAAAGAAGGGGGAATTCTCCCCAGGTTTAAGATGAGAAAGTGGGGGATGTGGAGGTCCTCTTAAATGCATCAGCTCTTCCACTAATACATTGGAAGTCATTAGCGCTTGCACTTATTTAAAATCACAGTGGTACATGTCCTTCAATGACTTACAGGTGACAATCACATATTTCTTAAATTTCTCTCTTACTTTTGCTACATGGACTTGACTTGCTTTGTGGTGGTTGCTCAAGAGTCTTTAAATGCAAATGAGGGAAACCCCAGGTTATAAAGCATCTGCTTCTGCAGGCAGGTTTTCAATCCTGTTACCTTAGCAACATTTGCCCTTGTGTTCCAGGCAGCCACCTTGACAGCCTGCATAATGTAACGGGTGAGGAGGGGCTCGTGAATAAAAAGAAAACTGGGGCACACCTAGGTTCATCATTGGTTAGTAACTCGGGATCCTTCTAAAACGTCCCTGCAATAAAAATAGAAAATCTTATTTCCAGAAATAAAAGAACTTGGGGAGGAATAAACAGGCAGGTTAAAAGAGGAGAAAAAGATATCAGGACTAGCCAGACCTAAGAGAGAAGAGATTTTCCAAAAATATCCTTCCCACCAGCCCTGCTGCAGATGTGTCACTGTAGCTCAGAAAGAGAGGCAAAGCCATCTGCTGCAGTGTTTCCCTGGAAACCCCCAGCAACGCCCCTCCCGGCGCTCCTCCGCGGCCTCCCCGCTCTAGCCCTGCGCCGCTGAGGAGCTCGCCTGTGATGTCACTGCTACTAGCTGGGAGGGAATCCCAGGACCTGCGTCCCTCGGGTGGAGCCAATCATGGTCGGCCCTGGATGCTGGAAACCTAGGGCTTTAAACCAGAAAGAATCACAAAAGCAATATGCAATTCATCACAGTCCACAAAGCACAGTTCCTAACAGATTCTAAAATCATGATTAAAATAATAATAATAATAAAAGACGAGATTTATCTGTAAACGAGCGTTTGCCTACAGTGGCAGCACGACAGTCAATTCTCTGATGGAGTTTTAACCTACACTCTATGGATGCAGGAGAAAAGAAATTTTTTTTAAGCTACTTTAAAAAATAAAGGTAACAAGTATTTCTTATCTATGTATTATCATTGTATTGTCGCTTCTGCAGAAAATTGTGATAGAAATCTAAAATGAGTTATAGTTACAGGGAGACCTACAGCAATGCAATGTTTAGCTGGCATGCATTTTGTCAACCTGGGTGGCATATGAAATAAAGCTTTACTTCCTTGCTGCACAGTGGAGACATGGGAACTGCTTCCTTTTTCCCTCTAAAGGATTAACTTCTGGGTAGGACTGAAAATGCGGACAAAGGGCTGCCTTTGGAAGATAGTGTTGCCTCTAAATGTGATTTAATTCACATGTTCTTAACAATAAATAAATGATAAAATATTAAAATAAAATAACACATGCATTAGTAATGGTGGGACAAATAAATATTCTTGGAAATCTTATCATTTATTCATGGATTTTAGATAATTATGGCTTTGTTGTCATACTGATTTTAGGCAGTAGATCACAGTAAAAGCAGTCAATTTTTAGGGAATAAATTAATCTCCTTTTGTTTTCTCTAAGGGAAAAAAGAGAAGTTGTGACTATACCATGTATTTATTGGACACTGATTATTACCCATCATTTGTTGTTGTCATTGCAGACTAAGTGTTAAGCCCGGGGACTCTCTATTGTGTTGACATTGCTAGAAAAGGTCACATGATTTTGTAAAAGCTGTTACAAATGGAAGAAAAAGAATATGCATTTTAATCATTTTGTTGCCTACAGTGCCGTTTTGTTTATATTTCAAGAACTGTATTTGTACATTTACAATTTTTTACTTTTCTGTCATTCAAATCTTTGTTAGGAAAACACATTTGCCCTTTTTTGTCATTCACTAAGCATTCCTTTCACAGTTAACGTGTGTGTAGACACACAAACACACACACTTTGGTCTGGGTCACAAAAAGAAGATGTACATAAGTATATATACCTTCTTAGTAGTATATGTAAATGAGAGTCTCCAACTAAGGTTTTTCTGTAAGTAAACAACAGTATTATTTTAACTTCACATTATTGCAAAATGTTTAACTCTATGTACAAATAAATCAAAAATAAAAATAAAGATGAATACAAAATTGGACTCTCAAAGCTTTTCTGAACTTAGTCCTTTGATTTCTTAATTTCTTTTTCTGCCTCTTATGAATGACAGAATTATTATCAGCAATTGGAATTTGTAAAATTATTCATGAATGATATTTAACTTTTCATTATGTTTAATTTATAAAATGAATCTTTGAAAAAAAGTGAACCCTTTTAAACAGAAAGGATAAAGAAATCTTAACCCACTATAAATTCTGTTGTCTGTGCTGTCTCCCTCAGCCATATCCAGGGCAAGTCCATTTTCTTCAAAGCTATTCAGTCTGTCAGCCCACAGCTTTTCTTTTCCATTCTTTAATTGCCCCATTAGCTATGGAACTTTCATTTCCTTCTCTCTTGCCCCATCACACTTGGCTCTTAAATCTGGCTCTCTGGAAGCAGGATTCCCATCTGCCATCATCAGGTACTAGGTTCCTGTACTTGAAAGGACCTGCCCTGTCAAAAATGAGGAGATAACACAATTAAAGTGGTTGGAGAAAGTGGTCAGCCAAAGCTGGGCTTCGCAGTCTTGCCTTGTTCCAAGTAGATTCTGTTTCCATTTGCTAGTAACAGCTTGGAGCACAAGCGATGTTGCTGATCTGAGATCAACTTGCATTCAGGGTATTCAATTAATCACCAGTCACAGACAGAAGAGAAACAATGGCATTTTCTCAAAGATCAGATATAAAGGAGGAAACTATATTGTTATCTGTTTTTCTTTATTTCGAATATCAGACAGGAGGAAATGGAACAAAATAATTTGCATTTGTTTTGGCAAAGAAACCACATTAATTTTAAAACAAAATAACTAGAATTTTAAATATGTGACAATTCCAGAAAAAGTAATCAAATTTCTCATTACTGGGCTAGATATTAATAAAGGTCATTTCTTCATATAATGTTTAAATAAGTTCTTTCCCTTAAAATGATAAACAACTTCCTTTTAACTGAAAATTGCTGCATAACTGGCTCTTTGTATTTTAATAGTACGCAGTAAGTTAGGGATTCTGCTGATTGCACTATAAATGTGTCATGCTTTACTATAATTAGGTTTGTATCCTGGAAAAATAGAAAACTGTACTTTTGAGATTTAGGATAGAATATCCTCTGGGGTTCTTTTCAATGGGAGAATATAATTTGCTATTTCTATGATCTTGTGTGAGTCACTTAACCTTACTGAACCCTGGTTTCTTTCTTTTGTAGAAAATAGACAAGAATTGACCTATCTCTCCACATTTTGGTAAGGTTAAAAGGTCCCATATAAATGAACAAGCTTTTGTAAACAGTGATACACACATCTAATTCCTTGTTAAGTATTTTTGCATCTTCTAGCAGGGCTCCAGCTGGTCTGTCCTTGTCCTTGTCAACTGTGTGTGATCATGTTGCCCTCTAGTGACTGCACTTCATAGAGGCTGTAGGCCCCAGGGGGGGAGAGAGAGAGTGAGAAACACTAATGGACTTACAAAAGAGAAGGGTAACTAGTAGTAGAAAATTATGGGTTTACATCAACCCAAGCAGCAGGAGATACAAGCAATCTTTTACTATGAGGAAGAAGATATAATGCCCAAGGTGGAAGAAGTGAAAAGAAGCATAGAGAAAGCAGAGAGCTGCGGCTGACTCTGGAAATACTCAGTAGCCTCGGAAGCAGGGAAATAGGAATTGGTTCTGGCTTTGCTTCTTATCAGCAGTAGGTCCTTCTATTGATCATAAGCTTTGGCCTTCATGACCAGTCCTGAGTCTAGGAAATGAGGGTAGTTAAAATAAAGGTCTACCTGAGTTGCTTGCGGGTCCAGAATTCTTCAGGTCAATATAATAAAATGAGAGAAAAGCAGAAAAAGGAAAGGAAGCTGAAAGAGATGAAAGATCTGCCTCAAAACATGTGTCCGAAGTCATCTCAATATCACAGCCTTCTAATAACAGTTGAGCGGCTGGGTGCTGCAAACACTTGTGGGGACTGGTCTTTTGTATGACTGTAGTCACCAGAGTTACGTCCTGCAGTGCTGTTACATCCTTCCCAAGGACACAGCCTGTATGAGATTACATCCTCTTAGACCAAATGCCTAGGCACCTCATGACTAAATGTCTAAAAAGCTCCTTCTTTTTGAAATTAATCTTTCTTTACTCAGAACTATTTGAGTATCAAAGGATCTTCCTGTGGGAGGCTCCTTAAATCCAGCTTCCCATTTCAAATTATAGATGTTACAATCTTGTATGCGTTAGGCTTATGTTGTGCTTTCCCTAAACCAACTGGGTATTATAGAAAGGTAATCAAAGTTCTCAAGAACTGTATAATTAAAACAATGATGGAGCAAACAATCATGAAGACTGCCATCGCCCTCTCTAGACAAAAGATCACACATGGATGAGTTCTTGAAATAATCTTATTGAAAGACAGAATTAGGCAATTCAGTGGAAGAAGCATTGAAGTGGGGTCAGACATATGGGTTTTCATTCCTACCTGGACATTTGCTGGTTGCAAGTGATCTTCTGCAATATTTTAAATTTATCACGGTCTTATCTATAAAATGGGAATTAATCCATTTATTCAGTTATATCAAATATTTACAATGTGTCTGGCACTGTATTAAACTCCCAGATTACAATAATACAACCTGGTAATACAGGTAATAATTACAATAATACAACCCTGGTATTTTTAAGAGTTGTGACCAATATTGAACAGGTATGTCTTCTAAAACTCTAAGCAATGTAGCAGGGGACGGTACCATGCATTTCTAAAGCAAGGTGAAACAATAGGGACTTTTCCAACCTTAAGGAGCAGCTTTTAAAATAGAGTCTTAGCTTGGAAGCCAGTGATCCATGGGAAATACCACTCACCAGTAAATGCAAAACTTCCCTGGTACTACGAGCTCAGTCAGTTTTGCATTAATAAATGGATGAAGCATTATTACACAGCAGACTACAACTCTTTAATAATATTTCCTAACATCTAGATGTCTCACTTGTCTCTTAGCTTCTCAGCATCTTTCTGCACAGAGGGAAAGGGAAATGAACCCTGTCATTGCACTGTGAAATCCCAGTTAGCAGGCATCTTGTCTCTTCCTACTTCTGTTCTGCCTAGGAATTCTGAAACTATTTTATAGGGCCACCAGGTGGCAGTTAGGACAAATGGTTTTAAATTTTCCTCTCCACATCCTTGGGAAAGTCTGGAGGATTACTAATGGAGCAGGTCTTGGAAATGAAGTCCCCTGGAGCACTCGGGGAGCCAAGCCGTGGGCTCTGTACTTTGCATACACAATGCTTCATGCAGTCCTCATAACAACATCCATCAAACATATCCTTTAGACAGTTGAAGACAAAGCTTGAAAGTGCCAGTGTGAATATAAGCCAAAGGATGCCACACCAGAGGGGTGTTTCATTCTACTACAGCACAGTGTCCGAAAAGTGAAGATGGGAGAAAACTAGGCTGTGGTATGAGAATGATTTTTTCCAGAAGGTTTTAGGAGTTTGTAAGTAAACTCACTAACTGGTAAATTTCTTTTTAGACATCTCGCACCTCACAGACCTCCCATCTCATTCTTTTCTTTCCATCACTTCTGAGATTGGTAGTTTGACTCTTTCATAAGCTTTCTGATACTATACATCTTACTTATCTTGATAAATAAATTTTAAAAATATATTTGTATGAATCTGTTCAAGAGCCTGTTGCATTAAAGACTGAAGATATAGCTCTAGTTTCCTCCTGGTTTCAGGTGAACAATCTGCATACAAAAATCCACCAAGCAAAATTAGGAATGGTACATTTGATGTCTTACTCCCTTTTCTATAAAGAATTGCTGAAGGTCAGAGCTACCAATATTTCTGGCTCTTGATGTGGAACTAGTTAAAGCAGTTGCTTTCTTTCAGTCAGACAGCATATTACTATTTTAAAGACAGAACTTTTATTACTCAAATTTGGCATAAAAATGTATTTGTTATCCATTTTCTGTATATTTCTAATGGCTGGTTATGTATGTGTGTTCTGGTTGGTAGACATTTGGGAAGACAACTGCTATTCTCAGTTGTACCTACTTTATTTCAGTACTTGTTCCAAGATGAGTAGTAGAGAGTACATTACTTTAATAGACTTGTCTTCTTCTGGCATTTGAACTTAGCTGGTGAACAAAATTAGAAACAATTGATTTCTGACTTCATCATTTCTTGCTCTAAAAATTTCCAATTCATTACACGAAACTGTTAAAAGATCATGTTTTGAAAGTTTTTCTTCTTTTGAGTGGTAAAAGATGCATTCCTTTGTTGGCCCATCTCTATTTTCACGGGACCTGCCATTCACTGTGAAGCTTCTCTGATGGAGGTGTCACGAACAGCAAATGTGAGAACTAGGGAGATGGTTTTGCTTGTAGTTACTTTGTCATCCAACCACACTCTATGGGTAATAATTTTTTCCTGTCAAAATGCCAAGTTGTTTTGACTTCACAACAAATCAGGAAGTTAGTTCATAAGTGTATAACAATAACTCAGTAACTTGAGTGCTGATTTCCTTTTGTTCTATCCTTATAGCTGAGAGATTAATGTGCCCTATAGGCATCTATGCAGCAACTTAGATTCACCTGGTACACTTTTCATTTTTATTGTTCCAGAGAATGAGATTCTGGGTAACAATTCTGGAATGTGCACAGAGTTGTTGTAAAGTACTTGTGGGGAATTCTGTCAAGGGTTATTATTTCCTTTCACCTTTTACTCTGGAGCTTTCTTGAACTGAGTCGTTTGGACAAATGACACACATTTCATGAATTCTGACTGTGGGAGTGTTTCACACACAGCATTGTGCTTCCAAGAGCAATGTCTGGTGATCACACTCATAAACCTTGTAGCTTGTTCCAAGCTATGCACAAGTGACTATTCCATTCATTAGTCAAAATCTCGCACATGTATAGCAACAAATTACATTATAAACATTCTTTGTTCCTGAATGTATTTATCCTATTCATAAAGCAGGAACAGCAATTAAGTGAAGTAAAATACACTAAGTGGCATAAGGGTTTTAAAAGTTACACAATGTTTTTCATGGATTATTTTAAGGAAAAATTGTACACCTATTTTTGGAGGGATCAGTCCCTAAGTACAGACTGAGAGTAGTTAAAGGTAAACCATTAAAGTACTTGAGAACTAACATCTTTAGAGCCATCATGCATGAAGTCAAATGTTTCTCTATTCCTCTTTCTTTTCTGAATTTTCTTCTGCGGGGTGGAGGGATTCTGTTCTTACTTTTCACATGAGTAAAGGTTAGACCAGTCCAGCATCCTGAATCATTAACATCCTTCTCCTCAGGGGTGACTAAGCTCAAATCCATTAGCAGAATGCCTGCCAGGCCCCTCTTGTCTGTTTCCGGGCCTTGCTTCTTAGGAACGTGCTCAGGCAACCACAGCATTCCTAAGCACCCCCTCCAGGTGGCAAAAAGGAAAAATGAGTAGCAGTGAACCAGAAGAGGTTAGGCCGTGTATTTCATCCTACGAACTGTTCAGAGAAGAAATGGGAGTAAATTAGCAAGCACGGTGGTAACCCAGTTATGCAAGTTGTCAGCTTCAGAAATATACTTTTTATAAATATGTAGTTTGATATTCCTCAGATATTAAAAATCATGTCTTGTTTTTAACGTCTATCTTTGGATTTTCTCCTGGTATTTTTTCAATTGTAGCAATGAAGTCATCCTCACATTTTTACAGCACAAATGGCTGTACTTACATGCTAATTTATCCACCATACTTGAGACCTCATATTAACTATTTTTTTTCCAAAAATAGGATAAAAAATACAGTGGAATGACATGTATTTATTCTGAGGTAGATAGGTATTAGGATTAAAACTCATAGTCTAAAGAAAATAGTTTTCAAATAAAGTTCACAAATAAAATAAAAGTTAGTACTACATTTTCGAAACAGCACTTTCAACTTAAAATTCCATGTACAGTAAAGCATTGCTTAACAACAGTGTTAAGTTCTACAAAATGTGTCCTTAGGTGACTCCACCTTTGTGTGAAAATTAGAATGTATTTCTGCAAACGTAAATGAAATAACTTACACCTCGGCTATCTGGTAGAGTCACTTTAATTTTGTTTTTTCTTCTTACACATTTTAAACTTTTCTGTTAAAAACTGAGGCACAAATACACACATTAACCTAGCCCCACATAGAGTCAGCATCATCAATATTACTGTCATTCACTTACATATCTTGTCCCCCTGGAAGATCCTTAGAGGAAGTAACACACATGAAGCTGTCATTCCCTTATAATAACAAGACTTCTTCTGGAATCTTCCTGAAGGACTCGTCTGAGGATGTTTACAGTCATAAGTTTTTTTATTATTTAACTTTTCACTCTGCTTTTCCTACATTGAATATTACATCAGTTCATCAGGTTGACTTTTCTCATTAGCTCACTATTAATGACTATCCTATATGTAAACCAAAATATTAAGCCATACTTTAGATTATAGATAATTGAAGTAAACTTCATAAGATCCATATAAAATAAATAAAAACTCCCACAACTGAGACGTTTATAAATGTATGTGTGTGTAGACATATGTCATATATTATATATGAGTTATTTGTACATGCTTAATCACCACCAAGTTAAATGCCTCTTATCTCCCAAACTTTCCTTCAGAAATATGCTTAAATCTCCCACTTGTGAAATGAAAGACTTTCCTGTCAAAGAAATACCTATGAAAGTGTAGGTAAATAACTCAAATAAATGACTGACTCAGAATTAAGATGATTTGATAGCTTTTTCTGCACCAGGAAACATGAAAAATCTCAAAGCATTTGTGCCAACTGGGTGTAAAAGTGTTTCCTGGGGAGCGCATTATCTTCAGTAGGAAATGTGGCAGTACACCTTGCATCTCCAAGTCAATTAGTGCACCGGAAAGATGCATGATATTTCCTGTTGGCAACCTTGAAGTGAGAAAATTGGAAGGCTTCTAACTCTGTGGTGTGCCAAGGCCTAAAAATCATGCAAGGAGGTAAAATTGTGCATGCCAGGAAAATAGCAACTGCAGGAAGAAGCAAATAATGCAAGGTTTTGTGTCTTTAATCTATATGTAAATACTCATGTACCAGGAATGGTTTCAAATTGACTGCTTTTGGATTTGTGGGGATTCTGTTAGCCAGGGTGCTCCTGGCTGGGCAAGAAAAATAAGCAAACAACAATATCATGAGGTGGGCCTCAGTG
>CM053403.1:100696408-100754160 GCA_028644305.1 Xerus rutilus
TATATATATATGTATGTATGAGATGATTAAATGCTAAATACTCTGGATAATTAATAACAAAAATTGTGAACAGCACTACTTTCTTTATACTGCCTTTTCGAACCTTGTAATTATTCTAACTTGTAAGCTAGAAGAATAACTTGACATAAGCTCTTGTTTTTCTGTAACAAGCCATAAAAGCTATTTTTCAAAAACTGGATAATTCAAATAATTCAAATTCTCATGTCAAAAAAAACAGAGTTTTAAGAAGTTTCATGGAATCCTCCAGATATATTTATAGTTAAATATCATTGTAAGTATGAGTAGTCGGTTTTTCTTTATCTAATTATTCAATAACTTATATTGTGATTATGTTTTATGGCACAAAAATCAGAATATGTGGTTTAAAAATAGGGCAGATTGCTAAAAATTGTCCCTCAAAGTTATTTTATTTTTTAATCTAGATTAAACCCAGGAGCTCTTAACCACTGAACTATTTCCCCAGCCCTTTTTCCTTAATTTTTTAAATTTTTGAGATAGGTTATAACTAAGCTACTTAGGGCCTGCTAAGTTGCTGAGGCTGGCTTTGAACATGGGATGCTCCTGCCTCAGCCTCCCAAGTCATTGGGTTTACAGACATGCACCACTGCACTGGACTTGTCTCTCGAAATTTTACACATAGAAATTTTCTGCATATATTTAATCTTGGCCAAGCTCCCTGGGATCTTACTAGTGTGTCTTCACAAGGAAGGAAACTTGGCTGTTCAAGCTATGAAGAGAAGGGAGAAAATGGCTCATAGTTTTGCATTATATTAGTTGGATTATCAAAAATTTTCATTTTGAGACCATTTTTTCTATATTTTTTATTATAGTTGTACATATATAGTTGTTCATAATGATAGAATTTGTTGTTACATATTAGTGCATACACATAATATAACATTTGGGGACCGTTTTTGCTGACTCTGGCAACTAAAAATTCCTTAATTGTAAGTTCTATTCTTTATGTTTTTTTCCTTGACTTTGGGCAAGAGTCACATGTAGTGGCCATTTCCACATTTTGAAATATCATGTTTGAGGATATTACCCAACAAATGTTATTTGGAATCCCTTGCATGATTAATTTAAAAGCCCAACATGATAAATTTCTTCTTCTAAAAAAGTTTCTCCTGTAAAATATTCATATTTTATCTTTGTATCTAAAAATTATGGAAATCATACCATTTCCACTTTTATGTGCCTGACCATGCCACTCAAGGTACCTATGTTGCTTATTCGTGGTAACTGTTTACTTCCCCTAAATATATTGCGACTTTCAAAATTAAGCTTTTATGTGTATCACCTTACTGCCTGCATTTATTAAAATTGCATACTGCCTCACATTTCCTTTAGAATAAACCAGGAATGTGCATTTATATATAAATACAAAAAAACCATTATATCCTCATCTATGAAGTGGCAGTAAATATATGCAGATATAACAATGTCATGTTAAGGAATACAGTGATGTTCTGGTGCTCACAAATCAAGAGAAAATGATGTATCCTGACATGTTCATAAGAGCAGTACTTGCTGTTTACAACAGTAACATCTTATTGCACATGTGTTTTACTAGTGACTTTTAGAAAGATGTTCAAATTTTTATTTTAGTTGCTGAGTTTTGCCACTAACTTCTGATTTTTTTTTAAGTTTGTATTGGTCTAACTGTGAAAGCATTAAAACTACTGTATTTACTTTAGCTTGCAAAAGAAAGTCATAAACATAGAATTATCATTGAAATCTATGTGCAGGAGAAAGTGATGTGATTATTTGGAAACAGAAAGAATAGAGGGGCCACAATTTTTCACTTGTAACTTTGCTTTCTTATGTGTGTATGCACCCTAATCTCAAGTGTTTAAAGGGCTTAATTTTAACATCAATAAAGAAATTAGAATAGGAACAGTATTTTAGAAAATTGGAGAATTTCCTTGCTACCTTTCCAGTCCCTGAGGAGCTTGACGCATCTTCTCTTTGCTTCATAGCCCAGGATTAGTCTTTAGTAGTGACACTGACATTGCATAAATATTCTGCAGCTTTAGGCAAACTTTCCTATGTATCATCAGATTTAACCCTCATAGCAATTCCGTATATACTATTAGATTTAATCTTCATCATATTTTATTATTCCATTCATAGTTTAGATCATTGAAGCTCCATAAGCAAAGAAGTCATTGCTCCAAATTCACAACTTTGATAATGTAGAGTCAAATCAAATTCATGTTTGGAGCCTCTATTCCTCTCATTTAATGGAACAAAATTTTGTAATAAATTTGGCTTCTTCAAAAGTAATATGACAATGACTTGATGATTAAAATGTTAGATGTGACAGAAAGCATGGGTCACAATTAAATGTAAATTCTGGTTCCTCTAAAAGAGTTGATGGATTCACCCCATTTGATTTGTGAAATAAACAGTTTGTAGCATGAGGAAGTGTGATATTTGTTCCCAGAGTTCATTATTGACCAACTATACACTTTAGTAGTTATTTTTGCTTTTCTATACTAATTCTACTAATTCTGATTCTAATTCTACTAATTCTTGCTCATATAAATCTGTGTGTCTGCATGCCTCACCACAGTTTGATTCTTAAACACACACATAGGAGATTTTCATTCATTATCTCTTTTTTCTGTCCTGTGGTAAGAATTAGACAATACTCCTAGAATATTTCAAGTAGTTGGCTCCCCGTCAGAGCCCTTAAAGTCAGGCAAAAAAAAAAAAAAAAAAGACATTATACATATTTTTGGACTTTAATAAAGAACTGCTGAGTGTCTATTGGAAAAACAAACAGTTGTATGTTTCAGAGATCTAATTGTTGACAATCTGATGGTCCTGATTCACACAGTCTTCATACTATTATTTCTCAGATTTTAGACAGTACGTACTTTTACTAAGAAAAGAAGATTCCCTGCCCCATTCCACCATGTTAGAGTTGGTAAATCTAGAATGAGACCAAAAAGATGCATATTAACTAAAACTTCAGATGTTAAATTTAGATTCACTGCCCATTTTTGCTTTGAGTAAACTTGCAAGATGCCCTAATATGTGACTTGTCAGTCTTAAGCAAACTGAAAATAGTTAGTCACTCAGAATACAATCCAGGTAATCCAAGTTTGCACTTCAAAAATACATAGCAATCTAGACTTTTTTCTAGGAATTTGGTCCACTTTGAAGCTTACAAAACATTTGGAGTAATTTTAACAATATTTATAAGCAAACTCAATTTGATTACTATTGTCATTGAGTCTCAGAATTAGACTGTTCAGTTTCAAAAAGAAATGAATTTGCCAGATTCTCAGTGACTAAAAGTGAAAAGCTGTCTATTCTTTTAGTCATCTTTCCATCAAAGTGACAAAATACCTGAGAGAATCAGCTAATAAGGGAAGTTTTACTTTAGCCCATGGTTTCAGAGTTTTCAGTCCATCATTGCGTGGCCCTGTTGTTTGGGCCTATAGCAGCACAGTACAACATGGTGGGAGCACTTGGAAGAAGCACTTTTCACCCTCATGGAGACCAGGAAGCAAAGAGAGAAACAGAAAAGGGCCAGGGCCCTGCTATTCCCTTCAGTGATATGTCCCCAGTGACCTAACTTCCTCCCACTAGGCCCCACCAACTAAAGGTTCCACTACCTCCCAATAATGTTACAGGGCAGGGACCACGCCTTCAACACATTGGCCTTTGGGGGACAGATTCAAACTGTAGCACCTATACTTTTTGAGCCATAATGCACTTGTTCAAAACTTCTGAAAGAATTCGTTATCATAATCCCATCTTCCATTGTAAGGATTAAGATGGTTTTATTTATTTCTTTATATTTAATAAATTACATCATTTTTGAAGTGAAAAGGCTCTGCCTCACATTAGAGTTTATCTCTGCCTTTGAGATAATTTCAAAGCTGAAAAAATGTATTCAAGTTATAATGAGATTAAAGAAAATTCTAACAACTTTCTAAATCCCTGTTCTCTGTTCCCTGCTCTGCACCATGTCCTTCTATCTGTAAACATAGTAATATGTCTGCTTCAGAAGCAGAGGACAAATAATATACATGTTGAACAGAGTAAAAAGGAATTTTAACACTATTGATGAGTGCTCTCAAATTGAATAGAAACATTATCTATCCAGATTGATGCAGATACTCTTGCTGTAAAGTGAATGTGAGTTCTTTCGGTCTCACTGCCATGAACTGAAGTGTGGACAGTTAGGATGGGAATGGGCTATTAGATCATTAGTTCACATTCCTCCCCAAGCAGCAATTAATTTTTTTTCACAGTTCATTCTTTGCCAAAAAAAAAAAAAAGCACTTCATCTCCTTTTCATGGAGAATAAGACCAAACATAGAACACTTATCCTTCCATATGTGTGGGGCTTGAGAGGAGGGAGAGGCAGGAAGGAAATGGAGGAGAGAAGTGGGAATCACAGTTACCCTAAAGGATGACTTTGGCTGCTCCTTCCAGCTAATGTGAGCAGTTTGGCAGTCCGACACAGCCCTCTGAGAAACATCTATTACACAGCTTAAGTATTTGCTCCAACTGCTAATTTCCATGTAAAACTTACTCCAAGACAAGTATGCTGTTATCAACGTGTAGGATGACAGAGGTACACTGTGATCTCCATGCCAGGACTCAAGACGGGAATGAGAAAACTCCAGAAACAAAAACACAAACACAAAACAAGCCACCTTATAACCCTAGTCTTCAGGGATCATCTTAAACTATTTCATAAAATCTCTCAGCTCTTTATGTCAGCTATAGGAGATGCATATGCTCTGCATGAATTATTTCTCCCCAGTCTCTGAGGGAATGTCTTTCTTTCTACTTTCTCCTACTATTTTGAGTATTAACTCTGGATGAAGTTTCTCAAATTTTCTAAGTTCTGGAAAGTAAGCAAAATATATTCCAAAGCTCTATGTGCTTTCTGTTAGATACTTTCATGAAAGATTGCATTCTGTCCACATTCTTTGAGTTTTTGTGTCTGTGCTGTATGATAGCTATAATTTTCAACATCTCCTGGAACATAACAAAACTACAGAGTTACCTTTCTTCTGGGTTTATTTTATTCCATCCTTTTGCATCTCTTACTTAATTACTTCGGATACTTTGCTTTGACACTGTATATTTGGGAATTTTTTTTCTGTGTTTTGGTGGCCTACAAGGACACACATAATTAACTTATTTTTCCCAGCTAGGCAGTTCTGAATATGACATGATTGTGTGTACAAGAAATAAGTAGTAAGACTTTTTATTTTACAAGAGAATTATTCTATTTTTGTGGCCTATTAAGTAAACATTTTGTTATGAGTTATGAGTTGGCCTTAAATTGTGAGTTGATAGATATTCTTACCACCTAAAAATATCAACTGAAATCACAGTTTATGTCTTCTCACTGCCTCTTCTTGGTTATTGCTGTTGCTTGGCTTTGGGCTAAGGCTTGGACTTCTCAGCTTGGGTCTGTTAAATTTTCAGGATGACTAACTTGGAAAGCTAATTCCACAAGTTCTTCCTCCTACATTCCTATTTAAACAATCCACCAGCTGTTCATGAGAACATCTTTGGAAACCTGAGACATGTTTCTAGGTAAATGTCAGCAAAAAATTTTTTAAAAAATTCTTCTGCAGAATTACAAACAAATGTGATCATCAACAAAGTGGTTGTCTTGTCATAAGCACCATGGGTTCAGTTTGGAAAAAGAACATAAAGGCTTCCTGTTTTTCTCAAAGAGTTATCTGATTCAGTGAGTAGTAGGTGAGGAAACAAATAGAGATGGAATAATCTGTGCTTACTCAAGAATCTTAAAGCCCTTTGGAGTGGGGAAACCCCATTTCCTGGATCATCATAGTGTCACTATATTAGAAAAGAGACAAGGTCTAGTTTTAGGACAGGTGAGGCTCAGGTTTCCTTCCCTGCAAAGAAAAAGATGATACTATTTTTCAACAGGGTAAGAGGCTCCAGTAATCAGCCAATTGATAGGTGGCTTCTGAATTGACATGTCTATACTCCTTTGTGGCAATGACGAATTCAGTTGTGCTTCTGTCCACTTTTTTGTTTGTTTCTTTCAGGAAATTCTCCAAGTTTTCTTTTTAAATAAACTGGTATATTTTACACCATTAGGTTAAGACAAGAAGTTCTTACTAACCCTGGTAGAACTCATGCTGGGTCCCACAGAAAACATTGTACCTGGCAGCCAAAAATGGGGACCAGGCTGAGAAGGTGCCTGAGATGATGCTTTGACACCTTGAGAGGAAATCTTGACAGCTGGAAGAGAAAGGTCTTGAGATGCAAGGAGAATAAGACTATGGAAGTGAACAAACTTAGCCATGTGGCCAGAAATAAATCTCTTAGCCTCTTTGATCCTTGGGTTTCTTCATTCACCACTCCAAAAATGATGAAATATACAAGTAAAGATTTTTCAGGGCATAACTTAGTCTCAAAACAAACTTAATCTAAAATTTGTATGGAAATACAATGTACCTAGAAATACTAAAACAATTTCAAAAAATACAAAGTGGGCAAGGAGCAAATATTTATCAAAAAAATGACATGGTTGACAAAGATCTTGAACCCAGAAAATATAAGGAACTCTCAAAACTCAATTGAAAAAAATCCAAATAAGAATATGAACATTATGAACATTTTGCCAAAGAAGATATATATATAGGAATCAAGCACACAAAAACATGTTGAATATTGTTAGCCATTAAAGATATACAAAAGATATATAAAGTAATGCAATAAAGATGTATCAGTAAACTTTGCATTGCTGTGACCAAAATACCCACCCAAAACAATTTAGAAGAGGAAAAGTTTATCTTGGATCATGATTTCAGAGGTTCAGTCCAAGCATATGTTTGGGCCCCAAATGAGGCGGAACATCATGGTGGAAGGGTATAGCAGAGGAAAACTTCTCAGTTCATGATACCCAGGAAGAAAAGAAACCTCACATGCAAGGAGCTTGGGATAATACAATTCCCAAGGGAACAACCCAGTGACCACTTCCTCCAGCAATGCCCTACCTACAGTTACTACACATTAATTCATTAAAATCATTAACCCATCAAATGGATTAATCCACTGATTAGGTTACAGCTTTCATAATCTAATTGCTCACCTCTGAACAGTCCTGTGTTATCTTACACCTGATATCAAACCATACCACAATAAATATCACTATATACATTGCAGAATAGTTATAATAGAAAATAATAACAACAAATACTGGAGATAAAATGAATAACCTAAAAATAGCAATCACAAGAGGGTACATACTATATAATTCCATTTATATAATTTTTTTAAAAATAAAGTGTAGCTATGGAGAAAAAATTAGCAATTGCAAGAATTTAAGACAGTAAAAGAAGGATAAAGTCATGTGTGTGTCTATAAAATGTTGTCATCACAAGCGGTCCTGTTCTGTATCTTGACTGAGCATGGTCACATGCATCTACATACAAAATAAATTTGCATGAAACTTAATGCATACAAACACACAAATGCATGTAAAACTGGTGAAATTTGATCATGGATCATGTTAACATCAATTATCTGGTTGTAATATTGGAATGTAGTTTGACAAAATGTTGCTATTGGGGAAAACTGAGTGAAGAGTAAGAGTACAGGAGGCTATCCATGTTTTGTTTTTTTATAATCATTTACCATGATTCTGTAATTATTTCAACATAAAAAAGATTTTTTAAAAAAAAATTGTTAATACCCCTCCAAGTCTTTTATTTTGTGATTCAACCTAGTATCTGAAAAAACTAAACTTTGCTGACCACTCTTTCCTTCCCTTTCAAAGCATAGTTAACAAGAAGACATAAGAGGAGGAAGGATAGCAAAAGATTCCTGAGACTCTGGGAGAATATCTCATGTACTTTGGCAGCAATACTAGTGAACAAAATTCTGTGTACTTACATCTCTCTTTACATCATTCTTTTCCTTAATATGTTGGATTTTAGAAATGTTCCTCTTGTTTGGTTCTTCATTTCTTGAGCCCAAGAGTGTGTCACTGAGTTAATTTACAAATCCCATAGTAGCACATCTATCAATTCTCAGAAAATATTATTCCAGAAAAATCTGTCAATACAACATAAAGGCTCCTAAATGTATGATACCATTGGCATGCAGGAGAGTAAAAGAAACCAATGCAGTGCAAAAAGTGGTGTATGTAGAAGCCTCAAAATGAATTAACAAGTTAAGTCCTATAAAAGAGTAAGGAATCCCATTAGCCAATCATTGTTACAGATTTTTAAAATGGGTTTCTAAAACAGAAATGCTTTCTGAGGCAGAGCAGTATAATGGTAACTTGTTCATGCTCTGGAGTCAAATGTCCCAATTTTATTTCCATTTTAGCATTGCTACTTACTAAAAGTCTTAATTTGTCAAGACACTTGATGTAAGCTCCAACTTATTTATACCTAAAGAGAAGATAATATTTGCCTAAATTTCAGAAATTATTGAAAGAATTGATAAGGACACATCTAAAACCAGCACAATGTCAAGCACTTAAGTTCTCACTAAATAGTTGCAGAGATGATCCAGAGAAGGATTGAGATCATGGATATCAGTTATCTTATTTGTTAAATCATATTTTAGCAGATATCTTCCAAAACAGAAGTTAAATAACAAATACAATGTTAGTTATTTTGTAGAGTGATGACATGTTCCATGTTCTTAGATTTTTGTTGTTGTTTTAATAAATCTTCCCATTCAGTCTATGAGATGGGTACTATTCTTATTTAACATATGAAAAAACTAAGACTTAAAGAGTCTAGTAGCTTTCTCCAGGTTACCTAGTGTACTAGTTTGCTTGAGCTCTGTAACAAAGTACCACAAACTGGGTGGCTTAAATAACAGGAATTACTCTCTTACAGTTCTAGAATCTAAAAGTCTTAAGTCATATCAGCAGATTTGCTTTCTTCTGATGCTTGTGAGGGAGATTGTTCCAAACCTCTCTCCATGGCTTATACAGGTCTATTATCTCCATGTTTCTCTTCATATTGTCTTCCCTCTATGCATGTCTGTCCATGTATCAAAGCTTCCCTCGTTTATGACAGCAGTCATATTGGATTAGAGCCCATCTAAGGAACTCAATTTAACTTGATTACTTCTATGAAGACCCTGACTCCAAATAAGTTCTCATCTTGAGGCATGGGAAATTAAGACTCCACTATCTCTTTTTCAAGCTGAAATTTGAACCTGATTTCATAAGCAATCCTATGGATTCAATGCTTGTGTCTTCCCAAAACTCATATTTGAAGTCCCATTTGTAAGTATTCATATGTTGAACTCCCATGTGACAGTATTTGAAGTGAAGAACTTTGGGAGATAATTAGGTTTAGACAAAGTCATGAAGGTGGGGCCCCATGATGTGATTAGTGCCATTATAAGAAAAGGAAAGAGCAGTCTCTCTCTCTTTCTTTCTTTGCCATGTCAGGAGACGGCAAGGAGGTAGCTATCTACAGAGGGCCCTCACTGACATCAAATCTGCCAACACCTAGATCTTGGATTTACCAAACCCCAGAATTATGTTTTTTGTTTAAGCTGCCCAGTCAATGGTATTTTGTGATAGCAACCTGATCTGATTAAGATGGGCAATAAACTGCATTCCTTCCACAAACGGTCTTTAAGGAGATATGGATCACATTGGCAGTACTCAGCAGTCTCATATATTTGATCCTCATGTCCAACAAACATGTTGTTGGTTTTTCTTCATGTATTGCCAACTCTTTTATATGATACATAAGACTTGAAAAGGAAACATGGGCTTGCTGTCTTCATAGTCCATTTGTTGGCAGGATCCCTCTAAGGAAAGTCATTTTCAGATCACTCCTTGGAAGCTTTGAGGCTGAAAAATGGTCTTTGTGCATTTATTTTTAGAAATTCTTTTGACCAAATCTAAATATTGAGTTAGTATAAGACAAAACCAGTCAGAAGTTATATAGCATAGTTGTTTCTTCATAATGAAACAAAGCAGAAATTAAAGCAGTGGAATGGTGCTGTCAAAGTTAGTATGCATCACTCCATGAACCAGATTATTTTACTGAGACAATTGCAGTTCATGAGGAGCGTCTAAGGAAAAGCAAACAGATACAAGGTCTCGAAGATACTGGAAAACCAAAGGTTGAGGGAATTTCTTGGCTGATGTTGCTTTCCATGAGCACAGGGTTTAAATAATGTCCAACATTGTTCAAGGTAAATGAATATCATTCAGTGGTGACCAACTCAGAAGTGATCATCAGAAACCCTCCTCTGATCAAAGATAAGCTCAAAGAAAAATAATTCTAGATCACAAACTTAGGCTGGAATCATCAGATTTGGCCTAATTGTTCACCTAGATGCAGAATGATAATTTACCATATAGGGTTTCTTATGTTTGCTTTGCTGAAAGTTTTCATCAGGAATATTGGAGTGGATTTTTTAAAAGCTTTTTGAAGTTAGGAGTCTAACCTAAGAACTCACCAACAGATTTCACTCTAGCATCTTACAAATTTGGTGACACTTGTCTTCTGGAGGTTTCTAAATTATCCTGTCTCTTGGCCTGCCAGGAAGTGACCTTCATTACTCACCTCTAAATCAGGAACAAGCTCAATTTTCTCAAGAGTGTTTTGTAAGCATCAGCTACCTCCATAAAGCCAACTTTAGTTCCTTAAAAGTGTCTAATCATAACTGATTAAATGAACATACCTAATGCTTCTAATTTTTCCTGCTAACAAAGAAGATAGTCTTGCTGAACTTATACAAATAACTATATCATCACAAAAGTAAGAATACTCAATAAGAGTTTCTAAATTCTGTGGCAAATAGCAAAAAAGGATACCATTTACAATTGTTTCATTTCTATTTCAATTTACAAAGCATATGCTCCCAAATTCCTTTGAGATACAGACAGCTTAAGGGAGAAAAGAAAATGGTATCTATATCCTGAAAATAGACCATTGGAAACATCAACAACATTCCAAACATGATCATTCTTCACCAGTTCATTCAATCCTGTGTAACTTTTGGTCACTCCCTCTTGGCTTACCAGTCTCATGGACACATCTGCTTCTGCTACTAACTTATTATTGGAAATTCTCAAAAGTGAAAGATCTGATGTTCATTTATTGCAAGAATTCCCATTTGAAAACCACAGGCTTAGAAGATGCTAGCCTTAAAATAAAGAATAAAAGTTGTGAGCATGTGAATTTTTAACAATCACTGAAACCATAACTGATAACACTCTCCTGTTGTTGTCCAATATCAGGCAAAGCGGTACAATGATAAATAGAAACACATATGGTCGGCAAGGGTATTGATGATTCTCTAGGAACTTCCCACTTAGCATACAGTTTCTGAAATGTTTACATTGATACCTTTTGATCTGTATGGATTTATCCTGGGGAAAGCTAAGCCTTGTTTCTAATTTGACAAGGACTTCCATGCAGCTTAGAAATAGTAACACATCAAGTAAATCTTGTTCCTTTTATAACTCTCTTTTCAAGGTAAAATAACAAATCCTTTGTGACTGTTGGGAAGCCCTTTGGGAAATATCAGAGACAGATTTTGATGAAAAAGATATTCCTTAGTAATCAGTTCTGGGGAGGGAAAACACCAAATGTCAGGAGATCAGGACACTTGATTAAGATAAGATTATGGGTTACTGAAAAATAATAGTTGGCTACATGTTTAACTAAAATGACAGTGAAAGATTTTAAAAAGCAAACACAGGTAATTATATAATTTAAAAGAATCTTAGCTTTTTCAAGAGTGAGAAGTTTTTGTTCTCTTAAATAATTAAGGCCATGATAAAATGAACATGAGATATAGGACATTATCCTAAGATATGGAAACTTTGCCATCTAGGTAGATTACTAAGAAGGTAAAGAGAAGTATTTACAAGATCTTGTAAGAATAGACCAATAGTCCAAAAGAAAATCAAATTCAACTTTGCCTCAGTATAGTATTTGGTAACAAAGATCTTTTTTGAAAATCTTATAAATGAACCCATGAAACTTTAGCTGGTGTTGACCACAGCAAATAAAATTCCTTTTCTACAAACCTGCAACTTTTTATTTTATTTCAGATTTTGTCATACATATTAACAATTGCCTATTTGACTTCCAAGTAAAACTACTCTGGTTTTTCCTTTACAAAAATATGTTCTGCAGACCTTGCATACGAAGGTGTACCTTTCTGGCTCTAGTAGTCCTAGTGGAGTCTCATTTGTGTATGTTGATATTAATATTTAGATAGAAATAGTAACTTCTGTTTCACAAAGGAAAAAGAGAGATGAAAAATTGTGAGCTACCACACACCAGCATTTTGTACCATACTATAAAACTCAAGAATATGTATCTCAGACATTCATGAATACACATCTCATTCACCTCTTTAATAACCATATATATCTTTTATAGTATAACTTCACAAAGTGGCAAAAAAGAACACATTTTTATATGCTATAGCTTCTTTGTAGCATATAAAAAGGCAAAAATCATTTAAACTTAAGATTATGCTTAATTATTGGTGTTTCAGTTTTGATGTTACTGAAAAATGATGTAGATATCCTATGAATATCCATTAATTAACTCAATTTAGCATCAAACCAAGTTTATAAGTTACTAAAGATCTTGGAAATTATTTTCAAACTGACATACTATAAAACATTTCTGGTGTTGAAATTTTGTCAGAACAATCAATTGTTCAAACCAAATCTATATTTTTATTTCATTAAACATTAAATAGAAATAATACAAGAGTACTTTTTTTTTGTACTGGGGTTTGAACTCAGGAGTACCTGACCACTGAGCAACATTCTCAGCCCTATTTTGTATTTTATTTAGAGACAGGGTCTCAAAGAGTTGCTTAGGAGCCTTGCCATTGCTGAGGCTGGTTTTAAACTCGTGATTCTCCTCTCTCAGCCTCCCCAGCTGCTGGGATTACAGGCGTGCACCACTACGCCCAGCTAATACAAGAGTATTTGATCAGCAAATCTGTGTGAGTTTAGGAAGAACATAAACAAGTAGAATGAAAATGTGTGCTTGTGTTTTATTTAACCTGATGGAGAAAATATATCTTTTTATTAAATCAAAATTATTAAACTAGACTTGTTTGCTCCAAATTTACTTAGATTATATGCACTTGAATTGTCATTTCTGAGTTAGTTTCTTTAAGATACATTTTTCCCACCCCACATATTAAAAGTATCTGAAGTAGATAATTTCTGGGAATTTAAAAAATACACAGTTTATAAAAATGATTCCTTATTTCTAGGATAGTTAAAATTGAACTTCTTTAAGAGATATCATAATCTGGTAATGCCATCCTGAAAGAGGGACTATTACACATAATGAGAAGCAAGTCCTTTCTGAATTGTAGACATAAACAGGAAAGGAGAGACAGAGAGAGTTTAATTCTAAAATTATGCTATGGGTAAAGAATAAACAGAATTATAAAACTCACTGATCCATGTCAAAGAACTGTTCTCTTCCCAATTGTAAGTTTTAAGTGACTTGAGCCCAAAATAGGAAAACAGAAAAGAGAAACAAACCAAATTTTCTTTCATCTTTGATCCCAAAGAGTCAAGATCTCTATAAATCTTTGTTTCCAGGCATCACCATTGATTAGACAATAAAACCAAAAGAAGCCAGATCTAGAAATCAAGAGATTAAAAAGGAATAAAAATCAAATTCTTGCCATGCTACTAATGGACAACAGAAATATCACAAGACTTAGGAGTTAGACTCATTACTGGGTCCCTGGGAGGGGAGTTTGCCAAACACAAAAGTATGGATAGATTTCTTAATCATTACTATTTTCCTAAAGTAGATGGTTCAGGTAATGTTCAGTATTTTCCATGTCTTTCATCTTTTTCTCATTTCTTTTGAACAATTCTCTTTGTTGAGGCCACATGAAATCACATTTACTTCTCTTTTGTCTGATCAATTTCACAAAAATAGTTTCCATAACATATCTAGCTAACTTCCAGCATATTTTAGTCATGTTCTTATGCAACATCATCCCAAGGAAGGTTTTAGCTTCTCCTTCCAAGAAAGCGATGAAGTGAGACCTTTTGGAGATGGTCTAGTATTTGATGATAAACAAGGAAGAGGTCTTTGGGGCTCAGAAAATAATACCTCGAAGTATGATGCTTTGAAATTCTGAGCATTTTTTGAATTTAAAAATATTGAAAGACCTTAGAAATGGCCTTAGAATTTAGAATTCTCTCTGACCATCCATTTTTACTTCTCAAGTTTATGAAAAGGCTATCTCTGAATTTCACACATCTGACTGAGGAACTTTCTTCTAAAAGAAATACAAATACTTTAAACTCCCTCGCTAAGACTTTCATCAAATGAGCAGGAAAGGGAGGGGACTTAAAATCATTGCCATGTCTAGGCAGACTTTCATCTACTCTTGGGACAGCAGTTCTCAGAGATTATCTGGAAGACTATTTGCATGACAACCTTTGTCCCCAGTGAAGTGTTGCCCTTTACCTTCCTATAACTCTCTGAGAGTCAAGAAGAATGTTTTCCTAGATAACTATGTTTCCTGGACTCATTCTTTTCCCTAAAAATCATTCCCCTTTTAAAATTACCTACTCGTCCTCATCAGTCTCCCCAGTGGGGAGAGTTTTTAAGCTTTATATTTTGTAGAGCTCCCATGCTACATATGTTAATAAATGTGTATGCTTTTTCTCCTGTTGACCTGTCTATTGTCACTTAATTTCAGCAGGCTCAATTATGAAAACTTCAGAGGGAAAGTTCCCAATAAGGTCTAGATTAGCACATCACAAGGATTTTCCTACTGAGATCCACAGTCCAAATAGCATTGATCATTACCTCCATGTGTGTTTATTTACCATCAACAATAATTTGACCGTTTTCCTGACAGAAAACGTCACCCTGTGTGATGACACTAGTCTTTTCTATTCTATTTTCTGCTATTCTCCTTCATTTCTTAAAGCTGGTAGTGACTCATTAAAATCAATTCCCACTAATACAAAGAAATACAGTTTGAAGTACACTGGCTAGCATATATATTTTAATTACTTATTTTTATTCTATTTTTTTCTCAAAAATTGCATTTTAATACATGTTATCAAACATAATAGAAAAAAACAAATTTTCAGAAGCTGTACACACTGTTCACTGAAAACATTTGTTGAGGCAAATAGAAAAAAATTGTTACAATCATAATTTTTCTAACTTTGCACAAAATTATAAGCAGATTATAAAAATAATTTAGCAATCTTTTGAAAAATCTTACTAGTGTCATTTTTGTGGGTTTTTAAGAATACAAGTATATTGCTTTCCAGTCTTTTTTCACATAAATATGTGGTAGATTACCATAACTATGTTAATAGATAAGGTCCAATGCCATGTTCAGATTCTGATGGTATTTTCCAGAGATAAGGCTGTAATAAAGAATTGAGATAAATAACAGGGTAGCTTGCACACATGTATAGCCAGCCATTTATTCAACAAATATATTCCAAAAAATGGTTTATGATAAGTGGAGACAAGAAAGGCAAATATGAATCTTACATTTTAATGTCAAATTAGAATTATGAATCCTGTTTAGATGAATCTTACATTATAGTACAGAAGAAGTTATCATATTTCTGTGTTGAAAAATATCTTTTTTCCTTCTCATATTCCATTTCTTAACAGAATATCTCAGAGAATGTACACATACCATATTCAATATAGTATTTATATCTATATATTAAAGTATTATTCTTCCTTTTATGAATAGTGATATAGTAGATGATAATTTTGTTTTACTTGAAAAATAAATTTGGAAAATTTATAATAGTCCTCCAATTTTTAAATTATGTTCAACTATCTCATGAAATATCAAAGTCTAGAATATACTAGATAACTTTTGATTTCTTCCCCACTTACTGCTATGAGGTGATGATTCACAGCTTAGTACAACTACCCAAAAGGTGGCATGATGATCCACCTCCTGAAAAACTACCACTGACTTGGGGACTCATGTTTCTTGTCTCACTTCTAAAAGTGATTTGAAAATAAATAGCAAGTTCCAAAAGCTATGGTTTAAGAAGTAGTAATGTCTAGGGTCATTTAGAAGAAAAATTAGTTAATGAATTTTGGCACCCTGTTTAAGGCAAAAAACCATGACCATGTGCTAAGTATAACCATATTTTGTGTAGTATGTGATTCAAAAGAGTGATTTAATAGCATAGTCCAAGAAGTGTTGAAAACTCTAGCCCAGCTTGATTTCCAATATGGAACACACATAAACACAATGGGAAACCCAAGAATTAAACTGTTGTACCCTGGAGAAACTTCTTTAAGACAAAAAACAGATTTTTTTTTAACCTTCATTTATGCACAATTATTCCCCACAGGTTTCCTTGGGTATTTATACATGAAGACAGGGGAGGATTTGATTCAGTCTCTTTGTCATCTCTCTTCAGCTCCCATTCTAAAATAGCATTTCATAATTAGGGGATAAAAAGTATTTGACCTCCTGCAATGAAAGAGCAGTGATAACAGCTGATTCTTTTTGTTTGTTTGTTTTGTACTGGAGATTGAACTCAGAGGCACTCGACCACTGAGCTGCATCCCCAGCCCTATTTTGTGTTTTATGTAGAGACAGAGTCTCACTGAGTTGCTTAGCACCGCACCTCGCCATTGCTGAGGCTGGCTTTGAACTCGCGATTCTCCTGTCTCAGCCTCCCTAAGTGCTGGGATGACAGGCTTGCACCACCGTGCCCGGCTCAACAACTGATTCTTATATAGCACTTTTTATATGCCAGGAAACATTTCATGCACTTTACAGCTATAAACTCATTTAATCTTTAGAACTCTATCAGATGAATATTGTGATTTCCACTTTGCAGCGAACAAGTATTTAGTGATAGTGCTAAAAATCAAAGCTTGGTCATCTAAGCTTGGTCATCTACAGAGTTTAGTCTCATACCGCTACATTGTACTACCTGTTGAGAAAGGAATTAGAATGGGCAATATTTGTATACAAATGCAAGTGAACAATGAAATGGAAGATAGCACATCAGCTTATTAGTTATCCAAGATCAATCAGAGACCTGCTTATACTTGTCTCTCGATTTCTGGTTGATGGATCCAAGTGATCCCCCTCGCGAATCCAAATGGGGGTAATACATATACTTACCTTTCACAATGAAAACACCAAAGGAGAAAATCCAAGAAAATCTGAGTTTCTGAAATTAAAAAGGGAAGTACATAATTATCCTGTCCAAGACTCTGCAAAAATTTTTGTTCTTTCTTTTTTTTTTTCTTCTTTCTTTTTTTTGAATCAGTGGAGGACTACCAAATAGTAGGTACCTAAACATTAAGGAAATATAAATAAGGAAGTTACACTAACTCAACTTTCCTTTTCCTCTAGTTCTCATTTCTGCTAAATGTAAAAACCTGTTCCTATAATAACATTCCAAAGCGCTTGTGTGGACTTTTATGAGGGTTTTTTCACACATCTCTCTTTCCTTCTTCAGCTTCCACATCAGCTTTATACAGGAGTTACATCTCATTCATTCCATTTTCTTTTCTTTTTATTTTATAAGCTCTAGAACTTGGCTGTCAACCAAACCTTGAACTTGGTAATTAGATTGTTCATGAACTCCAAACATGTTGTAACTCATGTCATACTCATGTGTACTGCTCTGCCCCAACTTGATAAAATGAGTGATACTGGGACACCATTGTCATGCACACCCCCAAACCTGGGTGTGTAACCTTCAACTGCCTAGACTTGTTCAAGTAGTAATAGGATTGCTAAAACAGCGACATGTCTTCATTATGCTGGGTTTATTATGAAGGATGCATCAAGGATAAAGCCTATGAAAAGTGTGGGGCTGGAAGAGGAAATATCTCTGGAGCAGAAGTCCTTCGGAAAAACTGAAGATGACATCCTAGATACTATTGAAATCATATGTAGTAACAGAAGTCTATTCAATGCATTTAACAAAGAGTCATAGAAAAAATATGCAATGTTAGAGAAAGTACCTGACTGTGCCAATAACACTATCCTTCAGCTTCAAACAGGATCAGCCCACAGAAAATACCAAATGTCTTAGTCCTCAGTTCTTTTGTTCCTGACGTTCAATCTTAGTCTCTTCCCTATCTTCACTTGTCCTTTTTGAATGCACTTTGGATGAGTCCTTTGTTAATTTCTGAAGTTAATTGGCATTGGCATTAAGTACTTACTTTACTCATCTAGTACCTTTCTCAGCAATCCTCAAATCTTGATTCCCCAAGTACTCCCAGTGCCCTGCCCCTATGTTCTACTAAATGACTGTCATGCAACCATTTGGTTCTGCGTAGATTAAGATGGTTAACAAAGAGCAATCTCTCAAAGGATCAGCATAATCTCTGTGATTCAGGGTGGCTTTACATGGCCTCTAGCACCTTCCTCAAACTGGCTTATTCTAGATGTGGCTTCCTTTGTATTCCTTGATCTTCTTGATCTTTCTGCCCCATTGACCTTCATTTCCCCCCTTCTCCTTGCTTTCCTAAATTACAGAAGAAAAATTATAATGCTTATTGGTCACCTAAGGATATACTTCATAACTCAGACAAATGGAATAACTCTTCTATTATTTTTGTATTTGTGCTGAATTTAAATTATTTTTTAAATTTAAATTTGCAGAAAAGTCTCAAAGATAGTACACAGAGTTCCTATATAATCTTTACCAAGAGTATCCTAATGTTAAAAACTTACATAAGCACAGTACATTTGTCCAAATATAAAATTAATGTTGGTATAATACTGTTAACTAAACTTCGGACTTTATTCAGATTTCACCAGTTTTTCTATCGTCCTACCATTCCCATATCTAATCCAGAATAGCATGTTGCATTACTACATGATGATTTTTAAATTGCGATTTCCACCTGTGCTCCTGTTTGTGTGTGTGTGTAGTTGTATCCATATGTGTATACTTGTGTCTCTAATAATATAGATAGAAGAGCTATTAATTTCAACATGGAGGGTTTTACTACTAGCCTTTTTTAAAACAACATTTTTTTAGTTGTAGATAGACACAATATCTTTATTTATTTTTATGTGGTACTGAGGATTGAACCTAGTACCTCACATGTGCAAGGCAAGCACTCTACCACTGAGCCACAACTCCAGCCCTACTACTAGCCTTTTTAGCTAGACACTATTGACAAATGGAATGAGTTGAATTATTGCAGAATACTAAATATCCTTAAGCTTTTCTTTGCTTTTCTACTTGAGCTGCATACCAGCTTCACCTGAGGAAAATTTATAAAATATACATGCTTGTTCCCCACCCCAGATCTATGGAATCAGAATCTCTAGGGCCAAAATCTGTGTTTTGAATACCTCCCCAGTCAATCCAGAAAAGATTACCTTAGACATTTCTATTTCAGAAGCAAAATAAGGCTCCCAATTTTATATCCTCTAATTTTGGACTTGTGTGAATATAGGTATATAATGATTTGTGATAAATGTTAATGTGTCTTAATAGTCTTCTGTTTATCTTGTCAATATTATTAAGCCTGTATTTCATTGAGATTCTTGTCCCTGACCACACCCTGCTTGAGCCTTACTTGGGTATAATGTTGTAAGGAGCACTCTAAGCAGCAAGCACCCAGACGTCATGAGTTGTCAGCTTACTTGGACCCACCTACCACCTTATCCTTCTGCCCATTCTGCAAATAGCAGAAAGTAGCCCACGATAAGGTTGACAGTGAGGTCATACAGGCTGCAAAGGGGCCTATATAAGCTCTTATAGAAGCACAGCTCCCAGGAGAGAGGCACTCAGGGAGGTGAACACTTGGAGACTTCCTGAGACCTGCTACCATCGCAGGTGCACTCTCCCCCAGTGATGCTGTACCTGCAGCCTGCCAGCATCCTAGAGACTACCCCAGTGACGCTGCCCTCGCAGAGGATCAGAAAGGAGGACATCCTCAGTGCTGCTCTGATGTCACCTGAACCCCACTGCCAACTCTGGTTCAAGCTACCTGAATCTAACCATCCAGAAACCACCTTGGCGGCCAAGAGATGTTGCACTATCTGCAGAACATGATCTGTTGGGTCTGAGGGACTTGCTGGCTGGGTGGAATGAGAATAGTGTCGTTCTGTGTGTGTTAAGAATGTGTTTAGTATAACTGCATTTGAAACGCACTTGGTTCTAGCCCACTTCCTCTGACACAGCTCATGATAAATGTCTTCACTGAACTCAAGCTTTGGAGCCAGATGGCCTTGATTTCAAGTTCTAGCTTTGCCATTTATGAACCTTACAAAGTTATATAAGCTCTTCATAACTTTTCCTTATCTGTAATAAAGGAGAATTATTATTAATATGCAGGATTGCTATGAGCATAATCCACCTGACACATGGAAGTCTTGGACGCTGTATTATTTACCAAATAATGGTAACCCTGAGAACCTATGTCACCTGGAAAATTTATGAAAACTGTATAATTTGGAGTATGAAATATTAAATCCTATGTTCATCTTAGTTTCTGGTATAGTTAGAAATACCTCTTCCTAAGACTTCCAAAACAACCTCCAATTAAATAGTTCTTTGATATATAGTGCCTGCAGAGAAGTCTGACTTATTTGCTCTTACAGAGCAAGGAGACCCAAAAACAAAAATGCTGAAGTTGTAAAACCAAGTGTTAGAAGTAGAATTTATCAGGATTCTTCAAATGACTAGCAGTTTTGTGGATGATTTGCAGCTAAGAAACTGTTAACACCCCCTGCAACACCTGTTTCGTATCTATTCTACAAGGGAAATTCCCCTTTCGAGATTATGTGAGTTTTTTAAAACCTAATTCATTCTGCAAAATGACATTAAATGTTATCAAATGCATTATGAATTTATATACCATTGGTTGTAAAACCTATCACAAAGCACATTACCTTAAGTTTCTAAGAAATAACTTGGGAAAATAGGAAAACATGTTTATATGTTGTCACAAGATGTTAGTTCAAAATAAGGAGACTTTCTTGTTTTGCAATAATTTGTTTTATTTTGTTTATGCATTATTTGTTTTTCCTTCAAATCTTGAAAAAGTTAAGAAGATACAGGAATAGGTTAGAAAACATCCAAATAAAAGTCAGGCCAAGTCTTGAAGTTGCCAAAACATGAGACAGTTTGCCAAGATAAGAGTCCCTGGCTCCTTCCAAAAGGTCTTTCTCCAACTCTTTGTTTTCAATAAATCCTGAATTAAAGAAGATTGCATATGATACTCCTTCCCTAGACCATTCATTAGTGGGTCCTTCTAATTACATACCAAAAAGTCTTCATTGAGTCAAGTCTTTATATTATACACATGGACATATTCTGAGTGTCTAGACTAGCATTTGACACATAATGGTTGTTCCGTAAATATGTGTTGAATGAATAAATCAATGACAGCAACTGTACTCCATGTTGTAAATATATCATTTCATTCTTATACTATGAAATATACACACTGCTATCTTCTCTATGTTACAGGTTACAATCTAGTCATAAATTAGGAAACAACCCAAGTTACACAGCCAGGAAACAGATGGCAGGTGACCTGAAAGTTTGTGTAGTAAGTATCAGGGTCACTGCCATCCTGTCTTGGCATTCTGCAACATGCATGTGTACATTTAGAATATGTTCAGGGAATGTGGGGACATGAGGAGAATGCTGCAGTCGTGATGGTAGAATCCATTAACAATGTGAGCGCCCCACACGCTGTTCTCATTGGCCAAACCTCCCTCCCTTTTTGTGGTCTCTTCTTTGGCCTGGCCACATTTGTCTTATCTTTTCCTTAGTAGCTTTTCTAAGGATTTAAAATAAAATGACTAACCATCAAAGAGGAAATCTTTAGTTATTCTCATATGCAATTGATTAGTTGAAATCACTAGTTGTTTTTATATTCAATTAGTTAAATATAGATTGTTTTTCCTTATCTGTCCCCACACACACATTCAACATAACTGTGAAATCTTTAGGAAAATCCTGAGGTTATCCTGGGTGGGCTTCATATAAATTCCAATACTGTCAAATTCTTCCAGAAACTTTTTCTTAATTTGTCATCAGTGCAGAAATACAAACAAACAATGAGCAAAATCTAAGGATCTGAAAGGTTTATTGTAAGTTTCAAACCTCCTGCCTGATGTTCTAGTAATGTGTCAACATAGGTAGGAAGAAGGAGAGAGCCAAGGGCATTTAAGATCACATAACCTTAGGAGTGAGGGAGACTCTCTCTAGAATTCTTTTAGCCCTAACCCTCTTTTACACTTCTGGAAGTAGAATTGAAAGCCAACAGTAGAGCTTGACTCGCAGTTCTACTGTGAATTGTTGTATGGATGATTTTAGTAATAACAAACTATCATGGGGGAAATATTCACATAAGAAAAGTTTTTTAATTTTCAGAGATTGGCATCCTTCAATACTGATCACTTTTCTGAAATTAACACAGCCATGAAAAATTCCTGTGAAAGAAGAATTTTTTTTTCAGATAAATGATATAAAATAAATTTAATTAAGTAATTATTTTGGGTATCATTTGTTTCCTTTCTTTTTAATACTTTATAATTCCAACTTGATTTAAAATAGTCACAGAAAAACATAAGTACAAAGAATCAATATGACTAATGAAATTAATTTAGGGAAGAAGAGTCTTAAAACAAATTGTTTTAAAGGAAAAAAACCTTAAAGCCATAGGTGAGAGTAGTGCACAAAAACACATGCCTTCAAACACTAAGTGGAGATATAAAAATTTAAAGCAACCTTCCTGATAAACAAAGTAAAGAGAAGAAATCTGATTAATTCCAAGATTTATAATTGTGGTAATATACAAACAAACCAGTTGTCAAGACACTCGTTAAGATTCTGTGATCAAAAGACCCGAGAGAAATTTCTTTTCTGGGTAATGAGGGTCTACAATTTGCAATACACTCTGGTAAAACAGAAAACATAAACTGAATGCTATTTTCTCTGAACTTACAATGCAGTTGAAAAACACATAAAAAAATTGACTGTTGTATGGATGAAAATGATTGAGACCAGGCACAGTGGCACACGCCAATAATCCCAGCACTTTGGGAGGCTGAGACAGGAGAATCATAAGTTCAAAGCCAGCTTCAGCAATGGCGAGGAGCTAAGCAACTAAATGAGACCCTGTCTCTACATAAAACACAAAATAGGGCTAGGGATGTGGCTCAGTGGTCAAGTGTCCCTGAGTTCAATCCCCAGTACCAAAAAAAAAAAGAAAGAAAAGAAAATGATTGAGTACTATAACAATGAGTCTGATACAGAAGTACCCCTCATCCATGGTTTTACTTTCCAAAATTTCAGTTGCATATTGTCAAGAGACTTTGAAAAACATTGAATGGAAAATTCCAGAAATAAATCTTCATATATTTTAAATTGTGCACTGTTTTGACTAGTGTGATGAAATTTCACACCATCCAGCTCTATTCCACTCAGGAAATGAATCATTTCGTTGTCCAGTGTATACACACTGTATATGCTACTCACCTGTTAGCCACTTAGTAGATGAACCAGTCATCAGATTGACTCTGGCAGTATTACCATATTGTTTTAATTGTTCTATTTTATTATTGTTTTTGTTAATCTCTCACTGTGCCTAACTTGTAAATTAAACTTTATTAAACGAATATATATATATAGGAAAAAATATAGTATATATAGGGTTTGGTACTATCTGTGGTTTCAGGCATCCAGTAGGGGTGGATACTACAGATAAGGGGAGACTATGTACAATTTTATCAGATTACAGAAAAACAAAGGATACTGAGTGGACGGCTTTGGAAAGACCTTATGGAGGAAGTAGCATGTTGATGGGCTTTAAACTCTGCCTAGACTTGCAAAGAAAAAGGTTGGGAGAAATACAGAATGAAAGAATTGGGTGGCCAAAGAAACAGATCCTTTCCCTGATTGTCAAACATTGCAATGTCTATACTACTGTGTGATAATGAGAAAGTTTTCTACTCTATCTAAAGTTGCCATCAGTAAACATTGACTAATATATGTGTGTGATGTTTATCAAAACCATGCTTAGAAATTTAGTAACTTGAGTGATTTTTCAAAAATAAAAAGTAAGGTCCATTAACAATGTTTCAACATAAAAGGAACATTGATATCTCATCTGTACAAGTCTGTGACCTTTTGGATGGAAACTATGAACAATGTGTAAATGGGAGTTGCTCAATAGCATACATTGCTGTGTAGGAGTAGAAAAGGATCCTTGGGTTTTGAATTGAAAGCCTTCTTATGAAATATGAAACTAGGAACCAAAAGGATTAATCCCACTAGTGAAGCAGGAGGGAATGCTTACTTTCTAGAAGTGAAGTTACCTCCTTCTCCCTGAGGAAGCATATATGTTTGTGCAGCAATCCTGTATAAAACTCCAAAAAGAGTTAATGCAATATCCAACAAGTTCATCTAAATGTTTCAAAAGGACCAAGCTGATTGTATTTTACCCTTAATTTTGATTCTCCTGAACTATTTATATTAGTCAGCTTTCTGTTGCTGTGACAAAATACCTGAGATAAATAATTTAAAAGGAGGAAAGATCTATTTTGCATTATGGTTTCAGTACATGGTCACTTGACTGTTGTTTCTGGGTCTGTTGCAAGGCAGTATATCACAGCTGGAGCACGTGGTGAATCAAAGCTATTCACCTCATGTTAGTTGGGAGCAAAGAGAGATGAAGAGGCAGGCATTTTAATGTAGCCTTCAAGGGCACACTTGAAGCAAACCATTTCTTCAAACTAGCCCCAATTCCTAAAGTTTCCACCACCTCCAAATAGCCCATCAAGTTATCCATCCATAAATGTTTTAATTCATTGATGAGGTCAGAGTCCTCAATTATCTCCCAAAGGATCCACTTCTGAACACTGTTGTGTTAGGGACCAAACCTTCAACACATGACCTTTCAGGAATATTTCCAATCCAAACCACAACACAATCTATGGACAGAATTTGTTTTAATTTTTTTTTTCTATTTCTCTTTCTTTATAGCCGCTAGGGATCAAACTCTGGGATTCGTGCATGTAATGCATGTGCTCTACCACTAAGCTAATCCTTAGACCCAGAATTTGGATATTTTAGGAAATTGGGTTCCCTAGTTTTAGGAGAGGAGCATTGGGAAATGTTGCTGTGAGAATAAGAAGGGCTGTCAGCCTGGGTAGATCAAAGCTAGTAAGAAGCATTAACTGGTAAGCTAAGAGGTACAAAATGATAGCACTTCAGCTCCACAGACTGTAAAGATAGAAGTAATGCAAAGCTGAAGATCGTTGAGGCATGACATTTCAGACCCAAATTTGGTAAGGAATTATGATTATTAAAAAGACATTCTTCCCAGTGATTTTAAACTGTGATGTAAAAAGGTCATCCCAAACAATCATCTGTAAGCCACATTTTTTAATTTCATTGTAAAAGATAATGCTGTGTAAGCAAAGAATCCACTACTCTACGGACAAGTGTGCCATTTAATTGTATTGCTGATAAAACAATTTAAACAAGTAAACTTCCCCCAGCTTAGATGAAGTTGTGCCTTTCAAATGAGTTCTCTTAGTTACCAAATTTCCACAAGAGGGGCTGATCATTTCTCAGAGGAACACAGGATGTCAAACACAATTAAGAATAAAAAATGAGATTGACCGGGCACTGAGGTGCACACCTATAATCCCAGTTACTCAGAAGGCTGGGGCAGGAGGACTGCATGTTCAAGGCCATACTTCATGATTTAGCCAGACTCTGTCTCAAAATAAAAAATGGTTGAAAAGTCTGGGGATATCGCTCAATAGTATGGTACCTGTGGGTTCAATCCGCAATAGTGAAGGAAGGAAGAAAGGAAGGAGATAGATAGATAGATAGATAGATAGATAGATAGATAGATAGATAGATAGATAAAATGAGAGTTCCTTTGAGTATAGGAGAAAATCAGTTCAAATTTTTTATTCTAAATGAAGGTAAAATGCAGATCTTGTGTCAGCCACCATCACAAAGGGGCAAGTATCACCTGGATCCCTATTGTATAGGATTACATCAGGAACATGTATAGTGATGCATTCTGTTTGGGGGTTCTGTTTGTCATTTATTTGTGGATAATTCAGATAATCTCACTTTTAGGCATTTCTTCCCTAGTCTCCTAAAACAGAGCTGACATCCATCCCTTCATTGTGTCAAACCTCTCTCTATGCACTGATTTCTTAGAAATGAATGAAACATGTCCCCGTGTAATTCTGGGAGTCAGTTCGATATCATTATGTTCTGTGGTGAACACACCCTTAAAATGATCCCCATGATCCCTGACTCCTGGTGTTCACCTCCTTGTCTGATGCCCTGACCAGGATCTTTTATTGCTTCCTTTCAGTGTGTTACTACAGAGTTGACCAGACCTATGTGACAACATGTATGTGATTGCATGTCTAGGTGACATAAGGTCATGGTGGATGTCTTCCTAGAATCCTCCTTTTACTGGCTTTGATTAAAAAAAAGTGGCTATGTTGAAGAACCTCACATGGCTAGGAACTATTGATGACCTCTAGGAATCTAGGGTGAGAGCCACCAAAGGAGTGAATTTTGCCAACAATCCAATAAGCAAGAAAGCAGCAGATCCTTCCATCTCGAAGGAGACTGCAGCCTTGAGCAACACTTTTCTTGCATCTTTGTGAGCCCCTTAAGCAAAGGATCCAGTTTCAATTGTGTCAAGACTCCCAAGCCACATAAACTGTGGGATTTTAAATGTGTGTGGTTTTAAGTGGATCTATTTATGGTAATTTGCTACACATTAATTAAAAACAACCTGATACACTGACTAAAAAAAATCAATCACTAAAAAACATCACTATCTGCTTTGGATAGTGTTTTATGCTGACTTGCTTTACTTTTTTATTTCCTTAAGGTCTGAGTATTAAAAGAAATTTTGAATTTTCAAAATTTCAACATGCTGATCACCTCTTCTGGCCTCTGTGTGTGTGTGTGTGTGTGTGTGTGTGTGTGTGTGATTACCATGTAATCATGGTATACAGGATTGTTAAAAAAAAAAGTTTTTATAAAACAAAAACTTTGTAATCTGGGGTAGTTCCTAAGAGGCCAATCTTCAACACTGCCACAGAGTTTCCAAGACATTGCCTTCCTTCTGAAATTTCTGCACACAATGCCCTGGAGTTTAGTTGTTAATATTCAGGATCTTTCATCAACCCCACAAGTCTTTTTGAGGTTTATGATTTGACCAGCCCCGTGCAAGCCACTAAAGAAGAGTCAGTGAAGACTAAGGGACAATTCATTCCTGGAGGTTTGGCATTGAAATGCCACTTAAAGGATGAATTATAAACCGTACATTGGATGAAATAGTCTAGGAAGTCTGGACCCCGACTAAGCTTATACTATCATAGTCATTAGCCAATTTACTTGGGAAACTAAAATCACACATTAACTTCCTCCTTCTCTCTCACTCCCTCCCTTCCCTTCTCCATGCATTTATTGACTATGCCCATTATTAGCCCAATATCATAAACACAGATGCCTTTTTAAACATCTTGTGAAATACTCATTTTTTTCTCTTCTTGTAAATATCTCAATTATCGAAAATCATTTGAAAAGACTTTGTCTATTTGAAAGTAAGGGAGGGTAAAGTTGTGTTTTTAAATATCAGTACTAAATATAATCAAATGGCCCTAGATTTTAGCAACTGTAAGACAAGAAATATACTATTTCTAAAAAAAAAAAAAAAAAAAATTTGAACACCTGAGAAATATGAATGTTTTCCATTGCATCCTGCAGTGATTTTCAGTTGCCTGTTGGTGGCCATTCTCCCAGAGGTCATGCTTTTGATCTTCTTATGGTCTCCTATGGTGTCTCATTAAGACTGGGAGCTTCCAGGTCCCTCAGGAGCAACCATGGCAGGCAACCTCTCTTTGTCTACTATAACTAAGACCCAGTGGGAAGTAGGGGAATTCAATGACCATGTCACCTGGGAAGCATGAGGAGTTCTCTGGGTCAGAGCCAGGCTGGAATCTTTTTAAATGAATCCATAGTGGGAAAGTGAAGGAGTTTACCTTGTAGATTCATAAGGCATAGTCTATGAAATGGGAAGTGAAAAGGAACTCCTTATTAAAACATCACATAATTGACTCATTCATTAATACAAGCAGATAGGTAACAAAAAAAAAAAGCATGTGTTGATCTCCAGTAATATGCTGGGGCCGAGTTGCCCTGAGTCACGAAGCCAGTTATATGCATGTCTTCCTGATTCAGTTGCAGTGACAGCATGTTGGTGTTTGAAATTGGATAATGGAGAACACTGACACCACAGAAACTGGCAAAAACTAGAAATTAACCTACACTGCTATAAATCTGTTTTCTTTTCCCTCTTTTGAAACATTGTGATCCAATTGTTAAACAGTTATCAATATGATCTAGATCCTTGTCAATGGTATTCTCCTTCTCCTCCTTACCTCGGAATTTAGTTTTTTTATATACCTTCTTTCATCCTTAAAATAAAGTAGGTCTTGCCAAGTGTAGGGTGCATACAGTTATTCTAGCAAATTGGGAAGCTGAGGCAAGAGGATTGCAAATCTGAGGCCAGCCTTAGCAGCTTAGAGAGATCCTCAGCAACTTAGCAAGACCTTGTCTTAAAATATAAAATAAAAAGGTATGGGCATGTAGCTAATGGTAAAGTGTCACTGAGTTCAATCGTAGTACAAAAAGAAAAAAAAAGATTTTAAAATAAAGTAAGTCTTTGTATTTTGGAGTAAGACCAGTTTTAGCCAACTATAAAGTGGATAAGTAGGTCAAATATTTTGAGGGGTTTCTTTGTCCTTTTTTTCCTGAACATTTTCCCTTTTTCCCTCTTGTCACAATTCCACAGTTTTCCTTTTCCTTTTTATTCCAGCCCTAGTTCTTAGTAAATTAGTTGTGAATGATTTAAGAATGGAAGTATGAGAACTTGGGGCATAACCCAGTGATATGGGGATTCAGAGATGAGAGGCAGGGATAGAAGAGGAGAGACTGGACATTTCTAACCACAATTCTCCAAAGAGTAAGGTAAATTATTTTTTATGAGAAAACACTCCCTTTTCTTCTGTATTAAAATTTTCCTCACACAAGTTATGATGTTCATTGTGAGTCTTGCTTTCTTTTGTTGTGATATGGGCAGATGGTCCCCATCTTGTTGGAGTCTCACAGTGGTGGAGACCAATGACACACGTACATTTCCATTCAAGATGGGTACAAGGAGACAGCTGAGCAGACACTCAATTCAAGAGATTGCAATAAACATAGGAGTGCTGGGCTGCTAGAAGCAAGAGGCTAGGAAGGGAAGATGCCGGTTCTCATAAATTAGCCTATAACATGCTGCTTATTTCCCAGGAGGCCATTCATTATTGATAAAAATGTCAATATTCCTTTTGGACTATGTTTCAAGGGGTAACTCTTATCTTAGGTATCTGTACCAAAATATTAGTGGTTTCCAAGAAACTACATCTGTAATTCCTTTGCACAAACTAGAAACGCCTATTGGGACTTCAATCAAACTATTTGGTGGTGAAAAAAAGGTTGATAAGCAAATTTTCAACTGAAAAGACGCATATTTCTTAAAAGTTTAGAGAGCCGGAGAGTTGTGTTTTGATTGACAAAATAATGAACCTGTTGATAGACTCCAGAGTTAGCTGGCTGAATTTGTGTTCGTTTGTCATAAATTTGCCAAAGTCAGAAGAGAAAACCCATAAAGGCAGAATGAAGAGCCATCTGATTAAGTATGTTATCAGCCTGGCTGTGTCCAGATTCCACCCTCATATATTCATGCACACATCCTTTGGTATGAGTTGCATATGTGCTTCGTGGCTATGGGGCAGATTTAGATTTGTTTTCCTTTCTGAGTGTTTTCTGCTCCAAAAGCTCATCTTTTAAAGTTTTTGGAAGCAATTTAGAAATGCTATTAGATTCTCAACCCCCCTCCCAAGTTTTGGAATACTTGCAGTTATTTTTTTCTGGCACAAGAACAATCAAAATGGAAAGAAAAAAAATGTCAAGATATCTTCCAAAGAGAGACAGAAAGTTCCCACCTACTTTATTTGTAAACCACCACAATTTGTTTATTTTTACTTGTTGTTACCAGAAAAGTCATTTAATATATTTTAAAAATGTGAAGGCAGATTTATTTGTGGGGGCAGGGGTCCTAAACTGCAGCGGTATTGCTGTGTATTAAGAGAGTAATTGGGTCCATGTTTAAGAGAGATTTAAGAATGGAAAGGTATCTTAAAGTTATTGGATACCATTTTTTAAAAGCAGTATCTTGAAATGCGATGTAAATTCATTTAAAATTCCTAATCATGGGGCTGGGATTATGGCGCAGTGGTAGCGTGCTCGCCTAGTGCGCATAAGGCACTGGGTTCGATCCTCAGCACCACATAAAAAATAAAATAAAATAAAGATATTCTGTCACAACTAAAAAATAAATATTTAAAAAAAAATTCCTAATCATTACTGTTTATTTATAAAAATTGAATATTGATTTTTAAGTACTTTGTGGCAATTTGGGCCCTTGAAATGGGAAAAAATTAATCCTTAAAGATAGATGTGTTTCAGCATTACTTACTGAATTATGTTGAATTCTGTGGCTAGCGTTATTATACTTGCAGTAGCGCTTTTCTAACACGAGAGTAACCTGTTGTCTATAACCACTTATCTCTTGTCCTTAGGACTGATAACTGGTAACTGTAACTGATAACTCCGTGCATGAAAATTAAGCATCACTCCTCCTAAAATAAAGGGTAAATGTTTTCATGTTCTGCTTTTACAGCATCCCTTATTATTGAATTCAAAATAATACTCTTGAAATTTGTACACTTGGTTGGGAAAAAGGAAAGGAAGGGAAAAGAAAAGAAACCCACTTGCAAGCCAGAAACCCAGATAAAGGCAATGACATCGGATCATTTAAAGTCACCTTTGGTGCTATAGTATGCCTGGGGTCCAAGAATGTGTTGCTGATTTCCCTGCTCTGCTCTCCTCTCTATTCATTTCTATTTAGAGCGGCTCAAAAACTTTCTTAGCCACTGTTTCTATTTTCCATGCAAAGCCATACACTTTCAGCTTCCCCTTATGACTGGCTTTATCCTCAACACAACCATACTGTGTGTGAAAAGCTTTGGCGTAAATCACAGTTGGGGTGAGTATGAGGTAGGCAGGGAGAAGATTTTATTCTCTGTAATGATCCTTGAGGACACATTGTTTAGCCTTCAGGGATAGATTTAAGTGAAATGTTCTTATTCATGGATTGTTCTTCAACCCTGTATTCACATATTCTATCTTTGTGCCTTCATTACCTGTGTTCCCATTAATATTTACAATATAGTTTTTGACAAGAAGAGGAAGTGCAAGATTTCTAATGATTGAGTCTGCTATGTTTTCTTCCGCTCCTTTTCTCACATTTTACACTAGTCTTTTCCCGGCCACCTGAGTTTTCAGGCAATTTTACCATCTTCCCTGTCTTAACCCCAATTTAAACATCTCCAGGAAGCCAAAGAAAACATGCCCATCTGCTCCAGATGTGTCAAATCAAGGCCTCCTATTTTAATTTTTTTCCAGACAAATCTTCCAGCAAATATATAAACAGGTTGCCTTTTAGAAGAAGAAAAGATTAATCTTTCTCTGGAAAAACAAAATCCCATGCATTTTGGAAACTCTGGTTATTTTCCTCTTCAAGAAAACATCTTCTAAACTAAATGCACAGCTTGATCCTCCCTTGTGCCAGAAGGGGAGTGTCATCTTTGAGCTTTATTCCTGAATCCTTCACTTGATCTGGGCTTATCCTTTGACTAAGGAGAGAATCTACCCCACTGCCAGATGCTTGCCTCTGGCCCCAGTTTATTTCCAGTCAGCTTTGAAGGGAGCACGATGACAAAGCTGATGTCAGACAGAGGAGCCAGGTTGGTACTAGGTGATCAGGCGAGCTCCAGCTGCCATATTCTTGTGGCACCTCCTTTCCCTCCAGGGAATTTGTCTCATAGGACTGCATATTTCACTTGTCCATCTAGCCACAATAACTTACTAGCAACCTACTTTGTGTCAGACATAGTTTCAGGATATGGGCATTCAGCAATGAGCAAAATGACAAAAGAATTTGTTCCCTGGAGACAGACAAGAAAAATATATGGCAATATTCAAGATGATGGACACAGGTAAATGCTCTGTATTAAGTTAAGGCAAGATACATGAATGGAGAATGACCTGGGCAGGACTCTGTTGGGAGCGCAATAGTGCTTTAGTGACAGTGGTCAGGAAAGCCTCTCTAGTGAGATGATCTTAGAGTAGGGAGCTGAAAGTTATGGAAGAATAAGTGGATAAGCAAAAAAGCCCTGGGACTTGCAGCATACTTGCTAGGGTCAGTATCCACAAGAGCCCAATTAGACACAGAAAAGTGAGCAAGGAGAAAGTAGAAGAAGATGAGGTTAGAGAAGCAACCATAGATCAGATCATAATGGACTGAGCTTCTGAAGTCCACTGTATGTACAGATCCCCACAAGGATCTTGCTACAATATAGAACCTGACTCAGTAGGCCTGAGTTAGGCTTGAAGTCTGCATTTCTGCCATGCTCCCAGGTGATGCCATCACCACTGCTGGTCTCCAGACCTTGTTTGGAATAGGAAGGATGAGGGGCTTCCTAGCTACAGGAAGAAATCTGGTTTTACTATAAGCAAAATGGGAAGATTGGGAGATTTTTGTATAAAGAACTAAGGTCAGACTTGGTTTAAAGGAGACATTCAGACTGTTCTGTGGAAAATAGAGCAAGGCAGGAAGTAGGAGACTGCAAGGTATGATTGGAATAGTCCAGGTGACTTGTAACTGGCTGGAATCTGGGTCACATATGGGTGGAACAGCCACATCCAGTGCCATTTCAAGGGAATGTAGTTGTACTGTACAAATGGTACATAAGTAGGTCATTACCTGTGGCCACAAAGAAGAGCCAAAAACTCTTTGAGGGTTATTGAAAATAAAGTCTGAAGTGCCTGATGCCAGGAACGTTATTTACCTCAGTCTTAAACATAATTTCTATTATGTATATGTTACTATGGAATTAAATGTCAAGTCATTGCGTACAGTCATTACAATGTATGTACATTATTACAGGGGACATATTTTTATGTATTTCCCAGATTAGGAGGCATAAATTGAATTTGCATTACAATATGGCACGTTAAGCTAAGTAACATCTACTTAATTTTTTAAACTTTATTTGAGTAAACTTAAATTTAAGGTAGAAAATTTAGCTGAGACCAAAAACTTCACTTGGACTGCAAATTCATATTGAGTCTGCAGCCTTCATTGAAGTGGGATCGTCTTGTTTACTTTGGGTTTCCTAGATGAATTATTTTTCTTAATAATCATGATATGTAATTCAAAACATTTATACTTTTCTCTTCCTTTTGATTTTGTTTCTTAAGAAACTTGGGAAAGTTTCTTTAAATTTCCCTTGTCTGGTGGTTCTCAGCCAGGGCTGGATTTCTTTTTACCTTGGTCGACATTTGGCAATATCTACAGTTTTATTTGTCTGATCTAGGGGATGCTACTTGCATCTAGTGAGTAAGGGATTGGCACGCTGCAAAACAGTCTACACGTGCATGACAGCCTCCCGCAACACTTACTCAGTCTAATATGTCAATAGTGTAAAGGTTGAGAAACCTCTCAGTGACCATGACCCTCTGGTGACCATGAGAATTCAACCAAAGAAAACGTGCTCAGCCAAAACCCCCAGCTGCCACGCTCGGAAATTCATCAGTGTGGACTGAGCCATTCTCCTCACTACCAGCACCCAGGAAGGGCATTCCTCAGAAGGACAGCTCTGTCTCTAGAATTCCCTAGCTTTTTACCAAGCATTGCTAATCAAGCACTGCAGCCGAAGTACGCTACCTAACCTACCTTCCTTCCCTCTCTTCTTTACCAGGGTTAGCCTAGCAACTCTGAAGTTTCTCTTGACCCTTTCCAGCTGCCTCCCAATTTTCTCCCAAGACATTTTTCCCTATAAAATCCTGCACATTTATTCCTATTTTTAGGGTCTGCTTCTCAGGGGGCCTTCTCATATATCATGGCATTAAATAATTAAGAAGAATGTATTTATGAACCTTCCCCATTATAGTGATTTGGAAAACAAAGGTTCTAATACATAGAAATAGGTCAGAAATAAGAAATTACTAAATTTTTAGTAAAAGCAACAGGAAAAGTGAAAGATAAAAGCATTTAGGGAAAGTTTTGAGAAAAACCAGCTCTTCAAAGGAAGAAAAAAAGAGTTACCTATTGTTTTTGTATTATTTAAAACCCAACAATTCAATGTAGGGCCCCAAATTCCCCCACCCTACTTTTGAAAATCTGGACTAGTTCTAGACATAGTCATGGGGTCATGATCCCTAGTTAGCAGACTAATTGGCATTCTTGGTGGAATTTTTATTCCACCATCTTCAGTATTATCAGCTTGTCAGTATTTGCAGCTCTGCCTACTGGATGTGTGATCTACCCAACGCTTTTGGTTAGGAAAAGTCCCTTATGTGGACACATCACCACACACCAATCCAACTTCACCACCCCCACTTGAACTACTTTTACAGTCAGGCTTCCTTTCATTGGCTTCCATAATACTCCTCATTCTGCCCAGGCAACAATCGCTCTCTGTGGTTTGCCAAGCCCTATCCTGCTCTTGGGTGCTACTGACTCCCTCCATGGAATGCCATGCTTCTCAACCACCCACCACTGGTGCAGGTGGCAGCTCAAGTGAATGTTCCTGGGACTCTCCAGTCCTGATCTGTGCTCTGCTATGAACTCTTGCCAGAGAAATACTGAGCTTTTATTCCTGACTCATGTAAGACTGTTTTCTTTGGATTTAATCTCTTTAGATGACTTTCAAGATTTATTATGTTGACAGATAAAACGGCAGTTCTGTTCTTCAAGCCAACACAATGATCTCTGAATCAGATTCTCTGCCTTCCCAGTCACGATGGTAGAGAAGCTCTGGAGATGCCCTGACTTTATTCTGCACTACAGGTAGAGGGCTGGTCTGCTGCACAGTGGTTTTTATATTGTGAGGATGGATATCCTTAAGAGAGAGCCTGACATTTTCCTAATGCTTTCTATATGCCAAGTCCAATGCAAATCACTTTTCATGTACCAACTCCCTTAATTTCTAAAAAAGTCATGGGGCATAAGTATTTCTTATGTCCATTTTGCTGTTAAGGCCACTGAGGGTTAGAAGGTTATAATGACTTGCTCAAAATCACAATATTGTAAGTGATAGGGATATACTTCTCACCCTCCTCCTCAAATTCCAAAAGTCTGTGATAGCTTCAGATTATATTCTACATAATACCAATTCCCAGCAGGTACTCTCAGTAACCACATCTTTCACTTGAGCTTTTCTGGTATAGGTACAGGGTGGCAAAATTAAAGAATCCTCCACCAGAATCCAAAGTGTCCACTGAAGTAGTTAACTGGCAGTCCTCCTGACTCTGCCAGCCAGCAGAGCTAATTGAGAGCTACTAGAACCATAGAGGTTGGGAAACACATAAACATCATCATCACCATAGTGTGTTCAACATTCATCATTTATATGTAGGAAATGCTGACAACTTCTTGTATGAATCAATGAATGAACAAACAAAAGCATTTGTCTGTAAAATTCACAAGATTTTACAGTATAATGGAAGTCTGAAGCTGGACTAATTCATATTTCTGCAATATCCCCACCAAGTGGTTATCTAAATTCAGCTTGTTGGTTCCTTTGGCAGGGAATACACATGCATGTCTTAAGAAAGACTTTTCAACTTCATGTTCAAAAAGAGTCACTAGACAAATGAAACTTTTGGCCGTAAAAAAAAAAAAAAAAAAAAAACAAGCCGGGCGCGGTGGCGCAAGCCTGTAATCCCAGCACTTAGGGAGGCTGAGACAGGAGAATCGCGAGTTCAAAACCAGCCTCAGCAATGGTGAGTTCCTAAGCAACTCAGTGAGACCCTGTCTCTACATAAAACACAAAATAGGGCTGAGGATGTGGCTCAGTGGTCAAGTGCCCCTGAGTTCAATTTCTGGTACCAAAAAAAAAAAAAGAAACTAGAAATAAGAAGGAATTACTTTACCTGATGGCTTATCAGCTTACGGTTTTTATTACTCCAAAAGTTTAGTTCAACTTGAAAACATTATGCTAAGTGAAATAAGCCACAAACAGAAAAAAGTTATTGTATGATTCCACTCATGTGAGGTACCTAGAAGAGGCAAATTCATAGAGACAGAAAATAGAATGAGAGCTGCCAGGAGCTGGGAGAGGGAGAACAGGGTGTTATTGCTTAATATGTTAAAATGGATTGAAGCTGGTACAAAGGTTCTAGAGAGTGGTGATAATTGCACAACAATGTGATTGCACTTATTTCCATTGAATCAAACACAAAAATGGCTAGCGAACTTGGTAGATTTTGTTGTGTGTATTTTACCACAATAAAGTCAGTTCAAGAGGAGTGAATATGAAACATGATATTGTAGCATTTAATTCATGAATTTCAGACATGCAAGGCAAGGAATTCTCATATAAATGAGATTCAGCCTAAAAGCTCTGAGGCTTCAAGGTTGACATCAAGGAAAACAATTGTCTTTCTGAAGGCTTACACTACGCTCAGAGTCTGGTGGACTATGCATGGGATGGTACCACTTTTAACTTGGTAGGTTGGGAATCAAGATTATAGGAATATATTTATTTTTATAGTGCTGGGGATCAAACTCAAGGCTTCATGCATGCTAGGCAAACACTCTACCACTGAGACACATCCCCAGCCCTTGAGCTATAGGCATGGCTGGACACAGGACACCACAAGCACAAGTGGTGCATTTGTGCCCCTGGTGGACAAATCATAACCCACAAAGGAAAGATGCTTCCCCAGCTAGACAGTAAGCATAAGTTCACCTTCTCCCACCCCCTCCACTGCCCCACCCCGGTCTTTGAAAAGAAGAAGCCATTTCCTTATAGCTACTCAGGACTTTCCATTCTGAATGTGAAGAGTGTGCTGTTTCCCTTTCAGGTCCAGACTAAACTAGCTGAATGGCTGAGGGCCAACAGAAGGCGTGTGTGCACTCTTCATTAGGCTGGATTTACTGGCCGCCTGCAGTAAGTGGTTCAGCATGCCTGTTTGACATGCTCTCCAACCTGCAGTGGTTCCTGCCGGCAATGATGCAGTTGGCTTCCTAGTTTAGAGCTAATTTCTCCTAATTGCTTCCAATGAGAGGTGCAAGGCAGGATTGGAGGAGGGTTTTGCTCAGAGCTCTTGGTCTCCTCATCAACCTCAACAAGCCCAGAAAGGTCTTATTTCCACTATCTAGGTAGAAAATTCTTATGCATCCTGGGATTTAAGAATCTTGAGTAGGTTGATGGCCCTTAAAGACCCATGTAGTATTTAATAGAGCTCTTTAAATTCTTTGGGTTTTTTAAAAAGTAATTTTAATTCCTATGTGAGAATAATTTATACTCATTATTAAAAAAAACATAAAATAAAGAAAAGGTTAAAAAAGAAAACCAAAACCACCCACCAACATTTTAATCTAGAGGACCACTATTAAGATTTGGGTACATTCCTACTATTTTATTTTTTAAATAAGTTGAGAAAATATCTGATTTATATTGCTTAGTAATTATATATTACTTAATGCAATATCAAAAATATAATTTTGGTGGATATATAAAATTCCATAGTTCATATGTGTTTTATTATACATACATACTTGGGCTATATGTATGTATTTGTACATTTGTATATGTAAAATACTTATAAAATATAGTTCTAAAATATATAAATATGTATTCTAACATATATAAATATATATTATGTAGTTTTATATTTATATAAATTTATATACATATGTGGTTTCAATCACTAATAATGTACCAAAGACATACTGTGCCAATCTCTGTTCTTACTTCTTTTTTGCAGGGGGATACTGGGGATTGAACTCAGAGACACTCAACCACTGAGCCACACCCTCAGCCCTATTTTGTATTTTATTTAGAGACAGGGTCTCACTAAGTTGCTTAAGTGCCTCACTTTTGCAGCGGATGGATTTGAACTCGTTATCCTCCTGCCTCAAACCTCCCAAGCCACTAGAATTACAGGCATGTGCCATTGCATCTGGCTTTTTTTTTTTTTTGGTACCAGGGATTGAACCCAAGGGCACTTAACCATTGAGCCACATCTCCAGCCCTTTTTATTTTTTATTTTGAGACAGGGTCTCACTAGGTTGTTTACAGCCTCACTAAGTTGCTGAGGCTGGTTTCAAATCTGCATTCCTCCTGCCTCAGCCTCCTGAGCCATTGAGATCAGAAGCATGCACTACTGTTGCTCAGCTTGTTCTTCTGATATTTCAGGATATTGCACTAAAAGTTATATGAACTCTTAAGTTTCTTAGTACATAGTTACAAATTTTTATGCCAATTTAGTATGCCCACTACATCCTTGTTAATGTTGAAGAAATGGTAATTTTTGTTAAAATTTTCATTGTTTTGATGACTGATGTTAAAGACTTTTTTCCCTTTTTCATTTATTCGTCTTTTTTGAATATTTTTAGGAGGGAAGTTTAGCCCAAATTTCTTCTGCTGAGATTATAGCATTATGTTACTGACAAGGCTTATATATACATATATATTAGTAAATATGAAGTGGATTATCCATTATTCCAGGTTGTCACCCAGGGCAAGGTACAGCTCCAGTTCATTAAGGTAAAGGAACAGGAAAACTTTTGTTTATTTGAAAGAGGAAGTGTGTTGGAGGTATCCCAAAGCCAGAATGGAATGTAATCAAACCATAGAATAAAGTATATTTGGGCCCAACCCCATTAACTGTCAAACACAGTGCAAGGCATTAGAAGGTCAAGAGGATTTTGAAAAAAATTTCCATATTTTTATTTGTGCATTATAATTGTACACAATAGTGGAATTTGTTGTGACATATCCATGCACACAATATAATGATAAAATTTGGCTGATATCATTCCCCAGTATTTCCCCTTTGCCCTTCCCTCCTGCTTCCCCTGTTTCCTTTCTTCTATTCTCCTGATCCTCCTTCTATTTTAATGAGATTCTGCCCCCACACACTTTTCTTTACCTTTTTCCTCTCTAGCTTCCACATATGAGAGAAAACATACCACCCCTGACCTTCTGAGTGTGGCTTAGTTCGCTTAACCTAATACTGTCAGGTTCCATCCATTTTCCTGAAAATGACATAATACTATTTTTATTTATGGCTGAGTAAAACTTCATTGTGTATACATATTATACATATCTCTATTTTTTTTTGTCTGTTCATCCATTGGTAGACACCAAGTCCCGTTGCATAGTTTGGCTATTGTGAATCGTGCTGCTCTAAACGTGGGTTTGCAGTTATCACTATAGTATAATGATTTTAATTCCTTAGGATAAATACCAAGGTGTGGTATAGCTGGAACATATGATGGTTCCATGCTTAGTCTTTTGAGAAATCTCCATACTGATTTCCATAGTGGTTGTACTAATTTACAATCCCACCAACTATGTAAAAGTGTTCTGATTTCTTCATATCAAGAGGGTTTTTAAAGAAAGATGAAGTATACCACATTAAGTGATGGAAGCATATAAAGGTAAAATTTTGTCTACTATATTTTCTCCAGGATCTGGCCCTACTGACATCTGGATCATTGTGATACCCACACTCCGTAAGATGATAGCTTTCTAGTAACCTGGCATCTCATTCTAGTTTTTGGAGTAACTTAAGCCCAATGATTATGATCAGGTCTTGTTGGCAATGCTTCCACCAGGGATTTTCCATGTTTGGAAAAGTTCCCATCATAAAATGTCTATGCCTAATCTTCTTTGAGGAGGGAAGGTCCCCAAAATTGTTTTACTTTGTCCCTGTGTGACAAGGTGGTAGGAAGGACCTGATGTTTCAATTTGACATAAAGGTTCTGGGATACCTTTTGGGCCATTTTACTAAACAGAGGCTCTCTCTTGACCAAACTTTGGTTAAGCTCCTCTGAGTCCTCTTCTTAACTGGAGCTTGATCTTAGGCTTCTATGTCCATCCTTGCTGAGTCCAGTTTTGACAAGAATACTGCTGAGTTTGTTTAAAGAGAATCCCCTTCCACCCTTGATATCTGATCAAATTTCCCATGCACTGTTTTGGATGTATAAAGTCCCTGCAACCTTCCATCGACTGGAATTCCTGTTAATTTTTCACGGTTGTGACCAAAATACCTGCTACAAACAACTTTGAGGAGAAAAGGCTTATTTTAGTTTATGGTTTCAGAGGTTTCAGTTCATGGTCAGCTGACTCTATTACTCTGGCCTCAGGTAAAGTAGAATATCATGGTAGAAAGGTGTGGAGAAAAGCTATTTAGCCTATGGCAGCCAGGAAGCAGAAAGAGAGAGAAGGAGAGAAAGAGAGAGAGAGAGAGAAAGAGAGAGGGAAAGGGAGGGAGGGGTGGACATAAGAAATACCCTTCTGGGGCACACCCATGTGACCTACCTTCCCTAATTAGAGTCTGTCTCCTAAAATGTTCACCACTTATTATAATTCCATCAAATTTTAATCCATCATGGCTTAGTCCACTGATGAGGTCAGAATCCTGTGATCCAGTCACTTCCCAAAAGCCCAACACTGAATATTGCTGCATTGAGGACCAAATCTTCAACACATAAGACTCTGAGAGACATTCCAGATCAAGACCATAACAATCCCCTTACTCTTATTGTCATCTCTTGGTACTTTTCCATCCACTAATCTCCTCATTCTGCTTGTTGACTTTAAACCTCCTCTCCTCTTTGTTGTAAATCAATGTTGAACCCAATCTCTCTCTCCCCTATTGCAATTCTTCTATTTGCCATAGTCCTAAATAAAGTCCTCTTCATTGCTTAAACAACTGTCAGAATAATTTTTTCTTTAACAGTACCTGTTGGATATGCCATGTTTCCTGACTCTCTCGGGGGCACAATGGATCCTTCAACAAGTGACATGGTTTTGGTGGTAGGTGACATTTTTCTTGGCACCAAAAGCACTTCCTCAAATAACAGCTCGTTAGTCCTCCTTGCCACTAAATCCATAAAACTAATTCCAAGCTTGATTTGAACTACCTCTATCTAACTTTGTGAAATGACTCCCTGAATACTGTCCAGTCTCCAAGCGTCTAAATCTTGGTCAGAATCTCTGTTTATAAATCAATTATAAAACATATAACCTTGGGGCACTATGAAATGAGGCATTCTAAACGGGAAAGGACCTTAGAGATCACTTCGCCCAAACACCACTCGTTTTACAGTTAGGCAACCTGAGGTACAGAGGGATAGAACTTTTACAAGATCATCTGGTATATGTGAGAGGAAAGACTAAAAGCATATGGTACAGAACTCTTTCCACTGCCTCAGATTGACTTCTGACACTCATCCAGAGCAGAAGCAAAGAAATCAAGTCGAAAGCATACAATTACAGGACTAGAATGATTCTTAGTGGTTATCTGGCAGTCCAGGTATCCAAGGACTCAGCCAGGTTTATGCAGCTATTGATGGTAGAACAAGGACAAAAATATTCTTATCTTGGCTTCCCATTCAGTGCTCTTTTCCTGCACTACTATATTTAAAATCAAAAATCCTATATCTCCAGGGTTGACTGAAGTTGGGCAATAAAATTACACTTTTAGTCATTTCTACTTGGGGTAAAGGGTGCAGATTTTTTTCCCTATGTGCTCTTGAGGCTTCTTGATGAAGTTCTATATGCCTCACTGTAGGTGGTGATTTTATTGTTACCATGTCCTCTTTCTATAAAGAGACTTTTTACAGTGAACAGAAGCTATCCAGTTTATTGCTGTGGTTATAGGCAGGAGGGACCATGGTGTGTAGCTTCTGAACAAATGCTAGATGCTCTTCAAATTCAATGAAGTGGAAAAAAAAGCCAAGTTAACTGACTACAGACATATGTGGGAGAGCTCTCAACTGAGTCATAAGTTTTTCGGGATGTGACTTTTTATAAGGTGGCCATAAGTACTCTCAAAAGCACGGCACTTATGAAACCGTGGACTTCATTGTAAGTAGACTAACACTGCTTGCTTCTTGAGGATATTGTTTTGGTCCTTCAGTAATTTTCAAAGATCCTTTTGCTATTGAAAGATAAATGTGGATAAATAAGGTGCCTCTTCCTAGTAATGGCATCTTGACATTTACAGTAGTCTGTTGAGTTTTATCAGTTAGATATTGCTGAAAACACACCGCTCTAAAACCTGGTGGCTTGGAATAATGAGAATTTGATATTGTTTATAAGCCCGTGGGTCAACAGGGCAGTGCTGCTGATCTGGACCAAGCTTGGCTAATTTGGCATAACCTCTCTTATGCCTCATTGGTCAGTATGGGGCTGGGTGGTCAAGGATGGCCTCACTCATGAGTTTGGCTATTGGCTGACTGTCAGTTGGGGCTGCAGTGATGACTGTTCAGTGTCTCCAGCACACTATCCTAGGTGGTGTGTTTACATGGTAGAGGCATGGTTCTATAAGAGAATTTGAGCAAGGCATGCTTCTAGAGGTACAGTGCTGATTCTGTCATGGGATATCTGCCAAAGCAAGCCACAAAAGGCTTCCAGATTCATAAGGAATGGAAATAGACTCCACACCTTGATGGAGCAGATAAAAAGTCATACTATAAGCTGGCACAGTGACATCCACCTGTAACCCCAGTGACTTGGAGGCTGAGGCAGGAGGATCCCTAGTTCAAGGCCAGCCTAGGCAATGCAGTGAGACCCTGTCTCAAAAATAAATGAATAAATAATAGAAAAAAATAAAAAGGACTGGAGATGTAGCTCAGTGGCACAGCACCTCTGGATTTAATCTGAAGCATCAAAAAAATCAAATTAGCAAACAAAGAAAGTCATATTACAAAGGATGTGGATACAGGGAGGAGTACATTTAGGAACATTTTTGCAATTAATTTGCTATTGAATAAGGAGGCTTTTAAGATTTTCCTTCTGGTCTAATGAGTTTCAGTCATCATGGCCCAGAGATCATTCTTGAAGATGATGAATCTTTTATATATCCATTGTCTTCTAAAAGAACTGAAATTTTGTTCCACTGTTAATACCTCCCAGGTATTCTTGATCTTTATACTGAATTAACTTAAGCTTGGAATTGTAGAAGTTAGATTTGTTTGCCAACTATTTACTGACTCTTGGGTCTATGTACCTGTACATAGAATGCAGAACAAGGCAGTCCTCTGAATACAGAAGAAAGAATGGGTGGGTCAGAAAATAAAAAAAAGACTTTTTGTCAAAGAATGCACTGCATTGTACTACCATCAGAGTTTGTTCATTTTCAATTTAGAGATCAGCAAATGATCTTTTGTATTGCCTAATTTGTTTGCTTTTCATTAATGTCTAATTTCTGGAATATATTTTTGATTAGCTACTGATATAATATCCACTTATCAGGTTGAACATCTGATAACCTGGAAACAATCTGTTCAAAACTACATTCTCTCTATATAAGTATAGCATATATGTTTGAGTACATGTTTGTAGTAACATATTTGTGGTATGTATTTTCTAGTTGGTCCATGCTAATCTACTAGCAATTAGAAACAAGATTTTTAAAAATGTATTACTACATTCAATAAACTGGATAACACTGAATAGTTGATTCCAAATGGTTATTGTGCTTAGGGCAAGACAAATGATGGATGGATGGATGGATGGACTGGATGGATGGATGGATGGATGGATGGATAGATAGCTGTAGATAGACAATTCTTAACTGCAAAATACCATTTAGAGAAAATTATTGATACTATCCATTGTAAGACTGATAAACAATTTTGTGTGCAACATAGTGACCAACAATTTTCATATTAAATGCTGTTTTCAGTAAGTAGTTTTCAGAATTGATACAACCTTATGTATAACTATAAGCACTAATTAAAACCAAACAAATAAAGAGAAGAAAGACCAGTAGAGGGAGGGGAATAGGAAGAAAGGAGAGAAAGAAAAAGCACTGAGGAATGAAATGGAACACATTATATTCGTGAATATATGATTATGTCAAAATGAACCCTACTATTTTGTGGAACTATTACGTGTAAATAAAAACATTAAAATTAAAAAAAAAACCAGAAGGTAATTCAAAGCAAGGGCAATATTTATACATAGACTAGTCATAGGTTGCTGTGATTTTAAAACTTGATAGTACACTACTGAAGTTACATAATCAAGATTATGGATATACTTAAAATTTTAACTTCATCCTATGACCCTTATTAACCTATATATAAGTCCAGCAATGATTTAAGAATCATTCTTAAGGGAACTTTGATTAATTATTTGATCCCATTTTCAAATGTAGTTATACATTTTAAGCAATTAAAGGTATATTATAAATTTAATACACTTAACTTTATTTTAAGTAATTGTCTAACTTAACAAATGAAATGCTCATGAATATTTTAGATTATCTATGAAATGCTTATAGATATGAAGTATGATTGTCAAGCTCTCTAGAAACTCTACATTTGTACATAAACTTGGTGAGATTTGACCTTGAAAACACAAGTGTAAATTATTTCCCCAATTTCACAATTTAAATTGGAATCAAAATTGAAATTCACCATTAATTGAAATGGCAAAATTTCTTAAAATTAAAATTAGCAATACACAAAATATCAACTATACAAGCTCTTCCATGCCACATTACTATAGGCTTTGTTTCTATAGATATTTTTTTCTTCATACTAAGTCTTACTAGGGCTAAAAGATCATAATGGGAATTATCTTTCCTACATCGTTGGGTTTGTTCTCTCAGCTGACTGATATGTTTTAAGGCTCATAGGAGCTTCTCCCTGTAATGAGCACTGGGTGCTAATAAATGACCCTAACTGCCAGCTGTTTCCCCTGTTACAGGGACTCTGTTAGTATACCCAAATGAAACATTGTCACAAACCTTATCCATCATATTAAGCTATATGTGAATAAATCTTAAGACAAACTCACAGAAGGTCCAAACCTCCATCTTGGTAGACATATCAATTAATTAGATTGAAATATTTTCTGCAAACTTCCATGTTTTAAAAAATGTTCTTCCTGTCCACCTTACTCTTATGTACATTATCTTAAGATCTAATTAAATTAGGAATATCTCTTGAGACTTTGCCTGACTTTGTGGTGACAACTTGAAAGTATATTTAATCAGAGTTCTCTAGAGGAACAGAACCATTAGGAGAGAGAGAATTATGAAGTATATTGAGTTACAGATAGTGGCACCACAAACATTTAGGAACAATGAAATAAAGAAGTGCAATAGGCTAAAAATGGCCCTCAAAAGAAATTCATGTCAAATCCTGGGAATCTGTAAATATCGCCTTATGAAGCAAAAGGTGATTAAATTAAGGAGATTTGAAGGACACGTTTATCCTAGATTACCAATGTAAATGCAATCACTCGTATCAAAACACTCGTAGCAAAACATTTAGCTTTATCTAAAATTTTAAATAAATGTGAACAACAACAAAAACCAACACAATACAACTTCTAGTGGATAAAATGACTTACAAAAATAATTCAGTCTGGGAAAATTGCATTTCATAGAAATAATGGCTTCAAAAATAAACTCACAAACATAAAACCTTTGCATTCAATATGTGATTCACCAATTAGGTTTTTTTACTGTGCATGATTTTTTTCATATGAAAAACAATTTTCACAACAAATATACATTTAACGCAGCATGGATAAAATTGAGAAAGAAAAATTATTTAACTGTAGTTTTAGAATAGTGAAATTAACTTTTTTTTTAAATGAATACATTCTTTTTTTAAAAAATATCTTTAATTTATTTATTTTTTTATGTGGTGCTGAGGATAGAACCCAGTGCCTCACGCATGCGAGGCAAGCTCTCTGCCACTGAGCCACAATCCCAGCCCTGAAATTAACTTTTTAAATGAAATTAATTTGGTATATTTTCTCTTTAATTTGGAGATTTAAGAATAGAGCAACACTCAGAGGCTGAGAGAATTAGGATTGTTTAGATTACAAATGCATTATGGAAATCTTATTTAAGGCAAACTGAAACTATGGACAAAATATGGAGGAAGTAGCCCAGAAGCAGATAAAATCCTCTGTTTACAGAAAGTCTCACCTACAAAGCTTCCTACATCAATGCAGTTTATTTTATCCATTGTTGTTTTAAAATAGTTTAAATACACACACACACACACACACACACACACACACACACACATATACATGCACACATGCATACAAAGACTGCAGGCCTATGTAGAATAAAATATATGAGCACTCATTGTTAGTAGTTGGTCTGAATTGGAAACCTTTCCAGGGACTACCAGTTGCACACATCATTATCCACTCATAATTAGTTGTTTAATCTGTAAAGAGCAAGTTCTACTCCATCACCTAACATCTGTTCACTTTACTCTTAGCTCTCTTCAACCAAATCCAATTATTATCAGGAGAGGCTCTGGGTAGACTTGCATCATTTACAAATGGTTTCCTCTTTGCAGTTCCTTAATTCCTTGCTCTTTTCATAGAGGCCACATTCTCTGATCACGAATGGCATTATGCAGTTTTTATTTTTCAGAACCCGTGCTTATTCCCAAAATAACTAGAGTAGGAAATTAAAATTTATTGATGTTTGAAGTGATATAATGCCTCAAAATGTATCTCAAACACTAAAAGTATTAACATTTTCAAATTAAATTAACAACTCTGGGAGTAATGGATTATTTACAATCTTCTATTTGCTGTTGTTTCTGTTAATCATCATTTTATTTCCCAGTTGATTGTTACTGTTAAGCGTCATTGTATTTCCCAGTTGTTAAGCATCATTATATTTCTCAGTTGTAAATGCACTTTACCCTGACCTTGGTTTGGGGAGAAAAATGTCCAATATTATCGCTTAGGGATAGCATAGATTCTCATGTAAGATAAAATTTTCAGCAAAGATGGTTAAAATTTGATAAGACTTCTAATTATTTGTGTAATTCCTTCAAATTATACAGTGATTGTTTTTAAATAAACAATTTTACAGAATATAATATGTCAGAATAAAAGCAAACTTTTCCAATAGATCTGAATTTTGTTCTATTCTATCACCACTAGAAAATTTGGAGCCAGGAGCGGTGGTACACACTTGTAATCCCAGCACTTTGGGAGGCTGAGACAGGAGGATCACGAGTTCAAAGCCAGCCTCAGCAACAGCAAAGCGCTAAGCAACTCAGTGAGACCCTGTCTTTATATAAAACACAAAATAGGGCTGGGCATGTGGTTCAGTGGTTGAGTACCTTTGAGTTCAATCCCTAGTACCAAAAAGAAAAAAAGAAAAAAAAAATGGGGGTACTGGCAGAGTGAACATACTAAAAAGCCTCTGGTGAGGCTGAAAGTGAGGTGACAAGAGAAACTGCTTTACTTACAGTAGCTCTTGCTACTTGCTTTTAGTGCATGAAGTGAGTCTCTTATTCCTATGTTTTCCTGTTTAATAATTGAAAATACCCAACATCCTATAGTAGAATTTGACTTTCTGATGGAATCTTCATGATACAATTCATTTAAATTATGTTCTCTGCATGTTTTAGTGGAAGACATAAATTGCATGGCCTTCTATTCCTTCTAGTTCCAGGGAAGTCAAGTAGTTGGTAAGAATTTTTAAAAAGCTTGATGGTTTTCCCTTGTGACAATAACAGCTTAGCCAGTTTCCATTTCCATGCGTAGATACACACTGAAATCAGTGTTATCAGTTTTATGATTGGCAAGACAAGTAAAAAAGATTTGCTGTAGGTTACCATTACATGAAGGTACATCTATATGCAGATGTATGCACTTGCATATTAATTTGTTTGGGGAAAAGAGAAGTAATATGGGAAAAAAGAGTAAGAAAAGAACTTGCGGAACTTTCTTAAATACAAAGAAATGACTGTGTTGCCATATTTTGGGCTATTTAGTTTTTTCAGTGTAAAACATACACAGGTTTAATATATAACCCTGAAATATACTCAAGGAAAAAATAAAATATTCAAATCTCTGCCATCCAAAAGCATTTACTTTGAAATATTTTCTTCTAGATTTACTTTCTATGCATATTTTTAGAACATGTTTGTAATCACAGTATTCATTTTTGTGTTCTGCCTTTTCAAATTTAGTTTAATTTTAAAATTTCTAAGTCCTATAAAGTCCTGAGAAAATCAAGGCAAGTTCATAGTGATCTATTGAGCAATTTATTGAAACAGCTTGGCAGAAAATAAAGGCAATCCCTTCAGGGCTGAGCAATACCACAAATGGAATTTGCCTACTAATATTTACTTCATTTTATCATCATTTAAATACTATAGTAGGTTTACCAAAAGAGTTTTCTCTGAACAGAGGCTAGGAATGGTATCTAGGGATAATGTGTAATCAGTTATCTAAGTCAAAATGCCAGGAATAGGCAGCCACAAGTGTTAAGTGAAAAGAAAATAGTTGTCTGATTTCTAGATGGCTTGACCTTTAGTTGCTGCTTTCTTTGGATCTTTCCCAGGAAGGACCTTTCAAGCATGAAGGACCCATCTCAGAGGAAGAAGTTTTTGCCCAGGGCTGTTTGTCTTAGCCAAGTACATACTGGAGTAGAGTTGGGTCCTGATTTCAATCTAATGGTGGGTACCAGTATATCTGTTGTTCTTTGGCAAAAGAGACAATCCAAGATTGTAACAGCCACATTTTATTTGATAGTGGTGGAAGAGATTATGCAATTCCAGTCAATCCAAAAGCATGGCTGTAAAAATATCTAAAAGGGCAAGGCCTGGCAGACCCATAGAATGGTCTCCATTAAGAGTTAATCATATTACATTATTATTTTGCAATAAAAATCATCCATTCCACATGCAGCCATAATCAATGCAATTAGGAGAAGACATTGCCAGCTATACCTTTAGAAGTGAACTAATTCAACATTTATTTGTAAATTATTAGGATCCTTAATTTATCTATAAGGATATCAGTTAAATAAAATGTTTAAAATATGCAATACACATGCAATAGCATTAAAGTACTAAATAGCATCTGAAGAGCAAAAGAAACTATTAAGACTAATTAAGTAGATTTATTGACTAATTGATGTTTCCACATGTAATTATTTCTGCAATTATTATTCATTTGCTGATTTACATAGTGCTATTCTCTAAAATTATCCTGGCATTAAATGAAGCTAGAAGACATTTACAGTTTGGAAGATCTATTTTGCAAAGAATTGTTAACTTCAAGTTGGAATGATACAGAATCAAGGCCTAATGAAATAGACTATAGACTCAGGGGATTTGTTTATCACTCTTAACAGCTTCTCCCATTTGGACCAACCTGGCAAAGGCTTTCATGCTTGAAATCACACATGTCTAATCTCCAAAACAGAGATGATACCATTTCAACTAAAAGACAAACAAATCCTGATCTACTAGAGTCCAGAGCCCTTAGCATTTTAACAAGTGATGTATTGATCACCTAGGAATTGTATTTCCTTTCCATGCAAATTAGATTTCCATATAACTAGACTGACTGGTAGTTCATGTAGTATTTTCTAGGTAAATAATTCTTGGAGCCATTATTTTCCTAAGTATTACCAAAAATTAAAAAACAAAAATATATTTATTTTCTCTAGAAACATACATCTCAGTCAGTGTTGAAGATTTCAGATAAATTTAATCCCATAGAGAAGTAAACTCTAAAATAAGATTTAACCAAACTTAGTAAACACACACTCTAGAAAGTAACCTCCCAAATACTTTTATCACGCACCCCATTTTTAAAATCGAAGTGCTGGAAAAAGTAATGGATAGGAGATGACTTTGCAGAGACATGTGAGAAAGGGGAAGAAAGCAACTTAGTTCCCTAAGGCAACTACATTTCAGTGGTGAGATGATAAGGTTCGGGCAGAATCATTTTGAATGGAGGAGAAAATATAAATAATTGAACAAAATGAGTACAAGCTAATTTAGAGAGACTCTATTCCATATTTGCATAAACCAAATCCAACTTCAAAATCCTCACCCATCTCCTCTCCACTGACAGATTTCGCTCAGAGACCTTGTGTACCAGAAGACTTCAAGCTAGGATCACCCCTAGGAAACATTTAGTAAGCTGTTGAAAGACTATGTTATGAGATTGAACCTGCTAAGATTGTTAACAGTGTTTTCAATAAGATTAGGTCAGTAAGATGATAAATAAAAGCAAATTGATTTAATTAATAAAAGGGAGTTGATTCTAATGAAGTTAGTATAGCCAAACTTTATCTTCATAATACTCTATTTAATCAAGAGAAACAGAATTAGTTCTGGTTTTTTTCTATAACTGCTTCCATCGGGAAAGCAGATTAATCTTTAAAATATCACGAGAAATTTAAAAGAGTTTTCTATCCATGAAAATCCCTAAAGACACCTTATGTTGCAGAGTAGGTAAATAATACAGGGAAATATAAACCTAGGGGACGTGTGAAAAATGAAATTATGGGCTACAAACACTAAACATTATTTCAGTAGAAACAGAGTGGAGCCTATAATTGATGATTAAAGAATGCCATTAAGTTGTCAGGAATAACTGTTGTAGTTTTTGAAAATAATAATTTTGTTACAGCTTTAGATTTGAATAGCACAGCTTATACACACTGGAGACACATATCAGGCCTAAGACACAGTTCCCTCAGGAAAGCAATTCATTGGATATTTGCGGGGGACTGATAGTATGTTATTTCTGAGTCACAAAAACATTGCACGGTTGTATACTCTGCTTTAATTCACACAGATGGAAGATGAGCTCCAACCAAGCTATTTATACAAAAGATAAACCTATCCTAAGAAGTGACACTTTCTGTAAACTGCATTTGCATTCTTCCTGATCAGAATAATATGCAAAGTGACACATTTTTCTACTTCACATTTCAAGAAAACATTATAAATGCATATTACAGGTTGAGCATCCCTAGTCTGAAAATCAACTCATGGCTTCGTTCACTTCATGTGTCTTAATCATCTCATACAACTTCGAAGAAGATTCTAGGTAATTTATTACCATATTTTAAAAAATTATTTAGAAAATTTTCAGTGAAATGTTAAAAGCAGATAAACCTAAAAATTGATTAAAGTATTTGAATGATTGTGCCTTTTAAAAGTAATTTTCAGATTAATTTTATAAGTTTTTGACTCAGTGAAAAAACTGTATATCATATGATTTAGAAATAACTTCAACATAATTTTCAACATAATTTTTATGTATAATGTTTTATAAATTTGCCAATATAATAAAATCAGAATGTTTGTCAATAAATAAACAAGGCTCCCAAAAATGATATAATTTTAATTATTTTTACAGTACTCTTTTACTGTCAAATGTATCCTACTTGGTCTGGCTCTAAAGGATTTTAATATTAAGACAAATAGAAAAAAAATACAGGAAGAAAAGAATTGCCCTGTGCCTCTTCCAGTCAAGGAAACACATTAGAACAAATTTTGTAGAGTCCAATGAACTCTCTCCACTACCCCTAATTAGCCATAGTGCTGCTCATTATTTAAACAAAATGGAACTGATGGGATGGTCACCCAGTAATCTTTGTTTAGGGACTAATTAAAAAACATTTTTTTTTTTTTTTTTTTTGAGATAGGGTCTCACTCTGTTACCCAGGCTGACCTTGAACTCCTGGGCTCAAGTCATCCTTCTATCTAGGCCTCCTGAAAAGTTAGCATTAGCTTTTTAGTCCACGTTTCTAGTTATCTTCTGCATTGGTTCAGAGACATGTTATCTTAAGGCAGAAATTTTATAGTTAGTATATAAGGCTCCTTCCAAGTCACACTGCAACTTCAAATTTGTGCATTGGTAAAGTATAATCAGTAAGCAGAAATATACCATACAGTGAAGAAAAAAAAAGTTAGGAAGTCTTTAAGTCTTTGGTTCTCATTCTGGTCTGGTTGGCTGTGTGGTATTTGGCCAATTATCTTACTTCTCTGAACCTCTTTTCTTTCCATTGTAAAATACAGAGAATAAGAGTTACTTAAAGAGTATTTTTGTGGAAATGATCTAGGATAATGTAGCTAAAGTTCCTTAACAAAGTGCCTGTATTCAATAAATATTAATAAAATGACCTTAAATCCTCTTAGGAAGTTTAAAAACAGGAAGTTTCTACTTCCCCATTTAATTTCCAATTCTTTTGAAAAATGTCCATAATGAGTAATGAGAATCTGCATTTATACAAGCCTGTTGCCAATGGGAATCACTGCAATGACTCAAATCACATTCTGTACCAGAAAAGGTGCATTTAACTGGCAAAAGAAAAGACTAGGCCAGTTTCTTTCTGTATCAACCCTGGGTAAAATTTTCTTAAGAAAAAAATAACAATTAATGATCTGTTGCAGAGGGAAAGAATTTTAACTACTTGTTAGCATTTCAAATGGGCCCTAAGGAAATTGGCAAGCTAATTAAATCAGAACTCCCTGCTTGGGTCTGGTCCATTACAGGGAGCGACAAGCTGGGTATCTTCTGTCCTTGCCACCAAGGCCCCATGGAAACAAAGGGACTCAGGGCTTTGTGCGGAGCCTGGATAACAGAAAAGCAGGCAAGTGGCCGCTACTACAGAGTTATGACTGTAAATATGTTAAAATGCTTTTTCTTCTCTTTCCACGTGATTTTGACTTTTGGTCTGCCTCTGGAAAACCTTGGCTCTACATTTTAACATTGAGGTTAGAGGTAGGAAAGGGATATTTTTCACAGTGATAGAAAAAGGAGGAATGAGTTTGCTTTTAATTTGGGGACCTTGTTAATTTTCCAAAGAATGTTTCTACAGGCTCAAATATTAATTAATTAACTAATTAATAAATTAACTTCAAGCTCTATAAGAGAGGATGCCATTGATCAAAGAACCAAACTCACCTGTGGGCTGAGGTCAATTCGATTCCTAGAGCATTCTTGTTCTTTCAGGAGTCAAATTTAATTGACATTTTGGTCCCTACCAGGTTATAATAAGGAGTAGTTTTTGAGACATTTAAAAGCATTATTTTGTATTTCCTAGTTAAAGATATCATTAATGCTTGGTGGGGGGGCATTGACTAAGTCACGGTGCTGCCCCAGGCATGTTTTTGGTTTCTTCAGCAGTATCTTAAACTTCTCATGTGTGATCAAAACTTTTTCTTATGGGATCAATTGATTAAGCATGACTAAAGGAAAGCTTCTATGGAAATAATAGCTAGCTAACGGAGACCCTCTTTATCCTAAAGAGGAAAACCAGAGAGCAGGCTCCATCTGGCTAATGTAAAAAGAAGAGCTCCTTGATTCAAATCAAAAGTCTAGGTGTAGCCAGTTAAAATGGTAAGAGGGTGGTTCACCTGAGAATTTGGGGCCTGGGGCATTTTCTGGAATGTGTACAGTCAGAAGGTGAAAGTTAATCAGCAAAGGGAACACATGCAGCCACACCTCTTTCTCCTATGGAAGAGTCTTTTCTCTGTTGGGGCTCAGCAATATCTGTCTTGGAGTGTTGCAATTTAAAGTCAATCAATTGATTTTAAATACAAACAGCAACATTAGAAGGTGTGAAAACACTGAGCTAGCAAAGACCAATGGCTGACCATACCATTTCCTGCTGTGTGAGAGATGGCCCTGTCATCACCTTCTCTGTGTTTTGTTTTTCTAATCTATGAAACAAGGTTGTCAGAAAAGGCGACTCCTAAAAGACAGTTTAGGTAGCTTCAAGTAGTAAGTGACTGAGAGTAGCGTGAATGCACACACACACAGGTGTGTGGACTAGGGGTGTTGGCAAAAGCAAGGAGCATGCCCCCCACATGGGCTTGGCACTTACATCTTCTTTCTTCCTCTCAGACTCTGCAGCTGATGCCACTTCCATACTGTGTCCATTAACATTAGAATCTGCTAGTACAAATTGTGTATCCTTTCTGACACTTAGTGTAAACCTCCCCAGCCCCAGAACTCTTCATAGATAAATGAGGGTTATCAGTGCTACTCAGCTGGCCAAACTTGACAACACTGGGTGAGGCTGCTTTTGTAATCTGTTCTGGAAAATGGAAGCCACACTCCATTTTCAACCCTCACCCACCCACTCCCACCCATTTCTCCCTAGGGTTTCTGTGTTTTATTGCTTTTAACTTTGGGGTTAACTTTTTCCAGTGGGCATTTCTACATAGGAAACTTGAAGGTTACTGCTTAGATTTCCTTACTCTCTACCTTAACAAACATCAGCTAATTCCAATTATTTTACTTTCCAAGATTCTAACTTATTTATAGTAGCAGTGTTTTTTGAGATTCATTAGACTTTTGTCATTCCATCTTCTTTATTAGGGCATCCATCCATATGCACTGCTGTGTGCTATTTAACTATACTTTTTCATATATCTGAATTTACTCATTGTTGTCTCCAAACATGTTCCATCTTAGACACTATCTCATCCTCTCCTCTGCCAGATATTGATTATTCATACATTCTCTGATCCCAACCACTTCAGCTTTATTCATTGTTGTGTCTTTGTAGCTCTTCTTTCCCTTAAATACAAGGACACGGTATTATTCTCACAACTCAGCACATTATCTGGGTCTTTTACATTTCTAAACCAACAGGAGCATCAAAGCACTGTCTTGGATTTGGTGCTTCTCTTCCACCTGACCCTTCTTTTCTTTATGAACTTTCTGTATACCTGCCATTACAGAAGATTTTCCCTGGCCATTACAAATGAAGTGTTCAGATTCAAACCACTCTCTTGTGAACCTGGCAGTAAAGAACATAAAAAAGGAATAAAATTGAACTTCTTGGTGCCGCAGGGCTCCCTTGGAGGAGAATGATATAAAGAAGTGCAAGCCCATGTCTTGCAATATCCCAGTGCCCTGGTTGAATGTAGTGGACTCTTGTCTCTCTCTGTGGCCTGTGCTTATCTTCCTCCATCAGGCCTTACCAAAGACAGTGGTGAGACATTGATTGCTGAGCCTTTTGCCTTATTGGCTTCTATTTCTGATAGCCACCTTCTTGGCTGCTGATGTATAGACTGTGTTCTGTCATTTAAAAGTAATACAAAACAAACAAAAAAAGCTTTCCAATTATTCAAAGCTCATCAGCATGGCAGAGTCCCTCCAAGCCTTACACATAGATATTGCTGGACCATTTCTGTTTTCCAGAGAAGTAACACACAGTTGCTAAGTTTGGAATACATTATAAACTTACTTTGTGTCTTTGTTCCCACTGTGGTGATAATAATCTTGCAGCTTGAAATCCCCACTTGGGTGACACTCTTTTGTGAAAATATGCAATTTTATACATGCATTTCTGACAAAAAGGAAAAAAATGTTAAGTCCACCCTAGCTCTGTCCGGACAAGCACAGGGAGAGGCGTGTTGGATTTCCAGACAAATATTTTCCCCTAGTTTTGCTCAATGAACTTGATTCACTGCAGGGCTTTTTCCCACACAGCAGCAGAGGTGGGCTGCCTCAGGAGCAGCCACTGCCCTGCTCTCTGCAGGGCACTGCTGTGAATCATCATTTTCATGAATGAAAAGACTAAGAGGAGGGAAAAAGGACAAGGAACTTGTTGCTTATGCCCTCAAACAAGGCAAACATTTTGTGAATAATTTTAGATAATATATGACGACTTGACTTTTTGGTTTCGTTGTTCTGAATGGAATGCATAGAAAAAAAGAACTTGTTTCAACAAAAGTTTTATCTGATATCCTATTCCTACACTGATTCTTTCTAGAATGTTTGGCAGCTTTTCTAGTGTACAGAAAAGGCACAGTGTTGAATCATGTTGATTTCAAGCTTTGTATTAGTGCAGGCATGAAATGCAGTGAAAGAGTTTGTCCATCCCACATAATAATATGCAAGAAAAATCTGGTCTAAGTATGTGCCCACCTCATTTCTGAGGAAATTTAAGGTTGAACTGGATCTTGCCACAGACCCAGTGCCCCTAAAATAAACAAGTAAATAAGCCAACCTCAGCTAAACAACTTACTGCAGAAAATATTGAGTTTTGACAATGATGTCTGGTGACTTTGGTCTTATAGAATTCACTCAACAAAAGCCTAAGTATTATCACAGAATAAGAAATAATGACAAAGAGAATGAACACTACAATAGAAATAAATGATGATTATGTCTATTTTTGGTTTTAGATGCTAGCTAACTTTTGTTCCTTTATATCATTTAACCTCAGTTGAAAGTCCAGGCTCCTCAGCTTGATGTACACGGTTCTTCATGACATATGTGCACTTGAACACTTGATCTTGTGCCTGACCAACCTTGTATTCCCTCCCATCTGTGCTGTTTCATGTTTCCACTCTTGGCTCATGGTATTCCCTCTATGTGGATCATCTCAGTTCATAAATAATTCTAGCCATCGGAATATATCCTGGGTATCCTCCCCTCTGTATGTCCTTCCTAAACTTCTCCTCTATGCTCATAGATCACCCTGGATATAATTCAGTGCTGGCAACTTCCTCAGCTCCATTTACCAGACTCTGAGGTCCCAAAAGGAAAAGACTAAGTGATTCATTTGCTCATTCAGCAAAGATGTATGGCAGTCCTATTATATGCCAGGCAAAGTTTTAGCAGCTAGAGATGGAGAAAGTAGTGAGCAAGACATGCGATTCCTGTTCTCCAGGGATATGCATTCTGGCAAGAGAGACAGATAGAAGGGGGAATAAGCTAGCAATTAAGAACTACCAAGAAAATTAAAGAGAATTAAAATTCTCTTTCTATGAAAGAGAATCCCTGCTGATTTGAGCAAGTTTTCACCAAAGAGATGATCTACAGCTGAGACTTCAAATGCAAGAAGGAGCCAGTGAAGGTCTAGGGATGGGGTGTAGGAGTGGAGGTAAATGCCAGCAGGAAGCCTTGGAGGAAGAATGACAGTGGTGGGTTCAAAACCTCTAATAGTCTTTGTGACTGGTTGAACAGTGTGTCCCAGCAGAACTCACACTTAGATCATGTCACCCCTGAGAGAGACAGTAAAAGTTGGGATTTTATTTTTTGAGAGGAAATTCTGGGACAGTTTTAAGCAGGGAGTTGTAGGATGTGATTTGAATTTGGAAAAATCACTGGGACTCTGTATGGTGAACAAATTTTTTATTTGAATTCCCAGAACCTAACATATGTCTGTTTCTGTTTTATCATGCTATCCAGAGCCAGGCTACTGTTCCACACATGAAAATTTCCCTTTCCAAGGACTCTGGTCACCTAGTAGCCAGGAAAACTCAAAATCATTTCAATTCAGCACACAGTGCTGAATTCTTCTCCTTGCCTCTGCTTTCTAGGTCTATGCTCAAATTTTTAAGACTCCTGAAGTTGAAATTGGTTTAGATATTTTTTTCTCAGTTTCATAGAGAATCCATTCCATTGTTGCTCATCCCATTTGTCCTGAGCTGGACATCCTCAGATGTGCTGCGGATGAGATGGATTGTCCATCTGCAAGGCCACAACGTGAGGCAATAATGAATAATGGAAAGAACTCACATGTGGTACTTTCTAAAGTTTAAATGTGACTTTCTGGAACATGATAAAGGCAGCAATCAAGTCTTATATTCACTCTGTGGCTTTCTGCTAAAGGCATCTAACCCATTTCCCTAGGAGTTAACTTAGGTATTGACAGCAGTTTGCATTAAAAAGGAAACTCAAGACACAAAGCAAGGAGGCAACACTGGGAAGATGAGGTTTGTGTAGCCTGCTCTGTGTCTATTCCTCTGTTGCTAAGAGAGAATATTGAATGCTGTGTCCTTTTAGGAAAC